>CM046861.1:27441118-28685480 GCA_025617745.1 Heliocidaris erythrogramma | reverse complement strand
CTCTCCCTCTCTCTCTCTCTCTCTCCTTGAGAGGTAGGTTGTGTTTGGTTGAGCTCCGGAAAATCACTTTTTGTGTAAGTAAAAGACCGAGAGGTCCATGGTTTTTTTTGGTTAAATTATTTGGTTGATCTTATTTATCGTCTAGACCGTCCTCCTTTGTCAGGTTGTTGTTATTTTTTGTGTAAAACAAGGTTTTTTCCTCGTTTTTCTACTTCCTTTTTTTTTTGCTCTGACTGGTCTGATGGCCAGTCAAGCAAACCCTCATGTATCGGGCCAGCCCGGCCTGGTGCCAGCTAGCCTTCCCGCTTTGAAGGCTGCTGGCCGCTCTGACACTGTAACCCAAGGTGGTGAGTTTTTTAGGAATGTGTCTAGGAACAATGGTGTTGCATTCCAAGCAGCTGAAATGTGTCTATTCAAGCTTATATAGATTCATTTGTTAAGATTTTCCCCCCTAAGGATGTGATATCTGCGTCACGCATTTCCAATGGGCGCATTTCTGTGTATTTAAGCTCAAAAGATGCAGTAATTAATGCGGTCAATCATGGTTTAGAACATGACGGCACATACATTGAGCTTATTCCTTTAGTTCGCCCCCACGACTCGGCTTATTCTTTCGAACGTTTATCCTGAGATTCCTAACGCTGTTTTAGCTGAAAACCTTTCTCCTTTTTGTAAGGTTGTTTCCCAAATTCGCCCTATTCCCCTTGGGTTGAAAAATAAACCTCTCACGCACATTATGAGTTTCAGGAGGCAGGTACAGGTACTGATTAATCCTAATGTAATCCCACCAGATTATATTAATTTTATCTTCTCTGGCACTAATTACCGAGTTTTTCTTTCTACGGAGTCTGTTAAATGTTTTAATTGTAATGAATTTGGACATATCTCGAGACATTGTAAGAAGAATCGAGAAAATTTTCAAAATGCGGCTCGAGGAAGGAGTGGTGTCTTGCGACCGTCCAGCTCGGCTGGTGCCGCTCCCCCTTCGAGTAAGGGTAAACTCATCTCCGACTCGTCTTTCAGTAGGGCCTCCCCCAAACGCTCTCAAGTGGTGCAACCATCTAAGACCCAACCTAACTCCACTGTTGTTTCTAGCCCCAAATCAATGCCAGAAAGTGACCCGGTGGAGGTCTTTTTGAACCTACCAGTAGAAACCCCCAAATCTCCTCAACCCCCTCGGGACCCCACCATTGTCTCGGTTAGCTCTGCGTCCTCACCGCACAAGGTCATAGGACCTCAGCATCTTCCAACGAACCCAGAGGCTTGTTTGCGTGTGCAGAGTTCAGAGGCAAATCGGGATACCTCTCCACCTCGCTCCCCAACTTTTCAGTCTCTTGATGATGACCCTCAAATATGGAAAACACCACCTGTTCCCTCAAGAAGTTTTTCTGATGTAGTCGCCAAGCGAAAACAGGCGTCTCCCGAACCAATTGCTGATGCTGCTGATGCTCCTTTTCTAACCCCCCTCCAAAGCTCTTCCCCCTTGCGGAAAATGGCGAAGAAGAGCTCCAGTTTAACGTTAAGTAAGTCCCGTCACTGTCTCAAGCTCTTGATAGTGAGACACCTGTACCCTCCCCCGTACCCTCCCCGTACCCTCCCCCTGACCTCCTCCATTGGGGATCCAGCCTCTGATACAGATTCTATGACATGTGATGATACACAAACGGATAATGATCTCCCAATGGAGGAGGCCATTCCCGTGACCCATGGCCCACTTTCCCAAGCTGAAGTCATAGAATTTTTGGCGAAAGTTAAGGGTAAAAAGAAACCCGCGCAGATAGCTAAACGCTATACCTCTAATATTCCGGGTTAGTAAAACAGCTGAAACCTATGAAAAATAGCCCACTTTTAAATCGTAACATGCAGCAGAGAGTGTACAAGCTGCTTAAAAGTCTTGATAAATAAATCTGAGTCAATTGTTTTTGTTTTTTTTTTCTCTATGTATATTTTTATAAAATCTTTTTTATTGTTATGACTTTTTCACTGCTGACCCTGAACACCGGGGATGTTCGGAAAAATCTCGGAATATTTCTTTTAAAATGTATATTGATCTTCTAACTTTAAATCCTGATATAATCTTATTACAAGAAACTTATAATTTAGTTGAAAACAGCCCCTGTTGGGGAGAGTGGTCTCACACCCCTTTTTGTTCACCCGGTATTACACGTGGGTCAGGAGTGACCACCTTTATAAATACGTCAAAAATTGATGTTTTGTCTTCAGAGTTTGTGTACAGTGGTTATATTTTGTATACCAAGTTTAATTTAAATAACAATATTTACCATTTGTATAATACTCTTATACCCCAAATTGATCAATTTGCACTTCGTGCCATTAACGCCCTCCATCAACACATTTTAAGTTGTTGCGATGGCATTTTTTTTGTGGGAGGAGATTTTAATTGTACTGAAGACCCTGGTATGGATCGTTTTTGTATGCCAGTAGAGCGCCGACCAAAAGTTGCAACTGCCCTAAAGAATGTTTTTAATACATTGTCTCTCTGTGATGCCTGGCGCAGATTTAATCCTTTTGAAAGAAAATACACCTGGCATAGGGTTAACCCAGTTTGTGCCAAGTCGCGACTTGATCGTATATATGTTCCCTTGTATCTTGCCTCTTCTATTCAATCATGTAAAATTATTCCCTGTTCTTTGTCTGATCATTCTGCTGTTTTATTGACCCTGATTTTCCCTGTTCGTCACCGAGGTGGGAGTGCGTACTGGAAGTTTAACAACTCCCTTCTTGAAGATGAGAATTATAGAGAGATAATTGTGAGTTTTTGGTCAGATTGGCAAAAATGCAAGTGTGATTTCCCGGATGTCGCAACTTGGTGGGATTTCGGGAAAGTTCACATTAAAACGATTACTCAATGTTATAGCTCTAAGAAAGCACATGAAAAGCGTTTAGCATTTTCGGACATAAATAAAAAAATTGATCAACTTCAGTCTGCGCCAGACATCACAGAAGATACAAAGAAAGCACTTGTAGAGCAAAGACAAAATTTGAACTCTCTTTTGAAGAATGAGGCGCAGGGGGCACTCGTTAGATCCCGGTTTAAATATTTAAATGAAACAGATACGTGTTCGAAGTATTTTTTTAATATTGAGAAATCAAACTCATTGTCCAAGAGCATGAACTGCATTCGTCTCCCTTCGGGAGATATTTCTGTTGATCCTATTGTTATTAAGAAACATGTTCGGGATTTTTATCAACATCTCTATTCTAAAGTTCACACTGACAAGAGTGCCTCAATGAATTATTAATAGATGTCAAAACACTCGACTCTTCCATTTCTGAGGACCTAGACTGTCCTCCAACGGTGGAAGAGTTTGATACTGCCGTTAAGCATCTTGGCAAAAATATATCCCCCGGTTTGGATGGTCTAACCTCGGAATTTTATCAATGTTTTTGGCCAACTCTTAAAACTGATTATTTGTCTGTTATTTTTTCTTCGCTTGAATCTGGTTCATTACCTCATTCTTTTCGTCGTGCTATCATTACTCTCCTTCCCAAAAAAGGAGATTTGACTGACATTTCCAATTGGCGCCCGGTTTCTCTTTTGAATACAGATTATAAAATTTTTGCCAAGATGCTTGCCGGCAGGCTTAAGCAATGTATTGATACTATTGTTGGAGAGGACCAAAGCTATTGTGTACCTGATCGTTCCATATACGATAATATTAACCTTATTCGAGACATTATTTATTATTCAAATGTTAATAATTTGCCTTTGGGCATTATTAATTTAGACCAAAAAAAAGCATTTGATAATGTAGATCATGATTATTTGTTTACTGTTTTGGAATCTATGGGTTTTGGTGATAACTTTATTTCTTATATACGAACACTGTACCAGGGTGCCGGGAGCCTCATTAAGGTAGGCGGGTCCCTGACTGCCCCTTTCTCTTTTGAAAAGGGGATACGCCAGGGGTGCCCTCTCTCGGGCCTTCTTTATTCTATTGTTATTGAGCCACTTCTAATTATGCTTCGAAAAAGATTGTCACTTTCTGCCTTTTCGATTGTTGATACCACAAACAAATGTGCGGTCTCAGCTTATGCTGATGATGTATCTATTTTCATTACGTCAGATGATGGTTTTAGTGTAGTTGAAGAAGCATACTCTGTCTTTAGCCGTGCCTCTGCGGCATGTCTAAATACAAAGAAATCACAAGGATTATGGGTTGGAAGCTGGATTGGGCGAAGTGACTCACCTTTAAATTTCGCTTGGAACAGTGAAGGTCTTCAGTTCCTTGGAGTTCATTTGGGCAACACAATTAATTATGGCAAACAAAATTGGGTTAGGTGTAAAGAAAAATTGAATAAAACTCTTTGTTCATGGTCGCACTTATTTTGTTCTTTGTCCTTTAAAGGGAAAATTATAATTGCTAACCAATTAGCTGCTTCGAAGATTTTTCATTTTTTGGCTGTTTTTTTCCCCTCCGGGTAACATCCTTAATGAGCTCCAGAACCTTCTAGTTAACTTCGTCTGGTCCAACAAACGTCACTTGCTTAAAAAATGTATCTTATTTCAACAACCTGACAAAGGAGGACTTGGTCTTGTATGTCTTCAAGCACGCATTCTTTCTTATAGGTTTACAACACTTCAGCGGTTTTTAAATCTTTGTACTCATTTTGCATATAATTTAATGAGTCATTTTCTTCGATCCTATTGCAAACTGATTTTGATTATCATTTATTTTATATTTTAACTGATAGTAGATTCTACACTAGTCTCCCCATGTTTTATAGTGAAGTTTTGCGTGCTTGGGCAGTATGTGGAGCTCGTATCAAAACACAACCTTCCTCGATCAACCATGTCTTTAACATGCCTATTAATAGTATTATGTTGATTAATGCAGCTGACGATGATGGTTTTTCCCCTACGCGACTCTTGGCGTGCGGAGTTAAACTGGTCCGTCACATGATTGATTCCACAACTGGCGCTTGGACTCACTCCAGAAACCTACAAGCAAAATTTGCAGGACCGTGGCGCCCACCATCTTTGCGTCTCCTTCAACGAGAACTATGTCATCTCCAGCAGGCACTCCAGACATTATTCCCTTCGCTCTTCGATGAAAGGGGGTGTTGTTTACCTTCGTGTAGCCTTCAGAACATTGCACTATCACCAGATGCACCCCTTGATTTTCTTTTGCCCCCTTACGAAAATGGACTCACCTTACCCTCCAGAGCTTTCTACAAAATTCTGAATAAAGCAATTAACAACTTACTACCTTCAACCACATCTCATTGGCATAAACGTGGCTATCTTCATCCGTCTTCAAAACTGCAATGGATTCTCATTTATCAACAGCCAACTTCGAAGAAGGAAGGGGACGTCCAGTTCAAGCTCTTTCACAATATCCTTTTCCCACTTACCGTGCTACATCACGTGAATCCAGACATTCCGTCGGCATGTGGATGGTGTAAGGAAAGGGGGACAATTGAACATTTATTTATACGGTGCCCAGCAATCCAACCTGTTCTAAACATGCTTCATGTGCTGATAAGTCGTCTTCTACCGAATCTACAAGTGGACTTTGACATCTACTGGTCCCTTATTCCGCACGCCAGGGGACGCAGTCGGGCGGCAGTTCATCTTGCAAACTACCTCATCGTCAGTTGCAAAAATGTTATTTATATGTTATACCGTACTTTGCGTTTCTCTGATCCCCTTATTGTTTGGCAACATCGCATTAAAAGTCGCATTTTAATTGACTTTACGTACTACAAAATATGTCATAATTTGGATGCTTTTTTGTCGAAATGGTCAATTAATGATACTTTGTTTATTCCAGGTGCGACTAATTTGACATGGTTGATATAAGGGTATTTCAGTTTTTGTTTTTTTTTCTTTGTACGAAAAAAAAAAAAAAAAATACTATTTATGTATACTGTTACTTTAAAGTTTTACTTCATCATAAATAGCCAACAATTCAATGGTTATACGTCTATATTTGTTTTTAATATATAACTTGTATTGTTTGTTTTTTTAGTGCAAATTAGTTTGTAAATAATTACAATATCTGTAATAAAGATTAATTTTTAAAAGTCAAAAAAAGTCTCCTCTCTCTCCCTCTCTCTCCCTCTCTCTCCTCTCTCTCCCTCTCTCTCCCTCTCTCCCCCTCTCTCTCCCTCTCCTCTCCCTCTCTCTCCCTCTCTCTTCTCTCTCCCTCTCTCTCCCTCTCTCTCCTCTCCTCTCCTCTCCCCCTCTCTCCCCTTCTCTCCCCTCTCTCCTCTCTCCCTCTCTCTCCCCTCTCTCTCTCTCTCTCTCCCTCTCTCTCCCTCTCTCTCCCTCTCTCCCCCTCTCTCTCCCTCTCTCTCCCTCTCTCTCTCCCTCTCTCTCTCTCTCCCTCTCTCTCCCTCTCTCTCCCTCTCTCTCCCTCTCTCTCCCTCTCTCCCCCTCTCTCTCCCTCTCTCTCCCTCTCTCTCTCCCTCCCTCTCCCCTCTCTCCCCCTCTCTCTCCCTCTCTCTCCCTCTCTCTCCCTCTCTCTCCCTCTCTCTCTCTCCCTCTCTCTCCCTCTCTCTCCCCCTCTCTCCCTCTCTCCCTCTCTCCCTCCTCTCTCTTTGTACAGGTACCAAGTGCTTCGTGTGACCCCATCTACGGATGAGCACAAGCAATGGCTGAGGGAACTTGAGATCAACATGGCCGACGAGGTTTGTTCTTGGTCTTCTATGTTGTAATCTGGTTCAATGGTAGGTTAAGGAGGGGGGGGGGGGCACAGTTTATTTTGTGTCTTTTTTTTTTGTTACATGGAATTATTGAGTATCAAGAGAGATGTAAGAAACTATGGATTCGTCTTGTTCAAGGGCGGACTGATGATGGGCAGTTTGGAAGGGACCGGTCAACAACAAAAGGCCGGTCGCTCCGAAATTCGCCACTAAATTTCAGTCCCATTCCTACGGAGCCCCTAAGGGGACATAAAAATGACACGAGAGTTTTTTTTTTTAATAATAATAACTCGGGGCCCGAGATAATAACTCGGGGCCCCGAGATAATAACTCGGGGCCCGAGATAATAACTCGGGGCCCCGAGATAATAAGTCGGGGCCCCGAGTTATTATCTCGGGGCCCCGAGTTATTAACTCGGGGCCCCGACTTATTATCTCGGGGCCCCGAGTTAATAACTCGGGGCCCCGACTTAATTATCAGCATACGATACTATGCATATACGGGGCTCTGTACATTATGCATACACTACCAGCCGTATCAACAATCCCCATGCTGTTTTAACGCGCCATGCTTGCCTAAGTCACCATACCTTACAGTCAAGAATGGACGAACGAGAACAAGAACAAAATGATTTGATTTAGGTTTGTTTCGAAATGGGACTTTTGTATAAAGATATAGTCACGGTTCTTGCAACAGAGTGCGGAATTATCATTTCTACCCGTCATTTTACGGAGCCCCTAAGGGGACATAAAATGACACGAGTTTTTTTTTTTTATCTCGGGGCCCCGACTTATTAACTCGGGCCCCGACTTATTAACTCGGGGCCCCGATTTATTATCTCGGGGCCCCGACTTATTAACTCGGGGCCCGACTTATTAACTCGGGGCCCGACTTATTATCTCGGGGCCCCGACTTATTAACTCGGGGCCCCGACTTATTAACTCGGGGCCCCGACTTATTAACTCGGGGCCCCGACTTATTATCTCGGGGCCCCGACTTATTATCTCGGGCCCCGACTTATTATCTCGGGGCCCCGAGTTATTATCTCGGGGCCCCGAGTTATTATCTCGGGGCCCCGACTTATTAACTCGGGGCCCCGACTTATTAACTCGGGGCCCCGACTTATTATCTCGGGGCCCCGACTTATTAACTCGGGGCCCCGACTTATTATCTCGGGGCCCCGACTTATTAACTCGGGGCCCCGACTTATTATCTCGGGGCCCCGACTTATTAACTCGGGGCCCCGACTTATTAACTCGGGGCCCCGACTTATTATCTCGGGGCCCCGACTTATTATCTCGGGGCCCCGAGTTATTATCTCGGGGCCCGAGTTATTATCTCGGGGCCCCGACTTATTAACTCGGGGCCCCGACTTATTATCTCGGGGCCCGAGTTAATAAGTCGGGGCCCCGAGATAATAACTCGGGGAATAACTCGGGCCCCGACTTAATTATCAGCATACGATACCATGCATATGTACGGGGCTCCGTACATTATGCATACACTACCTACGGAGCCCCTAAGGGGACATAAAATGACACGAGTTTTTTTTTTTTATCTCGGGGCCCCGACTTATTAACTCGGGGCCCCGAGTTATCTCGGGCCCCGACTTATTATCTCGGGGCCCCGAGTTATTATCTCGGGGCCCCGAGTTATTATCTCGGGGCCCCGACTTATTAACTCGGGGCCCCGACTTATTATCTCGGGGCCCCGACTTATTAACTCGGGGCCCCGACTTATTAACTCGGGGCCCCGACTTATTATCTCGGGGCCCCGACTTATTAACTCGGGGCCCCGACTTATTATCTCGGGGCCCCGACTTATTAACTCGGGGCCCCGACTTATTAACTCGGGGCCCCGACTTATTATCTCGGGGCCCCGACTTATTATCTCGGGGCCCCGAGTTATTATCTCGGGGCCCCGAGTTAATAACTCGGGCCCCGACTTAATTATCAGCATACGATACCATGCATATGTACGGGCTCCGTACATTATGCATACACTACCAGCCGTATCAACAATCCCCATGCTGTTTTAACGCGCCATGCTTGCCTAAGTCACCATACCTTACAGTCAAGAATGGACGAACGAGAACAAAAACAAAATGATTTGATTTAGGTTTGTTTCGAAATGGGACTTTTGTATAAAGATATAGTCACGGTTCTTGCGACAGAGTGCGGAATTATCATTTCTACCCGTCATTTGCATGGGCGTCGGAAGGGATTTTTGATTGGTCCGGATCCGCCTGCCGTGCCGTAGGCACGGTGCGTGCTGCAGGCACGCCAGCCAAAAAGGTAGATTATTGGTCAGGCTCAAGCCGGGCCGGCCGGGCCGGCTCCGACGCCCATGATTTGAAACGGCTTCTCAGACAGCTTGGTTTGTTTAGAAGAAAAAACTACAGTCACATCGGTGAGGTAGTTGAATTTGTCCAAAGGCAGGTTGAGCGATCGGGTCGTCTACATGGTTACCGGTGGATGTTTGAAAAATGTTTAGCACATCATATTAAGTGTAAAAAAGATAACCACTATAGATGGGTTGGCAATGTAAGGGGGAATTAATAAATGTAACAGAAACAATATGTGAATCCTGATTTATTAGGAAAAATATGTGTTGTCATTGTCAGATTGTTATATTTAATCAAATCTGACAAACTGTTGTTATGCTCTTTATGAATGTCAATCTGAAATTCTTTGGATTTTCATTGATCTATGGATTAATACACAAACAGCTACTAAAATAGAAAGGTATACATTTTGTCAAGGTGAGCTTGAAGTATGTCAAAATCAGATACATTTATGATCGGCTGCCAAGTTATCAATGTCAGAGAAATTTCAGCTCGTAAGTGACAATGCAATGCAATTTTAAAATCTGTGATAGAATTAAATGAATGATGACAATAGCCCGGATATTGTAAAGTTTTGATCTTAGATGGCGCTGTTACCATTAGTACCGGCCGAGTGCGTACTGGCCGCAAGTCACATTGATAAAATTGAATGAAAATAAATTTGCCTATGTACCAAAAATTATAAAAATAATGATTATCTTGTTTTCTTTTATTTATTTCAGTTATGTTCATTATTTTAACCAGTAAAACGTGGATAAGAGAAATACTGAGAAATAAAAGAAAGATGTAGATGATGTTGATGATGATAAATTTAATGAAAGAAAACAATTTTAATACCTAGGCTTATAGTGTGGGATGAGAAGCAGAAATCTAATGAATACAGATAATAAACAAAGAGTGAAAGAATTAAGAAATTTAAGAAACAAGAATGAAAACAAAGAGGGAAGGAAGCAAAGAAGTGAGAGAGGATGAACATAAGAAAAAGGAAGGAAGGAGGGGAAGAAAAAGAACAAAAGAAAGAAGGATCGAAAAGTGATCCAAGAAACAAAAAAAAAAAAGAAAGGTAGAAAGAAAGAATCAAATAAAAAAAAAAAGAACTAATAAAGATTGAAAAGGGGAAATTAATGTCATTTTATGTCCCTTAGGGGCTCCGTAACAGCCGTATCAACAATCCCCATGCTGTTTTACCGCGCCATGCTTGCCTAAGTCACCTTACGAAGGATAACAACAACATCCTTTCCTTTCTTTTCTTCTCCCTTCTCAATTATATGTTTTCTCTCCTGCTATTCTTTGTTCCAGCTTCCATAATTTTTTTCTCATTAATTCTTCATTTTTTCTTTCTTTGTTTTACTCTCGCTTTCGTTCGTTCTTTCTTCGTTTATTAGTTTATTTTTCTTCTATTAGTTTCTTTTTGTTTCTTTGTTTTCCTTCCTTTCTTTCGTTACTGTATTCTTTTCAATTCTTTCCTTTTCTATTTCCTCCGTTTATATTTCCTTTTTTTCTTTGTTTCTTCTTGTTTCTTTTTGTTCTTTTAAACTCATTCTTAATTTCCCCTTTTCAATCTTTCTTAGTTCTTTTTTGTTTTATTTGATTCTTTCTTTCTACCTTTCTTTTTTTTTGTTTCTTGGATCACTTTTCGATCCTTCTTTCTTTTGTTCTTTTTCTTCCCCTCCTTCCTTCCTTTTTCTTATGTTCATCCTCTCTCACTTCTTTGCTTCCTTCCCTCTTTGTTTTCATTCTTGTTTCTTAAATTTCTTAATTCTTTCACTCTTTGTTTATTATCTGTATTCATTAGATTTCTGCTTCTCATCCCACACTATAAGCCTAGGTATTAAAAGTGTTTTCTTTCATTAAATTTATCATCATCAACATCATCTACATCTTTCTTTTATTTCTCAGTATTTCTCTTATCCACGTTTTACTGGTTAAAATAATGAACATAGCTGAAATAAATAAAAGAAAACAAGATAATCATTATTTTTATAATTTTTGGTACATAGGCAAATTTATTTTCATTCATTTTTATCAATGTGACTTGCGGCCAGTACGCACTCGGCCGGTACTAATGGTAACAGCGCCATCTAAGATCAAAACTTTACAATATCCGGGCTATTGTCATCATTCATTTAATTCTATCACAGATTTTAAAATTGCATTGCATTGTCACTTACGAGCTGAAATTTCTCTGACATTGATAACTTGGCAGCCGATCATAAATGTATCTGATTTTGACATACTTCAAGCTCACCTTGACAAAATGTATACCTTTCTATTTTAGTAGCTGTTTGTGTATTAATCCATAGATCAATGAAAATCCAAAGAATTTCAGATTGACATTCATAAAGAGCATAACAACAGTTTGTCAGATTTGATTAAATATAACAATCTGACAATGACAACACATATTTTTCCTAATAAATCAGGATTCACATATTGTTTCTGTTACATTTATTAATTCCCCCTTACATTGCCAACCCATCTATAGTGGTTATCTTTTTTACACTTAATATGATGTGCTAAACATTTTTCAAACATCCACCGGTAACCATGTAGACGACCCGATCGCTCAACCTGCCTTTGGACAAATTCAACTACCTCACCGATGTGATTGTAGTTTTTTCTTCTAAACAAACCAAGCTGTCTGAGAAGCCGTTTCAAATCATGGGCGTCGGAGCCGGCCCGGCCGGCCCGGCTTGAGCCTGACCAATAATCTACCTTTTTGGCTGGCGTGCCTGCGGCACGCACCGTGCCTACGGCACGGCAGGCGGAGCCGGACCAATCAAAAATCCCTTCCGACGCCCATGCAAATGACGGGTAGAAATGATAATTCCGCACTCTGTTGCAAGAACCGTGACTATATCTTTATACAAAAGTCCCATTTCGAAACAAACCTAAATCACATCATTTTGTTCTTGTTCTCGTTCGTCCATTCTTGACTGTAAGGTATGGTGACTTAGGCAAGCATGGCGCGTTAAAACAGCATGGGGATTGTTGATACGGCTGGTAGTGTATGCATAATGTACGGAGCCCCGTACATATGCATGGTATCGTATGCTGATAATTAAGTCGGGGCCCCGAGTTATTAACTCGGGGCCCCGACTTATTATCTCGGGGCCCCGAGTTAATAAGTCGGGGCCCCGAGTTAATAAGTCGGGGCCCCGAGATAATAACTCGGGGCCCCGAGTTAATAAGTCGGGGCCCCGAGATAATAAGTCGGGGCCCCGAGATAATAAGTCGGGGCCCCGAGTTAATAAGTCGGGGCCCCGAGTTAATAAGTCGGGGCCCCGAGATAATAAGTCGGGGCCCCGAGATAATAAGTCGGGGCCCCGAGTTAATAAGTCGGGGCCCCGAGATAATAAGTCGGGGCCCCGAGATAATAAGTCGGGGCCCCGAGTTAATAAGTCGGGGCCCGAGATAATAAGTCGGGCCCCGAGATAAAAAAAAAAACTCGTGTCATTTTATGTCCCCTTAGGGGCTCCGTATCATTTGCATGGGCGTCGGAAGGGATTTTGATTGGTCCGGCTCCGCCTGCCGTGCCGTAGGCACGGTGCGCGCCGCAGGCACGCCAGCCAAAAAGGTAGATTATTGGTCAGGCTCAAGCCGGCCGGCCGGGCCGGCTCCGACGCCCATGATTTGAAACGGCTTCTCAGACAGCTTGGTTTGTTTAGAAGAAAAAATTACAGTCACATCGGTGAGGTAGTTGAATTTGTCCAAAGGCAGGTTGAGCGATCGGGTCGTCTACATGGTTACCGGTGGATGTTTGAAAAATGTTTAGCACATCATATTAAGTGTAAAAAAGACAACCACTATAGATGGGTTGGCAATGTAAGGGGGAATTAATAAATGTAACAGAAACAATATCAATTTTCTTAGTTCTTTTTTGTTTTATTTGATTCTTTCTTTCTACCTTTCTTTTTTTTTTTTTTTCTTGGATCACTTTTCGATCCTTCTTTCTTTTGTTCTTTTTCTCCCCTCCTTCCTTCCTTTTTCTTATGTTTCCTCTCTCACTTCTTTGCTTCCTTCCCTCTTTGTTTTCATTCTTGTTTCTTAAATTTCTTAATTCTTTCACTCTTTGTTTATTATCTGTATTCATTAGATTTCTGCTTCTCATCCCACACTATAAGCCTAGGTATTAAAATTGTTTTCTTTCATTAAATTTATCATCATCAACATCATCTACATCTTTCTTTTATTTCTCAGTATTTCTCTTATCCACGTTTTACTGGTTAAAATAATGAACATAACTGAAATAAATAAAAGAAAACAAGATAATCATTGCCCCGACTTATTATCTCGGGCCCCGAGTTATTATCTCGGGGCCCCGACTTATTAACTCGGGGCCCCGACTTATTAACTCGGGGCCCCGACTTATTATCTCGGGGCCCCGACTTATTATCTCGGGGCCCGAGTTATTATCTCGGGCCCCGAGTTATTATCTCGGGGCCCCGACTTATTAAGTCCGGGCCCCGACTTATTAACTCGGGGCCCCGACTTATTATCTCGGGGCCCCGAGTTATTATCTCGGGGCCCGAGTTATTATCTCGGGGCCCCGACTTATTAACTCGGGGCCCCGACTTATTAACTCGGGGCCCCGACTTATTATCTCGGGGCCCCGAGTTATTATCTCGGGCCCCGAGTTATTATCTCGGGGCCCCGACTTATTAACTCGGGGCCCCGAGATAATAACTCGGGGCCCCGAGATAATAAGTCGGGGCCCCGAGTTAATAAGTCGGGGCCCCGAGATAAAAAAAAAAAAAACTCGTGTCATTTTATGTCCCCTTAGGGGCTCCGTACATTCCGCATCTGGTTCTTGTTGTTGAATAATTTTTTTAAAATTATTATTATTATTATTATTATGAAATGAATGAAGGATGAATGATAGAAACTTGTACTGGTAAAAGCTAATGCATGGGTGTGCAGCTGTCTTTTTTATCGGTGACGTATATCAATCAGTGACGTATTTATCAGTGACGTACATTTAAATGTACTTTAAATAGTAATCTTAGGGAAGGAGGGGGGGGGGGGGGGCTGGAAGGGATATGCGGGTTTGTCTGTCTGTCTCTCTTTTTTCCTTCTCTCTCTCATATTTATTTTTCCTTATTTTTTCTTTCTTTCTCCTTTTTATTTATACTACATTTTTCTTTCAGTGAAAAAAAAACACATATAAAATGAATAGTTATATTTGAGATTTATTTTCAGTTGTATAAATTCTTTGTGCGTCCATGAATGTATTTTTTTCTCTTTTTCTACCCGATACAAGGAACTTTATTTCACACAATTAAAATCACAAATATAGACACGTAAATAAATAACATGGAACATTACGTCGACATATTCATTAAACATTCCACTTTCTTGTCTTTTCTCACTTTTGTAATACTGTTTAAATAAAAAATAAACATATTCAGCAAAATTAATCATAACATTTATCAAAAGATTTTCTGGTTTTTCTATGTCATATCCAATCACCATAATCTTTTCAGTCATATCGATATCTAAACCACAAAAATCAAATATCAAAGGCATTACAATTTTCAGAAAACAGGTACATTTTTACATTCTAGCATCAAATGTTGTTTCAATAACTTTACAATCTTCACAAAAACCATTATTACTTTCCATTTATACAGGTTATATCTTGATGGCATAATCATATGCAAGAGTTTAAAGTTCAACTGTTTGATTTTATTATGTCGTATTTCATGGAACTTAAACATCAGAACTGAATCCCAGTTATAATTGGAAGGCAACACCAGCCGCTGTTGCCAGGAGTTCAAAACTGATGAATTAACTTGCATTGTCCGTATAAACAACGAATAAAACTGCTTTGCTTTTAGACTTGAAATGTTGAAGTTATCACCAGTTGATATTTGAATGTTGGGTTCTTGTGGCTGGCTGCCATATAAGTCTTCTTCTCTCGTAAGTCCGTCGCTATCTGGCTTCATGACCTTGAACGCACTCCAACATTCTTCTTCTGAAAGTAAACCTTCACAACTACCCTGCCTCTTCTTCGGACAGAAAGTTCAACTCAAGATTACCAAATAATTCATTAAAAGTTTTCATTTTCCTTTTCATCATTACAGTGTTTAGAATATAAATAAGTACAGTATCGATGTATATGTTGTAATTTTCCCATTAGCTCCCACACAGTCTATCTCTTTCTTTTTACTATTTCTCTTTTCTAATTGTAAAAAGTATTTTGTTGACTTTTCGCCCTTTTCCATCCATCTTTCCCTAGACCGAATAAAAGCACCTTACATTTGTAAGTGTACCATCTATCATTTCGTTTTGCAATCTCTTCTTATTATCAATCGTCTCTGCAGATGCAGTACTTTCATCCTCTTCACACAGAATCTTACAAACATTTTCTAGTTGTTCAATTAAAAAATTGTTCTTTCTACTTCTGTCTACTGCATATTATTTTATTCTTATTTTACACAATTCCCATTGCATTTCCATATTCCAACCTCACCTTTCGAATTTACACAAAACTATAACTTTTCATAGATTGAAAACTGAACTGCAATTATCCTTCCATCTCCTCTAGAAAAGAATTCAACCGAGTCAGTTGGTAGATCATTAGAAACCGAATGATTAGTCCCCTTATTAAAATAACATCGACCATTCCACTCTGTCTGTATAATGGACTTCATCCATGTTTCCAACTAGAAATATTTCCTGTAGGAAAACAATATCACTTTTCTGATAAGTTAACCAGCGAAATATTTTACTTCGTTTCATTTTATCTCGATTACAGGGCGGATACAGGATTTTCAGAAAGGGGTGGGGGGCGCACACTGAGGAACCCTCCGTTTGACGAAGCCAAACGGCCATCTAGGGGTCCGGGGGCATACTTTGTCAGACAAAACGGGGGGGGGGGGCGCACGCCCCTTGCGCCCCCCTCTGGATCCGTGCCTGGATTACCCCTCATATTTAGGCTTATAAGGTGTAACTTCGAATCAGTCTTCATAATACATTTTTTGAGTTTCGCTTACTCCCAGCATGAATGACTCGGATGATGCAACAGGGTGATGAACTTTTACAGGTCATATACGATAAATGCAACGCAAGAGTGAACAACATCTTACTGCACATGCACCACATTTTATCATAACATTTTATTTTTCTTATTAACCATTCCTTCCTTCAAATTCACTTTTACTTTCATCATTATTTATCTGCTTCAACTCTTACTTTTTCTTGCTCGATCCTTTTCGTTTTCTCTTAGCACGTTTGGAACTTTTGAAGAGGTCTTCGAAGGAGTTTCAGCCAACAACGTGGAATCCTCGCTTACACTATCATTATCGCTTTCGCTATTGCTGCTGCTCACCAGTGCGTCTTCTTTGCTGTTGTTTACGCGTCTTCTGTAAAGTCGTTGCGCTCTGTTATCGATCGCTCCATCAGACGCAGATGTCGTTGGACGATCTCCGACTTTACGTGATATAGATGCGAAGCACTGCTGCTAGGGACTGCGTTTGGATGCGTTTTCGTCATGAAATCCGCTAAACTTGTTTGACGTTCGCTTCTTGTCGACTAGGAGGAATCTCTAGTCATGGACTTGAATGTCCATGAATGTATAGATTTTTGCAGATAACGCAAGGTACATTTTCATATGTATATCTGTATAATTTCAAGTGAGCTGAGATTTTATGTGAATTACAAGTAGTACATACATTTATGTGTAAATTCTTTGTTCTTCCATGAATGTATACATTTTCCCATATATTTCCTTGTAAATTGTATAAGTTTATGTCTATACTTTATACATGATTTGTATATCTGTTGATTTCACTGAAAAGAAATGAATAAAAGAAGTCTTAAAAGTAACAAAGAAGAAGAGTTAATTTAACAGGGAGGGTGTGATATAAACATGGACTGTCAAAAACTGTCAAACCAAAGTGTACATGTATGTGTTGGGGGTGGGGGGGGGGGGAGGGGTTGTCACCAGAAAGGGGCTTGATCTAGCTATATCATAATATGCTTGATACGCCATTATTCACGCATATACATGTATAATTATATTTATCTGTTATACAACCACGGATACTGTACGCTCCTTGGTATAGTTGAGTTCGTCGAACCATACCACCGTCTGTTGTTTCCCAAGATAATGATAATGAATTATCAAACTATATTGTATACAAGAGGTAGATATGAAGATTAAATTTCAATTAACGGTGACAAATCAATTTCTTATCTCGACATCATGATTGATTCTAAATATCTCTTATTTGGGTACCATTAAGATCCTTTCTCGTACATGTCGTAAGGCTCTTTATCTCCTCTCTCTCTCTCTCTCTCACACACACACACACACCAACAATTATACGCTAACTCTCTCTCTCTCTCTCTCTCTCTCTCTCTACATATATATATATATATGTGTGTGTGTGTGTCTTTCACTCTGTCTTTCACTCTGTATTTCTCATTCTTTCTTTCCTCCTCTCTCTCTCTCTCTGCCCCTCCCTTCTCTCTCTGTCCGATTCTCTCCGTCTCTCTCTCTCTTCCTCCCTCCCCCCCTTCCCTCTCCTCTCTGACAGTCTGACTCTCTCCGTCTCTCTCTCTCTCTCTGTTTTACCGATTTTTGTAGCTCTCTTTTGAGCATTTAAATGGCACTGAATTATTTATCATTCTAGTTATTTATAATTCAATTCGAAAACATTAAATTGTTACACGTGCTACAGAATATGACCAGAAACTCAGTACATATGTGAGCAAAACAAATTTAAAGTTAGTCAACAGTATCTAAATTTATTATAATAAGAGAACTCAGGTGGGTGTCCCCACAGCATTGCAAAGAAGTAATGCGATAAATCTCCCAAGCCAAGGTTTTGAATACGAGCCAGAGAACACTATCCTGACAATGGAAAAAAAGAACTGAAAGCGAGAAGGAAAAAGATAAACAAGAAAGTCAAGTTTTGGACATAAGACTCAAAATACGAAATAGTTATGGTTTCAATGTCTGTGATTTTGGGTCAGAAATTGTCAATCCATTATAATTTTGATGATTCCCAACTCCTTCAATATACAACTGTTTTTATTTACAACATAATCACCCACTCCAGATAATTTCTTATAGACAGCTTTTTACACAATGCAAATTTTCGCTTGACAAATTAATGTTCAACTTTATTTTCCAAACTGATATGGTCTTGTTCCGTTTGACTTTCCTTCTTCTCTTTTTTCTTATTCTCTAACTTTCTCTGACTCCCTCTTTCCTGTAAATTTATGATAATAATTATGCTTGCATATTTGGCCATTATTTATTATCATCAGACCATTTGTCGGAACAAAATTATATTACGTAACTAAGTTTAGAGCATGATGCGTCATGATAGAAGCACTGATTTAACAGCATGCCCTTTCGTTATAATTATAACTCGTCATATATTTTTTAATTCTCAATTTCTTCCTATATGTAATGGAATCGCTATCGGTGCTTGGGCTTATACTGAAACGGAAAATTAAGTAAACAAACAAGTAAACAAATCCTTTAAACAAGATCTCTTCCTCTTGCAGATCGATTTCTGGTCCGATATTAAGAACATCCCCGGTAGCACCGTGGACATCATGGTGCCAGGTCGACTTCGGGCCAACTTTATCGACCTCTTCGGCATCAAGAATATGCAGGTCAGCGTCATGATCAACGATGTTGGTAAACTTCTTCGTGACCAAGAGAAGGAGCGGGTTGAACGACGGGCGACCACGCCGACCACGCAGGATCTAAGCTCGTTTGACTATTCAGTATACCATACTTACGATGAGGTAAATTGGTAACTTAATGTAGAAAAACATAATTTTAAAAAGTAGGATTTTTTTCCTTTAAATTGGAAAGGGGAACGGAAAGATTGAATGCAAATGGAGAGGGAGAAAATTGAACAAGCGCGTAAATCATCGACGACTGGAATATCTTTACTTGCTTTTGATGATACAGTGCAAATAACCACAACACATAAATTCAATGATAGATAGATTTTTGGTGGAATAAACACTTTGAGCTTCCATGACTCCTCCCACAAGCGCACAAAGAAATTACGAACTTCCAAGTGACGATTTCAGATAAACCGGGAATGACAGGCTAACACCATGAACACATTCACCCCTAACTGCTGCTGCTGCATGCAGATGATGTTAAAAGTCAGGCCCCTGTCGCGTATTATGAGAGTTGATTTGAGCCGGATTTAACAATTTCACAACCTTGATTTTAGTGGATCTTCTTCTCTTTTATTTCGCTTTTTTTCGGGGGGGGGGGGGAAAGGATTTTTTAAGGTTCATCGACATCGGTTGAATTGATTTAACCTGCCGGCTCACTCCCGGCCCTCTCAATGCGGGGGGGGGGGGGGGGGGGTGGGGTAAAGAAGTTTTTGACCGTCCAAAGGTTATACCTATAAGAAGGAAGCGCGCGGTGCTTTAATCATATTATTGTAAGTTTTTTTTCCTTCAATAGGGTGGACGAGGCCGTTTCACCCCTCCCAAACCCATGCTAGTCATATATATTTTTGTTGTTGTTCTTACACAGATCCAACAATGGGTGCTAGATGTCGTTGACGCTTACCCCGACATCGCATCACGGTTTGAACTCCCTCAGACGTCATACGAAGGGAGAACTATTTCGGGTATCAAAGTAAGTATGATGTCGGGGTAGACTTATAGCGGGCGTTCAGAGCTCAGTTGCAAAGCCAGAATCAGCATTTTGAAACTCAGTTTTGAAACGCTGTTTCGGGGTACTCTGTGTATGGCTCTTTTCTTCAGGCTCTGCCGCTGGATTCACACACCGCATGGAGTAAGTTGTGTTTTGAAACTGTGCTACTGCGGGACCCCCGCCCATCAAAAAAAAAAAAAAAAAAAAAAAAAACAACAACAACAACAACAACAACAACAAACAAAACAAAACAAAACAAAACAAAACAAAACAAAAACAAAACAAAACAAAACCGTGATTTGAACTAAACGCTGATTCTGTAACGCTGATTCTGGCCTGAAAAGGGAGCTATATATAAACGGACCCTTGCTCAATTTATTTCAAGGATCAAAGGATAGATTACGACCAAATGTTACTGGGATTCTGCAAACAAAATCGACTATTTATCTTAAATATGGATGTGGATGAATGGATGTACACTCTGAAATTAAAGTATTAACTCACCAGATAAAAGGGTCGAATGAGAGAGAAAGAAAGAGTGAGAGAGAGAGAGAGGGTGGAGTGTGCGTGTCACAGTCACTGCGCGCACGTGTAAAAGCGATAGAATTAGAGAGGGAGACAGAGAGAGAGAGAGAGAGAGAGAGAGAGAGAGGGGGGGGGGGGGGGGAGGGGGTCAAACAGGCTCGCTTAGCGCAGGTACTGACGCAATCGAAACGACGGGCCGGGCTTTAGAAGATGACAATGCGTTTTCGCCAATATCAGTAGAGATGTTTATTTTCCGAAGTTTTGGAACGTATAACTTGTTCCTTCCACAGCTCATGCAGGGAGGTTATTATTGATCATAATATATTCAATGTTATTATTCATGAATATTGTGAACTACACTATGCATCAATTGTCATAATTGTTGAGTCTTTCATTGATCTATCCGATTACAGATTCGTGGAACCGGCGGCTCAACTGGAACGAGAAAGGGTGTATACTTTGAGGGCGGTATCCATGCCAGGGAATGGATCTCTCCAGCTACAGTCATGTATATCACGAAAGAAGTAAGTTTGAAATGATATCGAAATTACATATAAGAAACAGCTATTATAATTATTATTTTGTAATGATTATAATGTTAATAGAGAATAATTCATAAAGCGCATAAAAAATAATGAAGAATATTATACATGATCTATTTGCCGTGGTAAATACAATAAATAAAACACAATTTTTTGCTTGCATGTCAGGTGAATTTCTACGTTACTACGTTATAGTCAGAAATAAAATGTAGGAAGCGGTACTACATTTTATTTAATTTGCTTTGTGTTTCTGCTAAATATTTATCCCTAAAACCTACTGTCAGCTTCAACATATTTATTTCATGATTCTAATTTATCGAATTTTGTAAATATGTGATTCTCCTGATTTGTTTTAATAAAACATACAAAGAAAAAGAAAGTTTATCTGCTCACATCTGGGGAGCGTTTCATCAAGCGTTTTGTCAGTGATTTTTACTGACAAATTTGCTCTCATCCAGTCAGATGCAAGGATTTCAGTAGCTTATAACAGTTGTCGGTAAAAATCCCTGACAAAACGCTTAATGAAACGCTCCCCTGTAGCTAGCTAGCGCCACCACTGAGGAAGGGCGGTCTTTATGACGCTTATGTTTGTAACCCGACATAACTAAGTGTACTTGATCCAAAATACATTGATTCAAGCATAGATTGTATAAGATGTCGTATTAATTTCTTTCTCTTTTTTCTCAATATATGATTATCAATTTCGTATTAATTTCTTTCTCTTTTTTCTCAATATATGATTATCAATTTATGTAATTATAAATATGTGAATTTTATTGTTATTTTGCTAAGCGCATAGACATGGCAACATAAATAATGCGCAATATAAGCTCAATTATTATTTTTCTTACTTTTATCTCAAAGCTACTTCAAGATTACATGGACCGTGACGAGACTGCTGTAAGGTTCTTTGACACGTTAGACTGGTATATTGTGCCTTCTCTCAACGCAGATGGTTACGTCTATACTTGGACTGGGGTAGGAATGTACTGTAAGAAATGATCACCATTATCATTGCACTTCGTATCAATGTTCCATTGCAAACTACGTTGACTTTTCGATGTTTCGATTCCCCCCCCCTTCTTATTCTTAATAAATACACTAAAGATATTGAATGGGCCTTGGACTCTTCTCAGTCAAGGTACATAATTATGCTTCGAAAATATCGGCAAATTTGTGGAAAATATGTTGTTTCCTATATTATAAGGATAACTATACTTTTGATTAAAGGTAATACTTATAATTCTTATATGTTGACGAAATATGTAAAAAAATGTGTTTGGAATACCATGGCAAGAAAAGCAAAAAACAAAAACCCACCAATTAAAAAGAGAAAAACCTATAGTAGTGACTTATTTCTCTTGAAAATATTTTTTTTCGGTGTTTATTCAATGAAAATATTCAAATTCAAATTTGAATACGAATTTACGAATTTGAATGAAAATATAATCACAATATATACAAACAATTTGGTACTTTGGTTATTTTCCACCTAGTGTCTATATAAAGAAAACACTAAAAAAGGAATAAAAAGAGTAAAACAAAAATTCTTTTTTTTTAAATTAGCATATAATTATACAATAGGCTAAATAGTTTTAGTATGTTTAAAGCAGGTTGAAATAGATTGCAACCACTTTGATTTCTGTTTTACTTCACAAAATTGTATAGCTTGGTCATACTGATCTGTTGATAGATCTCTGTGAATGAACTTATAATTTATAATGATTATAAAGTTATAGGTTTCGTTATCTGTTAGGACTATCGGTCTTTCGGACTAGTAGATAAGTCATTGGCGGATCCAGGGGGGGGGGGGGGGCACAGCCGGCCCGTGCCCCCCCCTTTTGGAAGAGAAGTATGAATTTTTACCATAGACGATCCGCCATTTTCGCGATTGTGCCCCCCCCCCCCCCTTTTAGAGTGAAGACCTTTTTTTTTTTTTTTTTGTGCTTGTCAGGGAATTATGGAGGAAACTGGACCCCATTATCCCTTACTAAGCGATTTTTGAAGGTTTGGCGAAATTTTTTTTTTGTCCCTACCCATAGGGCCTACATAGTAGGCCCTATTGCCGACTCATTTCCATGGCCACCTACATCAAACCTCCCATAGGCTCTAATAAATGGCAGATTGCCAGTTAGTCCAATACCATTTGGTGCTATATCCCTTACACATCTCGCCGCATTTTGTATAGTTTTTAAGTCTTATCTGTGTGTCACTTCGCCTATAATTGGGCCATAAACCATTTAGTCCAATAACCAGTTGCAGTAATGCCCGTTTGGTATCTTTTCTACTTTTTACAGGTAAAGTTGGTCCAGTACACAATTATTGCTGGGGAAGACTGGGGGAGGTGTTTAACCACAAATGTAAAAACATTTCGCCTACAAATGTAAAAATTTCCATTTTTATCACAAATGTTATAACATGTCGATCACAAATGTTATAACATGTCGACCACAAATGGAAAAACTCATTGCTTGCATAATGCACCTATGTAAGATACATTATTATGGTAAATTGGCACTTGGTCTAATAGTCAAATGTTCTAACATCGTATTTTGGTCTAACAACAATTCGTCCATCACCAATTCGTCTAAACAACATTTTTCGTCTAATAGCCATTTGATCTAATAATCACTTCGTCTAATCACCACTTCGTCTATAGCCAATTCGTCTAAAACCCAATTGGTCTAATACCCATTTGGTTTAAACCCATTTGGTCTAAACACCACTTGGTCTAATAATCAGTTCGTCTAATGTTCACTTGGTCCAATATCTATTTCGGCTAAAACCAGTTGGTCTAATAACCAAATGGTATAATCATCACTTCGTCTAATTACCAGTACGTCTAATCATCTTTTAGTCCAATTCTCAGTTCGTCTAATTACCGTTTGGTCTAATGTTCACTTGGTCTGATATCCAGACATAGGTTAGCCTGTCATAGTTATATATATTATATATATATACATTGCATGGGCCATGGAACCGGGCCTCGGGGGGGGGGGGGGGGGGGGGGGTTATGGGGCCGCAGCCCCTTCACATTTTAAGTAGACACGTTTCATATAATTCTGTTTAATGATTATGTACAGTATATATTTTTTAAAAGAGATCAAATTTTAAAGATAATCCATTGTAATAATATTTGGCCGTTCGCTTTGCTCGCTCACAAAATGTTGAAAAGGGTAGTTGATACCAAGGCAAGAGGCGTCAGTCCCCACTTCCAAAAACGCTCCATTTCCCTGCACTGTGGTACATGTAGTAATAATGATGGCAATAATGAATAGAAATAGAATGGCATAATGAGAGAGTGATAATGGAACAATGAATATAAAGAGTAATATAAGGAAAGACGGAACTAAAGATTAATCGATGAGTAACATTACAATAGGGAGGATGGAACGTTAAGGGATAGAAGGATAAAGCCACAACGTAAAGATAATTAGAGAGAGAGAGAGAGAGAGAGAGAGAAATGGTAGAAGGATAAAGAAAACTATGGCGAAAGTTGGAAGAGAAGACTATAAAAAAGGTCCAAAAAAGAAGAATAACATAACGAAATTAGAGATGAAAAGCAAAAAGATTAAACAAAGAATAAAAGAAAGAATAATGCAAAATAGGCAAAATGATATAGAAAGATAAAGCAAGGAATAAAGCAAGGAATAAAGAGCGAAAAAAAAAACCATAGAGAGAGAAAGAGAAAGATGATAGAAGAAATAATATAAAGATTAATATACGGACAGATGGAAGAGCTGATAGAAGGAAGCAATGTATAACACAAGTAAATGAAAGATGGAAAAATGAAAGGATAAAAGCAAAGGAATAACATAACGAAAGACAGATAATTGTAAGAATTTAAAGATATACATAAGAGAAGATAGCGAAAGAAATGTAAGAATAAAAACAAAATAACACAAGCACAGTGCAATAAAAATATAACTGAAAATTCACTGAAATATTAAACGATTAATTAATGATTCAATCAATTTATTCACTAGATAATTAAATAAGCACATGTAGGCCTAATTAATTCATGCCATGCTCCATCAGGTCACCTTTTTTTCTACTCTTTTTTACCCCCCATAAAAAAAAAACTTAACATACAATTATTACTGCAAAAAAGTTTGAAAAGTTACCTTTCAATTTGACGTCATAAAAAAATGAATATGTATATGCGTCAGGGCAATGTGTACCTAATCTTTGTTGAAGTTTCTCCCGCCCCTGCCCCGGGCAAATATCGACTCTTGGGCACCCCCCCCCCCCTTTTTTCCAGTTCAGGTAATTGTTTTTAAATGTATAAACAGTGCATGGATCATGTGGACAGTAAATCAGTGGCTTAGCTATAGTCCAGCTGTTGGGGGTACTGGCTCCATGGGGGAGGCAAGGGACCCTAAATTTAACCCTATACCCTATTTCATATTCATAGGCATCCGCCATTGTCATTCTCCGTGGAGTCGTGGACCTGTTTAATGATCTCCCTCAGTGCAATGGTCAGAGGGTAGTTCGTAGTCGTAGCAAGAGGGCAACCAAGAAATTAGCCCAGTTAGTCATTAGACGAAACGATGATTAGACCAAATGGTAATTAGACCAAATGGTTATTATACTAAATGGGTGTAGACTAAGTGATGATAGACCAACTGAGGTAAGACTAACTGACAAATGGACCTAATGATGAGTAGACCAAATGGGTATTAGACCAATTGGGTTAAGACCAACTGGCTGTAGACCAAGTGGCAATAAACCCTTCTTTTTAAATCAAAACAACATACAGCGTACGCCGTATAGTGTACTTTTGTGTTATCTTTGATTATAACTTGATTGAAACGATAACATGCAGGTTTCAGGAATTTCTCAACCATAAAATATTTCATCATGAGCCTGATCGGTTAGTCACGGACAGACAAATTTCGAAAGTTTGAAGGCCCGTAGAAAATAAGTATTAACTTGAAGAGAGCTATTTGATGTTTCATTGTAAAGGGCATCACTGAAGGAGTTGAAATTTGATAAAATTTGGTTGCCATGGTCACTGACTAAAATCATTATTCATAAGACATTCAATGTCACGGACGGACAAAATGTCTACTCTTAACCATCAGGCTCTCATTAAACATCGCGTAAAAAATGTAAAAATTACGTTCAAATTAAATTTAAGCGCCCTCTTGAGACTGATAAAATAAATTGCGATTCTCTGGAGAGATCGACAGATTACGTGAATTTTCCTCCCATTGAAGTCTATGATCAGATCCTCCCCACCCCCCCCCCCCCTTCCCCACGTCTCTGTGTTCATAAAAAGGGAAACTACTATAGTAAACCACTAGTTTAATGATTTTTTACATTTGGGGTTGACATGTTTTGACATTTGTGGTAAAGGGTGTGTCAATATTCTAGGGATTTTAATGGTCAGGAAAACCTCACACACTCACACACACACCCTCATGCATCTCATGATAACTTATCTTACATAGGTACATCATGCAAGCAATGAGTTTTTACATATGCGGTCGACATATTATGACATTAGTGGTAAAAATGGAAATTTTTTAATTTGTAGGCGAAATGTTTTTACATTTTGTTGTTAAATAGATTTTTACATTTTTGTACACTTGTGGTTGTGTTTTTTTAAACATTTTTGTACACTTGTGGTTGACAAGATCCTCTTGATGCCACCCCTTCTAGCTAGTGGACGGATGGCAGGCTTGGCGATGTCATTGACATTTGTGGTTATTTTTACATTTCTGGGCTCTACGGGCGGGGGGGGGGTGAATATTCAACCAAATACTAGTAGACGAAAGGATGAGAGAAGAGCAGGGGAGCGTTTCATCAACCGTTTTGTCAGTGATTTTCACCGACAACTGTTATAAGCTACTGAAATCCTTGCATCTGATTGGCTGAGAGCAAATTTTTCGGTAAAACTCACTATTAAAGGGAGCGACAAGTCGCAATCTATGGGCGGTTTTACAGTTGGCTGCTCCTTTCTCTGGATCAAAGTTCAAAGCGACTTCAATTTATCGCGCGCAGCTAATAAAAGTTCGCACATTGACCCAAATTTGAGTAAACAAGATCGCCCGTTCTTTATTCCAGTATTTGAATCTCATTGGTCGGTTACGTATGTAGGGATTCGAGTTAACGATCACGCGAGGAATTCGGCAATAACATTCCTTCGGTAGCGCACGATTGGACCTGATTGTATCCGAATTTCCCGAGTCAGGCCAACTGGTCAGAACCATGGATTACGACTTGCCACTCCCTTTAAACAAAACGCTTGATGAAACGCTCCCCAGCTAGTCATTACAGCAAAGATATTATGGTGGTGTGACCATATCTCGCATGACTTAAGTTCGCGCACAGCGCAATATCTAAAAAAGTAGAAAATATTTTGAAATTCTGATAGCACCATTTGATAGAGAAAGCTAAAATTACCTGGGAATAATATATTCTTTTGAATTGGGTGAGAAATTATGAAGATTTTGACAAAAGATCGGGAAATTTTGGTAATTTTTGCGTCAGTTTTAGAAAAATATGAAGTTACTGACAAGGGTCTAGAAATCCTCATTTTGAGAGAAGATGTCATCAAACTTGTAATTAAAACATGATACCAAATGATTATATAATATTTTGTCTTTCAAATTATACCTTTGATGGAGTGCTACGTTGGATAACTTAGATATAAACTCATGTGCGCAAAATTGGGTCTCGTGGTTTTTTAAGCCCTTCTTTTTTGAGATCACGATATCTCCGAAATTCTTCGTCGATTAATTAATTAATTTATTTATATCAATTCTTTATCCAGAGTAGCCTGTTCAGTTACAATGATTATATAAAAGTACAGAATTCGTATACAATAAAATGAAATAGAAGATACATTAAAATGATAAAAAAGGCACTGGTCTTCCACAGGGCTCTGCGTAATGCAAAAATAAATATATACATACTTCATGAACACTATGACATATCGTTTACGTAATAATATTTTAAATTCATTCACTTTTAAGTATATTAATTGGAAAAGAGGAATTAAAAAAGCAGGTTCTTTAGGGATAGAGAGAAATTGGCTTTCCGTTTGGTATAAATAAATAAATATATATATATATCTACATAAATTATTGTAGCATATGAAAAAATCCTATATCGAATATCACATTCCTAAAATATTTTAAAATGTGCGCGAAATATGGCCACCCCATCATACTGCCTGAATATTGTACAGACTGATCAATAAACGGCATGAAAAAGAGACGCACTGCAGTGTGTCAACGAGATAGCGAATTTTCATCGGACCAAAATAGTATTAAACCATACAAGCCTTCCCTCTTCATCTTTTCATTCTGCGTCAAGGATCGTATGTGGCGCAAGACCCGATCTCCGAACCCAGGCACGAATTCTGGATGTACAGGAACCGATCCCAATAGGAACTGGCCATTTGAATGGGGAGGTAAGATCTAAAATAATGATAATTTTTTTTTAAAGCCTGTTGCAGAAGAAACATCATTTACCTGACGTAGAACTGCGTCAGTGAAAGTGACTTGCAAAAAGTCATTGCAAGTATTAAATAATTAACAATGCAAACACTGTCTTATTACACCCCTGGCGTACGTGCTTATAAGCCAGTTCGTATAAATACATCTTACATATGACCCTGAAATGACCCCAATTTGTACGCGGTATATCGCCCCCCCCCCCCCCACTTTTAAAAGAAGAAATAATTTCTATATCAATCATTTATTGATAAAATTGATACAAATTTATATAAAAGACTGTTATAGTAGTGAGAATCCCTCCTTAAAATGCAATTAAAATACTAAAGA
Source organism: Heliocidaris erythrogramma (assembly GCA_025617745.1). Lineage (NCBI taxonomy): Eukaryota > Metazoa > Echinodermata > Echinoidea > Camarodonta > Echinometridae > Heliocidaris > Heliocidaris erythrogramma. Next base: position 28,656,965 of record CM046861.1, on the reverse strand, counting down.
TATGATTTGAAAGTCCCGATATTTCCGATTTTATATATCAAAATCTCGCATCCATGTCCATTACTACTGCAAAATGTAGGCCTAATAAAACATGGTATTATTTAAAAAGTGTAGAAAACAAGCTTAGATATTTTCACGTCATGCTGAGGACATGAGGAGACTTCTCGGGACTGTACAGCATTCTCATGATTCTCCAAAATGACAGTCTATCTAATACATCTTCTACAAGTTCATGAGTCTTCTTTAAGGATTCAGAATGGTGCATCAACTCTTAGAGAAATTATTCAAAATCAGGCGCTGTGGGGGTGGGGGAGGGGATACAGTGTCCCCAGTATTTGAGAAATTTGGGTATATCCTAGAAGTTCCCCCTTTTACATAAGAAAGTGTTTCTTTTAGTTCAGATAAGTGCCCCCTTTCCTTTATATTCTTGCATGTTCCACATTCTTAGAATTTGATTGTATTACTATAGACCTATTAAAATCTGAGAGATGCCCCTTCTTCTTTGACAACTGTCTCTTTTCCTTTGTAAGAAGTGCCCCTTCCCCTTCTTTAATTATCGTTTATATTATAACACGTGTCCCTTTTCAAAGCTTATAATTGCCCCTATTCTTTCTGAAAAGTGCTCCCTTTATTTTATTTCTAAAAACGAGCCTCTTCCCTTTTCACCTCTCATAAAACCCCAAATAAAATCTTTCCTTTGAAAATTCCCTTTTAAATCATTGGCATCATTGGCATCATTATGTACCTATTAATCCCTTTCAATAACTGCCTTTTTTCCATTCTAACTTTTCAGATACAAGAATTACCCCTTTTCCATCTGATAAGTGCATCTTCACCTGTGGCAATGGCCTCTATTCAAATTTGAGAGGTGCCCATTCTAATTTGAATGACAAGTGCCCCTTCCGCTTTCTACTAAATGACACTTGTCATCTCTGATGAGTGCCCCTTTACACCTCTGAGAAGTTCCCCTTAATTCATTTTGACACAGCCTCCTTTTCTTTCTAAGAAGTACAATTATTCCTTCTGATAAGAGCCCCTCTTCCTTTATAAAAAATACCCCGCCCCTTTTCCATTCTCATAAGTGCCTTTTCACCACTCGCTAATATTCACGTGCGACAAAAACCACATGTTTCATCCTCTGATAATTGCTCTTTTTAATATTACACATTCCTGCTCCTTTTCTTTTCTGATAAGTGCCATTTTCGTTCTTGATAAGGCCCCCTTTTTCTCCCTCCACAATTTGTGGCCCTAATTTATAGCGATTTAGAGAAACTTTAATTTCGTCAAGGCTCACTCGCTACGCTTGCTCACATTTATAGTTATCTTACTTATAAGAGGTCTTTTCAGTCTCTCATGCCGACACTGTGTTTAAAAACCTTTTAGAACTTGGTTTTTCCTCTTTATAAGATGTTATTGACCACCGTGCAGCCTCACAAATCTTAAGAAATTGCTCGCAAATTAATAAGTATGTAGGTCATCAAACCCAACTGCAAACTTTGATGCTTAAAGTAAATTATATTAGAGCATGTATAAGAGAAAAACATAAATAAAACCCCTATAAATGTAATCATAATGCAGGTACTAACGCAATCGAAATCACGCCTCGTGTGAGCCCGGCTTAGGAGTAAAACGCGTTGCACACGAGATGTGAAGAAGAAGAAGAAGAAGAAGAAGAAGAGGAGGAGGAGGAGAAGAAGATGAAGAAAAGGGACACTAAGTCTCCAGGGGATAGTTTCATCAAAAAATAAGTTTTCAGACATCCCATTGAAGCGCATGCTAATTTTAATACACGCGTTTGAGTTGGATCAACTTATACCTATGACCCTATGATGGTTTGATGAAACGCTTCCCAAGTCTCTCGTCAGACGATAACGATAACGATAACGATACGGGATTTTTCATTAAAGGTACACCTTAAAGCTACTCTATGAACAGACACATTGTATACTCACACGTACACACAAGCAGTACCTTTAATTGAAAATCTTGTTATCGTTACCGTTATTGGATAAATGTGACCAGCCCTAAATTAATTTGAATGATCATGATCGTATAGGATTGTGTGTTTTTTTGTATGTATTATTATGGATTTGTATCCGTTAAATTGGCCTGTCGTTTATAATCATTTATTTCATTCATATCTGGTAGGTGAAGGAACGAGTCCCTTTGCCTGCTCGAACGTTTACCATGGCAGCGAAGCTCTCTCTGAACAGGAGGTCGAAGGCGTGGTCGATTTCCTGCGCGATAAGAAGGACAACGGTCAGGATTTCGTGTGGTTCATTGATTGGCATAGCTACTCACAGCTCGTTATCTCACCCTGGTCATACTCGGCCTCAGTAGCCGATCCCGACAACCTGGTTCAGTTGGTAAATCATGGGTCTAAGGGGCGGATCCAGTGAACTCGGGGGGGGGGGGGGGGGGACTCGGGGGTCTGGACTCCCTTTTTGTTTTTCAGAATTATTTGGAATTGGACCTCTTTTATTCTTTTTTTTTAAATTATATTTTATGTTAAAATCATTATTATGATTATAATGTTTTATTATTTTTTTTCTTATCAGACTCTTTAGCAATTGGATCCCATTTTCACCGATCCTGGACCCGGCCCTTTTTCTACATAAATTTTCTTTTTTGTGTGTGCGTATTTACAATTGGGCAATTGGAAAATTTGTTGACAGCCTGTAAGGGGTGTCCCAAATAGTCAGTGGCGTATCTAGCAATTTTCTGATTCTGATTCTCCTTGCCTTGTCCTCACTTGTGATAAAAATAAAGAAGGATAAATGAACAAATAAATAAACCAGAAAAGAGTTTGGACTTTCCCCATAGACATTGACACACACACGAAGCTTGTGAAACCCTCGTCGTTCACAGCACATGCATATGATTCGAATACTCATTTGCATACATTTGTCAACAGGTCTATTTTAAGCGGCTTGTCATTGGTTAACTTGCGTCACTCCTTGCTTACGAGTCTGCACACGAGCGGAACAAGAGTTACTCTGTCAGTGAGTGACGGCTAATGAAGGAATATCGGCATGTTCACTCAAGAGGGAGTGCTTTACCACTCTATTTGGAGTCAAAGTTTCTTAACTCTTTCAGTGCCGATGTCACGTATATGTGACAGATAGACTTGTAATTTTCATTCACCAATTGCTCGACCAGAGGAAAGGTATATGGTGAAAATAATTCAGTCTGCACACGATATTGAGCGGAACACAGGCTTACTCAATCAGTGAGCGAGTGACGGCTGATGAAGGAATATCGGCATGTTCACTCAAAAAGAGTGCTTTACCACTCTATTTGGAGTGAAAGTTCCTTAACTCTAAATGTAGAGTGGAGAATTCACTCCTTTAAATTTAGAGAGTATACATTTTTATTTCACTCATCCTTTATCATTTTCCCCACCATTTCTCCTCCTTACTCTCTCCCCATCAGCAAGCCGCTGGGGAGGCCATGAGAGATGCCATCGCTAGTCACACGTCGGGTACGGTCTATGAAGTTGGACCAACAGCTCAACTATTATGTGAGTATATTCTTTTTTTTTTCAAAGTAGCTAAAGAAATTTTGACTACATCTTCTAATATAATGAATCATTTATATATGAAATATAAATGGGATAGTAAGACAAAGGTAATACAAACTGAAGGAGACCAGCGCAAGTATACTTTCTATTAAAAAAAAGCTGAAAGCATTTCAAGTGAAAAGTCAAACAATGTTCCTGTTCTACCAGAGTGTCGTTGCAGTGGCGTATCCAGGGGGTGGCGCAACAGGCGCCCCCCCCTATTGGCCGTCGTAAATAAAAACACTAGCAAAAAAAATAGTTGTTCATTAAATAGGCTTCAAATTTTCCAAAGCGGAGGGGGCACCCCCTCCCCTTAGACCCCTCCCCCAGGACGGCGATCAATAATGCCTGGCGCCCCCCCCCCCCCCTATTGGGAAATCCTGGATACGCTCCTGCGTTAAGTCAGTCATTTGTTTCTGCTGCTTAGCCTCGATTAACAGCCTCAGTGGCAAGAATAAAGCAAAATTGAATGAGGATAGTGAAACATGATAGTAGAGTTATTGGTATCACTGTTAAACAGCCGGAAGATCATGTTGCAGAAAAGACAGTACTGGCAAAGTTGCAAGTGATTGTGAAGGATTTATATAACCCTCTGCATGAGGAAGTGGTCTTTAATAGATCTGGAAGAATTAGGCTGCCTAGGATAAGACCTGAAAGGTTCAGGAGGTCTTTTCTCCGAAGTGCAATAAAAGTATCCAACTACAATTTCTGTAGATGAAAGACCATACTAATAGTGAGTGAAGTTTCATCACCTACGAGTATTTCTTTCTACTCCTCTCCCTCTCTCTCCTCTTGTCATCCCTTCTCTTTGTCTTCGAAGTAAAAGGGGTGACTGCAGGTTTGGGTTGGGTTGAGTAAAGGATTTATCGAAATTTTTAATTGATTTGTAATGTTATTAAAATAACATGGGAGTAACATCTAATTGGATGTTTTGACAATAAATTGTAATATGTACTTATGTATGCATTACCTTAATTTCTTTCTTTCTCTCTCTATCTCTATTCTTGTCTCTCTTTGTCTTTGCCCTCCACTTTACTTCCTTTACTTCTCTCTTTCTTCCTTCCTTTCTCTCTCTCTGTGTCTCTATTCCTGTCTCTCTTTCTCTTTGTCTTCTACTCAAATGTTACTAGCACACAAGTGTTATTTTGCATGTATGCACTCTCTAAAAAAAATCGAGTGATCACTGAGGTCACTCCCCGGGCGAGTGAAAATAGACTGAAAATAGAGTGATAATCACTTTTTTCTTTTTAGAGAGCACTCGATATTCACTCAATATTCACTCCTAAACAAGTGATCACTGACGTCACTCCCTGGGGAGTGAAAATAGAGTGAAAATTCACTCTTTTTTTTTAGAGAGCATTGTCTTCCTTCTCCCCTCTTTCCTTCTGTATTTCTCTCTCACTCTCTCTCTCTATCTATCTCTCTCTCTCTATCTCTGTGTTTTCCTCTGTCTCTCTTTATCTTGTCTTCATGCACTCATAGGTACAGTGTACATATAAATATACCAACATACAGTTGTTATTATGCACGTACTGTGTTTGCATTTTAGTTCAGGGTTTCATACACAAAGTATGAATGCAATAATGTTTATTACAAAGCAGCTGGGCAGATTAAAGGCCACCGCACACCTCACGATCGGTCTGTGATATGTGAAATAAATCGCTGTGGCATTAAATATTGGCATTTTAACCCATGAAATCTACCATATTCAGGTTCTGAAAAGTCATATGAATACTAAACATAGGGTTTTGCTGAGTTCTACAGGGAATAAGGGCAAATTTAGTTTCAAATCGGTAGGCAGTCGTACGATTTTTGTGACGTCACCCCTACTCGGAGCCGATTTGGCCATTATTTTCACCGACTGGAAAACTCGGCAAAGGCCGTATTATCGATTTTACTATCTGTATGACTATTCAGACCCACAATCAAAAATAGTTTTTCGTTTTTAAATGATTTGTCAAATGATATTACATTTTCTTCTTAAATCGGATCACATACCGATCGAAAGGTGTGCGGTGGTCTTAAGAGATGCATGCGGCATCAAATGTAACAATCAATTCAGTATTATCAATTAAATATTTCAAACCAGAACTTTATAAAAAATAACAAACAAATAATAATAATGAAATGAATGTGATATTTTCATCTGAACTGTATTTTTAAAAAGAACTGTGTGACCTGTACTATATTTAGACCGTGTTTTTGTCCCATTTGTATGTCATTGCTTGTTGTCATGTACATTAACATGAAATATTTATATTTATTTATCGTCTGTTGAGAGCCAGAGGGAAGCTAATCCGTGTTAAAGAATATGAGTTAACGCCCTTCTGGCTCTTAGCAGACGTTATGTTCTTAAGTCATCTGTAGATGTTAGTTTATGATATATATGTTGATGTTTTATTGTATACTTATATTATCATTGTGAGACCGTGAAACGATTTTCATGCCTGTTCATTTGTGCATGACAATGAATTAAATTAAATTATTTGATTCAATAATGATGATAATGATAATAATGATAATAACAATGATAATAATATCAATAATGATAACAATAATAACAATGACAACAACAACAACAATAATAATAATAATAATGATGATAATAATAATAATAGTAATAATGATAATAATAATACTAATAATAATAATAATAGTAATATTTATAATAGCAGAAATGATAAGAACGAAAAATAATGATAATGAGTAAATGTATCTCCTTGTATTATGTATTAATAAAGTCGTAGTGATTATTTCCTCATTTGTTTCTTGGTCAACAATAACGGAATAGATTTTGTTATTACATATCGCCTGTTTGGAGGGCGTTAGCTGATATAATTTTACACAGAGCTGTTTTTATGAAGAGAAATGATCGATGATGATAATGTTCAACATTACATAAGGTCTGTCAACATCAGTATTTGAGAAACAGTATAAGGTGATGTAAATAGATACCAATATTAGGCACAAAGAAGATGAAGATAGAAAGCGAAAGAAAACCGAATACCACTATCCGTTCAGAGCGGAATTCAGCGTATACGAGGTGGGGTGGGGGTGGCGTGGGGAGGCGGGGTGGGGTGGCGTGGGAGGGGGGGGGGGGGACTGGCTTGGGGCTTCAGCCTCGGTGAGAATTTTGAAACTGCCTCATAATTGGGCAGTGCGATGGTCTCTTTTAGAATACTTCAATAGTTGATAGTCTTACAAGATACGTCAGCCCATCTGACGACATTATGCAAGTATGTATATGTATGTTTATGTTCCCCACAATGCACTCCCTATCCAGTCTTCAAATTACACGATGTTTTTCTTCTGTAGACGCGGCTGCTGGAGCTAGCAACGACTGGGGCTATGCACCATACACCACTAAGACTGAGGGCGGCTTGGGAGCGCCCTACTCCTACGTAGTTGAGCTCCGCGACACCGGCGAGTACGGGTTCATTCTCCCGGACGATCAGATCATCGACTCGGGCATGGAGAGCGTGCTCGGCGTCTACGCGATGGGAACATACATTCTAGACGCTGAGGGACTCTAGGAAGAAGACATAGAGGGATGAATGGGTGTTTCAATCTACTTATGAATAAATTGACCTGTAGTTAATGGACTCAATCGATCTATTGCTAGGGGAACTGGGATTTATAGACAGAAATTTAATGGTCGAGAAAAAGAAGGGGAGTTAAAGGAATGGCCGTGGCTCTTCATGCGCTACACAAATAAAAAAGAAATCGTTTTCCGTTGTGTTGGCCATAATTATGAAAGTGGCAATACTGTAGTAGTCTAAAGATGGAAAAAAAACCTCTGCTGAAATATGACGATCTAACGAGGGCAAAGAATTTAGGAATTATGATTGTTGCTGTGAGGTAGAAATAGCCTAAATTTATCTGTAACTAAATCTGTTCTGGATAATACCTTCCGTGTTTACCGAAGTTAGATGCATCGAAAATTCACTGAGCAATAATGCAATAAAAGATAAAAGCGGAATAAACACTGTGTGACTGCATATCGACAAGAGTAGGCCTATACTGTGAATCAAACAACATACGTTTGAGACAAATAATGGCATTCCTGCATTAAATACACGAAATAATTATACACCTGTGATAAAAGCAATAACTGACACACCCTACCAATTGTCTTTTTCTCTTCTGTCATTTTGTTAAAACGGCATCGAGTTGGCTTTGATGAAAGGAGAATAATGAGATAAACAGGGCCCTGTTTCATAAAACTTGTCATCAATGGCAAGTTGTAATAACTGTTATAAGCTACTGAAATCCTTGCAGTCTGATTGGCTGAGAGTCATGTTTATATCATTTTAACATACTACACCACTGCTTCACTTGCTACATAGAGCGAACTCGCACAAATTAGGGGTGTCATGAGAGAGAGGGAGAGAGAGAGAGAAAGAGAGAATACTAGATATATAGGCACGCAAAGAGAGAGAGAGAAAGAAAGAGTGGATAAACATATTTTGATATACATAGAGTCAGAGACAATATATATGGAGGGAGAGAGAGAGAGAGAGAGAGAGCGGGAAAGGTGGAGGCAGCCGGGGAGGGGGCAAAGACGAACATTGATTGATTGATTGATTTTATTTACCAAATATAAAAGAAAACAAACATACATATAATAACATACATGATAACATGAGAAAATAATATTGGAAGGATCGCCCTGCTCAGCTGTGCCATTGCAGCACAGCTGTTCTACCGAGGGGTCCAGTTGATAAGAAAAAACAAACGAGAGAAAATAATATATCACAAATTGAATGATTAACATACTGGTACATGTGTATAACAGAAATACATGCCCCCCCCCCCCCCACCCACCCAAAGCAAACCTCATCACCCCCACCCACCCAATTAGTCATCGATGTTAAATTCTACGATTATTAAAGGGAGATACTTTTCAACGTGTGTTCATTTAATGCCCTCATGAATTCATTATAATTTAAGGATGATTTTACATTAGGAGGTAAGACGTTAAAATTCGAAGCCCCACGATATGAAAACATTCTACGACATGATTCGGTATGTGGTTTTGGTAAAGATAAATTTCCGATGGAACGTAAAGAATAAGAATGATAAGCCAATTGAAAGGAATCCTTTAAGTAAGGGGCACTGAAATCATGTAGAATTTTGAAAACCATCGAATTTGTATGTTTTAAACGACGACAAGCCAACGATTCCCAGTTTAACATCTGATGAATATTATAATTACATATGTGTTTGAATGGACTTATCCCGAGTATAATTCTACCTGCTCTGTTTTGTAACTTTTGCAATTGATTGCTAGATTTTTTGTTACATGAATCGTACACTACATCGGCGTAATCAAATAAGGGAAGAATTATAGATTGATAAATCAATTTTAGGCTAGGTTCATTCAAATAATGACGGAGACGGCCCAAAAATTTAACAAGTTTACTAACTTTTGTGCATATATATTCTAGATGTTTATCCCATTTCAATTGCTGATCTATAACAACCCCTAAGTATTTTACACTTTCTTGTGCTTGGATAAACTCACCCTGTATAAATAACTTAAGTGCATTATGCTTGGTTAACATTTTACGAGAGCCAATCAACAAACTTTCTGTCTTGTCAAAGTTTAAACTTAGCTTATTAGAACACATCCATTTGTAAATTTGTTTTAGCTGAATGTTCAGTGTACTTTCTATACTTGTTACATCTTTATGGGAAAAATAAAGTACTGTGTCATCAGCATACAAATGAATAGTACATCGATCAATATTATTGATAATATCATTTATATAAACAGTAAATAACAATGGCCCTAAAATCGAGCCCTGTGGCACACCGTAATGGATGTCTAAAAAGTCAGACACTGCAAGATTCATGCATGTACATATTTTGCGGTTACTTAAGTAACTCTTAAACCAGAAAAGACTATCATCTGACACACCGAAAGCTTTCAGTTTTTGAAACAGAATACAAGGGTCAACAGTATCGAACGCCTTACGCATGTCTATGAAAACTACTCCAGTATATAAACCATTGTCAGTTGCGTGAAGCCATTCGTCAGTTACTCTTACAAGAGAGGTAACGGTTGAGTGCTTTTCTCTGAAACCAGACTGTACAGACGAAAGTTGATTGTTTGTTTTCAAGTGATTTGCAAGTTGAATCTGAACAAGTTTTTCAATGATTTTTGAAGCGGATGAAAGAATCGCGATTGGCCTATAATTAGAAGGATGGGTTTTGTCACCAGATTTGTATATCGGTACAACTTTAGCCTGCTTCCAATGTAAAGGCATTACGCCTCCTGACAATGATGTATTTATAATGTGAGTCAGAGAATGAATTATTACTGGTGCAGATAGTTTCAAAATATACATAGAGATGCCATCAATCCCAACTGATTTCTTGCTTTTCATACCACGTAATACCTTTAAAACTTCATTCTCAGAAACTTGCCTGAGAGAAAAGGTTTCAGCGTTTATATTTTCATGAAATGAGGTTGGAGGAACGTAAGGAATAGCTGCTGCTAAATCTTCACCAACTTTAGCGAAATGTGTGTTGAATTTTTCTGCTTTTAACTTATCTTGAAAAATTTCAGAAGATTCAGATTGCTTAGATTTAGCTTTTGGCATGATAGATTTCAGAACATTCCACACCTCAGCGGATGAATTTACAGAAGACAACTTCTCAGTATAAAAGCTTCGCTTACGTTTCCTCACTTTAGACGTGATTGTGTTCCTAAGTTTTTTATAATTACTCCATAATTGTTCGTATAATTCTTCTTTTGATATCCTTAAAATAGCATCATTTTCTTCAAGCAATTCAAACTTCAACTTACATAACTTGTTTTTTAATTTATCTCTCTCTTTAATCAACTTGATGATTTGTGAACACATCCAAGGAGAGGATCTACTCTTAATACGTTTATGGCAAATTGGCATGTATGTATTTAGAGTAGATAAGATTAATTCCTCCCAGATTTTAACTTTATCGTCTATGTCATTGACATCGAATACTCTTTGCCAGGGCTGGGCCTTTAAATGATCAATAAATAAATTTGAATTGAAGTTTTTAGTTTTTCTATAGCTTATAATTCGAGGAGTAGAACTTTTTATATGTAATTTCCAAATTAAGAAACAAAGGGAATGATCACTTATCCCAGTATGTATAATACCATATGATTTCACCATTTCCAAGTTATTGCATATCATATGATCAATTAGACTAAGCGAATCACCGGATATTCTAGTATAAGTCGTATTATTAATCTGTTGCAATGAGTAAAGAGTATTAATTTGATTAAGACGTTTTGTGTTGTTTGTTAACGAAGACTTCTTTATGTCACAATTTAGGTCCCCCATGATAATAATGTCATGATAAAAACTATCAAGAAATACAAGCAGTTCCTCATAGTAATCGAAAATACCAATTGGACTATTTGGAGGACGATACCAAGACACAAATATGAACGGTTTGGCATGATTGGTACCTACCAACAATGATAATGCTTCCATATCATTCAAACAACGATGTTCTAATACTTTAAAATTTAATTCATTTCTTATGTATATTACAACACCGCCTCCTTTACGATTTCTGTCTTTACGAACTACACGAAAACCATCAATATTAATTTCAGCATTTGATACCGATTCATCTAACCATGTTTCGTTAATGGAAAATATATGTACAACATTTTTAGTCAATAATAACTTAATTTCATCAATGTTTCTTAGTAAACTCCGGACATTCAAATGTAAAAATTTTAAACCTTTTTGCTGCAATTTCTCGTACTTGAAATCAGCATTAGCTTCTAAGTTATTTATATTATTACAGAAAGGTAAATGCATCACTTTATTACCAATATTGTTAGTACTTTCATTGTTTTCCGATATTAAATAAGGCAAGTATGAAAATAAACATTTTGGACATTCCCAATTTAAGAATTCGTGTAAAGGATTATCGTAGTCTTTGACACTGACACCGACACAAGCAATATGCACCCACTCGTGACATTTTGTACATTGTATCCCTTTTTGATTCGTTTTAACAGACTTACAACAACTTACACAGGAGTAACCCTTTACCATAATAAAAAGAAGAGACTATAACTAGTCATCTACTACTACTACAAAAAGAAAAAGAAAAAAAAATACTGAAAGTTCAGGGTACAAGAATATTGAAAAACATTCGACTGAGAGAGAGAGAAAAGGTGAGGGGTGGGGGGGGGGGGGGGGGGGGCGAAAGCAACATTAAAAATCCTATATTCTACCCGTTGTTGTTTTTTGACAAATTCAATGAAAGTTTATTAATCTAAGCTTCTTGCCAAGTTGTAATTATTATTATTATTATTATTGTTTTATTCGGCAAATCAAAATACATACATGTATAATTACGAAGAAGAACAAAACACAATACAGGAAGGTTGAAATTAATGTAAATCGTTCCCCCAATTGTACTGACAAGTTGCCAGGAATGGGGCAGGCAAACCATTCTTCCCTGACCAATACCCGATCATTAGACACAAGGCCGCATGCGACCCAAAATTCACATTAGGTCGTCACATGTATTAAGATGTTGTAGATGTTTTTGTGCACTGTTTAATGGAGACAGATGACGCACATCATTCGCCAAATTGATTTGTAATTACTATCATTGTCATTAATATTATTAACATCTTTTCTCTCTCTCTCTCTCTCTTTCTCTTTTTTTTTTTTTTTTTTTTTTTTTTTTGGGGGGGGGGGGTATTATAAATATTTGTGAGGAACTATAGACGTGTAGATGACGTCATGGTTCTGCATCCTCCGTTCTCTCGTAAACTGAATGATAAGGAAATAACAACGATATGATTATATACACTCAGCCCCAAAAGGAAAGTAAACCGTAACTTTTCCAAGTTCAGAATTTTCACAGAATACTTCAATGCCGGAAAATCAAGAAATTGTACATCAAATTAAAGGAAATTCACAGTCATCATATTGCACCGAAAATTAAAACAAAGCATGATAAAAGTTTGCATGGTTCATTGCACTTGAAAAGCAAATCAATCTTCAAATCTAAAAATGGGCCAAGGAGTAGCCAAAGTGGCGTAGCGTGGGAGATTAAGGACAATGCATATGGGGGGTGGATGATATTGAACCCAACAATAGTGTACCCTGGAAATGCAATTAATCCCACACACTACGCCTCTGAGTAACCATATACTGTCATTACATTTAAAGCCCGGCGCACACTATACGATCCCACTGCGACCCGATTTTCGAACAAATTGCATTTTGTATTAAATGTGAAAGTTCAAAAAAGTGAAAATTATATTTGAAGTTCGGAATAATGATACGAATACTAATATCGAAATTTTGGTTAACTGCAATTCTTCTGGTTAGAGTTAAAGGCCAAATCGGCTTCAAATCTTAGTCGATCGCAAGATTGGTATGACGTCACTACGATTTGGAATTGAATTCGCTTTTATTCCTACACGGGGGCTCGCAGTAACCCGGAATTTCGATTTTAGTTCATACTACTATTCAGAACTTTGATCACGAAGATTTTACATGTTTGAAGGTTCATATCAAATGTTATAACAACTTTTCCCAAAATCGCATCGTAGTCAGATCGTGCAGTGTGCGCCGGGCTTTACTTAGCCTTCAATTTCTTAAAAAAGAATAAATGTTGAACATTTAATCACCCTTGTGGCTACCCCAGATCCCATTTAAATTTGGACTCATTAGAAGCTTCTTCACTCTTTTTTTGTAGAAGAGAGAGAGAGAGAGGGGGGGGGGGGGGCGCCAAAGCTCGATCATGCAGTTTCAACCAAATCTCTCATTCAAAGATAAAGTCATCGTGTAAGTTTCCATTGTTATGTGGAAGGGCATTTACACGTCAATGGCAAATTGTCCATTTTTTCAATTTTTAATTTTGTACCTTGGGAGAGAAAATCGAAAGTGTTCACTCATGCCTAAAATTTATCTCTCTGTTACCCATAACAGAGTGAAAGATTATTTAATTTGATATATAATTTATTGGATTTTTATTACAGTCTTGTATGAAAAATCTGAACTTAAATAAGTGTTTACGTTCTTTTTTTTTTTGCTGAGTGTACATTGACTCAAATGGAAAATTGTTTTTGTTTGTTATTGGGCCATGACCTCTCTACTGTTTGCTCGACTAAAATATTGAATGGACCGATCTATGGGCGATGGAAATAGTCTGTGCTTACATAGGTAATAGTAAGCATTAATCATACGATCATACTCCATAGTCTAGAACCCGTCGCATGGGTGATATACACAACGGTTATTTTATTCTCACAGTAATTCAGAAAAAGGTTTGCGGTACAACCATGTGAGTTGGAATAACTCCACGTTCCGGTCAGAATGCTCTGGCCGTCGTCAGGAGAATGAGAAGAGCGAATAAATCAGCAGAATTTATATATGAAGCAGCAATTCACTTAATAAAATGGATGCAAACACATAACATAGAAAGAAATAGTAACAGTAACATCAAAGTACCTACATTGAAAGCTAAACGGAAGCAGGTCAACAAATTCAACAAACTTCAAGACACTAATTCAAACCTCTCTCCCTCCTCCCTTCTCTTTCAGGTTCCAAGACTGTCGTCAACATCAGCACTCGGACTCTCACTAATCACGAAATTTCTCTCCTTTCTTTAGGTCTGAACTTTGCCATGGCACCGTCAAAGATTGACTCCGCTGAACTCGTCCAGAGCATTGAACCCTCACTCAGGGCAGTCGGCAAAGCACAGGGTGATGAACTTCGCAGGGAAATTACTAACATTCTTTCCACAGCAAAACCCCCCAAACCTAATCTATCCAAACAGGAGACCACCGCCCTGCGTGCTCTTCGCACTGACCGCTCTATTCACATTCTTTCCGCAGATAAGGGCAACGCCACGGTCGTCATGGACCGCGCGGACTACAACCATAAGATCTCTGATATTTTATCCACAGGTTCTTACACCGAGGTCAAGAGAGACCCGACACCCAACATCAAACGACGCGTCACTGACAAACTTCGTTCGCTCAATAAACTTGGCCTGTTCCCTCCACGAGTTTATCGTTTTCTTCTTCCTTCCTCCAGCTCCTGCCCAGTGTTCTTTGGTCTACCAAAAATTCACAAACCTGACATTCCTCTCCGCCCGATTGTGTCTTCACGTGGTTCCCCCACCTACAATCTTGCTAAACATCTCGCACACATCCTTCAACCCCTCACGGTCAGTCGCAACATCATGTCCGCAATTCTCATCACTTCACCACAATCATCAATGACATCAAGCTCAACTCCACAGACATACTAGTTAGTTTTGATGTGGACTCTTTATTTACCAGCATCCCCATTCAAGAAGCTTGCGACATCACCAGAACTAGATTACAACATGACACTGATCTCCAGGACAGAACCCCACTATCTCCCCAACAGATATATGACCTTCTTCTCCTATGTCTTACCTCCACCAGCTTCCAGTGGCGGGATAAGTACTACAACCAATCGGAAGGTGCCCCCATGGGCTCGCCACTCTCCCCAGTTATAGCTAATCTCTTCATGGAACAATTCGAAACTACTATTCTCTCCACAGCACCGTATAAACCCACACTTTGGCTCCGTTACGTTGACGACACGTTTGTCATTTGGCCGCACGGTCCGGAAAAGCTGAACAACTTCCAGGATTTTCTCAACAAACATCACCCCTCCATCAGCTTCTCGTCAGAAGCAGAAAACAATAACTCTCTTCCTTTTCTTGATGTTTTGATCACCCACAAGCCTGACGGTTCACTCTCCCATAGTGTTTACCGTAAACCTACCCACACAGACCGCTATCTAAACTTCCGATCTTTCCACCATCCGTCCGTCAAACGTTCGGTCTCCAGTTCCCTGATCAGGAGAGCTCACAACGTTTGCGACTCTACCAGCCTTGACGACGAGTTAAAACACATCAAAGCAGCCTTAGTCAACAATGGTTTCCCTCCTCAGGAAATACGCACATCTGTCAACAAACCACATGCTCCCCCACCAACCAGACACATCTCGTCCTGCACTATTCCCTTCACAGGTCATGTCTCTCTCCGCATTCAACGAGTCCTGCAGAAGGCCAACATACGGGTTTTCTTCAGTTCTAAACACAAACTTCACAAGTCTCTCTACACACACAAAGACACAGCTTCTCCCGACAGCAAACCAGGAGTGTACCGCATACCATGTTCCTGTGGTCAGGTCTACATCGGAGAGACTGGGAGGGACATCAAATCTCGCATCAAGGAACACCGTGCCCATGGGAGACTTGGTCACTACGACCGATCTGCCATTATCAATCATTCGGTCACTCGTGATCACCAGATTAACTGGGAAGACACCAAACTTGTAGCCCCCGCTTCCAACTGGTATACCAGGAGGGTTCGTGAAGCCATCGAGATTCACAAACATGACACAGTTACACAGGATAAGGGTTTACAGATCAGCGACATATGGTTTTCACTCTTCCAATAATAACTAGGGCTATAATTTTTTATGTATTTTAACCACTATTGCTTCCCACAACAGGATTTCATGTTTCTCTCCTCAACGTGTTCATTACCTTTGTTTTTTGTTGTTTCATTCATTATATTCATCATTAGAATACTCATTCTGATGTCATTATTTCACCCTTTTTTCCACAGGTTGTTTTAAATTAATGTCTTTCCTCAACAGGATGACTTGTTTCTCTCCTCAGATTTTCTCCGACAGGATTTCATGTTTCTCTCCTCAATTTGTTCATTATCATTTTCTCTTAATTTCTTTCATAACAATTATTATTAGTATACTCATTCTGTTGTCAATATTTCACCTTTTCCATATGTATGTTTTTTTTAACCTTAATTTTTTTCCCAACAGGATGTCATGTTTCTCTCCACAGATTACCTACGGTCCAATCCCCCTTTTGTTTCCAGCTTATCCAGACGGTTAATTGATTTCTTAGTCCTATTGTTCACTTGCTTTCAATGTTTTCTTTTCAACACAGGATTCGTTTGATGTCACTTATCCTTTCAATGCAGGTACCTTGATGTTATTTATCCTTTCAATGTAGGTACTTTGATGTTACTGTTACTATTTCTTTCTATGTTATGTGTTTGCATCCATTTTATTTATTGAATTGCTGCTTCATATATAAATTCTGCTGATTTATTCGCTCTTCTCATTCTCCTGACGACGGCCAGAGCATTCTGACCGGAACGTGGAGTTATTCCAACTCACATGGTTGTACCGCAAACCTTTTCTGAATTACAACTTCACCATGCAAACCTTCAAATCCTATATTATTCTCACAGTAGTTTTGCCCATAGAACATCGACATCAAAGGATTTATTTTCTTTTATCTTACCATGACCATCACAACTAGAGAACCTATACTTACGTGTATGTTTCAGTTTGTGGAGCCGAACTTTGTAGTACTATTGCTTGCTGTTTGCTCAACCAAATTCAAGTGCCGATCCGGTGGACATTGTTGTCGGTGCTTACATAGCATAGCAATATCAAAATAATATCATACGGAATCTGTACAAAGTAGTATAATACTCATACGATTACACAGCGCGTATCAAAACACACACACAAAAAAAGCACACACTTTAAAGATATTCTCTAAAATCATTATGTCATAATATGGACATGATTTTTTCTTATACAATGAATGGGCCTGTTCCTTCGGATGACACCATGAGTACTGACAATATTTTAAGCTTGAGTGAGTACTGGCACCTTTTGTAAAAACTCGCAAAAATTTGTTTGCGCAAAAATACCTCAGTCTTAAATATATGCTCTGCCTATCAGGCAGTAGCTGCATGTTCTCTGTTGAGTATTAAAGGCATTCGGTAACTTTGTGGAGGCTTAATTTAAAAAATTGTTGAATTTTGATATCTGTCTTGTATAATGATGTTCAGAAGGATAAATAAATAGCCAGGCATAGAAAGGTTTTCAAATATATAATGCTATTATAATGATATTTGTGACTGAATACTCCCATTTACGAAAGCGTATGGCCATACGCTTTAGTCGAACACTGAGTCAATGAGGGAAAATGATTCTGGCATTTCTGGTCACTTGCATATGTTTAATTTTGTGAAGCACATGATGATTTTGAAGTGCTTTTTTTTTTACATGGGCTTCATTTTTACACCATATTACGTACACTGATAGAATGTAAGGCCAGACAGCTCAGATTTTATCAAGCCTCCACAAAGTTACCTACTCACTTTAACAATTGATTTGACCAATCATTTAATCTGTAATCCTATACCTGGCCAATACCCCTCCACCCCCACCCCCCCCCCCCCACACACACACGCTCAAACGCCCTACACAAAACATCGCAGTTATGTCTTTCAGCACGCAATTCATTTTTTGACTGTCGAATAGATGCAAATTGCAATGCATTATGTTCCATTTTCAAGAAGGGAGAGAGAGAAAAAAAATCTGGTTTTGAACATTTAATTTGCTTCCTTTCTTTGCCACATCTCTTCCAACCAGTTGAGTATGCGTTACTGTCTGAAGCATGTCGAAAGGATGCACTGTAATGCATGATGATATCTTTCACATGAGCATGCTTAATTGAAGAAACATTCAAATCAATAAAAAAAATTCTCTTTTAAATTCTTATTCGTCATTTATGGGGTCTTGTAAGAGGAATGAGAAATTTGAAGAAGAAAATTATGTAGATTATTGTTACGGTTCTCCTCCCGTTGTTGCACTCAATCTTTTCAACACTCTTCAGGCAAAAATGGGTATTGATGCAGATGATTTGGCCTGGAAAGATGGCAGTTAGGGGGTCAGTGGCGTATCCATACTATCCAGCCATTAGGTGTAGCTGGTGTAGCGTCTTTTTGAAGGGCCAGGGGGAAAACACACAGTTCAACTTGCTATATGCTCATGATGCTTATACAAGAAAGTTTCTGTCCAGATACATTTAACCCATGTTTGGGAGTATCCCGCCCCTCCCCTTTATCAATTTCTTGATACATCACTGTGGATTAAATGATTGTTCAAATTAATTATGAATATTTAACAGAGAACATGCAGTTACTGCTTGAAACTCTCTTTGATCAAATTCAAGACTGAGGCAGTTTTGCGCAAACCTATGTTTGCGAGTTTTACAAAAAGTAGTCAGTACTCACTCAATACTCATAATATCATCCGATGAAACAGACCCTCACCCATAATTGGATAAGAACAAAATCATATCGATATTGTGAAATTATGATTCGGGAGGATATATTCTTGTTTATTTTTTTGATACGCACTGTAGAGTCTCCATAGAATCTGTCGCCTGAGTAATTATGCACAACAGTTGTTTTTCTGGTATAGATTTGCTAAACAAGAACTACATCAATGGATTAAAAAAAAAACGTTACCATGACCATCAAAACTAGAGAACTTAAGTACATGAATGTTTCAGTTTTGTGGAGCTGAACTGCGTAGTAGTATTGTTCGCTGTTTGCTCAACCAAAGCAAGGGCTGATCGTGGGAGGTGGACATTGTTGTATGTGCTTACTGATAGCATAGCAATATCATAATAATATTATAGGGCATCCGTAGAACGTATTACCAGTGTAGTAGATTCAGGACTCTTAATTTACACGGATCTTCCTCCCCCTCCTAAAGAGCAGCATATTAAGGGATTTGTGGATTACGTACATGTATGAGTCGCCTAATAGGACATTAACGGCAGATTGAAGCAGAGTTTCAACAATGGATGAGTTAGGTGTAGATGTGCCTCTCTTTTACCCGTCGTTATGGACACTTTTCACAGTTGGATGTTTCGTCTGGCCAGGACTTTTCATCATTTTCTGGTCGCTCTTATGTAAGAGATATCCACCGTATCTGGCGTGCGGAACGGCAATGAGGTAAGGATAGTGGGGGCAATATTCACCATTTAATACCACGAAAGTCACTTTGTTGCATATTACAGCGCTGCCAGGGAAGCGTCATCGTTGCAGTTTGTTAGGTTAATATGCCATATTCTTCTGTCTCAATAGATATGTACGCGAGTGTGTTGTTTGGTTTATTTACAGACGTTTGTATTGTATTGTGTGGTATTGTATTGTATTTTCAATATGCAAATGTTCAGGATTACATAGAAAAACGGCATGGCAATAAAGTATACAATCGGTAAATTGAGTCGATAATGATTGTACGGTTCTCCAACATCATGCTCCGGCGACTATATTTCGTCAAAATGTTGGGGGTTAGTGTTAGGGTTAGGGTTGTAAGTGGGTTTAAGGTAAGATTTGGAGTTAGGGTAAGGGGTTATAGTGCTTGCATGGGCCGCGGAACCGGGAGGCGGGGGGGGGGGGTGATGCAGCCCCCCCTCCCCAAAGTTTTTTTGAGTACACGTTTCATAAAATCACAGAAAAAATGTGCGAAATTGTCATTATTCAAGTGAAATCAAATCAGCCCCCAACTTTCAAAAACGCTCCGCGGCCCCTGGTTTGGTCCCGTGTCAAAGGTAGGAATATAGTAATAGTATAGTAGCATGTGTCGTACAGGGGGGGGGGGGGGGGGGGGGGGGGTGGACTTTGAGATTACCAGGCGGAGAAAGCGATTCAGGGGAGCGTTTCATCAAGCGTTTTGTCAGTAATTTTTACCGACAAATTTGCTCTCAGCCAGTCAGATGCAAGGATTTCAGTAGCTTATAACAGTTGTCGGTAAAAATCACTGACAAATCTCTTGATGAAACGCTCCCCAGGTAGACTTTATTCATGTTATGCATGACTGTAATGAAGAGTTCTACATCTATATACCAACCCATGCATGTGTCAAGTCTATCGCAAACAAGGAAGTTGAAAACTGCGTGATATACGCTGACCACAACTTTCAGCTGCTGAACATGTCACTTCACTTAAAGTGTTTTCTTTAAACGAGATATTGATAGTCTGGAAAGACCGACTAGAATTCGAGTGGCGGATCGACAAGAAGGACGGTGAGGAGGATGCGGAAGGGGGAGATGCGCCTCCTTTTTTGGCGGGTGGGAGATGGGGGATGGGGGGGGGGGGGAGGGGGGACATGTGCACTTTTCCGCCAATGAATAGCGATAACGATAGAGAGAAAGGAAGGGACAGAAGCAGAAGAAAACAAGATGATACGACCCTTTCCCACACCCTACCCTCACTCCTGATGTCCTTATTCTCACACATGATTGTAGAGGTGTTGTTGTCTATAGTTGATAAGTCTCCGGACCGTGAAGCACATGGTACGGGCATGAAGCTACAATGGTACGGGATTGGAATCCATGCCGCAGCAGCACTAACATACTTTTGGCAAGACATTAATCTATTTGCCACATTTATCCCGGGGGGGGGGGGTGTTTCATAAAGCTGTTCGTAAAGTTCCGAATGACTTAAATATGACAAGCCAATTGGGATGCGCAATCATTTTTAACTGCATCAACTAAAGTTGAACTGTGCAGATGTAGATTAACATTCTTATAATATTATAACAAACACTTTTAATGCAAAGTATATTTTTTGCCATAATTTAATTGAGGTTATTGGATATACAGTCACACTTTGTTAAAACATCAGGAAAATCTTTGGGCATCCTATCTGGCACTTCATATTCAAGTCGTTCGTGAAGTAATGCGTAACTTTACGAACATCTTTATGAAACACCCCCTATTCCGTGAATGCAATGAGCGCTACGGTTGCCAGAGCTATACTCAGGGGAATAATACCCAAAGACATTTGAAACCGCTTAGAGACGTTAATGTGATAATGCGCTATACAAGAACGGCATATTTTTATTATCATTATTACATATCGCCAATTTTATAATGGTGTTTTGCTTCTAAACATATAAAAACTGTGTCCCCTTGTAGGCCCTATACCCCCGCCAGTGCAGCATTTCGTCTCTTCCACCCTAATAAACACATTTCAATGACTCGGAGCAAAATACATGAAACGGGAAAACATGCTTTTATGTTTGGATCGATTGACTTCAAGCATGGAGAGTGTGTAGAACTAGAAAACCATGAATATTGACATCCCGAGCTCACGAATATCATTTAAGCGTGTGATCTGTCGCAACATAGGTCTGACCAGTGACGTAGCTAATCGATTGGTGAAAAATTGAGGAAAAGGAAAAGAAGGAAAAATCAAAAGAGAGAAAGGAAAAGGGAGGAGGGGGAAGCACTAGAAAAGAAAGCGTTAAGCCCCCCCCCCCCCTTCCCCCGTCACGCACCCTCCATTTTGGCCAAATAATAAAATCAATTCCTATTTTCTCGTCCAATCCTCCTTCCTTTTTTCCACCCGCCTCAATTTTTTTGTTATTCGATTTTTTTTACATAAGAATCTGAAGTATTAAAAATCATTAAAGTAATTTAATTTCACTGTGTTTTGAACCACGAAGGAATGTTTGGGGGAAATTCGAACCCTGTATGTCCAGGGAAAATATCAAATATCAAATAAAACATGGAACACCTTCCTCCTCATTTAAAAAGAAAAACCCGAGATAAATATGAATCAATTTCACTTGGCCTTTTCAGTGAAACAGTGATAAGAAGTTAGCAATTCATTCACAGAACAAGACGAGTAGCCAGCCCCCATCCTCCACATATAAATGCCAATGCCCCGCAATGGACGCACCGATGCTACGCAGCTGGTTCTAACATTATTTGGTACCCCCATACTTTCCATTAAAAAATGGTTTAAATACACTTTGAATAAAAACTGCTTTGAAGTCTGTAGATTGGCCATTGCTTTGTTACAAGTCATGAGCCAGAAATATGACAATTTCTCCCTCGCTGATGTCAGTTAAATTCGAATTCAATTAGCCCAAATATTCGTAACAATTATTGTTATGCAATTAATTTTGCTTGTCTCATAACGATGACAGTGTTATCGTTACTGTTCCCATACATCCACGAGTATTGAAATACATGTAGTATTGGTGAATGCGGCACGCCTAGTCCGGGTACTGGTTTTCTGGTAAGGGTGCAGCGTAGGTTTCCTTGGATTATGACCACCAGAAATATTATGTTTTACGTAAACTATACAGAGCGAGTCAATAAAAATAAAACCCATATTCATCTGTAAATATCATTCCAATTAGTACATAATAGATTTAATCGAAGATACTCCATATTCCATATCATGTTTCCTTTAATTCAACATCTTGATCAATAAAATCTGACCATAGACAGCTGAACAGTAGCATTTTTTACTGATTCATCTCAAATTTGACTCTGCCTAAGTTTTGAATGAAATGGATGGTCAACCCCAAGTTGTTTGAAAAGTCTCAATTCCAGTTGAATGCACTGACAAACGTCTGAACACTAATCAGCCCAAACCTCGGCAAAAACGATTTTACCTTGCTTTTTATAAATGGCCAATGCAGTGCTCAGTCATCCATCATACATTTCAGTGATTTTACAGATTGCCCTCTGGAAGAGCAGTAATAATAGAGTCCAAACTGCTTTAGCGACCACCTGTATAGAAAGACCACCTGTCTATAAAGACCACAATTTTTATTTCCCTTGAAAACTGTTTCTTATTGAAACATATATTAAAGAAACCTGTTATACGTAAAGACCACCTGCTCATAAAGACCGCTTTACTTGTCTCCGGCATTGAGCGGGCTTTATAGACAGGTTTCCACTATTTCATTCAATGGTTTATTATGTGTTATGTACACAATAGCAGATACATTTTGCAGCCTCGTGGCTGAATTGCATGTTCTGTTACAATCGCACGAGTACATGTATAAATACAAATCTAAAACAGTTAATACAGTAATGGTAGGAACGGTAGTAACAAAATGATAGCTAGGCAGGGAGGGAGAGGGAAAGAGAAAGAGAGAGAGAGAGAGAGAGAGAGAGAGAGAAGATTAACAGAATGTGTATAAAATACAAATGCATAGTTGCATATTTACATATTCATGTAGTAAATGTACAAAGCATGCACAATTGTTGACATCAGTATTGAGAAATATGTGGATTCTGTGATAGGTAGAAATGAACATAAGCTTCACTACATATTATATACTTTTATGTTTTGTCTGGATATTAAATTAAATTAGAGTAGAGAAGTTTGGTAGTTGTGTGGAACGTCTCACATCCCTGCTACTCAGGCATAGAGAGTGACATTGGAGAGGTCTCTGCCCACCCTACTAACAGACTCGTACTATAGTAATACGTAGTTTAATATAATAATAAGAGCATGCTACAGTTTGCTCAAACCTCAAAATAAACAGAACAGAGCAGTCACATTCCAGAAGAAGACATGAAAGAAGCGTTTAGATGATACTGATGTTCTTGAACTTCTTCTCTTTCCATCTCACTGATGGCTCGGCCAGACGGCCATCATGTCCTAAATTCCATTGAAACATGGTGGATTGCTCAGAAGTTCATGCACATTTCCGGGCATGCTTCTAGATAGTTACTTCCCCAAGGTTCTTTAATGTCTGCACTGTAAAAAATTACTGTAGGAAGTACAGTAAATTACTGACAACCCGGCTGCACAGTAAAATACTGTATCATTTACAGTTAAATTTTTTTTTTTTACAGTTATATACTGCTTTTTACAGTTTAACTGTAGAATAAACAGTACAATACCGTGAAAAAATACCGTAATTTACTGTGCAGCGGGTTGCCAGTAATTTACTGTAAATTCTTACAGCAATTTTTTACAGTGTGCCCCGACAAGTCTATGTGAAAATGATGAGGATGTATACCGGTATATATTGATATGCAGTGATTGGTTTTCCTTGTGCATGAACGGAAAAGAGAAATGAGACACTTCTCATGATATTTATGTACAGTACTATTCAACACTCTTCCTATTTCCTCTATGACCCTTCTCTCTCTCTCTCTCTCTCTCTCTCTCTCTTTCCATACACCCATTCACCGTAGAGAACTATGAGTTCTGGTAATAATGAAAAATGATTTGTGAACTTTCTCATTCTTTTCTTTTTAATATACATCAGTTTGGAATAATATATCATGAAAGAAATGTCCCAGAAAGGATGGCTCTTCAAATGTCCTGACTTATTCGAAATAGGACGACAAATAGCTGATAAATTTGGACCAAAGCATGCCACATACTTATATGTGTAGTCCCATGCACACAGAGCTGTGTACAGCAATTCCACATCGTTTGAGTGATTTCCAAATCTCGTAGTATACACCCATTCTTATGTATTATCTCCTAATTACTTTCACAATGTAATCGCATGACCAGAAGTTTGCATCTTTATTTTAATCAGTTTACTTGATTGATGTAGGTGTTGTTATAACATATATTGGTGCCTTAATGTATAGATACCAAATGTGGGGACAGTCTCGTTCCAAAACCTGAAGGAAATAGAGAGACTGCACCGCTTAAAAAAAATGAATTAAAATCTCTTTTGCTTAACCAATATCATACAAATTAACATCCCTCCCCTGTCCAAAGCACCCTTGTTTTCTTATCACAAAATGCTGCATGTTTGTAGATCTCGATCTCCACTTCACCCCCCCCCCCTCTCTCTCTTCTCCCCCTCTCTATTTCTTTCTCTCCCTCCCTTTATCCTCTTTCTCTCTGCCGTGATCATTTTATTTATCTCTCCTCTTTCAGGCTCTCTCCCTCTCTCTCTTTCTCTCTCCATCTCTCCCTCTCTATCTTTTGATTTGATTTGATTTGATTTGATTTGTTTCCACAATCATTATATGCATAATACATGAGAAAGCAAAATAAGCATATACATGGCATAGTACAAAGGATAATACATATATCATAACAACTCAGTATAATAAATATCTTCCAGTAGATGTAATAAACGCATACAGTATAACTAGAGCACTCGGAGGGGGGTGGGGTTTGGGGGGACCAGTCCGAGTACATGTATCCCCCGAACCCGTCACCCATCCCCCATTTGAATCAATGTTGTGACTGAAATGGATAAAGTGGCAATTTGGGACCTCGGGTATCACTGCTGACAAATTTGACCTTTTGTACTTTTGTCATTTTTTAGTTGTTTTGAAATTGAAGGTGATCCGACAAAAACTGCAGCCGGTAGAGCGCTCACAAGAAATTCTTTACTATTTCTTTTAAAGATATGGTTACCATGGCAACGATGACTCCGCCCACACCAAAAGCAATAGGCGTCTTCATCTTACCATAATGCACCTCCATGCGAAATTTGAAGGTGATCTGACAAGAACTGTATTGTATTGTATTGTATTGTATTTATTTGTCTTCCCGTAGAAATTCCTGCTTTTACAACGTTCGTGACATTGGTAATTGCAATACAAACATACATCATTAATATTACAGAGGTATCATAATTCAAGAATATTCTTCAGAAAGACGAGGTAGCCTGGTAGAAGCATGGCTTGTTGTATCAGGCTCCTCATAAACTAGCAAAACTAGACAATAAGAACACAAACTTCATACATTGTGATATATGGTATAGATACGTGAGAAACATAATATGACAATATTTACAATGAAACATGGAATCTAGTCTAGGAGGAACACAGAAAGAGAAAGACAGGACGAGACTAGACTAGACGAATACATGAACAAAACAAGAATAAGATAACAGACAAAAATCACAAGACTATTTAACAACACATGGGAGATAAATCGTTACGCTTTCACAATTGGAGTTGTACATATTCTAGCATATTGTAGGTGTAGAGAGTAGCACACGAATTAAACTTTTTATAATCCAACACAGTAAAGTTCCAAAAGGGACTCTTTCAATTTTCGCTTAAATACAGGCAGACTAGCTGCCCCGGTAAGGCCTTTATCAAGCGAGTTCCAATATTTTGGGCCAGCGTAAATCAAAGTCCTTTGTGAAAATTTGCTTCTAAGAAATGGTAGATGATAGCCTGAAGCTTGTCTAGTATAATATTTGTGTATATCCTGATTTTTCACGAACATTGAAGTCAGTACTCTAGGTAGACATCCTGCATTCAACTCATACATTATTGTTCCTACATGTAACTTATATATATCCTCTATTTTCAATAGTTTACTTTCATAAAATAGTTTGTCAGTATGTGCTAAATATGGCATATTATGAATAATTCTAATTATCCGCTTCTGAAGTAGAAATAATCTAGTTACATTCATCTGTAATGAATTACCCCATGCGAGAACACCATAATTAAAATACGGCAGAATTAAACTTGAATAGAGCATACACAATATACCTCTTGGAAAAATTAACCCTAATTTATGCAACACTCCTGCATTTCTAGACAACACCTTTACAATACTATCAATATGTAATTTCCATGTTAACTTATCGTCAATATGCAATCCAAGAAATTTGAGGGAACTCACTCTATCAATTGGAACACCTGTAAGTATAACATCACCTGGTAAATCATGTAAAGAATTACTAAACAGCATATAATGAGTCTTTTGAACATTCAAAGATAACTTGTTTGCGCGAATCCATCTCGTTACATTATCTAATGCACTATTCATCCTCTCTAGGAGAGTCAAAGGATTATCGTGTGACAAAAAAACACTGGAATCATCAGCAAACAATATAAATGATAACATATTTGAGGACAAATGAAAGTCATTAATATATATAACAAACAAAAGTGGCCCAAGTAGAGAACCCTGGGGTACACCATGAGAGACATCTAAAGGTCTTGAATCATATCCATCTAAGGAAACATACTGCTTTCTTCTGGTGAGATAGCTTCTAAACCATTCTAGAGCTATTCCTCTCACTCCATAATGATTCAGTTTACTCAACAATATATCATGGTCGACTGTATCAAATGCCTTTGAGTAATCAAGAAAAAGCCCAATTGTATGTTCACGTTTATCAAAGGCTGATGATATTTTGTCAATAAAATGCAATACCGCGTGAGTTGTTGAGTGTTTCTTTTGAAATCCAAACTGAGTGTGTGAAAGAATCTTACATTTATTTAAAAATGTATAAGTGCGAGTATATATAACTTTTTCAAGAATCTTTGAGAAGGATGTCAATAATGATATAGGTCGATAGTTATTTAGCATTTGAGGATCACCCTTTTTAAATATAGGAACTACTTTAGCAAGTTTCATTTTCTCAGGAACAACACCATTCATAAGAGATAAATTAAAAATATGAGCAAGTGGTTTTACGATACCAAGAGACACACCTTGAATCAATTCATTAGAGATTTGATCGTAGCCAGGGCTCTTTTTAGCTTTCAGAGAACCAATAATATTTAATAATTCCCCTTCATTAGTCGGTAATAAAAACAGGCTTTCATTATTTGCATTGGGCAAAAAATCAGCAAATAATTTGTCAGTTTGAGGAACGGCCTGAGACAAGGTTGGGCCAACTGAACAAAAAAATTTATTAAATTTGTCAGATATTTCCTGTTTGTCTTCAATGATATTACCATCTGCATCAATATTTTTAATACAGTTTACTTTTTTGCCAGAACTTAATACATGGCGTATAATCTTCCAAGTGCCTTTGACATCTGTCAACACTGCCTGGAATTGTGAATAATAATAGTTTTTCTTTGCAATACGTAAACTGGTGGTAAGAATATTCTTATAGGAGGTATATTTTAAACGAGATTCATCTGACTTGTTTATTCGAGATGCATAATACAACTTATTTTTCTTATTAATCGACTTTAATAAAGCCCTTGTTATCCAAGGCATGCGAGGTACTCTCTTATTATTAACAGGTTTAACTTTGCGCAATGGAATAATATCATTATACAACTGCATAAAATTTTTAATGAAATTATTAAATGAACCATTAACATTACTAGTATTAAATACATCACTCCAGTCCTCTGTTGAAAGTGCTTCGAGTAGCTGAGTGATGTTTTCTTTACACATTTGCCGAACAAATTTCTCCCCAAAATAGGATATGACTGTTTTCCCAGGTTTAACTTAGCGAACACGGGAAATGATCAGACATATCAGAAATTACAATACCAGACTTGGGCAGTTGTTGTAAAGCATTACAAAAAATATTATCAATTAGTGTGCTAGAATGAGCAGCTATCCGAGTAGGTTTTGATACTAATGGCAGCATTGTAAATGTTGCTAATGTATTTAAAAAATCATTAACATTAGCACAGTGGTCACATTCAAGCAAATTTATATTAAAGTCCCCCATTAGGTACACCTTCTTATTTCTTAGCAGTCTACTGGACAAAATTGAATGCAAGTCATTTACAAATTGATTAATATTTCCCTGTGGAGGCCTATAACACACTCCAATAACAACATTTTCTTTTCCTGGGGAGTCAATTTCTATAAATATTGTCTCAAACAATTCATTCATAACAACAAGTTCTGTTATCATTTTAAACTGAAACTGCTCAGGAATATACAATGCAACTCCTCCACCTTTTTTGTCGACTCGACTATTTGTTACTAATTGATACCCAGGCAAGGAATACATACTTGTATCATCATTACCAAACCATGTTCCTGAGATTCCAATCAATGTTGTCTCAGAAGGAATATTTCTAAGAAATAAATTTAGATTTTCAAAATCTAAATGCAGCCGGTAGAGCGCTCACAAGAAAATCTTTACCATTTCTTTAAAAAATATGGTTACCATGGCAACCATTACTCCGCCCATGACTCCGCCCACACAAAAAACAAAAGGCTTCTTCATCTTACCATAATGCACCTCCATGCGAAACTGCTCAGGAATATACAATGCAACTCCTCCACCTTTTTTGTCGACTCGACTATTTGTTACCAATTGATACCCAGGCAAGGAATACATACTTGTATCATCATTATTACCAAACCATGTTCCTGAGATTCCAATCAATGTTGTCTCAGAAGGAATATTTCTAAGAAATAAATTTAGATTTTCAAAATCTAACTGCAGCCGGTAGAGCGCTCACAAGAAAATCTTTACCATTTCTTTAAAAAATATGGTTACCATGGCAACCATTACTCCGCCCATGACTCCGCCCACACCAAAAACAAAAGGCTTCTTCATCTTACCATAATGCACCTCCATGCGAAATTTGAAGGTGATCCGACAAGAACTGCAGCCGGTAGAGCGCTCACAAGAAAATCTTTACCATTTCTTTAAAAATATGGTTACCATGGCAACCATGTCGACTCCGCCCACACCAAAAACAATAGGCGTCTTCATCTTACCATAATGCACCTCCATGCGAAATTTGAAGGTGATCTGACGAGAACTGTAGCCGGTAGAGCGCTCACAAGAAAATCTTTACTATTTCTTTTAAAAAATGGTTACCACGGCAACCATGTCGACCCCGCCCACACCAAAAACAATAGGCGTCTTCATCTTACCATAATGCACCTCCATGCAAAATTTGAAGGTGATCCGACAAGAACTGCAGCCGGTAGAGCGCTCACAAGACAATCTTTACTATTTCTTTAAAAATATGGTTACCATGGCAACCATTACTCCGCCCATGACTCCGCCCACACCAAAAACAATAGGCTTCTTCATCTTACCATAATGCACCTCCATGTGAAATTTGAAGGTGATCCGACAAAAGCTGCAGCCAGTAGAGCGCTCACAAGAAAATCTCTGCGGCGGACGCGGACGCGGCGCGACGATGCCAAATCCATAGTATCCCCGAACACTAGTTCGGGGGATACAATTATACACTTGTGGTGTAACTTATTAAAGCGAGGCTTGTCGAGTTAGGTCCCCATTTAGAGAAGAAAAGGAGCTGGAAAGTAGAATGGCGAGATTAAGATGAGAAGAAACACAGAAAGGACGGAATCAGCAGATGGAAACAAAAGAGAACATAAAAAAATCTCCCTCTTCCTCTCTACAAAAATTTAGTCACTTCATATTTTGCTGTTTTCATCTGCTGACTTGCATGTTTTCGTCGTTTCTCCTCACCGTGTTCTCACCAATTCTACTTTCCAGCTCCTTTTCTTGACTATAGATGGGGACCTAACTCGACAAGTCCCGCGTTATAGGTTCCCCACATTCTTATATACCGTATCCGTATGCGTTTACTATACTAATGGAAATTATTTACTGCACTGAGCTGCCATTATGATATATGAATTACTCTCTGTATTATGTAATTTGATTTATATGTTTTGCTTCTCGTTGTGAAATATTATGTAAAATGAACGTGGAAACAAATAAAATAAAATAAAATTTGATCCCCTGGTTTTTGCAGTGAGTAAATAATATGTTCAGGATGACATCATTATTGGTGTATTGTGGGAGATACCACTGTACGTGGTCCAGACCTGGTCAAGTCTCGCCACCGTAATCTTCCGCTAATAATGGACAATTAATATTCACCTGTACATGTGCGGAGATTTATTGTCACGGTTGGGTGGCGTATTTTTTTCTGGCAGGACTTGCGCCATTTATATAGGGCTCTGGTCAAGAGGCCCCGTTTGAAGACTTTGAGAGAGACTACAACTTTAAGACTTGTTTTTCCCTATATTTTCACTCTATTTTTATTTTATTTCAGCAAAAGAAAATTTTGTCAATACTGAATATCCAATCTGATCCTGACGAGACTCGAACTCGAGCCACCTACATGACAAGCGCATCGTTTATCCAAATGTGCGCGCCACACAAGCCACAGGTTCGCTCGTTTTAGTGTATCCCTACGATTTGTTTTTCATGAATATTCATGAAAACTAGTCTTGACGTAATAAACCGTATTGCCACTTCAATTTGGCGTTCAAATACTGCCCTCTCTCGTCAGTGGCGCAAGTCCTATAAAAAAAAAAAAAATAGCGCCCGGGGGGGGGGGGGGGGGGGGGGGGCTGATGAGACTAGCGTTTGCAATTGGTTGCTGTACAAAATTCCGGTCCCACCCGAGGTCGCCGCCAATGCACCTGTATGTCATACAAATGTTAATTGGTATGCACTTTGCACTTATTGGTATGCATGGTGTCTTCTCGTTTTGTCTTCTCGACGGGAACTGCAGACAAAATGCTACATTTTCGGAACCAATTAATCATCCGTACAAATGAATACATAATTCTGTAGTAACTGAAAGAAGTTTCGCTTTTGTGACTGAAGTTTATTGTCTGTTATTAATTTTGTTTTCACAGCTGTCTTGCACACGAGTAACGCCAATATTGACGATACGTTCACCGTCTTCTAGAAGTCTTCATCGAGATAATTTGATGAACTCAGAATGGTCAAGAAATTATGACAGACTCAGACAATAAAAATTGCCTCCATTATCGAAAAACGGCATGAGGGGATAGGGAGGGGGAAGGGGCCTTTACCCCTCCCCAGCAAGCTCTTGTATAAAAGTCAATGGAGGCGTTTCATGCGTTACCCCCCCCCCCCCCCCTTTTCAAAAGTATTTCAAAATATTTATTTTGGGATCTTGTTTTTTTCTCTTACACCCTGACTCGTCTTCATGGCATGGACAGGAAGAAATAAACACTAAACCAAAACATTTTCCTTTGATCTCTGGACAACTACATTTTTTCGCCGGGAATTATTTTCAGGTCTTTCGGGGGGGGGGGGGTGGGGGGTGGGAGGCGGTTGTTGTTGCTTTGTTTACCCCTAAAATGATATAATATTCACATTTTCTATTAGGGGGGGGGGTCGTTTCGGCTATGAAGAGACAATATCAATCTCAATGTTTCAAATCACTTCTTTGACAGACTTGTGTCCTCTGTTCATGCAGTGTTCGAAGTCAGCCTCGGAGCAGTCATCATGTCTAGAACGTACCGTGATGTATTCTACAAAGAGTAAGTTCCCTTTAATAACTTTATTGACCCCCCCCCCCCTCGCAAATGCCCCTTCCATTCAAAATTTCTATCGGAAAATTTGATTTTTCTTCAACTTTGTGGTTAGTCCCCCAACCCCAAACTCCAACTTTGTTATGCTTGTTTGAGAATTTTGGGCATGTGTGTCGGTAAATTTCGTCAAAAAACCCTCTCAACAAATTTTCTCGCGAAGTTCCTGTATAGACGCTGTAGAATATGGTGCAAGATAAATTGCAATGGAGATTCTTCAGTTCCCACAGCCCCTACCCCCTTACAAAAACAGTCTAGTGACGCCCATGTAGATGAGATGCAAGATGCAAGATCAATTGCAGTATGGAACTCATGAGGACTAATTCTGAAGCAAATATTAAATATGTATGAACTTGTATTTGATATGGTTCAACACATTACAATGTGATAGCTACTAATAGTCGCAAACAAAGCGCTTACGTCTGTTCAAATTAAGCACCCCTCAATCCCCCTAATGTTCTCTGCAAAAACATTATTGCGCATTAACAAAAATGTATATCAGTGGCGGATTTAGCGGGGACGCTTCCGGCTCGTGCATCCCTCTTTAGAACTGATAGTGATACTCTTTATTATTATCAAGTTTTGTTTTACAAAATCCTGAAGCCGCCCCTTAGTATTTTATTGAGACATTTCGCAGTCTCCTCCTATGATAATGATGCCGGCTTGGAAGCTCTGGCATCAAAATAGTTAAGGCAATGTATCGATAGAGTATCCTTTATCTTTGTCTAATATTTTTTTTTTGCATTTGATTGTTCTTACTGCAATGAACTCCTTATCTTTATACCTCCTTCACCTTACAAAATGATACTGATTACAGAGTAGTTAACTTTAATACACCAATGTGCTTTTCCCGTTTCCCTATGTGCCACCAAAGCTGTAAGCTGTTGGATCAGACATTCGCGCTCGCCACTATGTATTGGTTGTACGACGTGGTGGCCATGTATATGGTGTACTGCAGAGAGAAAGAGATGATGAGAGCACCCGTTGCCGCATCACTGAATCGCTTCTTGAGAGAAAACCCATTGCTGTGCTTTCATCATCTCGTGGTTCTGGGAGGGGGCCATCCTCTCACGTTGGTAGGTACCTTCCAGCTCAAAATAACGGTTGGTATTAAAGTGATACAGAGTTGAATGATAATCATTCTAACATTAAATTTTGCATTCCGAATCACCGGGTAATGAAGAGAAAGTCCACCCTGATTACAAGTCGAATTTACAAGAAGCTCTCTCATCTGCCCTGAACCCCAATAATCATTAAGTTTGATTTAAATTTCTCTAAAGAAACTATTCAATCATACATGCACACTAGATACAATCATTGATCCTATGCTTTTACACAAAAATGTATAAAACATATATATTCCTTCATCAGAAACTTAGAAAATGTAATTGAATTTCTTTACTGAGCAAATGGGAGAGGAGCTCGCAGGATACGTCATGGAGTTGCCAATTTGTGTTTGATTGATTACAACTTCAAAATTCATAACTTTATTATTTCTTAATATATTTTGCTCAAACTTTATCTAATCGGTTTCTCTCATGTTTATTCTTTCATTCAAATGCACTTTAATAATGCCAGGGCGAACTTTCCCTTTAATACAGATATCGATTGGTTCAGGAAATGTACATACTTTTTGATTGCCTAATGTTTCAAGAGGGAGCTATACATATGAACTGAAAAACCTCAATTGGTGTATTGCCAAAGAACAGCGTGACGTGTATACTCCAAGGCCATATCCGCATGTATGGCTTCAATGTATACGACGCAACACACGTGTTATTCGTTCGCACATGTACAGGTAATAATATGTTTCACGCATAGAATTACATCATTTGAAGCTTCATGGTTACATACACACAGTTTAGTGTATGTAACTCTATGGTTTCACGGCGGTCGCCGGGGGGGGGGGGGGGGGAGATTTCTCATTGAGGCCGGTACGGTACATCATCCACGTGAAAACGGATAAAATTGTACCTTTTCAGCAATAGGCGCATAACCCGGTTTACGCGTTTAGGGTATTAAAAAAAAAGCAAAAATCAAGAAAAAGGGTATCAAATTCAGAGACTGATAAGAAGTAGAAGAAGAAGAAGAAGATCCGCGGAAGGAGGGGGGGGGGGGGGGAATAATTCGGTAATGTATTCCAAATTAGGTTAAATCTTTGGTTAAAAATTTCCTTTTTGGCTAAAAAGAAGTCTCTGATGATGATGTATATGCCTAAATATAGGATGTAAAATATCAAGCAAGATATAAAAGCGTCGTTAATGGTATACAAATAGGGGATTAGGGTATCAAAATCTGCCCCTACTTCAATCTGCTTTTTAATTCAGCAAGTGATTTACGCGGATAATGTACAGGTACTAGGGGGCGGGGGGGGGGGGGGGAGGGCGGTCGTCGCGATCGATTTGGAGATATTCAGGTGCCCGTAACTTTTCTTTTCTGCCTCTTATTATTTTGTGAAAATTCGGCTCCAGGGAGTCCGATTTATGTAAGCATGCCATTACTTTCTAAATTGAACTTTGAACATTTTTGTTTTGTTTTGTTTTTTTGTTTTTGTTTTTGTTTTTTTTTTTTGGGGGGGGGGGGTGGAAATGTTTCTTAGTTGTACTTAATTCTTTCTGTGCTACAGTTTCTTTTATGTGGGGGTTGATGTTCGATGAAACACGGTGAAGGGGATGAACATTAAACTGTTAAGTGTAAAAAAAAAGAAAAAAAAGGAGGGGATTTCTGCCATTTCATATTTTAGGACTCTTATTTCAATTTAATTTATTTCTAATTTTTACTTATATCATGGAAGCATGTACTAGGGTAAGCTTCCTTTTGCGACAGCCTCCCGAAATGAAAACAATATATATATATAGGGTTGGGTTTAGGGTTTAGAGTTTAGGGATAGTGTTTCGGGTTTACGTAACCGCACACTTGGGTGGCTGTCGCATAAGTCATTCCTATTATCAACAACTAAATTGACATGAATGGGGAAAATGGCCTTCATACCGTTGGAAACATGTTATTGTTTATCGCCTCAAATATATTATTCATTCCCTTATGACAGACTAAACCGATCTGTAGACATCATTCGGGGGAGGGGAGGTGTAGGAGATGACGTCACTTAGGAATATCGGTTGCCACGGTGTAAAGAAGCGCAGCCCCTCCCCACAACCAAACCAACCAAAATTTCCTTCGAAAATATTTCCACTATGATATAGGTATATAGGATATTACTCCCCTCTCCCCTCGCACTGGGGGTGACGGGAGGGTAGTAGGGAAAAGTCAATCCGTCGGTCCTCTCAAGACCATAAAGGGCCATAATCCCCCTGAAAAGAAAATGACAATAAATTCATTTTTTCTCATTTTTGCATCCTTTAAAAGGGACGTACCGCTAATTATCCATGTTATATTTTCATGGCCTTAATTTCTCTGAGTATCAAACCACGGAAACATGGCAAGATCAAATCGCTCCCTCTAGCTCTATACTACTCAAACATAATTATATCCATATCATTTAGTCTTCATCAAGATGAAAATGTATTTTCTTCAGAACTCATGCAAGATTTGGATAAATAACACATACTCACATCTTGTAAATACTTCTTGGTCAAAATATAACAATTTACCCTATTTTTTTTTATTCACTTGATTATTGTGACAAATATACGGTACGGTGATTAATCATAAGCACAGCTAACGCCCGTGGATGTCCACGGGCTGCTTCTGCTAGTATAAATATATATATATATGATTACAGTCCACGTATTGGCAAAATTATTAAACAAGTAGAACACAGTAGAAATGCATTGATTGCCCACAGAACATTTATATATATAAAAATTATATAAATGGTTAATTGTCCTGCGTTGGTTGATGAGAAATACACAAAAGTCAATAATATATGAAACAACCGCAGAGGGATGAAAGAAATCAAATTTTCGCCCATAGGGTTTCATCAGGAATGATGACTTTATTAAAAAATTCATGCAGCATTAGCAAAGCGTAATGCGCTAAAGGATAAGCGCAGTAAAGCGCAACAAAGCGCAACAAAGCAAAAGTGCAAAGGAGGGAGAAGAGAGAGAGAGAGAGCGCGCAATAGAGAGAAGAGAGAGCTAGAGAGAAATAGAGAAAGCTACAGAGAAGAAAGAGAGAGAGAGAGAGGAAAAGAGACAGAAAAGGGAGAATATATATATATAGTATATATCACTAGATCTTCGTTTGGGAGACACTTGTTTGTCTCCCTCTTTGTCCATGGTGCATGGTGTCTCCCTAATACACCAGTCCCTATTATGACGGAATAAACCGCATTGTCGTGTCTCTCCCCGATACCCGATCCAGTGGAATATATACTAGTAATTTTGCTCTATTTCTCTTCAGTATTATCGCTTTGGCAAGGCTGCCTTCATGATAGCTTCTGTGCAGGTGACTGAACTGAGCACCCCATTTATCAACATTAGAAAGATTTTCATAAAGGTAAGCACACCAAATACTTGAGTATCTATATTCGATCTAATCTGAAAGCGTGGTCGGCATATCCGGCTAATATCCATAAGCGTACTAGGCGGGGGATGGGGGACTGGAAGAGAGAGAGAGAGAGAGAGAGAGAGAGGGGGGGGGGGGGGAGGTGTAGCAGCCCCAGCTTCGATAGTTTTGAAATTACCAATATTCGTCGTACAACTGTTACCTCATATTCGGGTCCTTCTTTGCTGTAGTCCAAACGCCAATACAGCTATCTATACCTTTAGCCCGTTACATCTTAGCACGAAATAAAAACACGCCATTCCAATAATCACTGCCCTGATTCCAGGTGGGTTTAATTTTTCACAATGAAACTGCACTATACAGAGTGTAAATACCCTGGTATTTTGTTCTTTCCGAGGAAACATTTATATAATTTTTGTACATGCTGATTACCTTTGTATTCATGCATTTTTTTTATAACTGTAAATTTGTATATTTATCACAATTCGGCTACACCACCATGCCGATCGGTTTCTGACCGGTTTTCCATTCATTAGAAAAGAATAGAATATCCGTAAGTATATGCGCTCATTTGAAGGCTGGCAAACTGTCTCTGACTGGTTACCGACTGGTCACCCACTGCATGGTTACATACTTTTGGCCATCGTTTGTCCTGGTATGCATATAGTCGCCACTCTAGTGAGGCTTAAACAAAAGATGGTCGGCGATCGGTTGGCAACTGCACGGCAACGGATTTCCGATTGAATGCTGAAGGTCAAAAAGAAATGCTTGGCTATCGCCGGCAGCTAGTGAAGACCAATCGCCGACCGATCGTCTACCTTTTGGACGATCGGTTGAAGACGAGAAATATCTTCTCCCGACCAGTTTGGTAGGCAAAAGGTCTCCGATTGAGCCGACCGAAAACCTCAAGCAACCAATCCAAGCGACCGATGACAACCAGTAACCAACTGGTATCGGTGGTAAGCGACCGGTCGTTGGTAATCAAAACACACCAGACATCATTTATTTAATGTACGATAAAAGAGTAAAGTAGTTAAAATGCCTTGCTAACGGGCATGAAATAATGCGGTAACGGGGATCGAACCCACGGTCCTCGTATTTCCGGTCGAGGGTTTTTAACCCCTGTTGTAACTAAGGCATATCAATTGCTAAGCGATCGCCAATGTCCTCTGTTTACCGATAGTGGAGCTTTTCGTTAAACACTTCCGCGCAGTCATCAGTCATCATTATACAAGCACATATGAGGACAAACAATGGCCAATAATCATGATAATCTGTAACCAGTCGGTGACCAGTCAGCAATAGGTGCAATTGGCGACCTATGTTCTTTCAAATTTAGGAGTTTTAGTTGGTAGTAGTTGCATTTAGATTTTTTTTCTCTCGATAAAAGCCCATTCGGACGCAGAGTAGATATTCAGGACTCTAGCAAGGGCTCTAGCCTACTTCAGGATAGAGCTTCAGGAATTTGCTTTCACTATACTCGTCTTCTAACATAATGAAATTGGGCGAGACTTTGTTTATTAATTTACTTTAAATCTATCCTCATTGTACATTTTGTATATTTCTTTCTCATATTCTTTTTGCAGCACAACTGCACAAAGTCATCTCTTTTCAAAGTCAACACCGCTCTTGCTGTTGCGACTTTCTTTCTTACGC
Organism: Heliocidaris erythrogramma; assembly: GCA_025617745.1. Lineage (NCBI taxonomy): Eukaryota > Metazoa > Echinodermata > Echinoidea > Camarodonta > Echinometridae > Heliocidaris > Heliocidaris erythrogramma. The sequence goes on along the minus strand of CM046861.1, from coordinate 28,618,584 downwards.
GTATTGTGCTATTTCCTTGTATATACGTCATCTATGCCTACGCATATCACCTGACATTGTGGGAGGTCGTCACCTCTATGTATTTCGGCTGTCATTTTGTCATGTGCGGCGTGATAGTGATACAAGTCACGTGGTTTTCGGCCTTCGTCAAAGCACTTTCAAAAGAACGTAAACCGAGGACGAACCAGAATGGACATCAACAAGAACGCACTGAACAGAACGGGAACCATTTCGGCCATGAAATCGGGTATACGAAGAAATCCGAGTAAATGTCTGTATTGTCACTTCTGAGTACTTTATCGATCAATTACGACCACGTGATATGATTGCCAGTTTGAAGTATATCGAAGAGAAGAAGAATCAGGTGATTCTGTCAAACTACAGTTGGAAATCTTCTTTTGTTGTAGTGATATGATACCCTATACCACAGACCATAGACGCACAACAAAGAGACCGATATCAATGCTGGAAACAAACCGATCCAAAAACGTGCATTAAAGGAGAATTAAGCTCAAAAAATAAAGACGATAGTGTTCAAAGGTGTTATTTATTGCTACTTGTTAGACTATATGGCTTCGCGTCAAAATATACGAGATCGATACGAATCAAGATTTTCTGTGCAAAATTTATCATCTGCTAGCAATATGTATCGTCTGCTAGCAGCACATGGGGGCTGCCATTTTTTTTATGTGCACAAGAAGATTTTCTTAATCCAAATGCTCAATTGCCTTTTTCAAAATTAAAAACCATTTGAGATTAAAAATATAGAATAGATATGTCAATTTATTTTTAAACTGAAGATTTACTGATATATTTCCTATGAAAATCGATATTCGCTTAATATAAATCTATTTTCTCGATACTGTGACGTATGGGACGGAGCAAATGAATTCAAATTTTATGGATGCTTCTTCCTGGGCATCTATAGCGGCAAACTATGCATTCACCTGCTTTCGGATAATGGACTTGAAAAGTCAGAATGCGTGCTGCATATGTTATGTTCTGCTGTGTTTGGCAAACCCAAGAAAATAGATTTTTGTTAAGCAAAACCAGACAATTTAAAAAATATCATTATAAAGATTTATTTTTTATAATACATGTAAACACCCACTTTATATTTTTCGTCACATATGGAATTTTAGATAATGAAGAAAATCAATTTAGGTCTTGGATTCAAAATATCTTCCTGACTGGAACATTTCTCAATGGTTCATGTACAACTCCAAATCACCAAGAAAATGGCAGCCCCCATGTAAATGAGTATGAGACGATACCGGGTGTTGGAATATCTTTATTTATACCCTTTTCTGATATCTTATTAGAAAATGAATTAGGCCAATAAGTGGGAATATATTACACCTTCCAATATAAGTAAATTTTTAATTAGGGGTTAATTCTCCTTTAAACCTAATAGCCAACATTCCCAAGAAGCAGTCGGTTTGGCGGTTTGGCTGATATATTAGTCAAATCGCCGAACCGACTCTAAACCAAACCTTTGCTATTCACTGTAATAATCGTAATGTTTTGTTTTGTCCGTTGTCGGTCTGGCGTCGGTCTCGTTGGTGTAACTGTGGATAAGGGACATAACTAAAGGCCTATATGCATTAAAACCACTGGGAGAAGATCTCTTTCGAACCTAGTAAGTACGTTTGAGAATGAAGTAAAATGATTATTAAGAGTTTGAGGGGTGGTGGTGGTGGGTGGTGTAAATGGTATAAATGCCGTGAATATTAATTGATGTTGGATTAGGGTTGCAAGCTGCCCGAGAATCCTTATAAAATCAAGTAGCAGATGATCGTCTACATAAACTTATCTCTTGTAATTGTTTTGACACATATTATGATATAAATAGTTAAAATACGATCAAGTGAGTATATTTTTGCTCGCTCGCTTCGCTCGCCCACAAAATTTAGAAACAGGGGGGGGGGGGGGTGATATTTGGGCGAGAGCGCCGATGTAAAGTGCAAAGTATTTGTGTGTGTGTGGGGGGGGGGGGGGCGAGTTTATGCACGCTTGGGCTAAAACCACTTGGTCTAAAACCCAGATGGGCTACCTTCGTTCGGGCTAAACCCTTTTGGTCCACTCTTCATTTGGTCTAATTTGCACTTGGTCTAATAACCAGAAAGTCTAATGAGCACTTTTTGCCCAGGGCATCATAATACCTATATACGCCACTGCCTTAAAACAAGAAGGCAGTGAAAAAGTATAAAAAGCAGCATTTTTGTGGGTAGCAGGAGACACATTTTGGCTGCTTGGAAGGGGGGGGGGGGGGGGGGGGCATTGTGCCCCCTGCCAACGAGCGTTTTAGATGAACAAATAATAATAATAATGATGATGATAATAATAATAATGATTATGATAATAATAATAATAATAATAGTTGCATCTTTTTCGTTTTTCTTCTTCTCTCTCTCTCTCTCTCTTTTAGGTCACTTTGAAAAACCATAGGGGCAACCGCCCCTGCCCCCTCCCCCTGTAGCGCCGCCCCTGAAAAATAGCAATTTGCATAGCTCAAAAGAATCAGAGAAGCTTAATGGCAGAATATTTAGTTCTTGATATGACAACAGTGTGACACCTTTGAGCAGGAACTTAGGGAGAGCTGGGGACACAGTGCCCAAAAGTTTAATAATATTGCAGCAATTAAGATATCCCCCGAACGAAGCTTGCTCGCACTCACTTATTGTAACACATGGCAGTAACATAAAGTCCTATCTCTCTCTCTTATTGAGAGATTGTGTTTGAAATTAAACGCTTTTGCGGCATCTTCGTCATGAAATCAATATAATGCAAGCACCATGGTTTTCAACAAGAACACAGTAGTTTTGGTCGCTCGCTTGCAAGTTAGGAGTAGAGCAGAATTGCATATTATGCAAAGATTAGAAAATATATCCTTAACATTTAATGCGTGTTAAGTACAATGTAGGGGTACAGCAACGTATCAAAACGCCATTTTCCATTCTTGTCTTTACCCTTTATAATTAAGTTCCCCCTTTTCCAAAAACGGTACCCAGTTCGTTGAAACGCCAAGTGTGTGGGTCGTCTTGCCCCTCCTATAAAAATACCCTGGCACCGCCCCTAGCTTTTATTACTACTTGCACAAACATTTGTACATCGGATATCAAATAAGAACCATGAATAACAGATTATCAACCCAACAAACATAATTTGAAGTGCAATACAAAATCAGGTTCTTCTACTTAAGTCACGAAAGGAAGAGAAGACCTATGAATGTTTTAATTACTATAAAAAATACTAAATAAATGATTTTAATAAATTAGATAATTAATATATAAAATGTAGGGATATTGATTGACTTGACAGAAGCAGCAGCAAGGCGAATAACTCTTTTAATGCACATTTACGTATAGATGACTTCTTTGAAGTTTCATTTTTAAAGTTCATTTTCCTTTCCTTTCCTTTCTCAACTTGCTACTAAATGGCCAGAAGAATAAATAGTAATTAGACCAAATGGTCTTTAGACTATATGAAAATTAGACCAAATGATAAGTAGCCTAACTGGTTATTAGACGAATTGGATATTAGACAAAATGGTCATTAGACCATATGACAGTTAGACTAAATGATAAGTAGCCCAACTGGTTATTAGACTAAATGGAATTGGACCGAATGATAGGTAGATCATATTGTATTAGCCAAAGTAGGTGTAGCCCAAATAGATATGAGACTATGTGGCTTGTAGACAAAATGACCGTTAGACTATTTGGAAATAGACGAAGTGAAAATTAGCCCAAATGGTTTTTAGACTAAATGGGGTTAGCCAAACTGTGTATTAGACGAATTGGTTATTAGGCCAAATGGAAATTAGACGAAATGGTAAGTAGACAAACTGGCTGTAGACAAAATGAAGTGAGACCACGTGGAGTTCGACGAACTGATGATTAGACCAAGCGACAGTGTACCTGTGTGTGTGTGTGTGTGTGGGGGGGGGGGGGGGGTGCGCGTACATTGCTCAGTTAATTGTACTATGGTTTATTTATGAATGGCATGTTATCGAATTATATTATAGGTTTTCCCGGTCAATTGTTTTGCCATTCAGTTTCATATTAGAAGCATTTGTTTTCGTCCAAAACGGTCAAGCAACGAAATATCATTCAAATGAAGTAGTGTGGCGACCGATTTCGTAGTCGTGCATTATAATTCACTGAAGGAGCATAAATTTTCGGCAATGGCTATTCAATTTCGTCTGCAACATGTCACCAGCTGATTCCGAATATTCAAATTCGTATATAGGGATTATAGGCATACAAGTTCATAATAGCAGCATTCAAATTAAGTATGTTAGGTACCATTGAAACTTGCAGTAATTGTACAGTATTTTAAATTGAATGGTCGAAAAATCTCATGAACTAGGAGCCGTGTATATAACACAGTCATTTCAATCTAGCCTTTAGAACAATGTACTTTACGTTGGTCACGCATGATGATGAAAATACAGATGTATAATGAAGAACACAAAATATTCGATGATAAGGAAATAAAGATGTAACAGAGAACATCACATAACATTAAGATGATTATGGTGACAATAAAAATGTAAACTGGCGATTACAAAAACAATACATTTATATCATAATTGATAGGATTGAAGTAAATTGAATGTATCATGAAGAAAGTAAATAATGAAAAAAACTATAGGGGTAAAATATAAATATCCAAAACAATGTGATGATCATGATGTAAACAAATGTCTAAAATTAAAATGACAAAACATAATGATCATGATATATAAAAACACTGATGTAAAATTAAGATGATTAAAACAATATGATGATCATAATGAAAAGGATAATTGATTATTGAAGATAAAACAAAATGTTGAGGAAATTATGTTGAGACCAAAATGATGAATATTGTGACGAGTAAATAAGTGATAACAAAAAGAATTTCAAGTCACCTTTAAAGTAGCTATTCAAAGAAAATCACCAATATGGCAATTGCTGTATCACTAGAAACTGGGAAGCTTACAGATGGCAATCGTATAAGTTTTATGTCAACTGTGTATCTGATGATTATAAAAACAACACAAATAAAAGCTCTTCTCAGCATCTGGAATATCCGAGGATTCGCCAGAAATATAGCGATGTTTTGATGTCGTCACACTCGGGATCGATCCTGCTTAAGCAGACGACGTCCTATAATGAATGAACGTAATTGCAATGCAATTATTTATCAAATTATAAAGAGTTTGGTGTATTTAAACATGACCTTATTTCACACCATTATAAAGGGAAAGTGAAACTGATTCTGATAGCTAAACCGTTTGATTGTAAATACACAGGAGAAGGGTCAATGATCAATGAAATAAACCCCACTTTCAAATTGAAAAGCCCTCCGAATAATAGCAGGATGGTATTCGTTCCCTCTTGAAACGCCGAACATGCCCCGGTGCAAGCAGCTGAAAATACAATGGCGTCTTATTTTGTTTACAAGTGACTGATTCCTTTATTTTTTTAACGCTGCATTTTTCATCAAAATAATACCATATACACGAAGTTAAGAGTGAGGCAACAGACTAACATTAAGACTGACGCTAGTGAAGGAAGAGAAATAAGTGAAGAGGAGATGACAAAATAGGCTCTGAAAAATGTGTAAGATGTTATGGGACATCGTCTGCTTAGACAGGACTGGTCCATGGTGTGTCGTCACATATCTCAGCAGCGTTCGAGGAGCTCTTCAGCTGCTATATCGGGGGCTGTATTTTACCGTTTTATAATTGATAATAATCATTACATCAAATGTTTCCAAGCGTTGAATTTGGATAACCTTGTTTAATTTATGCCATCTATGCAATAATAAGTATTAAGCCAATATTTAAAATCATTAAAGTTCTACTTTAATGATTAAATGGACAGATCACTGTAGATTACACGTATTTGTATTACGAAAATGAATGCTCAATTGAGGAAACCAATTGCTTGAAATTGAAAGTGATTTTAGGTGCTTACTATGGGCGGTAATCGTGACGTCACTCTATTCATCATGGGGGGGGGGGGACGACACAATAGCCGTCCCCCCCCCCAAACAATAGATTCTCTACTCGGATTGACGCCCATGGTGCTTACCACACCCATCGCACTAATTTGAATGCTGAAATGTGGAAATCCATGCCCCAAAACGAAATTGAACGTTGTTATCCGAATTTGAAATTGGTAACCATTAATTTTGGTGCCTAAAAACGAATTTGAAAGCACGAAATATGAAATCGTTTGACCAAAGTCACTCCACCGCTTCGGACACACGAATTTGAATGCACTGAAAATGAAAATGAATAACAATTTTACGAAATTGGCCGGGAAAACCTATATTTGTATTGTCTATTGCCATGTTGAATTATATTGTGTAATCAATACTTAATTTGCAATATTCATTTTGAAAATCTGAATCAAGGAATAAAAAAATTATGAAAAAAAAAGATGTGTGTGTGCATGTGTGAGTATTTGCATGTATTTTAATTGACGAACATTGAAATCATCCCCTCACAATTTGGAACCTGTCTACGCCGCTGACATAGAGACCGATATCAATGCTGAAAACAAACCGATCCAAAAATTTGCATTAAACCTATAGCCAACATTCCCAAGAAGCAGTCGGTTTGGCGGTTTGGCTGATATATTATTCACATCGCCAAACCGGCTCTAAACCAGTCCGACCAATTCTTTTCTAGGTCTGCCACTGTTCCGTGGCCATTCAAATTATTAGGGCTTCAGTCTGTTGTCGGTGTCCCGGGGGGGGGGGGCACTCGACCCCAAAAGTGGTAGGTTTGTGCCCACAGGCGTAGCCAGGATTTTTCAATAGGGGGGGGGGGCAGACGTGAAGGATCCAACCGCATAGCCGGGATTCATTTTAGGGGGGGGGGGGCGGTTGTGGGGCACGCGAAGAGTGCGAAATTGGTGCGTGCACCCCAGGGGTGGGTATGGCAAGCCTAATGCCCAATAATTCAGATAAACTCAGTTTATCGCCGATAATCTGAGTTTTTCGAGGGAAACTCTGCATATCAACTGATAAACTTAGTTTTTCACGATAAACTAAGTTTTTTCATCGATAAACAGGGTTTCTCGATAAACAGAGTTTTTCATTTGATATGCAGAGTTTCTCTCGATAAACTCTGTTTATCACTTGAAAAACCCTGTTTATCGAGGTGATTAACAGGGTTTTTCAAAAAACTATGTTTATCAAACGATAAACAAGGTTTTTCTCGATAAACAGAGTTTTTCACTCGAAAAAACTGTTTTATCAAACGATAAAGAGAGTTTTCACTCGAAAAACTATGTTTATCAAACGATAAACAGAGTTTTTCGGTGATAAACTAAGTTTATCGGCGATAAACTAAGTTTTTCAATTGATAAGCAGAGTTTCTTGATAAACTAAGTTTATCACATTGAAAAACCCTGTTTATCGAAGTGATAAACAGGGTTTTCGAAAAACTATGTTTATCAAACGATAAACAAGGTTTTTCTCGATAACAGCGTTTTTCGGTGATAAACTAAGTTTTTCAATTGATAAGCAGAGTTTCTTGATAAACTAAGTTTATCACTTTGAAAAACCCTCTTTATCGAAGTGATAAACTGGGTTTTTCGAAAAACTACGTTTATCAAAAGATAAACACAGTTTTTCACTCGAAAAACTGTTTATCATAACGATAAACACGGTTTTTCGGTGATAAACTAAGTTTATCAGCGAAAAACTCTGTTTATCAATATTTTATTGATAAACAAGGTTTTTCGAAAAACCTTAGGGTTTTCGATATGCAGAGTTATTGTAAATTTACCGCGAGTGGGCGCTACAAAAGTACATAAAGAAACTGGCCTGTGGGCATCGAACTCAAACATAGTCAGCAAAAGGCCTTCTTGTGAAACCATCAACTGTACCGATCGACTTCTTTCTTTCATTTAATATATCTTCTTCTCTTTCCTTTTCAAGCGCACACTAACAACAATGGCAGGAAAAGATAGAAGAAAAGGAAAAAAACAAAGAAATGCATAAGGAAAGAGAATCATTCATTGAAGAGCGGGAATCCCAGTCCCAGAATATGTGCCATCTATAAAATTTGTCAGTCATAAACACATTATATACAATGGGGCCCTACATGTATTATGCCTGAAATATAGTGTTCATTTCCCACGCTGAGATACATATTAACATAATCAAGCATTATTTAAACGATAATTGGACTCGTGTAAAACACTATTTCACCTAGATACTTTCATTGTAAAATACCACCATATGAAGGTCATTTCAAAACCGTCTAGTTTAACTTTTAAAGAACATAATTATCATTCTCAAGGTAGTAAAAGACTCCAATAATATGAATTGCAGTTTGTGATACACACAAAGTGACCTATATCCTTGCTTTTAAATTATACCAAGTAATCTCAATCTCATCTCCATGAACTCAATTTGATAGCACAACTATTTCCCTATTAATTCTTAAACAGATGATGTCTTTCAATTACTGTTTTGTTTATCACAAACAATTTGCTAAGAAGCTCCATGTTATGTTATAACCTTGGGCTTCACAATTTACATACTCACCGATGGTGACCATAAATATGGGCTTGAAATTTGTAAGTGAATAAACAAGCTCCAACACGGCTTTTTGGCTATACCACAGCTTCTCTCATTGTTGTGGTTTAAAATGCTGAAATCACTACTCAAATTCAGACAAGTGTTTCCTTTTCAAGCGCACACTAACAACAATGGCAGGAAAAGATAGAAGAAAAGGAAAAAAACAAAGAAATGCATAAGGAAAGAGAAGGGGATAGATCAAATGAAAAACACGAAGAAATGCATAAGGAAAGAGAAGAGAATATGAAATGGGAAAACAAAGAAATAAAAAAGGAAAGAGAAGAGGATAGATGGAAGAAAAAACAAAGAAATACACCAAGAAAGGGGAGAGGAGGTAGATGAAAGGAAAAACAGAGAAATTGAGAAGATGATATATGGAAGGAAAAAACAAAGAAATATATAACGAAACGGGAGAAGATAGTTGGATGGAAAAACAAAGAAATATATAAGGAAAGGGAAAAGGATAGATGAAAGGAAAAAAAAATACATTAAATTCTATATCCTCTGTTCTTTCCTTATGTATTTCTTGTTTCTCCTCCCATCTATCCTCTTCTCTTTCCTTACATATTTTTGTTTTTCCTTCTATCTGTCCTCTTATCTTTCCTTATGTATTTTTGTCTTTTCTCCCATCTACCCTCTTCTCTTTCCTTATGTTTCTTTGTGTTTCCTTCCATCTATTATTGTCCCCTTTCCTTATATTTCTTTGTTTTTCCTCCAATCTATCCTCTTCTCTTTCCTTATGTATTTCTTTGTTTTTCCTTCCATCTATCCTCTTCTCTTTCCTGACATATTTTTGTTTTTCCTTCCATCTGTCCTCTTATCTTTCCTTATGTATTTTTGTCTTTTCTCCCATCTACTCTCTTCTCTTTCCTTATGTATTTCTTTGTGTTTCCTTCCATCTATTATTGTCCCCTTTCCTTATATTTCTTTGTTTTTCCTCCAATCTATCCTCTTCTCTTTCCTTATGTATTTCTTTGTTTTTCCTTCCATCTATCCTCTTCTCTTTCCTGACATATTTTTGTTTTTCCTTCCATCTGTCCTCTTATCTTTCCTTATGTATTTTTGTCTTTTCTCCCATCTACTCTCTTCTCTTTCCTTATGTATTTCTTTGTGTTTCCTTCCATCTATTATTGTCCCCTTTCCTTATATATTTCTTTGTTTTTCCTCCAATCTATCCTCTTCTCTTTCCTTATGTATTTCTTTGTTTTTCCTTCCATCTATCATCGTCTCCCCTTTCTTTATGTATTTCTTTGTTTTTCCTTCCATCTATCCTCTCCCCTTCTTTATATTTCCTTGTTTTTCCTTCCATTTATTCTCTTCGCCTTCATTATGTATTTCTTTGTTTTTCCTTCCATCTTTCCTCTTCCCTTTCCCTATATATTTCTTTGTTTTTCCTTCCATCCGTCCTCTTCTCTTTCGTTATGTATTTCTTTGTTTTTCCTCCCATCTATCCTCTTCTCTTTCCATATGAATTTCTTTGTTTTTCCTTCCATCTATCAACCTCTCCCCTTTCTTTATGTATGGAAAGGAGACGAGGAAAGATTAAAGGAAAAATAAAGAAATGCATAAGGAAAGAGAAGAGAATAGATGGAAGGAAAAACAAAGAAATACATAATGAAAGAGAAGAGGATAGATGGGAGGAGAAACAAAGAAATACATAAGGAAAGCAAACAGGATATAGAATTTAATGTATTTCTTTGTTTTCCCATTTCATATTCTCTTCTCTTTCCTTATGCATTTCTTTATTTTTCCTTTAATCTTTCCCCGTCTCCTTTCCATATGTATTTCTTTGTTCTTTTTTCTGCCATTTCCTGCCATTGTTGTGCGCTTGAAAAGGAAAGAGAAGAAGATATATTATATGAAAGAAAGAAGTCGATCGGTACAGTTGATGGCTTCACAAGAAGGCATTTTGCTGACTATGTTTGAGTTCGATGCCCACAGGCCAGTTTATTTATGTACTTTTGTAGCGCCCACTCGCGGTAAATTTATCGTTTGATAAACAAGGTTTTTCGAAAAACCTTGTTTATCAATTATTGATAAACGAGTTTTTCACCGATAAACTTAGTTTATCACAGAAAAACCGTGTTTATCGTTTGATAAACATAGTTTTTCGAGTCAAAAACTCTGTTTTCGAGAAAAACCTTGTTAATCGTTTGATAAACATAGTTTTTCTAAAAAAAAACCTGTTTATCACCTCGATAAACAGGGTTTTTCAAAGTGATACTTAGTTTATCAAGAAACTCTGCGTTATCAACTGAAAAACTGAGTTTTTCGCCAATAAACTTAGTTTATCACCGAAAAACAGCGTTTTTCAAGTGAAATTGATTGATTGATTAATTGATTTTATTTGCCAAGAATTCAGAACATAATAAATTTGTACATATTAGAATAACAAATTAGCAAGCTTGAACAGGATAACCCACGAAAGCTCGAAAGCTTATTTCCAGTGGGGTCCTCTTGTATGAATAAAATAATCATTGAGTTAGAACATATTTATATATATTTACACGTTGAGGAATAAATAAGGAAAAGTAAATTATAAAAATAATAGTGATAAATATATACAAAGTTAGAATGAGAGAAAAGAAAGAGAAAGAGGAAGAAGAAAAAAGAAGGAAAAAGAGGAGAAGACGAAGTTAGAAGAGGAAGAAATGGAGAGAGAGAGAGAGAGAGAGAGAGAAAACGAAGATGAGAATGGAAAAAAACTACGTTAAATCTTTCAACATGTTAAAACTATAAATATATACAATAAACAGCATATTAACCTGCACGTGAAAAGAAAATGGTCCGTATTCAGGATATTTTACCTAGATGTAACATAATCATTTGCTTCTTCTCTCTGACTCTCTAGTGAAAGATATTCTTTCAATTTCCTCTTAAAATGAACAAAGTTTTTTTTATATTTATGCTTTTATTATAAATCATCAAGAATCACAATATTTACAATAGATTGACATAAGAATATAAAAATAAAAATATAAAAAGGATAAATAATAAAAAGAAAAAGAAAAAGAGGCAGAACAATTATCTATTCCTTTCATGTCATTAGGCAGAGAATTCCAATGCTTTATGGCAGTATAATAAAACGAATTACCAACACTGCCTACTCTTTCTGGTAAGTTAAAATTGAAACGGCTGTTTCTTGTATGACGACTATGTAAGTTGATAAGATTAAAGTTTGATCGAATATAACGATTCGACCTAGATGCGTGAGTTGCGGTTTTTCAAAGTTTTTGGATACAGATCTGCTTTGGATTATATTTTGTGCACGTTTTGTGGAGGCGTCATTTTGAATGATAGCTGTAGGTGGTAGCAGCCAATCACACACTGTGCCGCAGTTTCGTCACTTTCCGCATGGCATGGCGGCGCCCATGTCCGTGCCGGATCGTCGCGGGTCCGTGTTTTAGGATTGAATTTGCTCAAGTGTGGTGCATCGGATTTGTGGCATGTTTGGATCGTTCAAGCGGGTGCAGTTTTGGTTTGTGAGCGCTTGGTTGCAGTGTTTTGACCTTCATTCTCCTTTAACAACCAACTTTGTAAGATGATATAAAGAATGCCCGAAATAGGAGAGATGGATAATTACGTTCATTTAATATTAGTTTGTTATTTGAACCTCTGTAATGACAATGAATGGTATGAGCAAGAATATTATTCTTTCCCTTACAACGAGCCCAGCCATGTGAAACTGTTGAGCGCTTTATGTTCAATATTTTCATAGATCGGATAGGGTTAGAGGATGCCATGGGCGCCGGTCCTCGCGGGGGTTTCTGTTCAGGTGGAATGGAATTCCTGTGGGGATTGGCGCCCATGGTGGATGCATAATTGACCAGTTAAGAAAAAAGGTATTCTAATTAATCCATCAGATTTCAATTGTTACTACAAAGGGAAAGGGCAGAGATTTTACTTACTCTTTTCGAACTCTGTTGACACTAATTATTTATACAAGTTTAGGTAAGGAATTCATTTTAACACAGCGTACAAAAGAGTTTCTTGATCGGACAGGTTCATTTGTTCATGATTGATCTCTAGTTGTGCTGGGTACGTTCCATTTTCATGAGATAACAATGGAAATGTCTATATTCAGGGTGACGATGATTGTTATTCAAGTTAAGTTCGGAATATTTTAGTCATTGGTATTCAATTCATGATGATGTAATTAATGAGTCTGTGACATTCATGAATGAATAAAAATGGAGTTGTTATTGTATGGCGGTTCCTTTGTTTATAAAATTGGAAACGATCTGGTTTAGCAGAAGTCACAAAGCAAACAATGGCTTTTCTCTCCCCGAAAAGAAGTTCGAATGGGCCTATTCAAGTTGAAATTCGTAAACAGTTGAAACAGTTAAATCTTTTACATCTGCATGTATACCTCAACTGATCAATAATTATTTGAGGAGTATTGTACTGAATTCTTCGAAGCTTTCAACTGTTTATATATAGGAATGGGCAGAGAGCTCACTTGTTGGAGAGATCGTACTCAGTCATCGGAATTCACATTTAAGATGTAAAAGGAATGGTATTTTTGTTTATGTAATCTCTTGACCTTCAAAGGCAATGAGTTATTTGAGTTGTTCAAACACTATACTTGTTAGTATTTAAATGAGTCTACTAATTTTTGCTCATTTATTGTAATAATCATCACAAATGATCCGGAATGGGAGAAGTTCTATATGGATAAATCACATCAGAGATAAGAATATGATTGGAAAAGAATCTTATAAATTGAAGGAACGTGATTGTAGACGTTGTTAAAGGAAGAAATGCGGTGGTTGGTTTGGGGGGGGGGGGGGGGGGAGGAGCGGACGGGAAATTTTTGTTTTATCTTTTCTTTTACACGGGGATGTGCTGTTTTAAGCAGCTGGGAGGGTGTGTGGATGAGTGGGTGTATTTAGATAAGTGTTTTTTGTATTATGTTCTTTATTCCGAATTCTTTTTCCTTAGGTTGACAGGCTGGGAGGTTTGCTTCTTCATCGGGGGTTGTTTCCTACGTGGATTGATATTGTTACCCTTTTCACGTTATGAGGGATGAAGTATCAACTGTATTTTCATGTCAGTTTCTCACACTCAATGTTAAGGGAATACGAAACAAAACCAAACGAGAAAGAATATTTAATTGGTGTAAGACTAAATTAGCTAATATAGTGTTTTTACAAGAAACATATAGTTCGCCAGACATAGAAGGGAAATGGCAATTAGAGTGGGGTGGAAAATGTATTTTCAGTCATGGTACGTGCCACGGAAGAGGTGTTCTTGTGTTAATAGATAGTAAGTTAGACACTGAAATTTATAATACTTGGGTAGACAGAAATGGTAGATATGTCTTAATTAAATGTAGAATACAAGGACAGAAAGTGTTCATTGGAAATGTTTATTTCCCCACTGGAAATGATGAAAAATCTCAAATACAATTCTTAAATGATCTAAGTCAAATTTTACATAGAAATAATGAAGAAGGGAGTCCGGTAGTACTTGGTGGTGATTTCAATGTCATAAGAGACACGAACTTGGATTACTTTGGACAAGTGTCAAAGAAGGAGACAAGATTCAGTAAAAAATTAGAAGAGTTCATAGCAAATTTTGGATTAATTGACATATGGAGATGTAAAAATAAAGACAAAAGACAATACACGTATAAACAGCAAAACCCATTTATGCAAAGTCGCTTAGATTATTGGATTATATCAAAAAACTTTGAACAATTCGCAACCAGGTGTGATATCTTACCTTCTATAGCCCCTGATCACTCAGCGGTTTATCTGATTTTCCAGAAAAGTTTAGCAAAACAAAAAAAAAGGTCTTATTGGAAGTTTAATAATAGTTTGTTAACTGATAATGAATACGTTAAGAAGATGAGAGAAGAAATTAATAATTTAAAAGGAAAATTGTCAGCAGAAATTAAAGATAAGAGAGTATTATGGGATTATACGAAAATGGAAATAAGAAAGTTTACAATCAAAATATCAAGGAAGAAAGCAGAGGAGAGAAAAATTAACATCCGAAAATTGGAAGAAGATATTAAAAATTTAGAAGAAGATTTATTGTCGATTGATAAAAGACATTACAAAGATATTATAGAAAATCTACGAGTTAAGAAGCAACAGTTGGGCTCACTTTACGACTACTTTAATGAAGGTTTGAAAGTACGATCAAGATCTTCTTGGTCTGAATGTGGAGAAAACAGTACATCTTTTTTTAACCAGTTAATAGAGTCAAATGGAAAAAAAAGTATAATACAGAAATTAAATGTAAATGGAAATGTTACTACTAATGAAAAAGAGATAATTCAAGAAATTAAGTTATTTTATACACAGCTGTATGGGATAATAATAACACAGGAAGATGACACTTTAGATTTTTTTCCTAATAACCTACCAAAATTAAACAATAAATCACGAAAGCTATGTGAGGAATCGATTGCAGAAAGGGAATGCGTAGAAATACTTAAAGGTATGAAACTTAACAAATCTCCAGGTAATGACGGTTTAAGTGTCGAATTCTATCAAAAATTTTGGCCAGTAATTGGAGATTTAGTTCTTGCATCCTTTAATGAAACTCTTGAAAAGGGGGAATTATCAGCCTCTCAAAGACAAGCTGTTATTACTTTATTACATAAGGATGGGAAAGATCCAGAGTTTATTAAGAACTACAGACCGATTTCGTTGTTAAACGTTGACTATAAAATTCTTTCTAAGATACTTTCAAACAGGATACAAGAAGTTTTACCGGAAATCGTCGGCTTTGATCAGCTGGGTTATGTTAAAGATAGGAACATTGGTGAAGCATTACGAATAATAGATGACATGATCTTTCATACTTCTTTTTATAAAGAAAGCGCTTTTTTGACAGCCATTGATTTTGAAAAGGCATTTGATTCGGTATCGCATTCATTTTTACATAGAGTATTAAAGTCATTTAATTTTGGGCCAATGTTTTGTAAATGGGTTAAGATCTTTTACACTAATACAGAAAGTTGTGTTATAAATGGATGTACATCAACAGGTTATTTTAAAGTAGAAAGAGGAGTAAGGCAGGGAGATCCACTCTCTCCTTATTTATTTGTTTTGTGTATTGAAATTTTAGCTCATATGATAAGAAATAATCATCAGGTTAAAGGAATTACTTTTGGAAATACAGAAATAAAACAAGTTCTGTATGCAGATGATATAACGCTTTTTATTAGAGATTTTCATTCATTTAAGGAAATTGAGCATATTTTTGAAGGATTTTTTAAAATCTCAGGGTTGAAGTTAAACAATGACAAGACATTTATTCTACCGTTAGGTCCAGTGCTATCCACACATTCATTTCCGTTTGGTAAACAAGTTGACATTGTTAAAATATTGGGGATTTATTTTTCAATACATGACGATATCAAAGAAAAAATGAACTTCAAAGAAATACTGAGCAAGATAAAAAAATTATTTACATGGTGGAAACAACGTGATTTAACATTAATGGGAAAAATTCAATTAATGAAAATATATGGCTATTCGAAGTTGATATATCTATCATCATTAATGCCAGTTCCAGATTGGGTATACAGTGAAATCGAAGAGATATTTCTTGATTTTTTGTGGAGAGGTAGAAGTAAAATAAAAAGGAGTATAATAAATTTAGACTATCCAAATGGCGGGCTTAAAATGATGGATTTCAAAGTCTTTGTTAAGGCACAGAGAATTATGTGGATAAAAAGGCTTGTCACAGGAAAACCAGGTATAAAATGGAAACAATATTTTAAATTTCTAATGAGACCGATTGGTGGTATTCTTATTTTTTATTGTAATTATTGGGAAAATGCAGTGGACATTATTTTGCGTAACTTTTATAGAAGCCTACTGGAAACATGGGTGGAAATGGAAAGTTATGTTAAAAAAGAAGAGAGGTATAGGGGAAATGAAATTTTGTACAATAATAAATTTATTCGGATAGACGACCGAACTCTGTTTGAAGAAAACCTTTTTTTGAAAAATATATATCGACTCCACCACATATGTGATGAACAAGGGTTGTTAAAGAATGAGGCAAATTTTATCACTCTCGGTTTAGGTAAAGAAGAAATTACAAAAATTAATGAAATATATTCAATAATTCCTCATGAATGGAAAAAGAACACTCAGCCGATAAGGAAATCTATTCATTGCGGTCTCAGTTTAGAAATAACATTTGCGAAGAAAATTTATAAATTTGAAGAGATAACTTCTAAGATGGTGTATAGAACTTTAATTAAGAAGAATATAGAGATTAGCTCAGCATGTCACAACTTAGTGGAATTTTATAATATTACAATTAAAGATGTTGAAAAGATTTTTGTGCAGCCAAGACTGTGTACATTAAATAGCAAATTGAGAGAGTTTCAGTTTAAGTTACTATATAAAATAGTTTACACAAATCATTATTTATATAAATTTAAATTTCGAACGAATAACCTCTGTTCATATTGCAATATTTTGGATGAGACATATGAGCACTTATTTTTCGAATGTAATATAATAAAAAGATTATGGGGAAAATGTGCGGATATGCTTAATTTACCGATTTTGAAGGAATTATCTTGGAAACAGATCCATATTGGAATAAACGGGACTGACATGAAAATGGAGCAATTATTGAATCACATTCTAATTTTGATGAAATTTATGATTTTTCATGGTAGAGAGAAGGGGGTACCTCCAAATCCAATTGAAATTAAAAAAAAATTATTTGAAAATAGAGAAGAAGAAAAAGACCTGGCAATTGGTAGGGGAACCTTATCAATCCATCTGGGGAAATGGGAACACTTTGAGCAGGCAGCCTCCCAATCCATTCCGTAGTTAGTGTGTTTTTGTTTTTGTTTTTTTTGTTTGTTTGTTTGTTTTGTTGTGTTTTTTTTTTTGGGGGGGGGGGAGGAGGGGGGGGGGGGAGGTACGAGAAGGGTTTTTGGGTGTCAATGGTGCAGATGTGTGCTGGATACTGCTGTTTTTTTTTTGTTTTTTTGTTTTTTGTTTTTTTTGTTTTTTTTTATTTAATACCTTCCTCATATTTTTTTTCTCTCCAAATATGTTAATGAGTAATCAAAATATATAAATTTAAGTTATGAAGTTTTAAATCTTAAACATCAGTTCATCAAAAAGTTTATATATGACCTGTTACACTTTGACTTTGTTCTTTATCAGTATTATGAATTGTCTAAAGATGTGTAAAGATTTAATTTTAAAAGAAACGTATTTTGTATGATTTAAATTGATATTATTGATTTATATACGTATTATGAAACTTGTATTTTGTGATTTCATGTATGATGAGGAAGGAAATAAAATATCATTTAAAAAAAAAAAAAAAGTATGATATATCTTATGCACATCATGGGTGCAAAATCAGTTTAGATCTTTGGTTGACTTCAAGAAAACCAGCTTCAGAGAGCTCATTGCATGTAGCCAACGTGAGTTCTGGGCCCAGAGTAGTTGATGAATCTCACCATTTTGTTCTGAATAATTTTCAACTTCTTTTGATCAGATTTTTTAAAGCTACTATACCAAGCAGGGTTAGCATAATCAAATAAACATTGAATAAGAGCAAAACAGAGTATACGTCTTGCCTTTTGATCCATACAATTTTGATATCTGTACAAAAATTTCAGGCGAGAATTCGCTCTCTTTACAACTGATTCTATTAAAGTTGAAAAGGATATTGAGCTGGCCAGCTCAATGCCTAAATACTTCAGATTCTTTTCTCTGGATTACCTGATTATTGCATGTCACCTGAAATTCAAATGACTTTTTAGAACTACTTTTTGGACAAAACAAAATGCTTTCTGTTTTGCCCAAGTGTAAAGATAGCCTATTATCAGTCATCCAATCGACACATGTAGACAGCTGGTCGCTTAGTTTTTCTTCGACAAAATTTGGATTTGGATTTGAGCAAAGTAGTACGCTGTCATCAGCGTACAATAGCAGCTTGCAGTCAGCTTTTTATACAAGCACACATGTCATTGATATAAGCTGAAAAAAAGGATTGGTCCAAGGATGCTTCCCTGAGGAACACATGACTTGTTATAGGCATAACATTGGAACGAATATCATTAATAGCCACTACCTGATGTCGATTAGACAAGTAGGATTTGAACCATTCTAAAGTAGCTTCGTTAAAACCCATTTTTGTAACTTTTTTAATAAGATGTCATGATTAACTGTATCAAAAGCTTTCTGAAGATCCAGGAGTACCATACCAACTTCCCTGGGAAATTTGTGTTCTCAGATAATCAGTCAAGTGAATAAGACATGTCTCGGTTGAATAGTCATGTCGAAAACCAGATTGAAATTCATAAATTATATCATTTTCTTTAAAATATTTTTCAATCTGAACACATACCGACTTTTCTAGAGATTTTGGTAATATACTAAAACACTGATAGGTCTATAATTTCCAACATCAGTTTTATCTTTCTTTTTATGAAGTGGAGTAACTTTAGCTATTTTCATTTCCTTTGGAAAAGTATTAGTCAAGATAGATAAGTTAATCAAGAAAGTTAAGGGTTTGTATAGCATCATCGCACCATCTTTCAGAAATTTAGCCGGAATCAAGTCTAAGCCAGTGCTTTTTGATACATTCAATTTTCGCAACTCATTGAAAACAAATTGTTCACTGACTGGTAATAACTCAAATCTGCCTTGGCTTACCCCTTTTCTTTCATAAAGCTCACGAATGATCTCTGTCACGTGGGTTTACTAAACAAAAGGATATTCACACCATGCCATGTACATTTATAAATTTATTATTTCTTTACAAGAAACATCTTGCCGAACAGATGATAATGTATACAGGTCACAAATTATGCATCATCTTTTAACTCAAAACATTTGGCTACCTTCTATTCTCTTTCACAGCAAGTCCTGAACTAACTTGACACTGTAAATTCCTTTAATCTATTTTACTATCTCATTACATCACTGAAATCCTAAACTGACCTAATTTCAAAAGTCTAACACTTTTCTGCTCACAGCTAAATCACAGCCACTCAACAAGGCTAATTTCTACTCATGTCTAAAGCAAGCTGATCCCGAAATGATTCAGTTGTAAAAGACCTGAAGATTTTCATCTCCACCAGATCTATGACAAAAGTATCTATTGTAGCCAATTTCACAAGATTACTTCACCCGTATCTGACCTGATCACAACCATCATTAACACCTTGGCCAACGCATGACTTCTGTAATATTCACACACTACTTCAAACATGTAATGACCATTTTTGATTGACCTTGACTGACCTTCGAAAATCTCAACATATATTCCAACATCGAAAAGAATTGACCGTTTCACATAAATAATCTCGTTATAGCTTACATAAGTCAAAATTCCTTTTCCCACAATGGAAACATCTGAATTCCGCAGTTATTTCAAAAATATAATACATCACCATAAATAGCCTCTGTAACAGTCTTTTAGTCTTATCTGCGATCTGAAGAAACTAACAGTCTTTGCTTTCTCTAGATGAAGTGGTGCCGCATCCGTCGACCAACACGTTCTCGTGCGACGACCCTGCTGTCTGTCCTTCGATCTCCTGAATCATTCACTGAAGAGCGGGAATCCCAGTCCCAGAACATGTGCCATCTATAAAATTTGCCAGTCATAAACACATTATATACAATGGGGCCCTACATGTATATGCCTGAAATATAGTGTTCATTTCCCACGCTGAGATACATATTAACATAATCAAGCATTATTTAAACAATAATTGGACTCGTGTAAAACACTATTTCACCTTAGATACTTTCATTGTAAAATACCACCATATGAAGGTTATTTCAAAACCGTCTAGTTTAACTTTTAAAGAACATAATTATCATTCTCAAGGTAGTAAAAGACTCCAATAATATGAATTGCAGTTTGTGATACACACAAAGTGACCTATATCCTTGCTTTTAAATTATACCAAGTAATCTCAATCTCATCTCCATGAACTCAATTTGATAGCACAACTATTTCCCTATTAATTCTTAAACAGATGATGTCTTTCAATTACTGTTTTGTTTATCACAAACAATTTGCTAAGAAGCTCCATGTTATGTTATAACCTTGGGCTTCACAATTTACATACTCACCGATGGTGACCATAAATATGGGCTTGAAATTTGTAAGTGAATAAACAAGCTCCAACACGGCTTTTTGGCTATACCACAGCTTCTCTCATTGTTGTGGTTTAAAATGCTGAAATCACTACTCAAATTCAGACAAATGTTTCATAAACCATATGTTGTACAAAAGTAAGAACTGCAAGGACCAGTTTGTCCTCTCAAAACGGTAGCTTGGGCGTGTCTGCCCGCTGGTCATGCATTGCACATTCAAGTTACTAGGGACTTTTAGATTTGCACGTTCACTAGTCGACTGCTGCGTGCGGTAATTCAATGGACTGCTTTGTGTTAAAAGAAGACACCACTGACAAATTTGAGCACTTTTACAATTTTTAATGTTATAAAACTAGTCAGATTGACCAAAAAAACTCATCGCTCAGGTCGATAAAATCATAGATCTCGATTTAAAAAAAATAAATATTACAATATCTACTAGTACGAGCCGCAAAAATCCGTTACGTCACTGCAGCACTACTCCAAAAACCACGGCAAATCACGGTAATGCCGATATGGAGCAATACACAGATCGCTTTCACAGCATAGTTTCACAGCGCCTATAAAAATGCTATTTGTGAGACAATTATGTATGACAAAAAGAAAATGTTATTAATTTTTCAGTTTTTTGTATTTTTAAATATTATCTGCTGAGAAAATAAAGTGCTTTAGCAAATTTTTTTTCACAATTTATCGAATTAATAAAATTAAAATTGGCACTACTGTTTGTCATCGTTCGTACGTGCTTCCCATTAACGCGTGTACTTTAAGGCACGCGCGGAAAGCTAATGCAGCAAGCTGCATTGTTTACGTTTACGTTCGCGATATAGATAGCAAGTACGACATTAATATAAATCCCTGGTTAATCTTCAAGTAAAATCTGATCACATTCTTCAATAAGCTTGTAATCTAAGCTAAGGAGATGAATGAAGGATTTTCTGGGCGAAGAAAGATTGCTTGCTTGTAAAGATTTTGTGGGAGAATATGGTTGGTACAGCGTCGGGCTTTAGCAGCTTCCTGGGTTTGTATCCCAGGCACACGGCTTGTAGGTTGGTCTCGAACGCCAAAACGTCAAAATGGTCTTCACAGACCACTCGAAAACGGGAATAAATGTACGTTTTGACATTGAATTTGGTTGTTCCAATGTTCCTTATCCATACAGCACACCTTTCTCTATCCTTCTTCGGACCAGGGATTCGAACAGTAAATTGCTTGGCACAACGGCATTTTTGCAACTCCGCGAATATGTATGCATGCTATATGCGCTATCGTCTGCTTTTACGGACGCGTAACGCACACGCATTGTGGTGGAAACTCAAAGTGCTGCAATGACGTGTGTAACGAAATCGTCGCTGCTTCCTCCAGCTGCGGTTTCGGTCAGGATAGCCCGAGCTGAGGACGTGGTACGTTTGGCGGAAATATACCACCTTGTCGAACCTGCTTTCTCTCCAAACCTTGCTGTCTCTGCAAGCCGTCACTACTGCGCTATTACTGCTAGTTTACTCTTCAGAAGTACGCAGTACCGCACGACCATGTCTAGAAGTACGCAGCACCGCACGACCATGTCCAGAAGACTTCAGTACCGCACGACCATGTGCAGTACCGCACTATCAGGCTCGGTGAGCGCTGACTTGGCATACAGTGAATGACTCAGCCATAGACCAATTTTATTCAGCAAATACACCATAACATATGCAATCACATGTACAAGAAAAAGTGGTTAATTAAATACACATGCAATAATCAACTCATATTTTCCTAACTTTCCTTGCTTTGACCTAGGCAAATGACCTACCAGATTAATTGGCATAAAATGCTAAATAGCTTGGTAACAATCATATGAAGCAAATATAACAACAACAAAAGTTACAGGCTAAAGTGTAACTAAAACATCATCTTTTCTCAGAAACGTAACATGATCGATCTCACATTTTGATAAAATGTTATTTCAATACGGTAATCGGCCAAAACGATTATTTCTATACGAAAACTTAAGCTTTTCTACGAAATTAAACCCAATTTCGTTACACAGCCTCCCTCCTTCGGCTAGCTCGGACCCCGAGCGAAAACTACTCAAAGTCCCAAAACAAAACTAAATAACAAGTTACTTTAGGAAACAATGACAGGAAAACCACCTACAGTTACCAGAATGATATTCCTCTGGCATGGTCCTCCTAAGACTAATATCAAATATTCATCACAATAAATCCAAAGTTCCTCAAACTTATCAGAACTACTCCTAGAAAACCGTTCTTGCTTATCTTCTAAAACTAACAAAACATGAATGAATGTTACTTAGTAGTACATTTTACTGGTACAATTTCTACACTTTTTCTTTTTTAAAATGTTAAACTAAGTTATCTGTACAATGAACTATCAAACTTAGTACTACATTCATGACCACAGTCCATCATTTCTCTCCTTCAGTCTCTTGCGTCGCCGTGCCAACCCAGACCATGCATGTCTCTCACGGTGCGATACGTCGAACTCCGAATTCTGATACTGCTCTGAGAAACGAGGAGTTGAAGTGAACCTGCACTGTTGTTCCAGATGCACGCTGCGTCGTTTCTTCCTTCTGCCCTTTCTGCGTCTTGACTTCTGCGTACCAAGTTCGGGTCTGGCATCACTCTCTGGTTGCGACCTGGCTCTCTCAGCTGGGTGTTGTTCTTGTGCTTCTATGTGTAGCACCTGTCCTGGCTCTGATGCGGGAGTTTCTTTGCATGGAACCGTGCCCCATGGAGTACGCAGCTCCAACTTCCGGCAGTCAAGAACGGCGTTCGTTTGGATTAAGAAATCCAAGCCTAGAATGACCTGATTCTTCACCTTTGCTACCGTGATGGGGGCGTTGAAAAGCCAGTTGCCTATCTGCACTTCCAGCATCGCCTTCCCTCTGACTTGTACTGGTGTGCCATCTGCTTGCTTCACAATTGTCGAAACTGGCTGCAAAACCGGCTTCCTGTCTTCGGCGATCTGGTCGAAAACAGCTTCTGATATGAAGGTGGTTGTGGACCCAGTATCTATCAGCATGGGTGAGAGGCTGACCATTCACCTTCCCATCTAGAAACAGCCCCTTTCTGCTTCCTCCATCAGATGCACCAAGTGGCCTGACCTGCTCACTGTCATCCGCATTTCTGCTCTGTTCGGCATTCTGTCGGGTACTCCCATTCAACCCATCTGGTACTGGTGGCGGTTGCGGTGGACCCGGACTACCATGTTGTGCAGTATACATGTCCTGTGGATTGCCACCATTTAACACCTCTGGAACCAGTTCTGCCTGTGGAACTTCGTTTCCTCTCTGATAGTTGTAGTCTCTCTGGTAGTTGTAGTCCATGTGACTAATTTTTGCTTCAGCTTTGGCGATTACAGCTTCCAAGGCCTTCTCTAATCGCTGTAAGTTGCTGACTTGTGTCATTGGTTCTACCTCCTCCAGAACTCGAGTGTAATGAGGTGTTCGCCTGCTATCATGCCTCCTAACCTCCATCTTGAGAAATGCTTCAGTGTTCAGCGCTGCTTCTACTGCAGCATCCAGCGTGCGTGGTTGTGCACGAAACAATCCTTCCCGGATATCTGGATTCTCAATGGCATCAAGGAAATGACCACGAGCCAGTCTATCTTGTCCATTTTCGTCAAATTCTGGATATGCCAGCACTGACAGGTCTCGTATCTTCTGACCTAGATCTTGCAAAGATTCATTTGGTCCTTGACGATACTGGCGGAGTTCGGTCAGGTACACTTCAGCTTTTCCTGCAGGACCAAATCGTTTCTGCAATCTAGCAACCAAAGTCTCGTACGTCAAACGTACACCAGGTTGTTGAGCAAGCAGTTTAACAGCTGGCCCTCTCATGCAGGCTGAAAGATACCGCACTGCTTCATCCTTCGTCCAGCCATTCACTCTGCTGCAAGCTTCGAAATGAGTCAAATAGTCCAGAACTGATCCATGTCCGTCAAACTTGTCTGGAAGTACATTTGGCTTTCTATTAACCAAATCTGCTCTGTAACTGCCATCTTGCGGATGCCATGATGTAGGCACTTTTGTTTGCCCCCTGAAGGTGGAAGCAAACTGCCCACTTCCTGGTTCTGCATGTCCAGTAGCTCCGACGTCCGGTTGTGCGTAAATTGGGGAATCTGCCCATTGAGACGTGGTACTTGAGGACGGTACTGTTTGTTCCCTGGAACCAAAGTCTGTTCTTGAAGCGGATTTTACAGTTGGCGTGTTTGCCAACGATGCCCGAAGTTCTCTCATCATTTGGTCTACCTCGACCATACTTCTCTCTAAGTATGCCATGACAGCAGCTGGTGACGGCGGGTTGTTCCATATTGGTGGATTTGTACTGGTCGGCAAATCCCACTCCTGACACCACGTGTAACGAAATCGTCGCTGCTTCCTCCAGCTGCGGTTTCGGTCAGGATAGCCCGAGCTGAGGACGTGGTACGTTTGGCGGAAATATACCACCTTGTCGAACCTGCTTTCTCTCCAAACCTTGCTGTCTCTGCAAGCCGTCACTACTGCGCTATTACTGCTAGTTTACTCTTCAGAAGTACGCAGTACCGCACGACCATGTCTAGAAGTACGCAGCACCGCACGACCATGTCCAGAAGACTTCAGTACCGCACGACCATGTCCAGAAGACTTCAGTACCGCACGACCATGTCCAGAAGTATCCAGTACCGCACTATCAGGCTCGGTGAGCGCTGACTTGGCATACAGTGAATGACTCAGCCATAGACCAATTTTATTCAGCAAATACACCATAACATATGCAATCACATGTACAAGAAAAAGTGGTTAATTAAATACACATGCAATAATCAACTCATATTTTCCTAACTTTCCTTGCTTTGACCTAGGCAAATGACCTACCAGATTAATTGGCATAAAATGCTAAATAGCTTGGTAACAATCATATGAAGCAAATATAACAACAACAAAAGTTACAGGCTAAAGTGTAACTAAAACATCATCTTTTCTCAGAAACGTAACATGATCGATCTCACATTTTGATAAAATGTTATTTCAATACGGTAATCGGCCAAAACGATTATTTCTATAACGAAAACTTAAGCTTTTCTACGAAATTAAACCCAATTTCGCTACTGACGTGACAGCTTTGGCCGACACGAGCCAATTTGCGTATCGACAGTGGCAAAAACATACTTTTTATATAAAAATATACGCACTTGTAGGCTGTTCAAAAATTACAATTTCGATACTGATTAGTTCCTTGGGACATGCAGAACAACATATTTTTTTCAAAATTTGCCAGTGGTGAAGTGAGGCACCACGCTTTTTGCAAGAACGGCTCACTCGTCCACTGCCCTCTGGACGTATGCGTTTTGGGTGGAAATCATGGTCGTCCTCAAGGCAGTGGACGTGTGAGCCGCTCTTGCACAAAGCGTGGTGCCTCGCTTCACCGGTTTTGTATACCATTAACACAAAGCAGTCCATTGAATTACCGCACGTAGCAGTCGACTAGTGAACGCGCAAATCGAAAAGTCCCTACTTTCTCCAATACAACACTTATCTGCCAACTGGCTAAAACTGGTTTTACCATTACCACCACAGCTCTACTACACGCAATGTTACCCTAATTGTTATGATAATTGGTTTCACCATCAATGGCACATAATCTGTTCACCATGAATGACAAAATCACACACAATAAGAAGCTCACTGCCTTGCTAGCTACAAATGAACAATTATTTATTTCAGACCTCTGAAAATAAATCAATTGTCAATCTTAATGTGACAATCTCACTGTCTGCACTGAAAAAGTCTTTGCAAGAAGGGAGTTTTTCTAGCAATTTAGCAGCCACACTAGTAAAATGAGAATTGAATTCGTTGGCAATGGTCACCTTATCATGACATAATTCTCCACCGATTGAAATGACAAAATCTTGGCCTTTTCCCTTCATTCCTTTTAATCCTAAGCTTTTTAGATTCTTCCAAAGCCTCTTAGAATCATGTTTATATTTATTTATTTTTTTATCTTTTTTTTTGCAAAAATTCTAGTTTGGCTTTTTGTACCGCCCTTTGGACAATATTTCTTATTTTCTGAAATCTTTTAAAGAGTATCTCATAATCCTCTGCTTTTGATTTTTTTCTTCATTTTTTTGTACGCGATATTTCTTTCTTGAATGAGCAAAAGAATATTTTTAGTCATCCAATCTTCGGATCTTTGTTTTACTCTCGTTCGTTTCTGAGGTGCTACCAAATTCAAATTTGTGATAAAAATATTTTGAAATATTGACCAAGCCTCATTCACATCAGTGCAGTTAGTTAGTCTTGATCAATTGACGGCAGACAGATTTCGATTGAATTTCCATATCTCAATAATTTAGAAACACACTTAAATCTATAGGGGAAAAAGTGAGGGGCATATTCAAGCGCTCACCTTGGTTTCATAAAGCCCCCATCACACCAGACTCGTTCAGTCGTTCTCATCACTACGTTCTGAAAAAAAATGATGCCAAAAGGGTTACAACTGTGGTGAACGCGGAGTGGACGTCTCCCCTCTATATCTCTCTTTCTCTGTATTCTATCCATCTATCTATCCATCTACATATATATATCTCTATATCTCTCTCCCTCTCTTTATCTCCCCTCTATATCTCTATCTCTCCCTCTTTCTCTATAAACTCTCTCTTTCTACCTCTATCTCTCTCTATATTGTCTCTTTCTATCTCTTTATCTATCCCTCTCGTACGGTTTATAACATTATTCTGCCAAAGGGGTTTTGACGGCATGGATTATCTTAATTCATAGAAACTCAGAAAAATAATGTGACGACACTTGGTATATTTCTATACTTCGCCCAAGCATTTGACATGATTGATCACTGATCATATTTTTTGGCAAAATCAATAAAATAAATAACAACAACATAACACCATATATTTATGCTGTTCCATTCAAATTTTATGATTGAACTAGTCAGCAGTTATATTATTACATTCTTTGATGAATCATCAAAAATGAACCAATATCACCCTCAAAACAAAAACAATGCATTTTAATTATTTTTATATTTGTAAAGCAGAATATGATACTCAGAAAGACACAAAAGTCCCACACATGCAAGGTAGTCAATGTTACATATCTTACATGTGATTTCTAGAAATACAATACACATAGTTCCCTACAATTTTGGGCGTTGATATCATCCTTTCTTGGCATATATAATTAGATTTCCTTTTTTGCATGGAAAATGTGGTGAAAGTTTCATTTTATGCTTCCAAATATTCGTTCTCTGCTTTCTGAGTTTTAAACAAATGCAGCAGCTATGTCCCTGGCTTTGGTATGTGCAAGCATTGGCGGATCCGGGGGGGGGGGGGGCGGTACAGCCGGGCCGTGCCCCCCCCCCCCCCCTTTTGGAAGAGAAGTATGAATTTTGAACATAGACGATCCGCCATTTTCTCGAGTGTGCCCCCCCCCCCCCCTTTTAGAGTGAAGACCTTATATTTTTTTTATTTTTATTTTTTTGCTTGTCAGGGAATTAATGAGCGATTTTTGAAGGTTTGGCGATTTTTTTTGGTCACTACTCCCCCCCCCCCCCCCCCCCCCCACTGAGCGACTTTTCGAGAAGCTGGTGAGACCAAAAATACGGGTCTACCTTTTGACAAACTTTCCTTTTTGTGCCCCCTCTTTTACTCAATACTGGATCCGCCCCTGTGTGCAAGTCACTCCTATATGGATATGGCACAACATGACATGGTTCAATCTCTCCTGCTTCATGGTATTTCTGAGCCATGTTTGTACACATCTTAGGGCACTGAAAGATCTCTCTGCTTGGCAAGAACTTGCTGGTGAAACAAGCAGGAGTCTCAGAAGTTGCTCAACATTTGGGAACATCCCCCTAACTTCCGGAATCATGCCCTGAAATGCCTTCCTGCATTCTTCCACAGAAGAATATTTGAACCGATGTCGGGAGAAGAGCAATTCACACCTAAGACCATCCCCCAATTCAAACTTGTCAATGAGATCATACTATTGAATCAGATCCACATAGTAGAATCGATGCCAGTCTTTTCTGTTCTTCTATGTCTGTTGAGGTGAAGTAGATCCTGAAATTGGAAAGGGCATTGTCTATTAGCTTGAAGAACTCTACACGATACTTTTCTTCTAGAGATTCTGAAACATATTGCTGCGATCCCTCAGTGTATCTAGCTGGAATTCTTTCTTTGCCTGACATTAGGGGATCCAGCTCCCACTGCTCGATTTTCTTCATTGCTTCTTCATATATAGAGCTTTAAAACTCTCTTCAGAACGGAACTCTTGTACATGTAGCTCATTCTTAACAAGCTCTGCAGAAGCAAGCATTCCTGAAATAGTGGCTGTTGGACTTTGAAGGATTCTATTGAATTTCTCCATACACATCAGAACTGGTAATGCCACAAGAAGGCCCAAAACACATTTTCCTGCCGAGAGACACTTCTTCAAGCAAGTGGCACGGGAAGAGAGATCAGTTCCAAAGTTCTTAGATGAAGTTTCAAGGACACATATGTAACTTGTAGTGTTACATTTAATTTGGACTGTGGACATGATACAAAATAGAAAATCTGATCCTATTTTGAAAGTTGAAACAATTTTTTGAATGAAAATATGGCTATCTACTAGCCTAACTTATTATTAAGTTAGAGAATCTACTAGTAAAAATTACTATTCACACTTAGAATTAAAGGTGCACAAATGGTGCAAACATTCGAAAAAAGGTGCAATGTGCAGCAAACTTCGTAAAAGGTGCAATATTGTACCATTTTGAGTAATTTCAATGATAAATCGGAAGAGGGTGCAAACTTGTACCTTTTGTTAGTCTCAAAAGTATGCTGCGCTATAACGTGTAGTCTTTTGTTTGGTGTCCTGTTTTAGTAATTATTCAAGTTTGTCATTAAATTTAATATTTCATCGGTTATATTATGACATACTTTTGTAGTAACATGTTCATCTGCAAACTATTTAGTCTCATAAATGAACTGTACTTTCGAGACAATTTTGAACGTTTTGGCCGAAAGACTACGTCAACTTCGCCCGTCTAAACATCATTGGCCAATGAAATCGATAGACAGAAAATGCCCACGAAAATGCTGAACATGAAGGGTAAGTGTTACAGTTTCTGCCATAGTATATCTTTTAGAATTGCATTTTATTTCATTATAACCCATTTTAAGCTGTATTTTCTTCAAATGTAAATTATTTGTTTCATAAATTATTGAAATTAAAAAAAATAAAAAATGCCGCATTCGTATCGCTTTAATACGTGCGCCGCGATTGGCCGATCAATCTCTGAGCTGCATTGCATTTATACGCGCTAGCTAGCTAGCTATATGCGCTTGCGATTCGATTTATTCGCACGAAATTCAAATCAGCCGCACGATATCATTTCTCTCTGGTGAGCTTTCAGCGTTAACAGTAAGCGTAAAATATGCTTTTATGTCTTGTAGAATATAACCTCTGTGTGATCAAGTCATGGCATGACATCATGTGCATTTTAATATATATTTCACTAATTTAAACACAAAATAACAGTGTAAACAAGATCGAGCAACAATATTTACGCATGTCAATAACCCAGTCCCATCTGTTCAATTTTGTGTAACGTTTTTGTCATTGGCAGCCTTAGACCAGTTCTGATCTGATCTGTCTACCAAATTTCACGTTTTCTTGCCGATTTATTGTTATTGTACCGAAATTATTATCAGTAATAGGGCACAATATTGTTTCTGGTATACATCTAGCCAACAGGACGCATGGAAGGAGTCCCCCAAACTAAAGAAAAAAGGGTTATCTTTTTGCTTTTTCATGTTTTTGGCTGGACATGCTGGAATTGGAAAAGCCAAAAGGCAAGCACCACCATGGCCACTCATACATGTCATACTACATCCCCGCTACATTCCTATACATGTACTTCGTGTGTAGAATCTAGGCAGTCATACGGCTCAACTTTTTCAAACACCACTGCACAAAAGTCACAAACATTCACTCAAAATCGGCATTTAATTTACAAAAACCGACCCCAATATATCCAAGAAATACAATAAATTCAACTCACCGATGTTGGAAAAGATGATCCAAAAATGAAATCCGTAATTTACTGTCGATTCTCGCGATACGAGCTATCGGAGTCATTGTGTACATTTCCTGGTCGCTGCGGGCGCTGACATCTCCCCAAAAGAATTTTTTCGTTAAAAATTTGGTCCCTATCCCATACACGGAAAAGTCCCGATTTTCTGTGTGCGCGATCGTAGAGAACGATTTGCGCTTGCGATCCAGAGTTTCTTCATGGACAAAAATTTTATTGGCCGATTTTAGTCTAAGACATCGTCGGTATGTAAACAACACGCGGGCATGATTTTGCTGGAAATATGGAAAGTTCTTCCTAACGGCCATTTGATGTAGGCATGGTTGGAGTGAGATTTTTAAGGGTTGAATTTGAAAGCAAGGTATTTAAAATATTTATCTTATTTTCCCCCCATACCTTTAGTACATGTGATAGAAAATACCAACTCTTTTACAATAATGTAGCTATGAGTGGCAAGCACCAGGTCCTAGCGCAAAGTCTAAACATGTTGTTAAAGAAGATGGCCTCTCCTGTAAAGAAGGCTTTGAGGTAATCACTTGAGGTACATTGTTTTTTGTCCATCCCAAGTTATTTGGTGTGGATGGGATGGACAAAAAACGATGTAAGTAATTGTGGTCGTTGACCCAGTAAGAACGAACAATGCCAAAATAGTTTACTGCTGCATTTTCTAACGCAAGCTGGATGGGGGGGGGGGAATAAGATAAATATACTTCCTTTCAAATTCAGCTCTTAAAATGTAATTCTTACCTCGAATGGCCATTAGGTCTTAGGAAGAATTTCTGATATTTTGCAGCAAAATCCAAAGTCAAAATCATAGGCAAAATCATGGCCCAAACTGAAGAAATCGCTGATTTTTTTTTCCGCCATCACATGTTGTTTTCATTCTGCCGATGTTTTAGACTAAACTTAGCCAATAAAATTTTGTTCACAAAGAAACTCCATATCACACCGATATCGATCTCTACAATTGCGCACACAGAAAACCGGGACTTTTACGTATGTGCGACAGGGACCAAATTTTTGCCAACTTAATGTTTTGGGGGAGATGTCGGCGCTCGCGGTGACCAAGAAATACAATGACTTCGATACCCCGTAAATTTAATTTTTTAATAAATCTTTTCCAACATCAGTGAGCTGAATTTATTGTATTTCATGGATATGTTACTTAGTGTTGATATTTGTAAATTAAATGCTGATTTTGAGTGAATTTTTGTGAATTTTTGTGCAGTGGCGTTTGAAAGTGTTGTGGTGTACGACCGTCCGAGGGTATATTATAACAATAATAATAGCTACATTTATTACATGTATATTGCGCACGTATCCATCCCAGACGATGCTCAAGGCACCTACAAAGGAGTATTATTACCCTGGCTTTAGCTCAGCTGCCCTAAGCATTCAAGGAATAAATTCCTACCAGGTACCCATTTACTACACCTGGCTGGAGAGTGGCAAATGTAAATGAATGTTTTGCCAAAGGACATTAGTGCCGCGGCGGGACTCGAACCACAAACCATGAGATCCCCAGTCCGGTGACGTATCCACTAGACCATGACACGATGCCGCTATGAGTGATCCTGTCCAATGATCAATGATCCAATCCAAGGGTGTTGAATGCGGTCTTAGGCAATCGTCACTCATACTATTTGTCCCTTGCATATGTGGGACTGTGTCAAACATTCACTGTTGCAGTAGTAACAGACAACAAATTTGATCCAAGCAAGATTTGATATTCTTGAATTTGCTATTTTACCCGATTCAGGAACTTGTCAACTCGCACTATATATGCTAAAAATTTGACGTTTCAGAGTTGAAAATGAAATTTAAAATATTTTCTTCTCATGTATGAATGATCTAGAATGTACCACTTCCCGCTAATACACACAAAATCTATCTTCAGATAAGCTTGTACATGCATAAGTGGGCAATGGTTTAATTCTGATCTGAACGCATCTAATCACATTGTGTGAGGTGGGCTGAATCTCCATTCTGATATCTAAGTATGTAATTAATAAAGACATTATGCACTGTACACCTTGACTATTGCTATTTGGTAAGGTAAAGTGTGGGTGATTTATTTTTGTCCACAGGAAGAATGGAGTTTCAAACTCTTAGAATTATTTTCGCATACCGGTATTCTGTTTTCACTTTTAAGGATGATATCCAAGGAGAAGAAGAAAAGAGTTAAAGTGCTTGTGAGGAGGCGCAACCCAGATAAAGGTGTCATAGGAGATATCATGAGGCGCACTAGGACTCACCGAGCTCAATATAGAACCAACCAAGTTTCTTTTGAGGTGCAGGAGTTCCCCATCCTGAAGTTGGAGACTTGGAGTTTTGGGTAATTAGATGTTTATAAAAAATCTGGACTTAATTATCAGAAACAGATAATACATGTAGTTGTATACATGTACACAATTTTTCAGGCAAAAGGATGTTTTAATTTAATTCCCTCTACCTTGTTTTTATGATGTTCAAAGCATGCATACAAATTCATTATGGATGTCAGCTTTAGTAATCAGCTTTTAAAAATAGTGTCCATTCTTAGGATTATTTTCGATAAATTTCATGTCTTATACTTTCTCTAACAGAACAAAACAAGAATAATGCTGTGATATATTTTTTTTTAATTTACAGATTCTGAAAGAGATGGAGTTTTTCCGCACTGCCCTTGAGAAAGTAGCAGAGAAAATAATCCACGTTTGGAGGAATTCGACCCTTGGTTCCACAAGCTGTCTCTTCAAGGAATACAATGCCCTCATCCAGGAGTGTATTGAGAAAGACCAAATGAAAGGTCAGTATTTGTTTAAAAGTTTTGAATGCATTTTGCAAATGGTCTTCATGTTTACCATTCCAAACAGGAGGAGGGCTTGAAGATTTTGTCTTCAAAATAAAATATTATTTAATTTTCTTCTTTACTTATTTAGACTCTGTCACAGAACTCTCATGTTTTATATGTCTGTACATGTGTTAATAACAGGCATGTACATCAAGTTGCTTTAAAAAGCTACTCCATATCAATTGTTTGTTATGTGAATGCCAGAACTTTCATAGATTTAATATAATTTGTCTGATTAACTTCCAGATCTGACACTCCCTTCTGGCCATACCACACCTGCTTGGCGAGAAGGACATGATGTATGTTGTAGACAAGGTAAATGACAATTTCAACCTTTTCTTCCCAAAACATGTTGCAACCACTATTCCATTCTACCATAAAGATACTATTAAGAGATGTTGTAACATAAGTGGGGGGAGTGGTCTCATTTCTCATTTCCTCTACCCTTTTTCCTACATACATGTACTTCTGTAGTTCTAAGGAGGAATCATAAGATGATTGTACTTTATCATGCACAGTGACCTGGTAAATTTCTTTCCTTTTACTTCTTAGGAACCTGTGACACCAACACCAGCTGCAGTGTTTAGAGGAAAGCTTGTACAAGAAGACCTTGTAGCTGAAGTTTGGATTGAAGG
Source organism: Heliocidaris erythrogramma (assembly GCA_025617745.1). Taxonomy (NCBI): domain Eukaryota; kingdom Metazoa; phylum Echinodermata; class Echinoidea; order Camarodonta; family Echinometridae; genus Heliocidaris; species Heliocidaris erythrogramma. The sequence goes on along the minus strand of CM046861.1, from coordinate 28,584,347 downwards.
GGGCAAGATGTGCCACTGCTCTGGAGCACTCACATGGGGTCTAGTACATTTTGGAGAGTTCACTCTGCAGCACCACTTGCGGTGGAGCCCCTATTTACATGGCTGCTGTCCTCGAGTACTTGACTGCCGAAATCTTGGAGCTCGCTGGCAACGCTGCCCGAGACAACAAGAAATCCAAGAAGTTATCATTTCGGAAGCAGGTGGGTGTGTTGCCGGCTTCTTCTTGGGGATCTTCTTGGAGAGTTCAATTTTTGGAGTTCACATTTTGGAGAGTTCACTCTGCAGCACCACTTGCCCCGGTCACTATCTAAATGATGTCTTATATTGTATGTCAAGGTACATGATGCGTGCAATATTTATGTGGTAGAATGGGTGTCAGCCCCTGTTGGGACAGGGTATTCTTCTGCAGATAATATATACTACTTGTTCCTTGACTCCTTCCTTGTTTGGCATAAAGGACACATATATATTTTACAATAGTGGCGGATTTAGGATTTCTATTGGGGGGGAGGTGGTGGGCAAATTGAAAAAATAAAAAAAATCAGTTGAACGAAGCAAAAAATAAACAGGAGCCCAAGTTTTTGTCAATATACTGAACCATAAACAAGGCATTTGAAGCCTGTTTTTATTACATGTAGTTGGTTATTTTAATGCCCCCCCCCCCCAAACAACAAAAAAGCCATGTGGTCATGAAGTGCAATTTGTGTAAAGCCTTAATTTTTTAAAATCCTGGAAATAATTATAACCCATTATATTTCAGTGTGAAGTGTGGGCCGAATTTTATTTCATAAAATGACACAAACGGGGCATTTAAAGCCCTCTTGAAACCTCATTGCTTCTGGTCTCTGAAAGATTAAAAAAAAAATTTTTTACGGGGAGGGGCTGCTCTCCTCCCCCCCCCCCCCCAGATCCACACCTCTTGTACAATGTATGTGTGGCTTTAATCATAACAGACCAAATATACACAGTACATGTAGTATGTGTTTAGTAGTTTCGTTCCTACTGAAAATGTTATATAAGTTATGTACAACATACATGCCTCTTTACGGTACCTGAGATTACTGGTACCTGAGATTACTGGTACTGCACCAACTGGACATGCACATTTGTTATTTGAATGCCGTAAAATAGAAAAAGAGACTGTAAAATAAAGGACTGCACCACCAACATGTACATCACTTGCCTTTTGAATGCCTATAAATATATATTTTTACTTTCTAGGTTTGAATTTCAAGATGTGTATCAATTAACCCTAAAATGGCCGGGATATGTTGGCTATGCCACAGCTGGTGGGGTGGAATCCACCCCCTCCCCCCCGATCGGCCTGCACATCGTCCACAGCGTAATCTACAAAACTATAGTTAAATGCTCCGAAAAATTCTCACATTCATTAATTATGCAAATTTATGCATGAAATCGAAATTTTGCTCTAAATCATTAAATAAAGCTCAAAATATGCTAATTTTTGGTCTAGACACTCTTTACAGTATTCTTAGCAAATATACTTGAAAAAAATTTGATATCAAAATTTATTATGTATTTTATTGTATTTAAAATTTATGTATTTCTTTGTTTTTTTACCTTTTTTTTGTTTTTTGGGTGAAATTTGTCGGGGACACTTTCGCAAACATAAAATAAATTAATTTCAATCAGCAAATGTAAAAATATAGATTTGTAAATTTTGGCTGAAAACACATTTTGTATTGAAATTATACATTTTTGAGCAATTTTCGGTCTGACGTGCAAGTACGAATTGTTGCGTGCCCTGACATCGCGAATTTGGTCTCGAAAGATGCGTGAGATTCGGGAAAAAAAGTCCTGAAACTGCTTTGCGCGTTGCGGACATATCGCGAGAAACGTCTGGGGGGATTCCACCCCCGGCCCTTTTAGGGTTAAAAAGCATAATGCATTTCATAATTGTTAATGGAAGAAGTATACATGGAACAATCTGTTTTAGATTACCTTAATGACTATGTATTCATTGGTTAGAATTCTGTTTCGTAGAGTCAGTATTTACTCAATTTGTCTTCTTTTCTGAAGCAATGTACAGCTAAACACACACAAAATATATCTTGTAAAAGAAATACACATGTACATGTATAATGAAAAGTATATCACGTGTATACACCATACATGTATGTAATATATCATACTTGCAGATATAGTACAGAAATACCGGTATGTTTTTAGAAATGGAGAGCTGAATTTTACTGAATTTTATATACACTGTTTCTGTTATGACTGTTTTTTTCCTCTCTTAGTCCATCACTCGTTTGCGAATGTATCATAATGTGTGTGAGTGATGATTAATGATTTGTTGTACTTGGTACAATTCATATACCTTTTATTGTTAAATTTTAACTGAGATGAATGTATGTAATCCTGCTTGCTTATGTTGTACTCACTGGCCATTATAGTGTATAGGCCACTAAGAATGATAATCTTAATCAATTCCTGGTGTCGCATAGCAATTTGCTATGCATTTTTTATATGTGGGACTGTACAGAAGTATTTATCCCATCCACCAAAAATGCTAATCAACTTTGAGAATATTATTACCTGATAATGTAGTGATGAAACAAAGCTTTTTGCTTGTCACTGTTTGTGAACTATTTTAAAGCCAGCTTACATGTATATAGAACTATTCACTTTTTTATTATTGTAAAAAAAGGGCTTGCTAAGTTGGGATTGTCATTCAAAGTGCATCCTCATTACAACTACAGTACTGCGCATGAACATGTATATAAAATATCAAAGACCAGATGCTCCAATGCATGCTTATATGCCTTATTAAATACAGCTCGTTTGTTTTAACTTAACTTGGAAAAGTATAAATCTCTGTTTTTTTTTCTTCAGTATCTGTGTTTGCAAACGAAATGGAAGGTTTGGAAGGGTTCAATTTTGTGCCCAAAAGGGTCCCTGTAAGGCGCAAAATTGCACCCTTTTTTATGGGGGTAAAGGGCTTTATGTTGCACCCTGTGAGGTGCAAAACTGCACCTTCTGGAAATGTACAATATTGCACCGAAAAATGTGCTGCCAATGTTGCAATGGTTTGCACCCTTTAGGGTGCACAATTGCACCCTTTTTATAGGTTCAATTATGGTGCAACATTGCACCTTTCTGAAAGGTACAATATTGCACCCTAAAAGGTGCTCCCAGTGTTGCATTTATTTGCACCCTTTAGGGTGCAAAATTGCACCCTTTTTATAGGAAAAAAAGGTTCAATATTGAACCCTAAATGGTGCAACATTGCACCCTAAAAATGGTGCAAAATTGCACCTTTCTGAAAGGTACAATATTGCACCCAAAAAGGTGCTCCCAGTGTTGCATTTATTTGCACCCTTTAGGGTGCAAAATTGCACCCTTTTTATCGGAAAAAAGGGTGCAATATTGAACCCTAAATGGTGCAACATTGCACCCTAATAATGGTGCAAAGTTGCACCTTTCTGAAAGGTGCAATATTGCACCCAAAAAGGTGCTCCCAGTGTTGCATTTATTTGCACCCTAAAAGGTGCAACTTTGTACCTTTATTTCTAAGTGTGTTGTAGGGCCTACTTAATACTCAAGAGTGACAATTTGGGCTTCTTGGCAAGGCCTAAACTTAATAACAGACCTACACTACACATAAAATACGAAATATTTTAATTTTTCCTTGTTATAATGTGAAACAAGGTTTGATTCCTCACTGAACATGTGTAATTGCCATTGTTGCATTCTATACACAATTCAATGAGAGCTTCCTAATTGTGAAATCTGCAGAAATTAAAATATTCTATATTTCACATAATAAAATACAAAAGAAATAGTGAGTGGGTGACGTCACTTGTTCCCTCATTTGCATACTGAGCAGGATGTGCATATAACTGCGAAATTAAGCGAAACTTTAAAATACCATAACTTTCTTATTTTACATCCTATTTTGATGAAATTTTCAGTGTTATGCTTGTTAGATTTTTCTCTATTTATTCAAATCAACTTTTTGTTAGGGTGGACTTGGCCTTTAAGAAAATGAATATTCATGAGATTTTCTATATTTGAGCAAATGGGAGAAGAGCTTGCAAGACAGGGGCGGATCTAGCTTTTCTCCAAGGAGGTGGTTTGACCCAACTTTTGGAAAAGGTAGACCCGTATTTTGTTGGTCTCGCCAGCTTCTCGAAAAGTCGCTCAGTCGCCAACGACGATGCAGAGCACCCGGGGGCCACTCAGATATATGGGTGTACACATGCGTGTCCATGGGTTTTCAAAATACCCCCTAAACAGGTTTTATACTTGGATGAAAAAAGACCCCTAAACGAGGATTTTTTGCGCGGTTTTTCATCATCCAACCCCCCTAAACAGGTTTGACTTAAATATTACCCCCTAAACAGCGTGTGCTATAAGCAACAACACATTTCAGAGGGGGAACCATTTCAGTGCACTATGGCTGAGTCGGTAGAACTCTCCGCTCCCGATTCTCCTCACTTTTTTGCATCCATCTGCATGCACTGCCGCGCGCCACTCCCTGAACTGAAATCGGGCTGTAAATCCCCGTGAAAATCCCTGAAAATATCAGAAAATGTCCCATTTACATATTGGTACCAAAGTGAAAAATATACCCCTTAAACGCGTTCGGCCAGATTAGTCAAAAGCACCCCTTTTTGTTGAAAATCAGCGTTTTTGGACCCCTTAACGCGTAACGCGCGTTACGCGTTCCACCTGAAAAAGACCCCTTTTTACGCGTTTTCTTGGACGCGCACGTGTACACCCATATATCTAAGTGCCCCCCCCCCCCCGGGGCAGAACATCGTCCACGCGGCCGCAAAGCTATTTTGAACACCCGTAAGTGATGTTTCCTGGCATCTACTAACGCAATGGAGACCATAAAAAGCAATACTGTGGTATAGGAACGTACTGTGTGGGTCTGGACATATTATGATGGCGTTTTTCTGTGCACATTAAATTTTTACTTGGCGGGGTGGGGGGGGGGGGGGTTAAACCCCCTAACCCCCCCGTAGATCCGCCACTGCAAGATACGTCACACATTTGCCAATTAGTACAACTTCAAAAATTCCTAACTTTCTCATATATTAAATTATTATATAGATTTTCTTGTAAATTCTAAAATTGTCTGTTTATACTTTATTCATTATAGGAATATTTCTATTTTTGCCAGACTGTTGATTTCACTGCTGTACTTAACAAACAAAACAAAAAATAATAAAAATACTCCCTCATCCGTAGGTACCTGGTTTGTATATGTTGTAGAAGTCTAATGGAGGAATTATCACTGATGTATAGACCTACCGGAGTACCGGTACTTATAAACCAACCAGAGAATGATTGACTGCAATGTAGATCAACCCGAGATCAACTCGATCATAATCTACTTTTTATAGCACTGTTTCTCATGGGCCTCGGAACCGGGGGTGGGATGAGAAGGGTTGCAGACCCCACTGTTTTTTTTGGAGTAGACGCGGTTCATATCAAATGAGTGATGTATACACTTGATAATGCTCGTTCGCATGCTCATCCCCCCCCCCCCGCCACTCACCACCCCCCCCCCCCCCCCCACACACACACAGAGCTACAGCAGCCCTTCTAATTCTTTCTGTACACACAAAATGATAAAACACAGACACTTCCTCAAAATGATCGGCTGAGGCGCGCGGTGTAGGAATTTGCTAGCTAAGACAAGTCAATTAACGTACAGACTACAGGATACAGGCTGTGTAATCTTGTTTACATGCAACAGGCCAGACAGCGCGATACGTACGGGTACGGGTGAGCACAGCGTGCGTGATAAGGAAAGGAATCATTATCAAAGACAAGTGCACTACTTTTCAACGGACCCGACTCGAGTGTGGGCAGCCTAGAAATACGTACGTGTGGTGGTAGGGTGTACTGTGCAGTGCATGCATGCATGGTAATTGGACTACTTGTCATGTGGAAAAATTAATAGAGCCGAACAATGCCACATGATGCATATGTACTTTATGTACACAATGAATTACTCTTAACTGTGTGGCGTATAGTGTAGACTGTGTTTCGCTTTTCGAATGGAAAATGCGTTGCTAGTACATCACGCAAACATTGATTTATAGCACTCATTAAAATGACATCCATAAAACATATCGCCATTTACAGAGAGTAACACTAGACTAGTAACACAGCAAGGCTCTCAACCATGACTCGCTGACGCACCAAGGAAGCACCTTGATTGACCGTACACAGTACAGGCCGGCTGGATATTACAGGACTGAAAATGCTAAATACCAGTACATCCTCGTGGTCATTCTAACGTTTGTTCAGCCATGGATGACTTAGATGTGCCTCTTTATCCATCGTTATGGACTCTTTTTACGGTTGGATGCGTCGTCTGGCCAGGACTCTTCATCATTTTCTGGTCGCTCTTGTCCAGGAGGTATCCACCGTATTTAGCATGCGGAACGGCAATGAGGTGAGAATCATATCGTGAGAAACACACAAATTAACATTAAGCGATAATATAATGTAGTTCTAATTCTAGCAGTACTAACTTTTATTAGTAGATCTACTTTGTGGTATCTCACTTTAATATTAATTCGACCATATACACTGTATTACTAGCGGCAGTAGCCTCCTGGTACAACCGTGTCGCATTTTAAATGTTGGCTGGAATCACACACACCACGAATAGTGGTCATAATTGACCACTATTCAATATTAATGCAAAAATAGTGGGTATTTTCTGTTGCATGTATGTGGGGAAAAGAAGATAAATATTTTAAATACTTCCTTTCAAATTCAGCTCCTAAAAATCTCACTCCTACCTCAAATGGCCGTTAGGAAGAACCTTTGATATTTCCAGCAAAATTCAAAGTCAAAATCATGTCCAAAACCGAAGAAATCCCCCCCCCCCCCGATTTTTTTTCGCGATCGCGTGTTGTTTTCATTCCACCGATGTAATAGACTAAACTAAAATCGGCCAATAAAATTTTGTCTACAAGAAATTCGGGCTCGCAAGCGCACATCGATCTCTACGATTGCGCACACAGAAAATCGGGACTTTTCCGTGTACGCGATAGGGACCGATTTTTTGGAGGAGATGTCGGCGCTCGCGGCGACCAGGAAATGTACACAATGACTCCGATGCTCAATGTACCCCCCCCCCCCTATCTCAGGTGAGCTCTCATTCCAACCCAATATCTCAGGACAGACACCAACCCCCCTCCCAAGTAAGCTGTCATTACAATACCTTGGAAGAGATGTTTTTTATGTTAAAAATGGTATCTCAGAACTCAATGCAGTCATAAGAAACCAAGCAAAAATGAAAATCTCATGACATAAAAGTTTTTTTAAGTGTAAGTCCTGTTAATAGCAGTTTCAACTTATGTTACTTTCCATGATCACTTGTAACCAAGATATTTCATAACCCCCTTTTTTAATTTCTCATGTGTCGAAGAGAGAGAGAGAGAGAGAGAGAGAGAAAGAAAAACACCCCCTTTTTAAATGAAATCTCCGGGTGAAAGATAAAAAACACCCCCTTTTTTTACAATTCACGGGCCGGATCGTGTCGCCCAAAAAATACCCCATTACCGGAGATTTTGGGAACACGCATGCCGTCCCTTCGATCTCCGAGTGGGGGGGGGGGGGGGGGGGGGGGGGCCGGGGGAATAGTGCATCGAACAATTTTTCAAATTTAGTACTCCGCTCTAATTTGTGTGCCAGCGTCGGCAAAAGGAAAATTAAATCCTCTCAAAAACTCGATATTTTAGGATATTCCGGTCATCTCCGGTCGTTGTAATGTCCCGTCATTTACTGCATGATTTACAATATTCGATATAAAGTACTTCGCTAGTGCGCGCATTTCGTATGTTTGCAGTTGAAAAAAGGTATGACATTACATACATTTCTGTACGCTCGTTAAACTCATGACACATCAGGCCCGTAACTAGGATTTTTGCGGGGGGGGGGGGGGTTCAACATTTGAAAAAGTGGCCCTTTCTGCGCCAAGCGACCGAGTAGGGGTGGCGAGTAGGGTTGGCGAGTGGTGGGGTCAGGAGGCGTGCTTCTCCAATTAAGGGTATGGGCACGAGCTTATAAATAGCTTTGGCAACTCTCGTGGAAATAAATACAATGAGAGAATAATGGTTGCGTAACTTAAATCAAAAGTTCCCCAGAGCTGTCCATGGCGATAGGGCAGTGACGTGCCTGAAAATTGTCATACATTGAATATTCATGGACCTCGGAGTCGCTGCATGGAACTATCCGGTTTATAAGGTTTGCGAGCGAGCGAGGAAAAATGCTCTTTATTTTGCTGCTGCTAATTTCAATATAGAAAGTGGACCCAACGAGTATTCGGGTGCCATGGCGATAGGGCAGCGACGTACCTGAATATTGCAGTCGCATCCTATGGAAATATTCATGCACCTCGCTGCCTGAAACTAATTTCTAAGGTTTGCGAGCGAGCGAAGCGAGCGAAGAAAAATGAACTTTAATTTGCTGTTGCTAATTTCAATATAGAAAGTTAACCCTATATATCTGGGCGCCATGGCGATAAACAGGCAGTGACGTGCCCGAAAATTGTCATAACATTGAACATTCATGGACATATTCCAATAAATACTGTGGAAATATTCATGTTTTGTGATTAAAGCGAAGCGATAGACGGAAAACATATTTTACTATTGATGGCAATCCGCTGCAAAATTTTATCATCAAATCCATCTTTGGGAAGTCGATTTCAAGAAATTGTCATTCAAATTCGTTACATAGACATGACCTTACAACGACCGGGTGACTATTTTGAATACCTCTTTGAACTCTTTCAGTCTTTGACAAAATCGATAGCAAAATTAAAAATAAATTCCGAAAAAGAATGGCCAAAGACGTATATTGACCAGGCCTTATAAATGGCTGTGCAATGGTATGAAGTTGCAGGACAAAAGCAAACAATATTGACTGGAAACCCTATTATCTCACATTATTTTCCACATTCTTTCCGCTCTCCCCTTTCACGTGACCCCTTGTGCGCCCCTCCCCTATCTAAGCCAGTTGGTATGGAAATATTTTAAAAATGTTAACCTAAACATGAATATTCTCATGTCACTTGGGATTTTTTATATATATTCGAACCCTTTGACCCCCCCCCCGTTACAGGCCTGCCATGGACCTACTACAAATAATTCTTTGAAGGACGCTTTGAAAAAATCGATTGCAACATGGTATAAAGTACAAAATTCGAAAATGAATGGTGAAAGACGACATTGATTAATCATAGAATTGCCAGATTAGGAAGATACGGGACAAAATCGAAATGAAATGTTATTAAAATAGACAGAAAGATCGATATCTTATCACGTTATTTCCCTTTCCATCACCTCTCCCCTCGCTTCTTCTTCTTCTTCTTTTTTTTTTAAAGCGGACCTCTGCTCGCCAACTGGGGGGGGGGGGGGGGGGGAACCCAATGAACCCCCCCGCCTAGTTGCGGGCCTGCACATTCGACAACTGATGAGAAATCATTGAAAGGGACAGCGAACAGTTGCTGAGATGTCATTTTCTGATGTAGGAGTTTGAAACCCTGGCAATTCATGCGCTCTTTTATCTAACCACCTGGTTAACAGTTGCGGAGTAGCCTAAGTTTTCGGCGGCGCCGAGCATGGAATCAAATGACAGCAGCTTGTTTCCACTCCTTCTATTTACAGATCATCGATCTCTACTGATCGGTTTTTGCCGATTTGAGAAAATGTTGGTAACTTTTGTGCAGTGGTATCTGACAAGAAAAAAAGAAAAAAAAAGTTTTCAGTTCTAAAGGGGGGGGGGGGGGGGGCATACTTTTCCCCTCCTAAATCTACTACTACTAGTATTAACTACTGCTAGTCTGCTACTACTATTACTTCGCTGCTAAGTTCTACTCCTATTACTACTTCTGCATTTACTACTAGTACTACTACTCCACTACAACTACTGCTACATGTAGGCCGGGCTGCGGGCATGTATTGCCTAGTACTAAAAAACATACAAATCAACATGCGAACTTGTGAACAATACATTTGTGACCATGAACCACAAAACCAACAAGAAGTCACAGATTTTGATTTCATCGTATTTAGGCCTATACTATAGAGCGAAATATAGCTGTGCATTGTATTTGGTCAGCATGGGTGATTTGTGTGTGTTGTGGGGGCCCGGGGGTATTTTTTAAATTTTTTTTAGAAAGGGTGTACTTTCTTCTACGTAATTCTAAATTTCGCACCACAAATGAGTGTAAAAAGTCAAAATTTGTAATTATAATATATTATGTACGTTCTAAGTTTGTTTATGGCTCTAGATCTGGCTTACACATTTTGAAACAGAGTTTACGCTCTGAATAGAATTACTGCCTAAAATCTGAGATTCGGAATTAGATTGGGCAGTTATGGAATTTATTAGGTAATATCTTTTTTGCAAGATTAATTCCCATAGGTTTGATAACGGGCCCACCCAGTTTCAGTTCGAAATGGGTTAATTGGGTGACTTATTGACTAACAGAATAGAACATTCTAAATGCCTTTCAGCCATGCTCCTACACTGGAAACATTTGTAAAAATTAATGATATCTACTACAGACGAGAGAGTTGCCTCAAATCTACAAAATTGCCAACATTGCCACTTTTTGCCAGCTGTAAATTTGCTGACTGAATGAGTGTTGAGATGTCACCCCACCCCCTTCCACTCTACTGACCCCCCCCCCCCCCCCTCAGGCACTACACCTGAGAAGACAGTCATATTGAAGAGTGATAATATGCTTACAAAATGACCATGTGAAGCCGAAGAATAGAAAGAAAATATGAGGTCCACTCAGGATACTCCTCAACTATACCATGAAGTTGCTTCATGACTATACACAGCGCTGTCGCGAAAAGCTGGCCATTCAAAAGCGTTGCGAACCGCGACTACAAAATAGCGACTACATGCTTTTTGATCAAATTACATCCTTTCTTGAAGTAATTATAGTACCAAATCAAGCTTAAACTATTACTTTATTGCGCTCCCTAACTTAAATTTAGTTAAAGATCACATTGCAAGAAAATCACAAGTATGGCAATTAATGTATCACTAGAAACTGGGAAGCTTACAGATGGCAATCGTATAAGTTTTATGTCAACTGCGTATCTGATGATTATAAAAACAACATAAATAAAAGCTCTTCTAAGCATCTGGAATATCCGAGGATTCGCCAGAAATATAGCGATGTTTTGATGTCGTCACACTAGGGATCGATCCTGCTTAAGCAGACGACGTCCTATAATGAATGAACGTAATTGCAATGCAATTATTTATTAAATTATAAAGAGTTTGGTATATTTAACATGACCTTATTTCACACCATTCTAAAAGGGAAAGTGAAACTGATTCTGATAACTAAAACCGTTTGATTGTAAATACACAGGAGAAGGGTCAATGATCAATGAAATAAACCCCATTTTCAAATTGAAAAGCCCTCCGAATAATATCACAGATTGTATTCGTTCCCTCTTGAAACGCCGAACATGCCCCGGTGCAAGCAGCTGAAAATACAATGGCGTCTTATTTTGTTTACAAGTGACTGATTCCTTTATTTTTTTAACGCTGCATTTTTCATCAAAATAATACCATACACGAAGTTAAGAGTGAGTCAACATACTAACATTAAGACTGACGCTAGTCAAGTAAGAGAAATAAGTGAAGAGGAGATGACAAAACAGGCACTGAAAAATGTGTAAGATGTTATGGGACATCGTCTGCTTAGACAGGACTGGTCCTTCGTGTGTCGTCACACATCTCAGCAGCATTCAAGGAGCTCTTCAGCTGCTATATCGGGGGCTATATTTTACCGTTTTATAATTGATAATAATCATTAATTCAAATGTTTCCAAGCGTTGAATTTGGATAACCTTGTATAATTTATGCCATCTTTGCAATAATAAATATTAAGCCAATATTTATTTTGATGGAATTTTCTTGCAATGTGATCTTTAACTAACTTACAACTTACCAAAAAACGATGATTTATTGCGTCGTCTGCCATGTCTGCCCACAGTAGCTGTACTATCTCGTCTCGCAAACGGCAGAGGTGATAGTACAGCTACTGTGGGCAGACTTTTCCTTCTTCTGTAAAACCTATTGTTACCTGTAGAATGTAACCAAACTAGGAAGGAATCATTCTTAGGGAAAAGGGACTCAACATTGTTCAAGTGTAGTAGATCATTATCTTCAAGGGGTCTGATGGAGGGGCAGCACCCCAAATGTCAATGTCAATTAATTCATGTACACATATTCTGCTTCTATATATACATACATGTATATATATATCCAACTCGCCGGACTTGTTCGACGTCACCATGGGCTCATATGATGGTGCAGAAACATGCGAGCTAGTAGGGATCTTTATCTTGGCTGAGATAAGCGACCTCATACCCAAGGAGAACATTGGCCTGTACAGAGACGACGGGTTCATTGATCAGCAAGCCACCAGCAATAGCCGAGCGTATCAAGAAAAGACTCTGTGACAAGTTCCACCAGCTCGGGCTACAGATAACTGCCACAGCAAACTCAACAGTCACTGACTTCCTGGATGTCACATTCGACCTGGCAAGAATGGAATACAGGCCATACTCCAAACCAGGAAACACCCACCAGTATGTACACACAGAATCAAACCACCCATCAACCATAACGAAGCGAATACCCCAATCCATACAAACCCGCCTGTCAAACATCTCCAGCAATGCCAAACCAGAGTACGAAAAGGCCCTGCGGGAAGCCGGACACGAAGTGACCCTCACCTACAACCCCAAGAACAACCAAAAGAACAACCAAGAAACGAAGACACAGCGGAAGAGGAGACAACGAACAATAACACGGTTTAACCCACCCTGCAGCAAAAATGTGAACACAAACATATAGGCAGAAAGTTCCTGACCCTGGTCAACCAACATTTCCCCAAGGAACACGAACTCCATAAAATCTGCAACAGAAACACCATCAAAATGAGCTACAGTTGTATGGATAACATGGGAGCCATCATAAAAGCACATAACAAAGTAACCAACTCGAAACGCAGCCAAGACACGGAAAAGTGCAATTGCCGAAAAAAAGAAGACTGCCCTCTATCAGGAAAATGCACAACAAAAAACGTCATCTACCAAGCCAAGGTTTCCACCCCTCAGGATGAAAAATACTACATAGGACTGACATCCACCACATTCAAAACCAGACACGCCGGACATAAAGCTTCCTTCAAAGACAAAGAAAAGAAACACAGCACTGAGCTCAGCAAACACATCTGGAAACTCAAAGATGAAGGCACACCATACACACTAACCTGGAACATACTCCACCACGCACAGCCTTACTCACCGAGAACAAAACGCTGTGGCGTTGTGGCGTGCGCCTGTAATCCAGCTACCAGTGGAAGTTATAAACTGATTCAGCGGACCCAGGTTCGAGACTGAGTCACGTCTTTCGGATGGTGACGTTAAAGGTCGGTCCCAGACGTAAATAATCATATCTGATTGATACACGTCTGTAAAAACCCAATTACACACACACACACACGCTGCAACCTCTGCCTATGGGAGAAATACTTCATCATCACAGCAAACAAGGATACCACATTGAACTCAAGATCTGAACTCACATCTACATGTAGACATAAGAAAAAAATCCTCCTATCTGGATATGGATGAACCCCCCCCCCCCTCACTATATTTACCCTTATTTCACCCTTATCCCCCGTAGTTGAACGGACAGTCACTGTGCAATCCTAATGCCCTGTAATCCCATTCAGTAGTACTTGTAATACCTGTTTTGTTATCAATCATTTATTGTACTTTTCTTACTTCACTGAACATGTTTTCTATCATCTTGTCTTGCTCTCTTGTAAAGATTGAATTACTGGTCAGTCGCTGATGAACCTTCGGGTGAAACAGGCTGTACGACTCATAAGCTAAACTATCTAGCCAATAAAAATTATACACAGCTCCTCCAGTTGAGCACTTTTAGAAACTGCAGTGTATTGTACATTACTGTACATTACTTACATACTATAATTTTCTCACATTTCTTTATGATATATTCAATATACATGTATGTATAAGACACAGCTTGATTTAATTCAAATGAACTTCACTGTCCGATAAAGTTGAAGGGGATTTGAGAACGGGGCACCTGGCCCAAACAGGGGTAGGGAAGAGGGAAGGGGGCTCAAGGCCAGGGGCAGCACCCCTTAAGTACGCCCCCTTAAGTACCCCCCCCCCCCTTTAAGTACCCCCAACTGATTTTTCACCAAACTAATTGCGCAATTAATGCAGGCGAGACTGCCCTGGGCATTTCCATTGTTATTCTTTTATTCAAATCAATTTAATACTAGGGTGGAATTTCCCTTTAATGTGTAGAAATGACATGCCAGAAGGGGTTCCCCATTCTTTCCCGCCCTTTCCTCAGTTTCCTGAATATAGCTGATTGACACCTAAGTACTGCTATGACTGTGGTATCGTAAACTATCTTTAATGAGCATAACCTTTATCCACAAACGATCAAACGTACAAAACTGTAAGCTGAAAAGGATGTAAGGAGTGAAAGTGTGAAACGGTAACGAGCATCTTTGTTCGCACAAAATGGCAGATCCAGCATCACCCAGGACGGGTGGGGAAGGGGGGGGGGGAACTGTATGAAAACCGTGACTTTCCACAAATCCCTTCACACTAAGAAAAAAAGTTCAAGTTTGCACCCTAAATGCAACACTGGCAGCACCTTTTTGGGTGCAATCTTGCCCCCTACATGAAAAGGGCGCAAAAATGCACCTTTTTGTTCTTGTTTGCACCCTTTATTGCCCTTTGCACCCTAAAAGGTGCAACTTTGCAGAAACGTTTGCATCCAAAAGGGTGCGAATTTGTACCTTTGCTAAAGGGTACAACTCTGCACCCTTTAAGGGTGCAAATTGTAGCTAACTGCACCCTTAAAGGTGCAAAAAGCTTCTTAGGGTGCAAAGTCGCACCCAAAAAGGTGCTGCCAGTGTTGCATTTGAAGGGTGCAAAATTGTACCTTTATTTCTAAGTGTGTTGTATTGTATGGTATTTTTTTCTTCAGCAATGGATGGGCGGCATAGTTTTCACCTATATTTTTATCGTCTTTTCTGTTCTGTTCTGTTCTGTTCACTTTTCCATATACACAGAGAAAACGCTGTTTAAAAATGCAAACAGTTGTTCACAATATGAACTGAACAAACCGTTGTACTGTTCATATTGTAAACAATCTCGCCCACCGGAGGTGAAGGCGAGACTAAGGGATCCAAATGTCGTCCGTCCGTCCGTCGTTCGTCCGTCCGTCACAAACGTTATGACAGATAACTTTGCAACCGTCACTCACTTTTCAACCAAACTTGGGTTGTAGATGCACTGAGGGGACCTGCATGTTATGGTGCCGTTGGAGGTCACATGATAAGGTCAAAGGTCATTTCGGGTCAAACGTTAAAGTTTACCTGCAAGACTCTCTTATGACAGATAACTTTGCAACCGTCACTCACTTTTCAACCAAATTTGGGTTGTAGATGCACTAAGGGGACCTGCATGTTATGGTGCCGTTGGAGGTCACATGATAGGGTCAAAGGTCATTTGAGGTCATACGTTAAAGTTTACCTGCAAGACCCTCTTATGACAGATAACTTTGCAACCGTCACTCACTTTTCAACCAAAATTGGGTTGTAGATGCACTGAGGGGACCTGCATGTTATGGTGCCGTTGGAGGTCACATGTAAGGTCAAAGGTCATACGTTAAAGTTTACCTGCAAGACTCTCCTATGACATAACTTTTCAACCAAACTTAGGTTGTAGATGCACTGAGGGGACCTGCATGTTATGGTGCCGTTGGAGGTCACATGATAGGGTCAAAGGTCATTTGAGGTCATACGTTAAATTTTACCTGCAAGACTCTCTTATGACATAACTTTGCAACCGTCACTCACTTTTCAACCAAACTTGTGTTGTAGATGCACTAAGGGGACCTGCATGTTATGGTGCCGTTGGAGGTCACATGATAAGGTCAAAGGTCATTTCAGGTCAAACATTATAGTTTACCCGCAAGACTCTCTTATGACATAACTTTGTAAACGCCACCTTCCAAATATTAGTAATGTAGATATATGCAAGCATAACTTATGCAGATTTATGCACTTGGGGGACCTGTTGCATGGCAACAGAGATCACGATATTTCTAGTTATCGCATGTGGGCAAGACACATTATCGCTAATGCCTTGTTTAAAATGTTAAACAGGTTGCAGAATTTTAAAAACCTTTTGAACAGCGTTTTTACTGTGTAAGTAGGCATTAAAAATATTTTACGTCAATAAATCTCTTTGTTGTGTAAGGTTGACATCACTTTAGAAATGGGAAATCAATTTCTTGATGTGTAATCAATCATACGAACGCATTTATAATTGAATTTAATACATTTGTGTTTACTCTACTGTATTCTCTACTCATTTTGACAGGCTTGTATCCTGCACCCATGCAGTGTGGCAGTTTAGCTTAGGTTTCGTTGCTATGACGAGGACGTATATGGATGTTTTCTTTGCCGAGTGAGTGTTTACAAATTGTTAATGGCGAAATCCAATGGAGGATGAAGAAGAATAGCGTAGATTCATTTAAAAAATTCTGTTTCCTACTGTTCCGGTGCCTCGGACTGTAATTAGGCTGCTTTTAATTATAGTCTGGCCCATTACCTGGGGCCCCTTATTCAACCAAGCTAAACTGTGAAAGATATCGTATTTCTTTCATTAGTACTTACTGTATACTTCTTTGACGTCAACATCGACGTTGCTGCCTCATACCTGGGAGATATAGGGAATAACAATACTATCTTTTAATATATTCAATGTAAATATGTATATATAAGTTTTGGTATCCCAGGTGGGGATTTATATTGATCCAAGATGATAAGACCATCTATTTACTTGTTTATGAGCCATCAAAATATTACTATATTTTGAGGGGCTGTCATATAGTATTTGATGACCTTTCATCTCATTTATAAACCAATTACCAAATCTATATACACTAAAGGAAAAAAGAAACTTATAAAAGTTCAAGAGATCACCAAATTAAATTCTCTGCATGGAAATGTACCAAATTTGGATATAATGTTGATTCAATGCATGGCTTTAAATGACAGTCAATAACAAAAAGTTTTCTTCAATGCCACAAAAGAAATGTGCACTGAACTAAAGGACTCTCTAATCCCCAAGTCACAAAGACAAACTGCAGCCTTGTACACCATATGCATGTCAATGAATGAAACAAAAGAATTTCAAAAGGGATTTGCAAGTTCATATCCAAACAGATTAATAGCCAGTATGTCCACCTCTAGCTTGCTGGCAAGCTGTACACCGTCTTCGCATGCTTCCGATCAGATTCGCGATGGTAGCCTGGGGAACATTGTTCCATTCCTCTTGCAGTGCTGCAATGAGCGTCTCCCTATTGATGGGTTGATTGTCACGCCTTGACACACGTCGACCAAGCTCTTCCCAGAGATGTTCAATTGGGGAAAGGTCTGGTGAACGGGCGAACCATGGCAGAACATCAATATCCTCTTGCTCGAGGGGTGCAAATCCCTTTTGAAATTCTTTTGTTTCATTCATTGACATGCATATGGTGTACAAGACTGCAGTTTATCTTTGTGACTTTGGGATTAGAGAGTCCTTTGTTTCAGTGCACATTTCTTTTGTGGCATTGAAGAAAACTTTTTGTTATTGACTGTCATTTAAAGCCATACATTGAATCAACATTATATCCAAATTTGGTACATTTCCATGCAGAGAATTTAATTTGGTGATCTCTTGAACTTTTATAAGTTTCTTTTTTCCTTTAGTGTATATCAATGATTTTAGAAATATGCACCAATACGTTTGTGAAAATTTCCATTTATCATGAGGATACCAGATATATTTATATATCTTCTGTATTTTGTTTTGTTGCTATAATGAGCTTATTTGTTATCAAACAGGGCCTCATGGAAGACCACCACAATTGGTGAAAATCTGCTACCCTTTATAGATATCAGAAATAGATGAATAAATAAAATAAATAAATAAATAAATACCGTTGATTGCGCCACCAATTGTTCAATTTCAACGTTCCATGGAATTCATGCAGTGGGCAGGAAGTTCAGGGGAACTTCGTTGAGACACTTTAAAAGATTTCACCAGGTTCATCAGTTAAAATTTGTTAACTTCAATTCAATATTGTTCATTGCTGCCTTATGCAGTTTCAAATTGATGCAGGTTCTTGTTTTGTTTTAATTTTAAGTTTAATTCAGTTTCATTTAGATTTCTTAAAACCATTTCAATTTATCTATTTCACAAATTCAGTGTTAAAGTCCCAGCGTTCGTCTAAGAAAATATATGTGTCACATCATGTAACATTTCTTCTTTTTTCTTCTTTTGTATATATAGCTGCAAGCTGGTAAACCAAATTGCTGCTTTCGCGACCATGTACTGGTTTTACGACGTTGTGGCTATGTATTTGGTGTACTGCAGAGAAAAACAGCTGATGGGAACAACCGTTTCATCATCTCTGAGACGATTCGTGGGAGAGAATCCTTTGATTTGTTTCCACCATTTCCTGGTCCTGGCAGGAGGGTACCCCATGACATTGGTAGGTATCTGTCAGCTCAAAATATTGGTATAAAGAATGGCAATCCTGCACTTTAGCGGGATATATTATTTTTACCTCAATAACATGTATTGTACTCTGGAAACGTATTTCCCAGATATCTGTGTGTTCGTGGGTGGGTTAGTCGCATCTCAGACCACTGAGACTAACAAGGAGACTAACCTAAAATACGTCTGTTGCAAATTGGAGAGCATTACATTGAGCAATTCTGAACGGAGACTAACGTAATTTCTCTAGGGCTGCCGGGAAATAGCCTCCCATCGTCGATTGCGGTAAAAGCGATATTGTTATAGTGCAGGATTGCCTAAAGAATTTTATAATTTGAGTAAAGAATAACATTGCGTATGTAGAAATGTATAGAATTTGAAAGTCAGATAATGGTGAGGATTGTGGGGGAAATCACGCCATCTGATTCCTCAGATGACAAAATTATGTGTCTTCGCTTCGGTTTTACGACTTAAATGGTCCACCCTGATTACAAGTTTGTTTTAAAAGAAGCAGACCAGTGAAGGTTTGAGCAAAATACGACAAGAGATAAGAAAGTTATGATTTTTTGAAGTTGTTATCAATCAAGCACAAATTGGCAACTCCGTGACTTGTCTTGCGAGCTCCTCTCCCATTGCCCTGTACCGCAATAATCATTAATTACCATTTATTCTAAAGAAAAGACATGTATTCAATCATACATGCACCTTAGATATAATCTTTGATCATATGTTTTTCCACAAAACATTTATGAAACTAATATATTCTTTGATAAGAAACTAAGAAAATTTAAATTTATGACATTTTCTGTACTGAGCAAATTGGAGAGGAGCTCGCGTGACACTTCACGGAGTTGCCAATTTGTGTTTGATTGATTTCAACTTCAAAAATTCATGACTTTCTTATTTCTTATTGGATTTTGCTCAAACATTTACTTATCTATCTCTTTTTTTTTTGCTTTATTCAAATCAATTAAATACCAGGGTGGGTTTTAAATACTTCACAAAATCCGCTCCTAGGAAAGTTTATCGAAATCAATTTTTTTCCTTGACTCGAACCCAACTGAACGCACTCCAATCTCTGTTGGCCATCCTCCGAGTAATCCCGAATGTGACAATGGGCCTTATCTGTAAAAACAAGCAAAAACTCATACAAATGCTTACATGAGAACAATATTTCTATTTATCATGTGCGACGAAGCACTGCTATGTGGAGAACTTGAGAAAAACAGTAGTGTTCGTAAAGTTGGAAAGGTTTTCAACCCCTGTACACTTTGTGAATTGAGCGATTTAATCATACTGCTGTTAAATTAGACAAAATTGTTTATGATTGCTGTAATTGATTCGTTTTTTGATCTTGCAAGTGCAGTTCAGTATTGTCTTTCGAATATACTCAAAGAGAAAATGAAAGAATTAAAGATGCAAAAATAACAGAAGATCTTTTCTGACAAATAAAAAGCCAAGCTACTATGAGAGGAGCTTGAAAGTATCAGACAAATGCTTGATGATGAAACCTAATTCTTCCTGTACAAGCAAGTAATTGCTGGTC
This sequence comes from Heliocidaris erythrogramma, assembly GCA_025617745.1. Lineage (NCBI taxonomy): Eukaryota > Metazoa > Echinodermata > Echinoidea > Camarodonta > Echinometridae > Heliocidaris > Heliocidaris erythrogramma. Next base: position 28,564,166 of record CM046861.1, on the reverse strand, counting down.
ACGGGGAAGCATTTTCTTGCAAGAAGAACGTCCTTCCTTTGTTTGCAAGCAAATGCTAACCTTTTGCTAGTTTTATAAATACGGCCCAATATCCCTGGATTTTTGGTTACGTGTCGTTTTTCTTGAGGTTCATAATTCCAGAAATGCTTTTTATTCGGAATTTCGAACCTTCTGCTGAAGGGTCGAGTTGAGGTTTTCTGACTAAGAAAAGTGAAAAAATATACACTCATGATTACATTTATACTTTACTATGTGCATAATGTTATCGCTGGCATTCTATTTCATACAGTATTTTCGCTACGGGAAGGCAGCCTTTATAGTCGCTTGTGTTCAGTTTACTGAAATAAGCACGCCATTCCTCAACTGTAGAAAGATTTTCATCAAGGTAAGTACGCACATAAAGTTTAAAGTGAATAAATTGAACCTAATAAAACCGTCTTCATGGTGCTACAACGCAACATGATCCTCTGCGTGGCCAATTTTCTACCCTAACCGAATTCCTAACTTCAGCCTTGAACTAAACATTGTGTCAAATCCTAATGCTAAAAGCTAAAACCCAAGTGAAACCCTAAACCCTTATCCCATACTCGGACAAAATAAAGCCTGGAGCAGTTGTCCAGAAGAAATTGTCAGATCATCATGTATAAATAGTCTAGGAACCTGTCCCGTCCCGTCACCCCATTTGGCCCATTAGATTTAACTCCTTAAAATTACTTAGACCATGTACAGTGTAACCATCTAGACCATTGGTAGCTATGCCACTGTGTGTAGTCAATTTCCTGTCATGCAAGTTTATCATTGTTTTTTTTATTTTCCCCCCATTCTTACTCTGCAGCACGGCAATACGGATTCTCTGTTATTTCGAGTCAACACCGCTCTTGCCGCAGTCACGTTCTTTCTGGCTCGTGTCATCCTCTTCCCCTCCATCTACATCATCTATGCCTACTCGTATCAGCTGACCTTATGGGAGGTCGTGACCTCTATGTACTTCGGCTGCCATTGCGCAATGTTCCTTATTACGTCACTGCAGGTTGTGTGGTTTTCAATCTTCATGAGGACACTGCTGAAAGACCACAAACCGAAATTGATCCGCAATGGACCCCAAAGTGGACACCTGGGTGAACAGAATGGGCACCAGAATGGCAACGAAGTCGGGTATCAGGATGCTAAGAAGTCTGACTAGGCAACCGAAATTGATTTGAAACGGGCACCCAAATGGAATCTCGAGTGAGTAGAATGGGCTAAGAAGATATCTGCCTATAGACAAGTAGTTGCAAGGAGAGGAGACGACACTCCAGAAGATATTCAAACACTTGCGTGCACCTATGGCCTGCACGTAGCGTCGTAAGAAACATTTTGAATGTGGGAGGCCTTGTGCGGTGTCTGACCTCATTCGCCGACAAGATAGAGGAAGAGGAAGATTATTTTTTTCTGTAAAAAAGAAGAAAAAAACCTCCAAACATTTCTTTTCTCTCTTAATAATGAAACGCGTTGTTGATATCTACAAATTTGACGACAGAGGTTTTAAAGACCCGTTCTACTACTAGCCGCAGCCCATGTTTCTTTGGCTGTCATTGCACGCTGATGTCAAAGGGATCCACCCTTATAATGTCTCTGATATGTAATGCCCTGCAAATGGTCCGACGTGTCCGACGTTTGCTCGGGTGGTAATTGCTCCGGGCTTTAAGATAAGAGTCAGGGTGTTTGGTCCAGGGTTGAAGCTACATGTAGGAATTCGGCTAGTGCATATGAAGTTAACTGCGGAGCAATTGTCGCCAGAGCATGTGTCGTAGGACCCCTCCGCACACTAGCGTACCCAATGGGGGGGGGGGGGGAGGGGCAAAGGGGTAGACTTGCCCCCTGACAACTTTTTACTCAAACAAAATTTTAAGGTATAGATTCCCGCTTTTCTTTCAGAACCTTTTTTTTTTTATTGCTTGTCAGACTTTTGGATGGCTGGTGACAAAAAAAAAATCTCACTACCCCCACTGCCTCCGCACCATCCTGACATCATGTAAAATTTAAGGGATTATTTTCATTTCCGTGCCTAAAAGCTTAGTTTTATATTTTTGATACTTTGATATGACTTTTAGGCCATGATAATGAACCAGGTGCCTTTCTTTTTATGTTGAAGAAATGAAATTAATTTTCGAAAGGCAAGGCTGAAATATTTTTATTACTTACAAAGTTGACTATTTTTCGCATTATCTAAATTTATGCTATTTTTGTCTCGCCTGCGTATGCAAAAAGCGCGACATAGGCGCACTTTTCTGACGAAGGTGTCGTCAGAATATTTGAAAATGCTCTCATTTCAAAAGTATATGTTCAATTTCCATGAAACTAGCACACAAGGGTTGTAGAGTATCACAAATAATGGGGAACAAATTTCAGGTCAAAAGTCAAGGTAAAAGGTCAATTGAGTTCAATTGTGTTCTGAAAACTTAACCTGTGGTTAAGTTTTTGAATTTTTACTATATTTCAAAAGTATTTGTTCAAATTATTTGAAACTTGGCATCATTCTTTGTAGGGATTGTCTTTATGTCGCACTCTTTCACCCAAATCTTACATTTTCATCACATTAAATGTTACCTACTAACAGCTTAACTCTGTTAAGTTTTTGGTAAAATTTTGTCTCTACATTAGTATGTACATGTATTGTACACATGTATTTGCCGCCTTCTCAAAACTTTGCTGGTGGTGGATTTTGGACACCAAATTGACATTTTCCTTCTTCTGTAAAACCTTTTGTTATATGTAGATTGTAACTAAAGGAGGGAATCATTCTTAGGGGAAGGATACTTCAAGTTGTTCAAAGTATAGTAGATTATTATCTTCAAGGGTTCTGATTTAGGGCAGCACCCTAAAAGTGTTCTAAATGGCAATCATTTCATGTACACATGTTCTGCATCTTCAACATCTTCAAAAAACACAGCTTGATTTCAAGTGAACTTCACCGTCCAATAAATCTCAGGTGAAGTGCCCCAACCGTTGGTTTTTCACCTTGGCATTTCCCTTGTGACATTATTTTAGTATCAAAGTCATATCTTTATTTTTATGCTATTGGAAACTATTGTTCAGTTTGTTTTGTGTGCACTTTAGATATCTCACCTAGAATGCAGAGGCTCCAAAACATGAACTTGCCAAACGAAATAACTCTCGTACGTTATCTATTTTTTATGTCTACGTCAGCTGTTGAATTTATTAAGTCATAAATGGTCGTACGGTAAACACTAAAAAAGTTGGAAGAAGGAAGAAGGAAGAAGGAGGAAGGAGAAAGGAGGAAGGAGGAAGGAGGAGGAAGAAGAAGGAGAAAGAAGAAGGAAGAAGAAGAAGAAAAGAAAAGAAAGAAGTTAATGCTGACTTGTCATTGGTCGGAAACGTGGTCATCACGTGATCAGTGCAATCTGAAATTTGTATGAATATATATATATACATATATTTTAGTCATAACCAGTCTTCCATAACATGATAACAACGAGTATAATGTAAAATAAATAAATTTGCAATTAGCCTACATGAAATAACCTATATTAAACGTGGGGTCATTTAAACAGCATGTATAGCGAAAAGAAAAGGCGGTAAGCAAGTGAGAAAAGGGAGAGAGAGAAAGAGCGAGACAACCTAGTGAAGAGAGAAAGAAAGGGGGGGGGGGGTAGGTGGATTGGCACCAAAGAAAGAGAGAGAGGAAAAAAATATAAAGATTGGCAGCAAACAGAAAGAGAGAGGGGATGGGGGTGGACAGCAAAAAATAGAAATGGGGCGGTTAGCAAGTGAGAAAATGGAGAGGGACAGAGATGGACACAAGGGAGTGGAACAAGAGAGAGAGAGGGGGGTGGGGTGGGGGTGGATTATCAGCAAAAAGAGAGGCAGAGGGAGAGAGAGAGAGAGAGAAAAAAAAAAAACTATAAATAGATTGGCAGGAAACAGAAAGAGAGAGAGAGAGAAGGGAAGGGAGTAGGCAGAAAAAAAAGAAGCAAGAAAAGGGGGCGGTAAGTCAGTGAGAAAAGGGGGAAAGAGAGATAGAGACAAGGGAGTGGAACAAACTTAGTGAAGAGAGGAGGGTGGATTGGCAAAAAGAGAAAAACAAAATATATAAAGAAATTGGCAGCAAAAAGGAAGGGACGCGGTGAGTAAGCGGGAAAGGAGTGAGACAAAGACACGGGAAGGGGGGGGGGGGGGGGAGTATGAAGAGAAAGAGATTGGCAGCAAAAAGAAAGGGAAAATGCGCAAGTAAGAGAAGGGAAAGTGTGTGTGTGTGTGTGTGAGAGAGAGAGGGGGGGGGGTAGAAACTAGTGAAAAGAGAAGAGATGAGAGAGGGAGAGTATGTGTGTGTGCGTGTATGTGTGTATGTGTGATAGAGAAAGAGATAGAGAGGGGGGGGGGGAGAAGGGGGGGGGGGGGAGAGATGGACATAAAAAAGAGAGGGACAGTGCGTATGTTTGTCAGACTTGTCCCATAACAATAACGATAACGAATTTAGTCATTAAAGGACAATTAACCCCACGTGATATTCTAGATGCGGTATTGTCTGCTACGTCTTTCCATGGAGGCTGCCATTTTGTGCTTGACACGGATCATTAGGCACCATATGCATTGATAATAGCCTACCTTTACAACAGATACGTCGCTTTGTTCTGATTTTATTACGATTGTTATTGGCCATGGGCCTAGATAATTGACGACCCATGAGTTCTAATAGCCATCCTGTAATGCAGATTCCTCGCTTTGTTTTGGTATTGTTACGATTGTCTCCGTCCTTGACGTCAATTCTCCGTCTCCACGTACAGAAAGTATGTTTTTTATGAACAAATTAAGACCTTTTAAAAATATATAAAACTAAACTTACATTTCAGAATACGTGACTATATCTAATATATATTTGTCCTCTAAAAATCAATTACAAGTTAACGATGAAGGAAATTTTACTTGGGATGAAAAATATTTTCGTGTGCACATAAAGTAATGGCAGCCCCCTTATTATTGCTAGCAGACGATAACTTGGCTGGAAAATAGTGATTTATATCTATATCTTGTGTTTTTACATGAAATTGCATGTATCAAATAAGATGCATATACTACACCATTCAAAATAAGCTAATTCATACGCTGAGGTTAATTTCCCTTTAAAGGTACACCCTAGATCTGCCCGATTATTTGCACACACAGGCATACCCGCACGTACACAACACATAGCAGGGTGTAACTTTAAATGAAAATCCCGTTATCGTTATCGTTATCGGACAAGTCTGACCAGCCCTTTTCAGTATAATTATACGACTTAACCACAGACAGACGAATTACTATGAAGAAGTGAGAGAAGATAGACACAATAGAGAGAGAGAGAGAGAGAAAGAAAGAGAGCAGGGAAGGGGAATAGATGGGAGGGTGGGGGATATAGGCTAATGTCTTTTATTTAGTTATCTATATGAGCACAATATGAGCACAATGATTAAAAAAATACACAAAATATTGCTTAATATCAAGACATTAGTTATATACGTACAGTCAACAGAGGGAGACATTCTATTAGCAATTTCGATGATGATGATGATTTATTAACCGAAATTCATAACCAATTCACTTTATCATAACTATACTAGTCATAAACATATCAAGCCGCTTGAGGCGAGCCATGGTAGTATTACAGTTCAATTGGGAGGAAACGAAACCGTCAATCTACTATGTTAGTCTCTTTTCCACCCCTCTGGTTAGGGGTTCGGGAAGGGGGAATGTGTCGTGGTCTAGTGGATAGATCACCCAGTGGAGTATCTAGGATTCGATTATGGAACTGGGGCAAACAACGCAGTTACGCTACTCCTCCCCTCCCGAACCTGCCCAAACTTATCTTCGTTACTGTACAAGCGAGGGAGCAAGGCGATGGAGCGGTAGATTTTTAACCCCCAAACGCTGTTTTTTATGCATTTTTACCCAGGAAAATTCGAAATTGAATACTGCAATCGAAGGGTATTGAGATTCAAGTTTTGAACGGTTTTCTATTCACTTTCTTCGAATGGGGCACAAAATAATGGAAACCCTGGAGATTAGATGAGGAATAGAAAAGTTACTTTATGTTGAACTTTTGCAAATACTTTTATCATACACTTTATCATATACTGCTGTAGTCCACCGCTTAGATTGTCTCCGTATCGTGCGATTCGATATGTTTGAGCTGTAAAACAATAACAGTCTTTACAATTCCCCCCGCGACGGGTGAAATTTTGCAGATCGTGCGATGATTCGTGGGGAGTCGCGCTCTGTGTGGGATAAAGCGTAGAGGAATAAACCAAATACATGTATAACAAAACAGAATCTAGACTGATATTGCTGGCCCAATATTTTAAAAAGAGGCTGATCAAACTGGCATGATAGCGAGCAAAGCAACAATAATTTTTATATTCTCAAATGTTGATCCCTTTAAAAACGATGTTTATAAACTATATATACTGCAGGGGCGCGATTACGAGATTTTTTTTTTAATTGTATGTTTTATTAAATAAAAAAACAAAAATCAAAATATTTACATGTCATTAACAGTGATTGGTACACAACAAAAGAGATTAAAAAAAAATAATAAAAATAAAAAATACAAAAGTGACAAGAAATAGAAGATAAATTTAAACCAATAACATATTATAGTCATTATAGTGAGCAGTTCGAAGCCACCGAATAAAGAAATTAGAATATATACTGTTTATTAAAATTGCGTTTTGGGGAGCCCTAGCTTCCAAGACCTATGGCATCCTGTCAAGGGCCACCGAAGCCTGGATACGCTCCACAAAAATGCACATGTTCCATCCATGAATACCACATGGTCAGACCATCGCTATTTAAACCTTGCCTGTGTAACCTACCAGATCATAATAAACAGCTACAAGTAGCTTCATGATCATAACCTATTCTCACTATCTGATCGGTCCTCTTCACACCCCATAATTCAATCCACATCCCAGTACATCAATTTCTCAGGTCCAAACAAAAAGTCCCGACCCCACCGACCCCGAGCTGGACAAAGAAACATAGTTTATGTGCACTGAACTAAATCAGCCGCATCGTATCCATCCCAGGCCAAGGCACGATAAAATCAACGAAAAAACCGCTATATGCTCCCATTAAAATACCTCAGTGACTCCGTACAGCAAATATTGTGTTATACAATGCATTGTATAATAAAAAAGTATACCTTAGGCATAACTTCCATAATATACAAAAAAATACGTTTACGGGAAAACAGACTCAATGAAAATCTTCCTCTTGTCAGAAATTGAACCTCCATTTTCTAAAATGCACGGGAAGTTTATTTTTCTTTTTAGCCAAGTAATATTCTATTTCCTTTTGTTTTTTAACAAATGATTTGAAAGCAGTAATATTAGATAACTCATTTTTGAACTTGGATATATAAATGTAGTATTTCACCAGTAAAATAAGATAGGTTACAAATTTATCTGTAGGTACACCAAAAAGTTTTTCAAAATTGGTAAAAATAAAACTTTTGATCATAATTTTGTAATAATAAATACTTCCCAAATTGAGGAGACTTTGTCACATTCACAAAATAGATGAACCATAGTTTCTTACTTTTTTTCACAAAAAGCACAATTTGGTGAATCCTTCCTTTTAATTTTACATAAAAATCCATTCAAAGCTATGGTTTTATGAAAAATCTTAAAATAAAATGAACGTAGCCTATAGTGTCTATTGTACAACTAAAATTAACCTTATGTACGTTTTCCCAAATAGTGTGTATGGGGACTGTTATTTTGTCATTCCAATATTCGTATCGGTTATCTGGAAGATATTGAACATATAATATTTTGTAAGCATGACGAGGTACTTTTTTGGTCGCAATTAAATTAGTAATGAAAATATCTTGAACATCTAAATTATCTAACAGTGCATCATCTAACCATTCCTCTGGAATATGTTTCATTAAAAAGTTGAATTTGATCCTATCTGACTGAGGGATACCAATATCTAAAATTAACTCCTCAAATAGTTTATGCCCAGGAAGAGGAGGGTTCAATACATCAGAAATTACAGAGACATTCTTATCATACCAAGTTCAATACATCAGAAATTACAGAGACATTCTTATCATACCAAGTTTCATAATAAAAATACCTTTTAGATTTTGATCGGATTAATCTATTAAACCACAATGATTGACAAGCTCCTAGCTCACAAAAGTTACAATTAAATGATTCTACAGTAGTATATTCCCTGTAATTATACCAAGTGCGTAAAGAATCTGCTATTTGGGAATTACCCAAAGAGTGTAAAACTGTTTCCGGGGCATTTGCTTTCCATAAAATATGAGGGTCTCTATGAAATTTTTTCCAAAACTGATATTTCAGTTAATTTCCATACTGACTCGAAATTATCGTCAAGTAAGCATTTGACCCACCATTTTTTTAGCTAATGCATATGCATAAGGGTCAATCATTTTTAGTCCACATTGAATATAATCATTATACATAAATTTTTTCTTCACCCTGCATGTCATTACCACCACTCCAAATAAATTAAAAAAACAAACTATTAAAAAAACTCATTAAAAAATTTATGTGGTATCTTGATACTGAGTACAGAGAAAAGATATAATAGTTGAAGCAAAAGGCGACCGAGCATTAGAAAATTTTAGGATTTTAAACCTTAAAAAAGGAAATGTATTTCTAATGCATTTACGTCGCGGATTGGGGGCACATAATCCTCAATGATCATAATATTTTTCATTTTCTCCCCATATCTTTCTCTCTTTTGCGTATTTGCACCCCTTCAAGTGCTGCCCGGTCGGGCACGTGCCCCTGCCCCTGTAGATACGCCACTGAAATAATCGGACCGTGAACTATGAGGCACATTATTATGGAGTTCGAATCCCTTCAGCAATACTTTGGCAAGGTATTAATCTATATTTGGCACTCCCAACCCAGGTGAAGTTAATGGGTTTCCGATATCGATACGATTGCAGGGTCCTTAAGAAGAGGATACAATGATTATTGATGAGGTTACTATAAAAATGATTAAGCAGTATATTACTATAATGTTTATAAAGTTCTTCTGAATATTTCTCTTTATGTCTCTTTCTTATCCTGCCATGTCCCTCTTTACTTCTCAAAATCACCCCCTGTTTCTGAGACCACCTCTTCTTCTTCTTCTTCTTCTCTCCCTTCCTTCCTCCCTCTTCTTCTCCTGACCCCCTCTCTCTCTTACTCTTTCTCAGTGTCGCAAATTGTTAAGACTATCACAGCAATATATGTCATTTTATGCAACTTAAAAAAAATCTTTATGTAAGTTTTCATACTGAGAAAAAACAAGAAAAATTTAGATCATTATTATCATGATTATCGATGGTTTTGCATGCAATTTCCGACTGATCTTGAGGGGCATTGTATGATGTCTTTAAAGGCCTTTATGGTTGGGAGTGAATATGATCAGAATTGGACGAGAAAAAAAATTGGCGTCAAATATATAGAAGATCATTTCAGTTAACTTCAGAAAAGAAAGAAAGAGAGAGGGAGGGAGGGTGAGAGGGAGAGAGAGAGGGAGAGAGAGGGAGAGAGAGAAAAAAAGGGAGAGAGAGAGAGGGGGGGGGGGGGGGAGAAAGAGAAAGAGAAAAAGAGGAGGGGGGGGGGGTAATTATGAGAGAAAGGGATTTGACAACTGTAATACTGTAAATTAGCGAGTAAAGTGATACTGTGATCCATGCACTGTTTAATATACTTTCATCGACGTCCATTAACTCGATACATCGCATGCAGTTTAATATCAAAAGAACGACAGAACAGAACAACATGAAAAATGACGTAATCAGGATAATTTACAACCTACTATGCATGTTTTTCTTTTTATGGATGTAATCAATATGCTTGGCGGCCCTATGGCTACTACGGGAAGACTAGATTCTGATTGACATGTTTCTCTACAGGGATGTACTATAACGAGGAGCATGGGGACAGTATAATGGTGCCATCCATAAACTCAACAAAAGGCTGGCCGCTATGTTTATACGAGAGACATAATTCTTGACAAAATGAGGAAGAGAGAGAGAGAGAGAGGGGGGGGGGGGAGAGAACATACTCGCTATGAACTATAGCTTGTTGATGACGTCATCTCAGGAACTTATAAATCTCTATCGCTCCTATAATATCGCATGGACCTATTAGAGAGGTTCATAAACACACATGCTCGCTTGGTATATTAAGTACGTGCCGTGAGGAAATATATCAGAAACTTACGGGTACCGTATATACCTTTAATCAAGGAGCTCAGTGGCTTATACGAACGACTTCCGGGGACGGAATATGCGGGTTCATTTTGTGTAGACATTTCCATTGCCAAAATGACCTTCTGTCGCAGTGCCTTGTATGGCGTGATGCCTCCTTCATTTTTAGGCTCGAATTAGCAACAGGCAGAAATAGAAAAAAAAGAGGAAAAGTCTCATTATACTCTTCATACATGTATACGTTTCCTTCTGTCATAACTCAAGGTCCGTTTGTAATCTCCAACTCGGCGTTGGGAATCAAAGTACATTTGATACGGGCACGCAACCGCGAACTTTTCATTATCTGATAATGTTAGATAAAACATGACGAAGAGCGATCATACGAGGGATATCTAGTTTGATTTATAAAAAAATCTGATCTTGGGAAATATTATGTCCACAAATTATATCACCACTGCAGTCGGTGTGTACGGGGTCACTCTTGCCAAAAAGTGAGGTGTGCATGCATCCACTGAGCTGTGTGTACCGTGGTGTAACAGGAAGGAGTCATTGGGGCCCGCGCCTGAGTACTATCTCTGTCTCCGTGATTTACTTTAATTTATTCTAAGGAGAGCTCTCCATGTTATAAGTATGGAGGAAACGGTTGTGGATATGGACGTGCCTCTGTATTACCCATCGTTATGGACCCTAACTATAGCGGGGTGTATCATCTGGCCAGGACTTTACATCGTTTTCTGGTTGTACATGTCTAGGAGGTATCCACCGTATCTAGCATGCGGAACGTCTATGAGGTACGTACTATGAGCATGGACCCTACCATGGTATGAGTAATTTGTGTGTGTGTGATTCACTTTCCCCCCACGGACCATGCTATTTCATGAATGTCAGCTGCCATGCATTGCGCGGCGCTGTGTTCAGCTGACTGCTAAGCATGCATGTCTGCTATCTTCCTCTCTATCTTGCTCCAATGCATAGTGGTGTACGCGAAACGATTGAGCTACACAGGAATTCGAATCAGTATAAGCACTTATAGACGTAATGTAAATATTTTACATAACCTTGCTATTGTCAGTGATAGACCAGGGAGATGGAAGAGAGACTATACAAGTACAACGGGCGTCGATCCGTCATCGGAATTAAGTGGGTGGGGGGGGGGGGGGGGGGGGGGGGGGAGGGAATGTATATATGCACTTGCTGCATTCAAAGAGGTCATCACATCATAATGGGGGGGGGGGGGGTGGGGAGGGCACTCTCGCTGTATGTACCTGATATACCTTCACGCGACACCCCCCGGCTCTAACATGTCTAAGAGTAATATGGATTATGCTGCTGCTATACTATTGCTTCAGTCCGTACTGATGATGATTAATGATTAACAGCATGCCTATATATGTAGTAACAGGCATGGCACAAGACTAGGCTGTTACTACAGTATAGAGTGTCGCTGCTACTACGTTGCTACTGCTTTAATACTTAAAGTCTACGATAATAATGCTAAAAGTAATGCTATAACTAATGCTATAAGACTGCTATTATTAGTACTACTACTATACTGCTACTACTACCGTACTACTACTACTATACTACTACTACTACTGCTACTACTGATGCTGCTGCTGCTACTACTACTACTACGACTACGACTGCTAAGACTACTACTACTACTACTTCTCATATGCCCAATACTATTGCTGCTATTACTATAATAACATATTACGAATATATACTACCAAACACTGTTATTACTATACTACTACTACTACTACTAGTACTATATCCTACTATTACCTGCACTACTACTACTATTACGTCTGCTACTATAATTACTATAATGTACTTCTACTGTACTACCACTTTTATTACTACACTATACTATACTACTACTCTACTACTACTACTACTACTACTCCTACTACTGCTACTGCTACTACTACTACTACTTCTATACAACAACTACTACTACTACTACTACTACTACTACTACTACTACTACCACCACCACCAATACTATACTAGTTTTGTACTATCCTACTACTGCTACCATTACTACTACTACCACTACTATACACTACTGCTACGACTACCACTATACTGTACTTCTACTATACATGTACTACACTATTATTATAATCCTACTTTACACCAACAACATCCACTACTATACTACTACTACTACTACTACTACTACTACTATACTACTACTACTACTACTACTACTACTACTACTACTACTACTACTACTACTGTTACTACTTCGACTACGTTCACTCCTGCTACATACTAAGTATAGATCTACACTATAAGATAAGATCGAGAAGTGTGGGAAGACATGATCATGTGCAAAAAATGAGTTTAATATTCTTCAAGAAATTAATTTGGGCATCCCTTAAGTGCGTTCACAAAACGCAATCAGAAAACATGGAAATACAAAAGAGGCTAATACATAATTGAACGCATAATTTTGCCCGAAAACCTGTCAATGCTTGATTTTTGTTAACAGTACTTTAATAGTTTCTTAATACATTCAGATTCAGATTTAGATTTACTGATTGTTTAATCATATTGATATAATACTGTTGTGCATGACATGAAATAAATACAATAACAGCAATGATATAACACTAGCCAGGTTCACACGGAGGGAGCTATATAATAAAGATAAAGTTGAGTTCTGGGGAGCGTTTCATCAAGCGTTTTGTCAGTGCTTTTTACTGACAAATTTGCTCTCAGCCAATCAGATGCAAGGATTTCAGTAGCTTATAACAGTTGTCGGTAAAAATCACTGACAAAACGCTTGATGAAACGCTCCCCTGGTCATGTGATTACATTGTGAAAGAAACTGTCTCAAAACAATCGGGAAAGGTTGAGCATGTCTACATAAGAATTGGTGTATACTGTGAGGTTGTGGAATCATCAAAATGGTAAGAGATTGACACAATCTTGCACTACACACAGGAATGGATGTATGAGAATGTACACACATATGGTATGAATGTTCGGCCCGAACACTTCAGCTGTTTCTGGTCAGATTTAAAATATGAGGGCATTCGAAGAGCAATCCTTTCTATTATTGTGTTCTTCCTTTCCAATCTGGTATAAAAGGAATGAGAAAGCTCACAATAAATGTTCGACTTTCCCAAAAGTCAAGCTTCCCTTTAAGTTTCGTTTGTAGTTTCAAAACATGAAGTTTTCTTGGAGTTTCAGACCGCATGAACGGACTCGTAGTTTCGAAAATGAAAGTTTACCTATAGTTTACTTTCATAGTTTCAGAACCTTATCAGAAAATCATTGTGTCTTAAGAGAAGCCTGATCCAGCTACCTTTAGTACTGGTCGTGTCAGCTATAATACAGGGCATATGGTAGTCTTACAGTGCAGACACTCTTTTAACGACTGACCAGGGTGTTTGTGCCTGTGTCAGGAGCAGCTGTAGTACAGTGTCTATGGTCACTCTTTTACGACTGACCAGGGTTTGTGCCTGCAATCTGGGGGGGGGGGGGGGGGCATTATAATTAAATTGTTTTTGCACCGATTATAGCCCCTAGATAACACTTCAGCTATGCAGGATACACGAACCTTGAGCCCGCGGGATGCTTGTCAAAAAAGTAAGGAAAATAGAAAATGAGGTCTACATGTTGTAGCTTCCACCTAGTACCTACCTCAAACATTTTCTCGACGGAAGTTAAAGGGAATGAAACATTGATAGCAACTTGTTTTTGAGGGAAACGAAAAGGTCAGTTAAAATAATTAGTCAGAATCGGGCAAATGACAATATACAGAATACTCTGTCTCTAAAAAAAGTGGAAAAAAGAAGAGGGAATGTGAATTTTCATTCTATTTTCACTCCTCAGGGAGTCACGTCAGTGATCACTCATTTAGGAGTGAATATCGATTTATCTTAGAGTGCTCTCTAATAAGTTAATTTCATTGATTAACCAGTTGACTACCGAATTTGTTAACTCTTTCAATTTTATGTTTATAAGAGGTCATTCACCCATAATTCAGGATTTTTGCTTTGTAAAACCCTTTTCAGATAGGAATCGTGTTTTCTTTTGTTGCAAGAAGACAGTCTCGGTGAATTTTAACAAGGTGGCAGGCCAAAGAACCAGTGCGAACGAGAAGGATTGTAAGATCACAAAGCAATGCAAATCGAAATCAAAGAGCGTAAAGAAGGAGAATCTAACACTCATACATGTGTTTGGAGATTTGACTTTGCTGATTTTCAAAAATGTCAGTTTTTTGTTGAAAATCGGCGGAAGATGCCTGCAGCACTCAAGACAAACGAACATGTTGTCTGTGCTTTCTGAAGATCTCGCTTCTTCTTAGTCAAAGTGTATGACTACCAACTCCTTCCATTCTTTGTGAAGTTCATAAGACTCTTTGTTAAGGCGTAAAGTTAATCATTATGAGCTTTACTTTCTAATGAATGGCCACGAAGAGCAACCAAGCTAGTTAACAAAGCCATTCAACCCACGCCGTGCCTATTGAGTTTTACAAGAAAATGAACCAAAATACAGAATTTTGCGCAAACATTGGAACGCAATGGTGTTCATTGATATGATGCGTCACCCTGAAAACCTAAAAAAGTGAACACTGGAAAGGAAATGAATTACACTTTCATATGATATGAAATTGAACGCCTTTAGATATAAAGTCCATTTACAGGAAATTTTCAAAGTTGGGTTTCCTTTTTATAACGCCCAGTATATCATGAATCTTCATTGACATTGTATATCAATATTTCGCGTTACAATACAAGGTATAATCATAAGCATCTCCATATGAAAAATATATTTCAACAATTTGTGAGTGACGCTGCTTCAACTATTATACAAAATATACTGAGTCTGGAATTGCTTCGATAACATACTGCTCCAAAATATGCAAAAAATCATATAATACAGATGCAACAAGTGGCAAATCATTTTATATCATTATATTGCAGACTTACAAAAGGGAAATTCAAATACAGAAAGTGGAATATAATGCTCGACTAAATAATCTGTAAACTTTATAAAAAAAATCTCCTCAGTGCTCAGAATCAAAATGACGTCAACTCAACGCCGGAGGGGATCCTTTTGTCTTCTTTTCTCGTCCGTTTCCCCTTCTCCCTTTCCTTTTCTCTCTTTCTCTCGTTTCGATGGGGGGGGGGGGGGGGGCGTGCCCCTGTCCCTTTGTATTACACCACTGTAATATATCATAATAGGTGACTGCAATTAGTCCATCAGTAGGGCCTCGGGGTTGAAGCGTCCTTGAGGTTTCATACATACTATTATGTGAACTGGTCTAGACTCTAAAGACACATTTTTCAAGCCCGGTGGAATCCATATATTTAATCATACTATATAGATTGCAAAATGAATGACAAATGACCTCCATATATAACGCGAAGTGACTCCATTGTTCCATATAATGTCATGGCGTTAGTTCAGACAATAACGCCATTGCTACACAATTAACAGTTCCAAGGTCTCACGGTGGGAAAATAGTGAAGGTGCTACTTCTGGTATTATAATATGCACAACTCCATGACTATTTGTTTTCTCTCACATTCATTGTTATATTTTGTCCACATGCAGAAAGTGAATTATATGCTCGTATATTTATTCTTACTTGCGCACTCTATCTCTCTCTTTCCATCTTTCTCGCTGTCTCTCTCTATCTCTCTCTCTCTCTCTTATTCTCAATTTCCCCTCTTTGAGACAATTATGCTAATTTACTCTCTTATCTTTCCCCTTCTCATTTTCTCCTTGTCTCTCTCCACAAAATATACATTCCTACATATCATTTCTGAGCAGGATCTGTTTGTTTTTGGTTGTTGTTGTAATAATTGGTGGACATGTAATTCTATCCATGATAGTTCTTGCCTACAGCACCGAGGGAGATATTAGAAAAAAAAATTGAAATTGATTTTAGCGTGCAACATTGGGAGAGTTGGGGAGAGTTGGGGAGAGTTGTCCCGTCATGTCACAGACGGTCACCACTTCGCCAAATAGAGATTCACACATAGAATTTTAGTGTTCTCAACCTTCAAACACTAATGAATTTCATTGAATGTCAGATTTCTTTCGAACTCTCACCAACTTGTTTTTTCCGATTCCAGCTTTTACCCAATTCTACAATGGATACGGTTTTGATTTTTTTTTCGAGCAAGCGGGATTTCCGCAGACTTCTCCCTCTTAACCTTTTTTCAAATATGTCCTCGCATTAATTTTTCAGTTCACTACGTGCCACTTAGGAGGGTGCATCATAAAATCGATGTGAAAGGCCTGAAAACAAGCCTACATCATATCGGCCGATATGCTGATATTGGGTCAGGTCAATCGTTCGCGTAAAAATGTTTCTTGATCAGAGGCTAGTTTGCGGGCACAAAACCTTGTCATTCGTAATTCGTAATTCGTAATTCGTCACAGAGTGTATGAATTGTTAGACTATAATATACTGCATGCTCTGCTTCACCCATTAGGCAATGTATTGTAACTGCTCATGTAATGTTAGGGACGGCTCAAGGCTTTATGGAATTGTTTTTTAGTGTAAAAATAGAGTCTGTGCTCGCAGACTAATTAGAGGCATCGACCCACTTTCAAAATGGACAGGGGGGGGGGGGGGGGGGGGTAGGGCACATTGATCCGACCGGAGCATACACCGCATTAGATACAGTAAATAAACCTCATATTGCATGTGTAGGGGAGGGGATCGGAGGGGAGGGGAGGGAAGGAGGTAAGACGCTACCCTTAATGCAATACCCGACCAATACCGTACCACTGTTCTAAATTTATGAGCAGTTTGGTCAAATTGATTTGTCGAGAAACATGTGTAAGTAAACTTGAGTTAGGCTCGAGTATTTTTTTTTCTGCCCCCTCTCCCTTGTCTCTCTCCGACTCATTCTATGCACCTCCCCTCTCACACACACAGACACACAACCATCCCTTGTCTATCTATGTCCCTCTGCATGTCTGTCTGTATTTGTCCCCGCCCCACCCTCTCTTTCTACATGTATCTCTCTTTCTCTCTCCCCCTCTTTCTCTCATCAGTCAGACCGCAGCTGTCTCGTCTATCGTTGTCTGTGTCCCCCTCTCTCTCTGTCTCTCTCGCTCTCCCTCACACAGTAGTCTCCGGTCAATGACTTGGTAGCTGCATTTTTAATGATTTAGTAAAAAGCCAGCTACGGTGTGGTGTTTTGATCTAGCGGATCACCAGACTATGAATCAAAATGGTCAAGCCTTAAATCCTATATGTACGGAAGTACCGTCATCTAGGCAAGATGTATTACTTTTTATATCTTACTGGAGAGAAGCGGGAATCCTTGGTGCATAAATTAGCCAGTACATGCCCTGTATAATGTACTGCATACATGCATGCCTTTAAACGGTGTTGCATGGAAGGAATGCTCCCCGGGGAGCGGAGATAGCACACACGGCGCTGCGTGCAAGCCTGTTATGAATACACTGCCCCGGGTTAAAATAATATTGTGATAATGATAGCGTGATACAAGAAGCAAATATTATGATTATCACAAAAACGGCGACTACATACATCTGTGTACGTGCATTATTTTTGTTAATTATCATAACAAGACGTTGCCTGCGTGATCAAATAGGCGGCACAAAATTTGACTATAGGCCTGTATGGCACGTCAGAATCTATTTTTTCGCTGCTATAGACACCTCCCCTCCCTTCGGATAGCCCCCACCAACTGTGAAGAATCAGATTTTCAACAACAACAACATAAAAGCTTATACAAAAAATGTATATGCTCTATTTGTGGCTTCCCTCGCTCTACCTGAATTATCCATAGCCAGTGGTGGTATTCTTCTCCCTAAACTGTTTTCCTTGTCAGGCTAGACGACGCTCATGGATACTTCACTAGATTTTATTTTGTTTTTATTTTTGGTTTCTTTGTTTTTGTTGGGGAGGTATACCTATCCTATCCGAGAACATGAAAAAGACGGAGGAGGAAGAAGAGGAGGAAGAGGAGGAGGAGGAGGAGGAGGAGGAGGGGAAGTAGAACAAGTATAGTGTAGTTGAAAAAGAAGGAGGAGGGGACGCAGGAGGAGGGCTATAGACACCTCCCCTCCCTTCGGATAGCCCCCACCAACTGTGAAGAATCAGATTTTCAACAACAACAACATAAAAGCTTATACAAAAAATGTATATGCTCTATTTGTGGCTTCCCTCGCTCTACCTGAATTATCCATAGCCAGTGGTGGTATTCTTCTCCCTAAACTGTTTTCCTTGTCAGGCTAGACGACGCTCATGGATACTTCACTAGATTTTATTTTGTTTTTATTTTTGGTTTCTTTGTTTTTGTTGGGGAGGTATACCTATCCTATCCGAGAACATGAAAAAGACGGAGGAGGAAGAAGAGGAGGAAGAGGAGGAGGAGGAGGAGGAGGAGGGGAAGTAGAACAAGTATAGTGTAGTTGAAAAAGAAGGAGGAGGGGACGCAGGAGGAGGAGGAGGAGGAAAGGAAGAAGAAGAAGAAGAAGAAGAAGAAGAAGAAGAAGAAGAAGAAGAAGAAGAAGAAGAAGAAGAAGAAGAAGAAGAAGAAGAAGAAGAAGAAGAAGAAGAAGAAGAAGAAGAAGAAGAAGAAGAAGAGAAGAGGAAGAGGAGGAGGAGGAGGAGGAGGAGGAGGAGGAGGAGGAGGAGGAGGAGGAGGAGGAGGAGGAGGAGGAGGAGGAGGGGGGGGGGGGGGAGGGGGAGGGGAGGAGAAGACTTATAGGTAGCAGAATAAGGAAAACAAAAGAGAAGAAGTGAAAGGAAATAGAAAAAACACAAAATGGAAGGAGAAACACAAGTGAACGAGAGGGGAAAGGGAAAGGAGAAGATGAAGAAATTAATAAGGAAAATGTGAAAATGAAGAAGACGGAGAAGGAGGTTTACATGGTGGAAGAAAGAGAAACATTTAAACTATAATTGTGAGCAAACCAATGGAAGGACATGAGTAGAATTATTTTCACATTTTCAGACTTTCAGATTTATTGACATGTTTTCAATCATACTAACATAATACTGTAGTGCATAACATATAAGACAAATACAATTAATAACAACATTAATATAACAATGATGTTTTCCATAGATATGGATATATTAAAATATAAAAATATTAAATATCAATAAGTAAAGTATATGATGCACAAATATTGACCAAGTAATGTTGAAAACAGTTGTTTAAAAGCAAAGCTTTATATTACATGTATAGAAACTTATATAACTTAATCA
This sequence comes from Heliocidaris erythrogramma, assembly GCA_025617745.1. NCBI lineage: Eukaryota > Metazoa > Echinodermata > Echinoidea > Camarodonta > Echinometridae > Heliocidaris > Heliocidaris erythrogramma. The sequence continues at coordinate 28,544,724 of CM046861.1, read as the reverse complement.
CAATTGGGCGTTATAATCACGATTGGGTCGTTCAATGATATTAATTTCATTAATTAAGCACCATTACGGGAAGCGAAATATTGATAAGAGAGAATTGATAAGTGAGATGGTAGAAGGACAATTCAACCCACAAGAAAAACTGAAATGTGAAAGTGAAAGTGCAAGACGGTGTATAGAAACAAAAGATAATGAAAAGCAGGAGGATGGAGGAAGGAAAGTGAAAGAAAGAGAGTGTGTCTGTGTGTTAGAAGAAGGGAGAAATTTTCACAGAACTCCTACAGACGTCTTTAGGAGTTCTGTGGCAATTTTACACGCAGAAGGAGAGGAACATCTATCTAAATAATGTACTGATAAACGAAACAAATTACTTGTCAGTCATATGATTATCGAACGATAATGAACTTTATATTTTTTATCAGTGTTATTATCAACAGTATCATTTAACTCGAAGGAACGCGTAGTTTATAAATATTCAATTAGAATATAATTATCATTTTATATAGTTACGTACCCTACGTCTCACCTTCACCCTGTGAGAGTGCGATGGGTCATTTGTTATCTTGAGTCATTGTTCTACAATCTCACGACTGTGCTACAAAGGAGTTATCACAATTTATTGGTGCTTCCGAAGCAGAAAAGCTTAAGGGAAGTAAATCATGTATGCGTTTTATATGTTGTGTACAAAGGTCATTGAGTACATAAACATGCAAGACCCAAATTTCTGTTTTGCTAGAAATTATTATAGCTCGGATCACATAAGCAATACCAGAGGGGGAATTGTTGATGGCACCCCTGTATATATCAGCCCTTATTTGGGGGAAATTTCTCTGTTTTATGACAATAAAAACGTTACGATACAAGTCATGTACTTATGACACTAATGTGACACTAACGCGGCGTCAGTCAAAAACAATGCCATGTACACAGTTTGATACGTATACCAGCAGGAATTTTAACTCCACTTGGCTATAGTTAGTGTCTTTATCTGTATTATAGGACCCACCATCCATTGATCGTTATCAGATTACACTATTTGACGATGACGATGTCATACAATACTGGGCCCATTAAAAGTCCAGTATACAGTCCCGTAACTAGGGGGGGGGGGGGGGGGTTCATTGGGTTCGAACGAACCCCCCCCCTGTTGGCGAGTAGAGGTCCGCTTAAAAAAAAAGAAAAAAAAAAAGAAGAAGAATCGAGGGGAGAGGTCATGGAAAGGGAAAATAACGTGATAAAATATCGCTCTTTCCGTCTATTTTAATACATTTTATTTTGAATTTGTCCCGTAACTTCCTAATCTGTCAAATCTATAATTAATCAGTGTCGTCTTTCACCATTCAATTTTGTACATTATGCCATGTTGCAATCAATTTTTTTCAAAGCGTCATTCAAAGAATTATTCAAATTGGTGTGTAGTATCGCCCCCAAGCTGGCGAGCAGAAATGTGCTTGAACAACAACAAAAAAGAATCATGTTAAGGCGAAAAAATTATCCAAAGTGACATCAGAATAGTGATTTTTAATTTAATTTTTAAAACATTTCCATACCAGCTGGCCTATATAGGGAAGGGACGCACAAGGGGTTCACGTGAAAGGGGAGAGAGGAAGGAAAGTGGAAAATAATGTGAGATAATAGGGTTTCCAGTCAGTTTGAACACTTTTATTTGCTTTTATCCTGCAACTTAATAATAAGGCCTAGTCAATATAGGTCTTTGGCCATTCATTTTCGAAATTTATTTTTCATTTTGCTATCGATTTTGCCAAAGACTGAAAGAATTCAAAGTGTTATTCAAAATCGTCACTAACTCGTTGTAAGGTCTTGTCTATGTGACGAATTTGAATGACAATTTCTTGAAATCGACTTCCCAAAGATGGATTTGATGATAAAATTTTGCAGCGGATTGCCAGGTCGGACGAATTCGAATGAAATCTGACGAAAATAAATGGAGATACAGCCCTGGAAAAAATTATTAGACCAAGCTTCTGTAATAAGGTATAATATGGATACAAAATTATAAAAATGATTTGTCTTTGAATTTCATTGAATGAATACCAAATTCCAGCAATTATACCTTTTATGTAATTTTATTTCCTTCTTACCACAAAAATAACACTATCAGTAACCATTCTTGGTCTAATAATTTTTTTTCTCCATGGCTGTATGTTGAAGTTGATTGACCATTGAAACTGTTGAATGACATTTTAATTATTCAACTATCTGACATTTAGATGATTGTTGATTCCTATCAGCCTATACGTCGAAATTGAAGTGCATTTTGATCTTTGAGAAGTGTTAGATTGGACAGGAAATCCTGACAATACAAGGAGATAGATTGCTTAAAACACCATACAAAGATAACGTGGGAAGATAAGCAGTGATAGGCATGAGAAGACTCAAATGAAATCTGTGGTAATGGAATATAAAAGTGAAATATAGAAACCATACTCACGCCCTTAACTGGGATTTTTGCGGGGGCGGGGGGGGGGGGGGGGATTCAACATTGGAAAAAGTGGACATTTCTGAGGGAGCGAAGCCACCGAGTAGGGGTGTCGGGTCAGGGGGTGTGCCCCTCCAAGGGTATGGGCATGAGCGTAGTCAGAATTATTTGACAGCGGGTGGGTCAAATGTGAAGTCCGAATATATACTACCATAGTCTAGTTCTGGACGTTTTTAATTATTTTGTCCGTAAAACTATGAAGCTATACAAACCCTGTGTGTGTGCACCCAGCGTAGAACGGTGCTAAGTCCACTGACTTACTCTCCCCACAAATTCACCTTCCCCGAAAAAAAACGAAAAAAAAATCTTCAGGGAAAGTCATTAGGACTACTGGAAAATCCTGGAAGTTTTTCATTATTCATATCCTCATAGTAGGCAGCAAGGTGCCTGAATGTGTAATTTCTGTATACTTTACTCAAAAAAGTATCAAAATTATAAACGGGAAAGTTGATATCCTCACAAAAGGCATCAGCCCTTGCGAAAATGTGCCCGTACGCCTGAAAAGACGATAGATAATGAACTAAGGCAAATCATAACTGTAACTTTGCATTAATATTCTTTCTACGAAATTTTTCTCATATTATCTGAGTTATAATTATGCCAAACAGTTTTGCAATGATATACACTCAAAAAGTGTTAGGTAAATTTTACGCAACCCAATTTTACCCAATTTTACTCAAATTGCATGCCCCCCACTTTTTTTTTTTTACCGAACATGGTTAAAATTTTAGTCTACCCTTTTTCGAGTATAAGCATTCAGCATTAGCCCCAAAGGAAAGTATAAACTGCCAAATAGGTCAGAGTGAGGACATATTTTGTCTAAGTTTCAACTTTCCAGTCCCTAAATTTTGTGAGCAAGTGAAAGCGAAGCCAGCTTGGGAGAAATGTTTACCCTTCGCTAAAGTGGCGTGTCGTCTTTGAAATAATGAATACGATGTTTATAAAACACAAACCAAAAACTTACAAACAGACCATCCTTGCTGCTTGAATATAAGTTGACTGGTACCCGAAGATTGGTGACTTCAAAAAGCCCGCCTGCTTTGGAAGAGTCGTGGTATAGTGGTTCATTCACTTGACTCTCAATCCAAGGGGTGAGGTTCGAATCTCGGCCCGGCACTAACGTATTTCGGCAAGACATTAATCCACGTTTCCCACTTTCCACCCAGGCGTTAAATGGGTACCTGGCAGGATTTATTCCTTGAAATTCACTGTGCGCTGATTACGGCCGCCGGAGCTATAAGTCAGTGTATTAATATCCAAACCATTTGGAAGCGCATAGGGACGTTATTATCATAACTTGATATGCGCTATACGAGAAGAGTTTATTATAATTATTATTATCATTATTATTAAGAACAATTAGAATGACAAGTAATAACACTCTCCCAAAATTACAAATGGTTTAACTGCTGAGTGTAACGATATATAATAATTAATTTGTTTCCATCTCTTTCTTCTGTTTATTTGACAGATTGGTCTCCTGTGTCCATGCTGTAGTTCAATTCACCCTAGCCACAGTTATTATGTCCAGGACGTATACTGATGTATTCTATGCAGAGTAAGTTATTTTTTACAACAAGATGGTCCTTTTGGGAGAGAAGCAATTTAAATGTATGTGAAGTTACGTTAAAAATGATTGTAGAAAACGTGGCGTGTCACTTGCCAGAAATACATGAAACCCGGAAAGAGCCGCGTAGATATAATTCATTGCTTTCGACAAAATAGAAGTACTATGCTTTCAGTAATGATACATTGATGGCATTAATCCATACACGCTTCAAAGAGCAACACTGCTTTGAGAACGGCATGTAAAAAATCCATTAATTTTGTGTCGCGTTTGGGTAAAACCTTGAAAACGTTAGTATCGCATGAGGACATGATATAAGGGAAATTGTAAGCTTTCAATCAATGTATCACTTAAAACCATATTACTTCGACTTTATGAAAAGCAAGTACATGTATAATTATTTCACAATAACCCTTTGTTTTCGGGTTTCGTTTTTTGCGGGGACGCAATGTTTCTTGTATATAAAAAAGGTCGCATTTTTTTTCTTCAGATATTTGGTTTATTGCCACTGAATATAAATCATCCAAAGGGCAAATACACTGCCCCCCCCCCCCAAAAAAAAAGAAAAGAAAAAAAAAGAGACAAGTGAAACATGCAAACAGTGGGTGTTCATTGGCCCAAGGCTAAAAAAGCAAAAGCCTAAATGCACACGCATTCAAATCAAAATTCAAATTGTGCCTCCCCGCTTTCTGAAAGATTTTGAGATGTTGTAAATCTTTTTGAAGATTATTTATACAACCAAATTATTGCTCTCAAATTTGTGATAACATATCTTTCTTTCTTAAGCCGCCACTGCGTTTGTAACTTGTCTACATGATAACGGTTTTCCTTGTTTGCTTCCTACCAGTTGCAAGCTGTTGGATCAGCTCGCAGTTTTCGCCATTGGGTACTGGTTTTATGACGTGGGGATCATGTATATGTCATACTGCAGGGAGCAGAAACTGATGAAAACACCCTTCTTAACAACCATGAGACCATTCCTAGGCGACAATCCCTTGATCATCATTCATCACATCGCGGTTGTAGCAGGAGGTATTCCTCTCACGCTGGTGGGTATATATTCTCATTACCAAATAATAAATACAGTGTGTCCCATTGAAAAAAGTTAACAGTTGGAAAAAAGATTTTCCCACATAACTGTTTAAAAATATTTTTAGGAAACTGTATCCTATAGTGGGTAGCTTAGGGTCTCTTCTATTAAATGACAAAAAAATTCTGATGCTGTATTATGGCTGAGTGAGCAAGCCAGCTCAAATTCATATAAACTTACCAAAAGGTAATATTTCAAAACATTCAATCAAGTAGTTAATAATATTACTCACTCAAGCAGAAAGATATGTTGATGGGATGTTTAAGGCTACAGAGAACAAACCCTTTTCTTTCATAAATGTCTTTTGATGATCAAAATCTGAAAATGCCTAAGCCTCTTAAGTTTGCTGATACCAACCAGAACGAAATAATACAAATCCTTATTAAGTCTAGATTTTGCACCCTTTCACAAAAGTGGCTTTTGCTCACTCGAGAGTAGAATATTGCCAGAATTTTGGTGCCATTTTGATAGAGAAGGTCGAGACCCTATAAGCTATCCACAGGTGTGAAAATTTCTTTAAAATGTTTTGACATACATTATTAAAGAAGATTATTTTTCAACTGTTAACTTTCTTTTGACGCACTGTATAATTTCAAGAGTAATTATACCTATATTCTTGATCTTTTAAGAGGACTATTTTAGTTCAAAATTAGTATAGATTCAGATTTAGTCGAAATTACTATTCGCAAAAGGAAACCAGGGGGTAAGGCCTGTAACGGCCCACTCTAAAAACTGAAATGTTAAATCTACATTTAAAGGGATACGCCACCGGGCGGCCGTGGGGAAAGTCAGGATTGCGTAAGCCCCATTCACTCGTACATAAAGTTTGTGCGTCGAACGCGTCCGTTGGACTAAGTGGGATTACATTTCGACTGCACGAAGCCGACCGAATCTCGCACGAGAGCTTGAGCTCAGGCGGAGGGTGCATGTTTGTGCGGCGACCAGTTTATCGGAGGTTTGCGCCTCGCGGGGCAACGGCATGATCGGGTAACGATCACGGTGCCCTCTCGCGGCATTAAAACGTCCACAATCTGCGGGTTGAGTATCCCTTTAAAAGGTTGGAGGAGTGACAACATTTTCAAAATGGTAAATGAACACTTTTAACATGCTGCATCCAACCTTTAAACTATTAGATCCAACATGTTAAAAGTGTTAATTTACCATTTTAAAAATGTTGTCACTCCTCCAACCTTTTAAATGTAGATTTAACATTTGAGTTTTTAGAGTGCGGCCGGGGAACGATATTTATCGGGATTGGATTGGAGTGAAGTGGAGTGGGGGACCTAGGCTAAAGGAAAACTGACTGGAGACATTGTTTATAGCAGAAAAGAAACGTCCATTTCTGTTTGTGTCAGTTTGGATTTATTAAAAAAAAAGTTTCATATGACTTGTTTCAAATCCCAAACTGCACAGTGAAATCATGATTATCTTTAATACCAAGAAGAAGAAGTATTTTTATAATTATTAGCCGATTATCTGAAAGATTGAAATCATTTGAAAAAAGTATATCCTCTGACCGGAGTTTATCATTTATTTTTGTCGTAATGTGTACTTATTTCTCTCTTCCCACTCAGCATTATCGCTTTGGTAAAGCTGCCTTCATGATATCGTGTGTGCATTTTACCGAAATTAGCGCCCCATTTCTCAACATTAGAAAGATTTTTATAAGGGTAAGTAACACGAAAATAGACGAACTGTGTGCATCGACCACTCGATAACTGAGTACCTTGATTAACTTAATAAATTACTGACTCGCCTGCCTAATCAGGACAAAATTTTGACGTCACTTCTGGACGAATGTGAACAATGTTGGCATGAGCATTTTCTCCCTTTGAAGTAATACGAATAATAACCAAAATAACGCTGTTGTATTTGGTATGTAATAACCATCTTTCGTTCAATTTATTTTTGGGAGGCCGGGTGGCAAGCGCTTCAAAAGTTCATTGACACCTGTCGAACTTAAAGAGGTTGTTAATGTTCTATTCTCCGTCACATGAAGTATCACATCTCTCTCTATTGATTTCTGAAATCATTTTAGGATATGTGTTCTGGATAGACTTCCTGTATAGGTTGAGCAGATTTGCAACGCAGTATCCAGCCACTTCTGGAATAATATCATCAGGGGGTACCGACGAACTGGCCGCCCCTTCCTTGACGCCACGCTTCCCTTACAAGGGAAGCATGGACTTCCGTGGTTTCCAAATGTGCCCCCCCCCTTTCCTGCCAACCCTGGATGTGAATCTGCCTCTGTAATTGTGCTCAGAATAAATATTATGCCTGCATGAGGCTAAGATTTGATAATGGATTAATGGAACAAACAGTTAGGATTACCAGCAAGGTTGTACCGGTAGTAGGTATTACGCCGGTAGTAGGTATTACTGGATATCCGGTTAATCAGATATTTTCCAAAATGCGAACTGGGCATGGTTTTAAGATAATATAGACCACCCCCAATATAGACAACAAAGGCAATAGTTTACTGAAAAAGGATATCACTCGTATATTTCATAATTCTATTTCTCTTAGGTGTACCAAAGCTATTTATAATAAAGAGTTTGGCCAACTTTGTTCCAGTATAGGTAACGATATGGCGCATGTTGCTTTGTTATGCAAGCATACAAAAGAGGAATATACGCCATGTTGTGACCAACTGAAACTGAGTTGACCAAACTCTGTGTATGCTGGTTCTCAGATTTATGTCCTGTCACCTTCCTCTATAGAGAGCCTAAGGAAGGCCGGCGGGATTACATAAAAAATATCACCCCACCCCTCTTTCCGACAAACCTGGATCCGCCCTTAGTAGCCTATTCTCATTATTTCTTTACTCTTTCTTATTCTCCCCATAGCATTGCTACACGGACAATCTTATATTCAAGATCAACTCGGCCCTAGCCGTCATCACATTTTCCCTAGCTCGTATCATCCTTTTCCCCTCAATATACCTCATCTATGCCTACACCTACAATCAGACTCTGTGGGAGGTCGCCACCTCCATGTACTTCGGTTGCCATTTTGTCATGTTACTCGTAACGGTGCTGCAGACGACATGGTTCGTCATTTTCCTGAGGACAGTGTTAAAAGACCGCTCCTCCAAGGCGGTCCAGAATGTGTTCCAAAACGGCCACAGGAGCGAGCAGAACGGGTACCAGAACGGCCGCGATGTTGGGCATCCGAAAGTGAAGAAATCCAATTAGCCAGTGTACTAATTAGGCGATCATAATTCATAAAAGTGATTCCAACATGCTTGCCAAGACTTTCGAGAAATCAAGCTAAGGCAATTTCAGTAGCCTTGTCAATCTCCTTTTGAAATTGTTCGAAGATATCAATGTCATTTACGTAATCTGAACATGATTTTCATGGGATATATACAATAGGGTTTTGAAATTGCCCTTGGCTTGAGTTGTTTTTCTCGAAATTCTTTGCCATCATGTTTTCCTACTAAGTGTAAAAAAAAAGAAAGAAAAGAAGAAGAAGCAGAAGAAGAAGAAGAAGAAGAAGAAGAAGAAGAAAAACACCCCAGAACAAACAAGCAAACAAACAAAAACAATGTATTTCATCGATGTAATCTCGGAAGTTCGAGGGTATATCATTTTCATGTTGTAAGTTTACGACACTTACAACAAATACTATTCTTGATATAACGGCTGGAGATTTTAAATAAATCTTCGCTTTTCACTCATTTAGCCTAGAGAATATGCAGTTATCAAATCAGGGGCCTGTAACATAAAGAGATAAATCAATCTTACGATTGATATCAATCGTAAGTCTATGGCAAACCATGTACTGAAGAGTTACGATTGATCGTAAGAGTGATTGTATCTCTTTATGTTACAGGCCCCAGAACACATTAATAATCAATATTCATTCTGCATTATACCTGCCATTCCACAACGACTTCTGTAGGCAACAGCATTATGAATTATAAATGAAATGCGGTAGCCAAATGCGTTGTGGAATTTGTTATGAATTAATTAATGATACACACAAACTCCATGGTCTAGATATATACTGTCAAAAAAAGGGTAGTTTCATATACGATTTGTAACATTTGAGGTGTCTGTTAATTAAAAGATCCCCTACCATATTGTTAACACCCGCATTCAAAATATCATTGAAAGTTAATACGAATTGGAAATATGCCGTCTTGCACATTTTCGTGTAAAGACACAGAAAACAAAAGAACTCATGATGTAATACCGACTTGTGAAGTTGTGATTGGTCCAGTATGGTCGTCACGTGTTCGATGCAATAATCCGCACTAATATACAGACGTCTTATTTTTTAGCGGTTTGAAGGGTACCACTGTAGGTCTCCCAACTGTTAATGAGGTAGCATCATTAAGCCTATATTACGTAAATCAAATATGTTTTAATAGCTTATAGATGCCCAGTTTCGTTTTTTATGATAACAATTTCCCTACCTAGCCCTCTCTGCTCTGTAAAATTTTAACATTTGGCCCCCTTGGGGGAACTGTAAATGTTATTTTGAGGTGACCCTTTTATAGTCACCGTTTTCGATGTTGTAATTTCACCAATATACTCAAGACTGAAGTTCTTTGCATTTTTGATTCGCTTTAATTATTTTTGTTTCAACCAGTCTTCCATAGCATCCGGTTTGTTTTGAAATTGAATTTTTGATTCAATTATTGTGGTGCAATAACTAACACCAATGTCGAAATTGTTTGTCGACAAGATCTACTTTATGCAACTGTATACGATAAGTTTTTAATTTTTATTTTTTACCTGTAAGAGTCGAAGCTTTAAGCTTAAATTTTGCAGGCAAATATTATATTACATTGTAGTTGTAAGTATTAAAGCGAAAGTCCAGTCCCCAAATTACTTGGTTTTAATTGAAACAGAAAAATTAGACCTACAGATAAAAAAAAAGAAAAAAGAAGAGCACAGAGCTTCTAATCCGAAAGCTGCCATTCCAGCGTCTAGTTCGTGAGATAAATCAAGTACTCGAGGACAGCAGCCATGTAAACAGGGGCTCCACCGCCGACCCTCTGTGCATAATTGAGGAAAATCGGACTACATGTACTAATAAGAAAGTTATGATTTTTTGTTGCATGAAAAAACAGGAAAAACAATGAAAACCACTAAACAATTGGCAACTGTTATGAGTCTGGAACGTCATTGGTTTACAACAGACTAACCAATTATTTTATTTATATTCATAATACCAATTTTTCAATATGGCACGAAAAAGAGACATGATAACGAAGCTTTTCGACCTGCACTCATCAGGTTATCACGCAGGTATATAACAAATTACTTGAAATCAACTATATTATACTCGGTGAACCGGAGTTCTGAAATTACGGCGTCTAGGTTGCGTCCGGGTTCACCGAGTATAATATAGTTGATTTCAAGTAATTTGTTATATACCTGCGTGATAACCTGATGAGTACAGGTCGAAAAGCTTCGTTATCATGTCTCTTTTCCGTGCCATATTGAAATTATGTAGTACCAAGAAATTATTTGTGAATACCAATTTTATTATTTTGTCCAAGAATATAATTTCCTCATGACCTAAACCAATTTATATTAATAGTAATATGTACTTGCATGTATTCACTGATACCGAGTAAATAATTTTCTGTAAAAATAATATATGATTTTTTAAAATAATATACATAAAAATGAGTGATCATAAAAATGTTATATTTTGACAACAATCTCTATATTTTGTGGTTCATGAAATATTTCGTAAAAGTTTATACATGCAAAAACATATAACTTGGTTCAATTTATGTGAAAATCATGTTCTTGGACAACTTTTTTAAACACGATAAAAACTACTTTCGAAATATAAACTCAAGACAATTTCAATAGCCCTGTCTATCACCTTTAGAAATGTGCGAACATTACAATGATGTATTACATAATCCGAACCTGATTTCTATGGGCAGTACAATAGGCCTTTGAAATTGCCCGTGAGTTTATTTTTCGAAAGTAGTTCTTATCGTGTTTTTAGAACTTGCATTATCAATATAAACAAAATCATTTGTGAGTTGTGAGCCAATGACGTACGTAAGAAACCCAGGGCTGAGTTGCCAATTCGTCTAGTGATTTTCATTGTTTTTCCCTGTAGTATTTCATGCCACTAAAAAAATCATAACTTATTAGTTGTCCGATTTTCCTCAAACTTTTTTTTATTTGTATGTCCGACTTTTCTGCTTCAATTAAAACAAAGTAATTATTGGACTGGACTTGCTCTTTAATGATAGTTGTGTGAATGCCAGTATTGAATATTAATATTAAAATTTTATAACAATGTACTGAAGTATGAGGACAATATTACAGCCCTGGAAAAAATTATTAGACCAATCTTCTGTAATAAAGGTACTACAATAAGCATTCAAACTAATGAAATGATTTGTCTTTGTATTTCATTGAATGAATAACAAAATTCTAGCAATTGTATATTGCTTTTATGATATTTTATTTCCTTCTTACCACAAATATAACACTTTCAGTAACCATTCTTGGTCTAATAATTTTTTCCATGGCTGTATGTCAATACATGTACTAGTATTGGATATATATTGAATCCATGAGATTTTGAAAATAACACCCAAATAATGCAGTATACAGTTTTTGTAATGCCCGATATGTTTTTTTGCAATATAGAAAGAAGTAAAAATGTATTGTAAGAAAGTAAATTTCCTCGTGTTTTTGTTGTGTGTGTTTAAAACCAACTCAGGGTGAATTGATATAGATCTGCATTGGACATCATGATGATAAATCATTTTTAATGCGACAGAACTCTGACGAATGTAGATAAATGTTGAGTTCTGGTCATGAAACGACAATGGGAAAGAAACCGTCTTAAAGCAATCGGGAAAAGGTTGATCATGTCTACATAAGAATTGGTATATACTGTGAGGTTTTGGAATCATCAAAATGATAAGAAATCGACCCAATCTAGCTGAAAAACACATGAACTGCACCAGGAAATGGGTATGTGGGACTACACACACTTGTGGCAGGAATGTTCGGCCCGAACATTTCAGTTTTTTGTCGTCATACATCGAATATGACGGCATTTGAAGAGCAATCCTTTTCAGGGCACAATTCTATTATGATGTTCTTCCTAAATTTATTTTAAAGATTTCCCAGAACTCAACCTTCTTTTTAACGACTACAAATTTTCATTTTCTTTGATAATACTTTGATAATTTGTCAATGTTTAACGGTTTCAATATTATATAAGAGTAAGATCGGAACAATTGATCGTTATGATATTTGACACATTCGACCTCCTTAAATTCGAATAATTTATGTTTAAAAAAATGAAAACGCTTTATTTGGTATCCCTAATGATTAATCCCCATTGCGTATCCTATTACGTTTTCCAAGTTTTCTTTTGAATAAATAGTTTAACAGGAATTTATTAGGAAGTTGGTGCCGGTTATTTTCTTTTTGACATTCCATTCGTATCCTTGTCATAAAAAAAGAGACATTGGTGGTACACGTACACATATTCCTGTAAAATGACCATTTTGTACGTTTTTATGACACACACTGTACTTGGTTTTAAGCATGAATTTTGTATCGATACAAAATGATCATGTATTATGAAGCGTGCCTTCTAGACCTCTAGTCATTATAAGTTTTGTCCATACTGTACTGAATTTTTTAATTTTTTAAAAATTTTCATTTATATCCTTTTTGTTTACGATTTTGTTTTTATGGTTTGATTATTTTTTAACACTGAATTTTAGAGAGATTATACTAACTAGATAAAAATTAAGCAGTGATATTTTTATGTGTGTTTTCATTTGAATGACATTAAAATGCAGGGTTGGAATGAAAAAAAAAATCAATGCTGTAATATTTGAATTGTGATTAAAAATATTTAAATCGATTTTCCGATGAATTTGGTGACTTTTTAAAAAGGAATGGAAATAAAATTACAAAACCAGACATTCTGCAGCACTTCAACATGAAACTGGGGCGGGTCCAAGGGGGGGGGGGGGGGGGAGTGGTGGTCACAGTGGTTCGGACACCCTTTTCCTTTCTACTTGTTAGTTCTTGGGAATTAGACCCCTTTTTAAATTCTAGATAATCTTTTCTTTTTTTGTCAGATATATGCTTGTCAGATATTTTTTGGGAGTTATATCACCACCCAACCAATCTGATGACCGTTTTTTTTCCCCCTACGTGTAAATTGGGCCCCCTTTATGTGCTTGATAACACTTTTTTTCTCTTTTTCTGTTTTTATTCAAATCTCTTTTACTTTGGTTGTCAGACTTTTGTGGGAATTGGCCCGTCTCCCTTTTTACAAAATCCTGGACCCGCCACTGTTAATCAGGTAATATTTTATCACACATTTACACCAGTACCCACACTTCTCTCCAACTCCTTCAAAAAGACTAAGACAAGGCCACATACATAAATGTACATTACAAACAAATTGTTTAATTGTAATCCATTACATCATATACATGTACTGTACATCACCATGGGGTTACACCAGGACTCACATCAAAGGTTATTGCATAAAGTTTTGATTGTTTGATAATTCAGTTAGTACATAAAAATACAAAATAATGCCTTTTGGCTCAGAAAAGAAACAAATTACAGTTGTTGTTGTTATAAGCAAAACGTCACTTTTGTACAGGAAACAGGTCCAATATAGGCTTGTAATCAATACAGCCATGGAAAATGTTATTAGACCAAGCATGGGTACTGATAGTGTTATTTTTGCGGTAAGAAGGAAATAAAATGCCATAAAAGCAAGGTATAATTGCTGGAATTTGGTATTCATTCAATGAAATACAAAGACAATCATTTTTATAATTTTGTATGCATGTTATGGTACCCTTATTACAGAAGCTTGGTCTAATAATTTTTTTTCCAGGGCTGTACATGTAGATAGTTGCATAAAGAGAACAAAGTCTAAGATTTTATCTATGCAAAATTGTAAATCATAAAAGGATCACAGGTTTAAAAAGAAAATGGGGAGGGGGGGAGGCAGTATGAGATGAAAAGACAAGTATATAAGCCTGATGCTCTACTTCCTACACTCATCGGTGAAATGAAAGTTAAATCATAAAAATTTAGTTCTGATTACCTGGGCTTACTAAAGAACCTTTATTTTTGTTATACTGAAATAATACACTGCCATTTCCAAAGTGGCCTTTCCGCAGTCAGTGAAATTACTAGAAAATTCAGGAAAATTAGCATTGAGACCTGCCACCATTTAAGGGATTAAAAACAAAAGAAATATAGGCCAAATTTTCAGTAATGATTGATAATTAACCTGTAGTAGTATCTCTTGGGCATTTCATATCCACAAGTTGACTTTCCCTCATTACAAATAATAATATAAAAAAAGAGTGAAACATGATTTACCAATTTACTAATATCTTCTTGGTCCAGGTGCAGAGAGGGTAATTGTTACAATAAATTGGCAGGAAAAATGACAAAACACTTCAAGAAGTTTATCACATGTACATCAACAACAGGTTACAAAAATATGCTAGAGAATATTGCATTCCTTCAACATTTGAGGTTAGAACCAAGAAATACAATAGTAATATTCAGGTTTTTCAATTATATACAACCCATAAGAAGATGGATATTATGTCCAAGAACAAGATTTGTATTCAAGCATTACCAACAAATTTTTCTCTATGGTAATCAAATATACATTGCACTTAGAGGCTCAAGTTGAAATGATGGGTTCTCTGAGGTGACTGGCATACATTTAGCACTACTCACTATTTTCTTTGGGGCTGTGCCCCTCAGAAAATAGTAATTACTAACTATGCCAGTCATCTCGGAGCATCCATCATTTCAACTGGTGCCTTGAAAAGAGTGTATGGAATATTTGATTTATATCCTGCAAGAGTAAGCCTAAATGTAGTTCAAAATAAAGACTAAATGTAGAACAAGAGTAGACCTACATACACTGAGAGACTCGTCACGCACAAACATTACCGCAATACATTGTCTCGATATCGATAGCTTTGAAAGATCCAGAATAACAAAAAAGTGACGTCAAAATATCGGTATAGTGCAAAATATACAGAGGTCTGACGTCACGTGATATCCATTTTTCTTCATCTGTTCATGGTAAAAATATTTTATGTCATGTGAGACATTCCTGACCAATCCTTGAACAAGAAATTAATGATGAAGCATAATTATAAAGATCATTATTCATTTTTTTTCAGATTCAATAAATGAAAAAAAAATGGTGTTCTTTCATTCTTCAAGACAGTGTTTGTACAAACAGACTTCAGTAAATGGATTTACAACCCCTATTCAAACTACGGGAATGCTAAATAAACATGAAGAGAAAGACCTACAGTTCTCCAATTTGGCACAATGAACAAACTACTATTTCACAGACATGATAGTATTTACTTTGCCTTCTTATCTCGATTCTCATAATTCTAAACAAGAATAAAATACGACAGATATTGGTCAACACATACACTGAGAAATCAATCAAATGACATTTGCTCTAGCTCTACTAGACTATACTGCACCAGTAATATACCATTTCGTCCAATGCCAATGTGTCCAGCTCCAATTTGTCCGGGTCCGCTCACTATTCGTAAAAAAACCGCTATTCATTTAACACGTGTTATGAATAGCGGTCCTTATTAATAATTATGAATAGTGGTCCTTATGAATGGATATTTTTTAGGAATAGCAAGGTGATTTTTCTATAGTTTGTAGGGGTGGGAGTTTCGGGTATTTTTTCAATTCGGGAACCCGACAATTTTTCGGGCGGGTTCCCGGTTACCTGAAAATCATATAACACAAATTACAAGCTTATATTTACCCTTAAGAAGCTATTAACACTGGGAAAAACTCGAAAGCGCATCACTGCAGTGGGGGCGCTACATGGATATTTACATGTAGATATTGAATGGCTGGTCGACGTTATCTACCGCCTTGTCATGTTACATACATGAGTAATCATTAAATACTTATTTTCGGGAAACGGGCATGTAATATTTTGACCCGGGACCCGATGCTCTCGGGCGGGACCCGGGTACCCGGTTTTTAGTCCCAGCACTAATAGTTTGCTCGCTATTTATAAGGACTGCTCTTCATTTAGTCGCACGTAATGGATAGCAGTCCTTATGATAGCGAGGTTACCCCAATTTGTCCCATCGCATTTTGTCTAAATCTAGTTTTATCTCATCTTCTTATGGTCTAAAGTTGATTTAGTCTGGACAATTTACACTTTGTCCATTTGTCTTTACAGCACCTATTTGGGTTATTAACCATTTGGTATAATTTCCAGTTTGTTTAAAACCCATTTCGTGTAAGAGAAATTGCTAGTACATGTATGGGCCACCAAAGGGTACTACATGGAGCCTGAATATTAGATTAAATATATGCCAAGCAACATAATTAGCAAAATTGGTAATTAGACCACAGGGTTAATATACAAACTGGGTACAGATAAATAGTATAAGACTATTTGGATAGTAGACTAACCGGGAACAGACAATAATATTAGGCCTATTACATAGTAGACACTTGACAGACTGGCTATAGACAAAATGGGATTAAACCTGTTGAAGAGTACATGAAGACTAACCTGGAATAGAGTATCGAAGTGTGACGTCATCAAATTTTGATTTTTGTATTTCAGTATTTTTAGGACCATATTTAGGTAGAGCATGATGGAAAACGTTCACACATCAAATTTGACATGAATCAGTTCATGGTGGCCCAAGGTATGGCTATATGAATATCTAATTAGCCCCATTGAACCAGGCCAATTTAACACTGACTTCAATGGGGCTAAGGAGGTATTCATGCGGCCGTATCTCGGGGCCCAATGAGCCAATTGCCATAAAATTTAGGCTCTGAATGTTTTTCACCATGTTCCTTTGAGATATGGTATAAAAAATGTCAAAATGAAAAAATAGCTTTTTGTGACGTCATCACTTCGGTACTCTATAGACAAAATGATATACATGTAAGAACAGTTCAATAGGACTTAGACACTCGGCAGACTGGGTATTGGCAAAATGGGATTAGACCAGTTGATAGCAGACTATCAAACTGGAAACAGGCAAAATGATAGACCAGTTCAATAGTAGACAAACTTGGTTAGACAAACTGATATTAGATAGTAGAAAGAACTGTATTAGAAAAGTTGGATACAACATATATAGACACACTGGCATTGAACCAAATGGAAATATAGTAAATAAACAAGTCTACCACAGTACCACACAGAAGGCAGTGAATATATACAGTACGGTATATTAACATTGTTCAGTAAAGCTCAGATTATATTGGTCCAATTCACACTAGACTTTGGAAATACTGCATGGCCGTTCGTTTCTGCAGTGTAAGATTTCTTTGGGATGAGCACAAAGAAAGGATGACTCAAGAATATCCATCAATCTTTTCATATAGATAATACTGTATATATCATATATTATATATGTGAACAGATTATGATGGAACAGAATGAAGCAGTCATTAGGTGTATTTACAAGCTTTTGGCTCCTGGCCTTCAAGTTTATTTGCCGACTCTGTCTTGTGTGTATGTGTATCGTGTGTGTGATGTGTAGGTGTAACACCTGAACACCACACACACACACACACCCTCACACACACCCAAGCAGACAATATACAGATTTGCTTTGACCTTAAAAGATAGCAAATAAACTTACAGCAGGCCAGGAGCTGAAAGCTTGTAAATACACCTAGTGACATGCTTCATTCTGTTCCATAAAATATGTTCACATATCTCAATTTAACATGGTTCAACTGAATGGTACACACATCCACACCTCTTTCGCTATATATTAGACTCAACAATTATGAAACTATATCTCAGGATTTAGCCTTATTTAGATAATGCAGTGAGGATATTTTTTGAGCGCGTGTGAGAATTCTGTATTGTACATAAATTCATGAAAAGAAAACTATCTCGAAAATCGCAGTTCAAAGCATACGGGCCTCCTTGCGCATGCTACATGTATGCTCCAAATTATTAACTATATACCTTAAATTTTAAGATAACTGGGCAGTAGATGGCAGTATATAATCATCAATTCAAAACATTTGAGCATTACTCATAAGTCATAACTCATAACCTTTGACACAGAGAGAAATAGAATGGCCCATGCGCAAATCAGTAAAATGTGCTTCAGGCAAATATCCTTCCAAATATTTATGATATCAACAGCCTTTACCATACCATGGCCCGGACCATGGCCCTGTTTCATAAAACTTGTTTTCAATAACAAGTTGCAATAACTGTTATAAGCTACTGAAATCATTGCATCTGATTGGCTGAGAGGATATTTGTCATAGAAATGTGGCAGTTGATACTAATAACAAGTTTTATGAAACGGGGCCTTGAATTCACTTCCTATGAAATGATGATAACTTCAGTGGGGCATGGATTGATCCAAGTTTGTATTCTTTACTACAAATCAAAAGTGTAAAGCATTTTATCTAATTGCCAGGCTCACTGCTATCAAAAGCAAAATTTAATTCAGCAAAGGCAAAAGTATTGCCGGTCTTAAAACATTTTTTAAGCAGCAAATGTCCAATCCCCATTTGATTCATAATGCGATATATTGCGATATACATGTACATGTAGTAACATCATTAGTATAAATCTGAAAAATAATGCCATAGGCAACAGAGATGCAATGGCAGGGATTAAATATGTTGAACCATTTCCACAAATATAAATTTTGAATGTCTTTACACCAAACATCTATATACATGTATACTAATTATTGATCCCCAGTATATACCCAGGTAATAACAAAAGGTTAAAACTATCTATAGGGCTTTGTCCCCCTCTTCATATAACCACATGACCAGGTAAAGTGACCAATCAGAGCTGCAGGCAGCAGTCACATGATCCTTTCATTGACAAAATTAATAAAAGCTTTGCCACATGATACAATATGATTTACGACCCAGTAGAACCAAAATATTTCATAATATAATGCAAAACTGTACACCTGCAGTTCAAATCATTAAACAGCAATTACTGGATTTCAAAATGAAGTCAGGATTCAGGGATCCAGTAATCAAAAAACATACGCTCTTTTAAAATATCAACTAAGTAAAACAATTATAAAGGTATATTAAAAGCAAACAATACTTCTGTGCTCTTTTGTCCCTGATACCATTAGGTTTTACAGTTTTTCCAGATCCTTGCGAAAAGGTTCTTACTCTTATTTACAATTTCCTAATTTACTAAAAAATAATTTTCTAGATCGCTGAAAAAACCCCCCAAATCCCAAACGTTTCTTTACTGTTAAGAATATTATACTGTAGTACCTTTAAGCACATGATCCAAATTTCTGGAAAAAATATTTATAAAAAAGAGCAATACATGCTATCCATTACAAGAGGGAAGGGACGATTATCTATAGCACAGGGAAGATTATCTATAGCACAGATAAGATCCTCTTATGGACCCATTTTTAAAATATATTTGGTACTCTAACGCGATGCATAAAACAGCTTTGTATATCTTTCCAAAATCTGCATACTGAGAAAAAATATCAACCCCAAACTACTTAAATCAGTTACAAATCATATTTTTTCTTTCAAAAAGGATTTTAAAAAGACAACAGTGTACATTCACATGAACTTTTTGCAGCATTCAATCTAATATTTCACATCATTTGATGATTGTTTATTACACACACATCAAACGTTGGGGTATACATTCTTCCTTCTTCAATCTCCATTAATAAAACTTACATGTAGTACCGTATTTTCCGGCTTTAAGGCCGCAGTGCCGTACAGGCCGCACCCCAACTTTGACAACTCATTTGGAAGAAAAAAAATATGGGGAAAAATCGCAAGCATAAGAAATTTTGCCCCCAAAAAAACATACAACAAAAAAACAAGGGCCAAACTCTTTATTGTATTGACTATTTAAAGACGATTATTCCTAGATGTCTTTGCTTTTATGTCATTAAGAATTTAAAAAGAGGAAGAGAATCTGACGAAGCATAGTGCTTGCAAACAAGCACATCTTTGTAGGCTGGTACTACGGTACTTGCAGTCTCCCTACTATAAAGTTCGACTATGAACGGGACTATCAACCATGAATGCAACTTGCCAATTTAGGCACAATCACAAACGAAATTGGAAAGGAAATGTTTCCACCACTCTAAAAAATCGTGAAGAGATATCTTACATGGGTGCATATTCCATCAAAGGTTCCCTAAGTGATTTCCAAAGACAGAAATATACATATACAGCATGATGGTTTCGAAGAGGAAATTGAAAATGATGTCACAATGATTTGCAAGCTGAAACATGTCCTTGCCATGACCAAAGATCGTAAAAAGGAAGATAGGACACTCTCCCAATTTTGTACAGGGTCCAATGTAACGGCCAGGGGAAAGGCGCCCTTCCCCATGAGGCCACTTCTGTTATATAAAAATAGGGAGAGTGTCCTATCTTCTCTTTTAAATGGAAATCCAACCTTGATTTTTTTCTATTGATATTCTAATGGGGTGTTGCAAGAAAGTCGTGATTGATTGCAAGTTGCAACTGATCGGTACTGACCAATCAAAATCATTGTTACAAGCGCATCTTCTTGAAGGGCAGACCCTGAACCATTCAGAATGGTTGTTCTAATTTGCTTTACAATTTGCAATTGATTGCAACTTTCTTGCAACACCCCATTATGAAGCGTAACTTGCTGATTAATTTGATACCAAATTTACCAAAATTGTACAGCTATGAAGAAAGTTATAGAATGTTTTAGATCGCACCAAACACTTCTTTCAACTGTCGTCTGCTGCACATGGGGCCGCCATTTTCCACGAATGACGTATCTGTGGACAACTGGCTAGTCTAGACTGTGTTTTTTTAAATATTTTTTTGGTTTATTCCCCTACGCTGCTCTTTCTCTACATGCATATCCCACACAAGGCGCAACTCTCCAGTAATCGCACGATCCCCAAAATTTCACCAGGAGGGTGGAATTGGAAAGGATTCTTATTGTTCAGATAGCACGATACGGAGACACAAACAAAATTTTGGGCAAGTTCTGTTACGTTTCTCTGAATACTTTTCTTTAAATATTGTTCTGAATATTTAATTAGATTGTTCACTTTTTGAAAAAGCGAGGCCACAAGCCAGTAATTAATGCAGAGCACAACAATTGCCATTGTGTGTTGCAGTTGAAATTCCAGAACACCTTTTAACCCAGAGTCATGAATCATTAATGACACTGGACCGCAAAAAGTTGGGAGAAACGACAGCTGCAACACACAATGGCAATTGTTGTGTTCTGAATTAATTACTTATACACACAGATTTTGTTGCCTTGATTTTTCAAAAATTGAAAAATCTAATTCTATATTCAGAGCAATATTTAAAAAAAAGTATTCAGAGAAATGTGATGAAACTTGCTCCCAAACGAATTTACATCCTTCAACTTTACAATGTTAAAACCTCAGTCTGATATGATGTATAATATTTGAGTTATTAACAATCAAATGAGTCCAAAGTTTTTTTAAACACCTACACCTAGTAGTAGTGGAGAGTCGCGCTCTGCGTGGGATATGCGTGTAGAGAAAGAGCAGCATAGGGCAATAAACCAAATAAAAACTAGAAATGTGCATTGCTGGTGCCGCGCAATGCGAAATGTATCCCCCGGAACTGGCAGCGATTTGAAGGAGGGACAAAGACCCTCCCCCATCCCCTCCCTCAAACAAGAGGATGGTGTAGAAATTGCCGCCAATGGCCCCGAATATTGTCAACACTAGGAGCAGTATTACCAAAACGATTTGTGCAGATTAGAGTATAATGCATTTTTATAGAAAATTCGAAAGAATATGACCTCAGAGCGCACATAAGCCATCCACTAAAATATGACCTCTGATCCTATGAAAGACGGAACACTAGAGGCAGCATCACCAAAAACTGTAGAGGTGTAATCTATAATGGACCTACATACAAAATCTGAAAGAAATGAGTTAACAAATGTGTCCTCCAGAATGCATGGAACGAAAATATGACATTTGACCCTAACAACAACCTGAATATGACATTTGACTGTATAGAAAGTGGTACAGTGGGGGTAGCATCAGTAAACAATTTAGATGTGTAGGTTTCACTAAGACACATCTTCATATAAAATTTGAAAGAAATGTGTTGAGAGATATACCAAGATACATCTCCATACAAAATTTGAAAGAAATCCATCAAGAAATGTGGCCTGCAGAGTGCACTCACGCCATGCCCTGAAGTATGACCTTTGACCCTATAAAAGACGGAACACTGGCGGCAGCATCACCAAAAACTATAGGTTTTTAGATTACACCAAGAGACACCTTCATGCAAAATTTGAACGAAATCCGTCAAGAAATGCAGAAGTAAGAGTGCAAGAAATGGAAAAATGACCTTTGACCCTATAAAGGACGGAACAATGAGGGCAGCATCACCAAAAATTAAATATGGGTAGATTATACCAAGATACATCTCCATACAAAATTTGAATGAAATCCGTCAAGAAATGCAGAAGAGTGCACAAAAGGGACAAATGAGCTTTGACCCTATAAAGGACGGAACAATGAGGGCAGCATCACCAAACAGTAAAGATGTGTAGATTATACCAAGATACATCTCCATACAAAATTTGAAAGAAATCCATCAAGAAATGTGGCCTGCAGAGTGAACTCACCCCATCCCTTGAAGTATGATCTTTGACCCTATAAAAGACGGGACACTGGTGGCAGCATCACCAAAAAGTACAGGTTTTTAGATTACACCAAGGGACACCTTCATGCAAAATTTGAACGAAATCCATCGAGAAATGCAGAAGTAAGAGTGCAAGAAATGGAAAAATGACCTTTGACCCTATAAAGGACGGAACAATGAGGGCAGCATCACCAAAAATTAAACATGTGTAGATTATACCAAGATACATCTCCATACAAAATTTGAACAAAATCCGTTGAGAAATGTGGCCTGCAGAGTGCACTCACGCCATGCCCTGAAGTATGACCTTTGACCCTATAAAAGACGGAACACTGGTGGCAGCATCACCAAACACTATAGGTTTTTAAATTACACCAAGAGACACCTTCATGCAAAATTTGAACGAAATCCGTTGAGAAATGTGACCGCCAGAGCGCACACAAGAGTACACACAAGACATCTATCAAAATATGACCTTTGACCCTATAAAAGACGGAACACTGGGGGCAGCATCACCAAAATCTATAGGGTTCCAGATTTTACCAAGAGACACTTTCATACAAAATTTGAACAAAATCCGTTGAGAAATGTGACCGCTAGAGCGCACACAAACTATCCCCAAAAATATGGCCTTTTACCCTATAAAAGACGGAACACTGGGGGCAGCATCACCAGAAACTATAGGGGTCCAGATTTTACCAAGATACACGTCCACAGGAAGTCTGAAAGAAATTCGTCGAGAAATGTGACCGCTAGAGCGCACACAAGAATGTGACGCGGCGGCGGCGAAACGCTGCTGAATCCAAAGTATCCTCCGGCATACTGCCGGGGGATACAATAATGAAAAAAAATCTAGACTAGGAATTGTCCACAGATACGTCATTCGTGGACTAAGTCCACTGCAAACATGGAAAATGGCGGCCCCCATACATGTGCAGCAGACGACGGGCGAAAAACGTGTTTGGCGGATCATCATTCTATAACTTTCTTCATAGCTGTCCAATTCTGCTAAATTTGGTATCAAATTAACCAACAAGTTACGCTTCATATAACAGCAATAGAAAAAAAATAAGGTTGGATTTCCCTTTAAGATCTTTGCCATGACCTATAATATAATTTAACGCGCATGCCACGTGCGTTAAACATGTGCGCTATGAAAATCCACTGCGATAACTGTCCGTTCTCCATACAAAATACACACATCTCCACGAAGGATCCTGTGAGGATACGACCGCGCTGAAATAGCGCGGAGGTGGAGGGGCGCCATTGGGTGCACTCAAAGACAAATTATAACTTACAGAGCGCCTATGTAATTTTGGAAGCGGTTCATTTTTGTCTGCTGTTGCTTATAGGCCGCACCCAGACTTTGGGATCATATTTTTGGTGAAAATACCGCGGCCTGTACACCGGAAAATACGGTAATAATATGCACGAGTGTCATGTATCTTCAAAGAAATAATACAGGAAGTTTTGGTTTCTTTTTCTTTTCTTTTTTTACAAAAGGATAGCATAGGCCATAGCCTTGCATTACTGACAAGCGTCAGAGGTCATCTTATTGTCTAGGCCAATCAAACGCAGCATACCATTGCTCAATGTAAGACCTTGCTAATACCCACTCATCTTCAACCCTGTATAAATAATCAATAAATACCTTCCTTAAAGGTAATGTACTACATTTTCATCCTAAAATCTGACTTTCCAAGATTGTTGTGTTATGCTGAAGATTACTAAATGTGAGAAGTTATCACCAATCAATTAAGCAAAAAGATTGGTAATTATATGCGTATTTTTAATTATTCTAATAATAATTCTTTTATTCGCGGCCTCGAATTGAATCAGCGAAATTCAAAATCATTTTCGGCCGTTAGCTAACGGCCGAAAATAATTTTGAATTTCGCTGATTCAATTCGAGGCCGCGAATAAAAGAATTATTATTAGAATAATTAAAAATACGCATATAATTACCAATCTTTTTGCTTAATTGATTGGTGATAACTTCTCACATTTAGTAATCTTCAGCATAACACAACAATCTTGGAAAGTCAGATTTTAGGATGAAAATGTAGTAGATTACCTTCCTTAATAGATATGCATAGCTCCTCAGACCAGGCTTAGTCCTGCTTAGTATCGGCGCCCAGCGCAACGTATCCATTGGCGCTACCCATATCGTGCTTGTCGCGCTTTGGACCTTTCGCCACCGTCTTAAAGAAGCCACGACAGAACAGGGCATACCAGGAGGTCTGGAGGGCCATCACGATGGCCATGGCAATGTGGCAACCGTTGGGGACAGTATTTAGGACCTGAGAGAAGCCTTGCTGCTTGTTGATGGCATAAACAATGTACATGGCAGGCCAGATGGCGACTCGCACCAAGAAGAACAGGATCAGGACCACGAGGTTGTTGATTGCGAATGCCAAAGACGAGCCATAACCGTTCTAAAGAGTAATGAGAAACTACAGGTTAAGTTCTGCTATGAGGATGTGGCTTTAGCAAAACACTAGATATGGGAAAGAAAGTGCCATCCTGTTCCATGATCGGCTTATAAATAACAAAATGACAATGACCTAAAATGGCAAAAACAAAACCTATAGTATGTATAAATTTCTCTCACGTCATCACTGTTTTCAGGTTAACCAAGTACTAGGACATAAAGCTACAGGGCTTCTGGTAGCTTGTCTACAACCTGCTGCAGGCAGGGCATCCTGGATTACTTTTAACATGAACAAATTTTTAAAAGAATGTGTTCTAAAAAAAAAGTTTCTTACAAAGTATCATGGACAGTTTTGTCTTTGCTGTGATCAATTTGAACAAAATTATGTGCGATGAGAATACAGGGGGCTCGAAAGGCTTTCAAAATTATGTGAGAGAAGATAACACATGTGAGAAAAAAAGAGAAGTAGATGCAGGAGGAAAATAGAGTATATGGCAAATGTCTCTTGCGCTTCCATGACGTCACACCTACCTTGATCAGAATTTTTCTCAGGTTTACAAACGGAGTGCTGTATTCTGTCATGTAGACACATCCTACAATAAAGGTTCCTTTGTTGTGACGGTAGTGCTGTGTTGGAGAAATATGAGAAAAAGACTTAGTGATAGGATCATTTGTTGCATTCCCTTATCAACATACTTTGCGCTGAGACCCAGAAGGGTGTTATTTCCGTGATAAATGATATGACTTAATTTAAAGGAGAATGAAACTCGACAAACATTAGCTGATAATCAAGTGGAAAATTGGTAGCCTGTTCAAAATATCTTGAAAATACTTCTATTTGATTACTCAATAAGGAGAACAATCGCTCTAAAGTTTACAGATTCTTTGCTAGATATTATCCCATGGGGGCTGCCATTTTGAAAAACCGTGATGTCATATGAGTACATGACCATTTACCTGTACACAATGGATATGATGTTGCATATTGAATAGCTATTGTACAACTAAAGCCACCAATGCAAAATGGCAGCCATCTTGGTACCCCCATTGTCTCGCACAGGTGATATCTAAGAGCAGTTGTAGGTCTTTGTTACTTCTTTGCAGAATTGACAAACCTTTGTCTGACCAAACAACAACTTGTGCATGCCAAATCCTGTTTAACAAAAGAAACAGCGAAACCAAATATCTTGACACAAATAGGTTATATGACAGGGTAAAAGTATCTTCATTTGAATGTACATGACTACATAAATGCTTTACATATGTTATGGGATAATCCAGTGACATGCATTCCACATGTGATCATGAGTGTTATTGTCGCTAGTATATAGGTCAGTGGGTATCTCATAAATAGAACTGCTCTGACATTACTTTTGAAAGAAAATGGTGTAATGTCTAGCAAGGAAACTGCAACTTTTTGACACACTGTTTATCCTTCTTCAACAATCAAATAGGAGTATAAATTTCAAGATATTTCTAATGGGCTGACAATTATCTACTTGATTGTACGTTAATGTTTGTTACCTTTCATTCCCCTTTAACACTCTTCTGGCCTGAAGCAGACAATATCATTTCACTTAAAAAATAATTGAATTGAGAGTGAACAACAAAAAATATACATGTACAGTGAAACCTGGGGAGCGTTTCATCAAGCGTTTTATCAGTGATTTTTACCGACAACTGTTATAAGCTACTGAAATCCTTGCATCTGATTGGATGAGAGCAAATTTGTCAGTAAAAGTCACTGACAAAAGGCTTGATGAAACGCTCCCCTGTGTATAAAGACCGCTCAAGGGAGACAAGAAAATGGCTTCTATCAGCAGGTGGTCTTATGTACAGGTTCTTTTAGTACACAATTCATTTAAAAACTATTTTCAAGGGAAACAAAAATTGTGGTCTTTCTATACTGGTGGTTGCTGAAGCAAGGTTTGACTGATATTTTTTTTTTTATAGACATATGAATTTTAGCAAATAGAAAGTCATAAGTCTCAGGCCATGATGATTTTTTTTTTAAATAAAGTAAACCTTACAGATTATGAAATTGCTCAAAGGTGAAAAATAACATCTGGGGACTAATCTGAAACCTAACCTGAAACCTAACCCTATACCCAACCCTAACACTTTAGAATAATAAGAAAAACATTCTGGACTTATATAACTTTTAATACATGTATCATGTCTCTCAGCGCTTTACAGAAATATCATCACCCCGATCATCCAATAAAGACTTGCCTGCACACAACATATATATGCATGTATTTATCACTCCCTGGGGAGCTTGCAAGCCAGACGCCACTTGACAGATGCTCACAATGCTGAACAAACCACAATGAGTTTCACATCCTACCAGATATCCATTTATCACCTAGTCTGCAGGCACAAACCCTCAGTCAGGCACAAACCCTCAGTCAGTCAAAATGTATAACAGAGTGTCTGAACTGTAAGACTACCATAGCCCCTGTACTATAGCTGCTCATTTTGACATAGTCAGAGCCTGAAGAAGTAAGGCTCCATTAAGGCTTAATGGAATTGTGCTAACGCTTCAAAATAGAGCCTGTGCCTGCATACTATTTATCACCTGGGTGGAGAGAAGCAATAGATACAATGCCTTGTCTAAGGACATAAGGACACAGAGCCTGATCAGTTAGTCACAGACAAATATTTGACAAATTTTGAAAGCCTGTAGAAAATAAGTATTTAATTGTAGAGAGCTACATGTATCTTAATATGTTTCATTGTCAAGGGCATCACTGAAAGAGCTGAAATTTGATAGAATTTGGTTGCCATGGTCAGTCGCCTGCTAAACTTATAATCCATAAAATATTCAATGTCACGGACGGACAAAATGCCTACTCTTAACTGATCAGGCTCCACTATGCATTCATTGTAGGATCAACTATACTTACCAGTATAATAGGGTAGCCCAGGAATGTGGATATGGCATGGTGGAATACTTCCAGTTTTGATTCTTTGAGAAACGACATCACTCTCGTGAAAAACGGCTGATCTTGTTTATTCTTCTCCCGTATGTAGACGTGGTACATGGCGTATGTATCGTACGGCATGTAAGGATAGCCAAACGCAGCAAAATAGTTCAGTAACCAGTGGCTATCATGAAAAGAAGGGGAAAACACATAGTCCAATGTCATAACGTGTTTGTAACTCAATAATATTGTTGTTACACACTAATTCAATAACCGGATACCACCACAGAAAGGACCAAAAAAAAGGGGGAGGGGGGACAACATATAATTCATTGTCATTGCATGTTTCTAAAAATCTCTAAAGTTCAAATACATAATGGCAACAATGATATCTTAAAGCTAACATCGAGTTCCGGTAATGGAGTTCTATTTTGAGAGAAAGATATACTGAATTGTTTAAATAATCATGTATAATACATGATTAACAAAAAGTTTGGTTATATTTTGGTGGTTAATGCAACCCATCTACACGTAATACAGTATTAGATGGGTTGCAGTGACCACCAAAATATAACCAAACTTTTCCCACAGCTCTCTCCAGGTTTGTCTCTCCAGATCTAAGTTACTCCCAGCTCTCAAGCCCCTGCCCCTTCCCCCAAACCACTGCAGCATATACCGGTATTAAAACTTAGAACATGCATGTATGAGAATGAGAATAATGAAACCTAAAACAGATGTAACAGAAACAAAAAGATTAATTATCTTGAGTACATGTATTAACCTGAAAGCAAAACTTCACAATATGCCACTACTTCCTATAATTATGACTGCAAATTACACTATGAAACTATTACTGTCTAACTACAATGTAGCTTTATGGCTTTGTATTTGGATGATTGACAAGCTAATAAATACAGTATGCTAATAACCGTGTCCATTCTCCTTTTTTGATTAATACAAAATATTAGATTAGTTTACCCCTAACTTCATAACGAAGCGTAATGGGAGAGATTTCTTAAGAAGGAATTTGTGTAATTGAAAATGTCATCTTAATATACATGTGCATGTAACTTGTTGGACACAATTGCATTTTTGTTTACTGTGAATTTCCAATTTTATGATTAACTCAGGCTTCAAATTCAACAAGGTGACCCTTAAACTGCAGAAACCAGTTTCCCACCATTTGATAAAGCATTGAATATTTTGGGACAAAAGAAAAAAAGAAAAGGAAAAGGCATGACACATTTTTTCAAGTTTGAAATCGGTTCATGAACACTTGTGGACTTAGGATATCATGGGATAATATTTCTTCACAGTGAATAAAAAACGAAACAAAAAACACCCACTACAACTGAAATCTTTTGTCTATAGTCCTTTTCTTCTCCTCTCAACTTTTCTCCACTTTCTTCTTCTCACTCAATGGTCCTTTTCAGGACTAACCACATGGTGAACCGTAAACCTTCTCCACGTTATCAGTACCACCATGCAAACCTCTACCTTCAAAGATCATCTTATCTTGTCTACTTCGATACGTATGGGTTAACAGCGATAATTATGTATGCCTGGACGTTGATCGCCTACATGTTGTATATAACATTGACCAGGGGAACTAGAGGATACAATCAAAGATCTTTCTTGGTATGCAGATACTACTAAATTATAGGGTACCAATCAAAACAAAATATACATGTATCTTGCTCATTATGTTACATGTTCCATGTCATTATACTACATGTACTCTACATACGGGCTTCAAATATTACTTCTATAAAGAGATATTGCAAATTTAATACATGAACACTCTCGATAAGCATAAAAGTGACTCACGAGTAGACTACTCGACGCACCTGTACGCGCTCGACAAGATAAGGGCTCGCGCGGAACCTGACTCGGAGTTCGGTGCCACGCGTGCGCCTCCATGTTATCCTTAATTTCCTTCATACTCCTATTGTTGACCTATAACTCCTAAACTGTTGACCTATAGAATGCCAGATAAAATTCTTTAAGGTTGATTTTATACAAGTTTTCTAGCTGTACACAAATTATTTTTTTCGGGTGACTGATACATTTCAAAGGGACATCCAACCTTTGTAACAAGTTGTATTGGGTGAAAGCAGACAAGTCTTTTGAACCAGAAAAACAGATTGGTGAAAGGTGGAAAAAAATTGGGCAATTAACCAGAAAAGAGTCTGATCGGTTAGTTAACGGGCATTTGACAAATTTCGAAAATTGGAAGGCCTACAGCTAGAAAATAAGTATCTAATTGCAGAGAGCTATCTTATGCTTCATTGTGATGGGCATTACTGAAGGAGTTGAAATTTGATAAAATTTGGTTGCCATGGTCGCCTCCTAGAATTCCATAAAATATTAAATGTGACGGACAGACAAAATGCCTACAATGTACTCTTAACCAATCAGGCTCAAAAACAGATTTGCAAAAGG
Source organism: Heliocidaris erythrogramma (assembly GCA_025617745.1). Classification (NCBI taxonomy): domain Eukaryota; kingdom Metazoa; phylum Echinodermata; class Echinoidea; order Camarodonta; family Echinometridae; genus Heliocidaris; species Heliocidaris erythrogramma. The sequence continues at coordinate 28,514,095 of CM046861.1, read as the reverse complement.
TGGAACAATATTGGACAATTAACCAGAAAGTAATGAATGTTCAAAAGTTGACATCACCAATTATTACCTATATGGAGTATATTTACAGGGCAATTAAAATTCATATTTTGCACGGTCCACGAATGACCTACAGTACGTAGTTCTGAGAGGTCATCATTAAGCCTGAGTCATATCGAATATTTCATAAACCGGGATTCGACGGCTTTGATTCGATCGAATACCGGTTAATCGATAAATGATGTGCGGTGAAAACAGAGTTGCACACAGTTGCACACAGTTGCACGCAGTGCATGCACCATGCACCGGTGACCGGTCCGCTGGCATCGCGGGCATATGTATGGGCTCTCGCTGCTCGAAATTAACGATAGCCCGCTAGCCAATGGCTAGTAAAAATCACAGCGGACGAGCCAAAATCTTAAGTTTCTAGTCCGTATGGCTAGCCAAAATATCACTAGTGTCGCACGAAGCGATGCTCATTGTCGACACACCCGACAATGATTCAAATTCAAAGAATTAATAATCTTACTTTGTCTTTGGAGAGCTGAATGGAACACGTTTGTTCGATGCCAAAAAAAAAAACAATACGAAATAAACTTTTCGTCGCTCAATATCACGTATGCGCACCGCTGGCATTAGCCGGGCGCTGCCATTTTGTGTCCTAAAATGTCACTTTTCGCGCGTGGGTACGTTCTTCACGTCTTCTCATCTTATGCATATTCATTTTTTCCCTGTCCAGCTGTCGAATGAAAACTTGGGTAGTCAATCATACCTCTAGATTCAGTAAATCAAGCTCGTTCCAAACATATATAATTTGCCACTATTTGATGTCATAAAAATACAGCAAAATTGGCTTCAAAATAACCTTCATTGTCATATAATCGATTCATAAAATCATGGTTTATTATGTGTTGCCATGGTGATTTTTCAACGGTTTTCCAGGTATCAACATACATTTATTTTTATTGTTTATCATCCACTCTTCAAATTGTTCATATGGTTTTACAAGTCTTATTCGATAGTTTTTTTTTTATTAGCCCCCAAAGTCGAGGTAGTTCCACCAACTTTCCTCTTTATTTTGACCGTCATCCGGAAATTCGTCGGAAATTACGCAATGCGGATACAAATTGCAGTGTGTGAGGTGATATTTCGTATTTTGGGATATTGTTAACGATTTAATAATAACTTTACGTCGATTTTACTTTATTTCGGTGGATTTTGAAGAGTTTGAAATCACAGCAAAAGCAGCAATCCCCCATTTCTATCGAGACATGGATTGGCCGTACGCCGCCTGCATTGGGGTAGCAAAAGTCCGACTTCCCGTAGCGAGCGTTGCGTTTCATGCAGGATTCTGGGTCATGGACAATAAAGATGCATCAACATTGGATATAAATTTATACTAAAATTCCATTTAAATGAGTTACATCACGATTCCTCCATATTCAGTTTCTACAAAATGTAATGATTGGATTTTTGAAATGTTTTCGATCTAAAACTCCTAAAATTATGAGAAATAAGGAAATTTGGAGCACCCTCGGATGATTTGACTCTGTTTTTGTCAGAGCAGTGCATTATGTATGTGGCAGTGGTACGTAGCATTTCTTTGGGTACAAATAGCTTGAAATTTCCTTTTTTCTCAAAATTAAGCCAATATATCACCTGAAACATATACAAAATCGAATGATTGCACTTTAAGGAAACTGAATATGGAGGAATCATGATGTAATTCATTTAAATGGAATTTTAGTATAAATTTATATCCAATGTTGATGCATCTTTATTGTCCATGACTCAGAATCCCGCATGAAACGCAACGCTCGCTACGGGAAGTCGGACTTCTGCTACCCCAATGCAGGCGGCGTACGGCCAATCCATATCTCGATAGAAATGGGGGATTGCTGCTTTTGCTGTAATTTTAAACTCTTCAAAATCCACCGAAATAACGTCAAATCGACGTAACACTGTTATTAAATCGTTAACAATATCCTGAAACATGAAATATCACCTCACACACTGCAATTTGTATCCGTATTGTGTAATTTCCGACGAATTTCCGGATGACGGTCAAAATAAAGAGGAAAGTTGGTGAAACTACCTCGAGTTTGGGGGCTAATAAAAATGAAACTATCGAATAAGACTTGTAAAACCATATGAACAATTTGAAGAGTGGATGATAAACAATAAAAATAAATGTATGTTGATACCTGGAAAACCATTGAAAAATCACCATGGCAACTAATAATAAACCATGATTTTATGAATCGATTATATGACAAACAAAGTTATTTTGAGGCCAATTTTGCTGCATTTTACTGACATCAAATAGTGGCAAATTATATATGTTTGGAACGAGCTTGATTTACTGAATCTAGAGGTACGATTGACAACCCAAGTTTTCATTCGACAGCTGGACAGGGAAAAAATGAATATGCATAAGATGAGAAGACGTGAAGAACGTACCCACGCGCGAAAAAGTGAAATTTAGGCAACGATCTTACACGGAAATGTCACAAAATGGCCGCGCGCAGCTAATTCCACAAACTACGTGCGTTTTTGGAGCGGTGCGCATACGTGATATAGACTCGATTCAGCTTCGGAGATCATTCAGAAGTAATTGCCAATTTGATGAGAGTGTGATATTAGTTATTGCGAATTAAGTAGGAACACTCGTACTCATGCCCGTATTTATCATGTTCAATTATACAATTGTCAAATTGACAATGCAGAGAGAGTGCAAGAAAATTATCGTAAACTTCAGTTCGTAACGACAAAACGATTTTTCCATAGAGAAAGCACAGGTAAAGCGCGACGTCCTCCGCGAGCGAATTAGCGAAAGTTAGCCAACAGTTTGAACTTTGAAGTCGCCTTCACGTTCTCTGCTAGTATATATGCTGTACGTTACGGAGTTTCTTTTTTTATTTGATTTTTTCGTGGTGGCTACGGTAGTCAAAAATCTGGCGGACTACAAATCGATGCACCGAATTTGCCAAAACGTATTCGGGATTCGATGTCTTCGATCGAACACCGGCTAACCAATCGATTCGACTCAGGCTTAGTCATCATGTCCCGATATTTTCCCTCTTCCGGGTTTCACCATTCACTTTGTGTACAAAAAGCGCGGTCAACATTGAGCGCGAGTATTTCTTGTCAGTGTGCTTTTATTAAAGTGCATACGCGCAGTATTATGTACGCGTTAAAGTGTAGGCATAAACAATGGATACGCGCGGTAACAATTTACGTCACAATTGCTTGGCCCAGATTACATACCTGCATGAATAATCTGAAATCAGAGAAACTGACAGGCAAACAGACGTGTCCGTCATTGCTACAAGATAGTCATAAACATGATATACCATGATATAGGTAATAATAATAATATTGACTGGCTATACTTTCGGGGAATATCGAAAATGTTGCCCTCAAAAGAACCATATTGCCCTCATCTTTGATTCTGTTGCGGGCAACATATTTGATGTCCCCCTCAAGGCCAGTCAATATTATATAACTGTAGCACCAGTCATATATTTTGAAATACATTAAATACCAGTAGTCATTTTGTATGTTAAGATGAATTGGAGTGTTGTCCGACAATATCAGAGTGACTTTACTTTCCTAAATGTTAAAACCCTATTTTGTTCAAATTTTGACCAATTATTTGTTTCTCCTGAATTTTCTACTGTCCTTTAATAGACAACTTGCAATTAAGGTTGGATTTAGCACACTGAGTTTTAATGTAACTATATGTACGATCCATAAAATGAGTCCTTTAAACCCAGAAAGAAACAAAATTTAAAGATTTGGTGTTCTGTCAGAACTTTGTATTAATTCAGTAATATTGCTGCTGCATGAAACTTCAGCGAACACTAAACGTGTACACATGAAAGTTTCTGGTCTTACAGGTGTATACTCACTCATCTTGAATGATGTCTTTATACGTCGCTATGACTGAGATGGTTCCACAAGCTGCTGCTAAAATAGCATGGATAATTGACACCAATCTGTTTGAGAAGAAAGCAATAAGAAAAAAAGAAAAGCAATAAGAAAAAAAGAAAAGCAATAAGAAAAAAAGAAAAGCAATAAGAAAAAAAGAAAACCAATAATAATTGGATTCATATAGTGCACTTTTCCAAAGGATTATTCAAGGCTCTGTCCCTAAGTCTGTACTACAAACAGATTAAGTAAAATTTATTGAAGAAATATATTCTGAGATGTTTTTTGAGGGAATAAATTCAAGTTCTCTTTCTGAAAAATGGAAGGAGTTTGGGACAATGGACTGAAAGCATTTACCCGTAAAGCCAATCTGTTTTCGGGATTTGGGAATGACAAAGAAGGAGCTGACGTACATGTACATGTAGATTGAAGTGAACATGATGTTCTCTGTTGCTGTTAGAATGAGGAGATTTATGGAGGAGATAGATACATTTGCACAATGGTGATAAAAGTTGAGATAATTTCATTACACATTTTTCTTTCTTATTTTCTTTTTCCTCTTTGACTAGAGCCACATACATGTCCTTTATTTCCAGACATAAAACATCCCCCTAAATTAATAACAAAAGAAAAATAAAGTAAAAACAAAACAAAAGCAAAACAAAACTAGAGAATTTAGCCAATTAAATGGTTAACGATTAAAGAGCATGCTGGACAACAACTTAGACTACAATTTCTATCAGACCTCCATAAAAAAAAAAAATCCACTTCAGAGAAGAAGTTCACGCAGAACTCCAGGAGCAGCAGGAATCAGTAGGAATCAGTTTCAGTTTCAGAGTAAATAGACTTTAATACACATGGATAATAAAAACACAAACAAACACATGACAATGTTATTTCCAATTTCCAAGATTACAAGTCATGATGGGGGATTGTGTGTGAATTTTACCAAAAGTGAGAATAACGTAAAGCTAAGTTCTGTGAATATTTGCTATTTAGAATATTTTCAACATACCTTTTGAAAACACTTAAGAATTAATGAAGTCTAAAGTGTTCGATTTTATGTTTGAAAATTATTTGTCTGGATAACCAACCTGTCTGGACACACAACGTATCTGGGCGGCGGCGCTAGCGTTTTGGTATATTGTACCTGTACCAATGGGTGAATGCATGATCATTGATGATATTGATAAGAACTAGCATCATCAGGCGCCCACTCACACTTATTATGCAAGGTTATGATTAGCACCTCCATTAACATTATTTTAACTGGTTTGAAGAAAAAAAAATTATAATGAGAGAAGTTAAAACCAGTATGAATAGACTCAACATGCTCAAAATCTAAGTAACAGTTACTCAGTTACTCATTTACTGATAATAATAAAATTAAAAAACAAAAACAGGCCTAGTCAAAATTGACTGACTCCCACTGTAACATTATACATGTATAAACGACAACAACTACTACACTGGCACTGATTTGACTGCGGGCTGTGATTGATGGTGATTAAAAGCTCCCTGACCGCTGACCCAGAACAATAAACATTTACATTAATACAGGACAATCATCACTCAGTTATGTCATGATTCTTAATTTCTAATTTCTTACCGCATGGCCGTGCCGCAGGCCCTTGCGTCTGATATCTTGAGAGAAAGCAGAAACCATATTAAATGAAACGCAGTTGGCCAGAAAATACAGCCGATAATAAAGTTTGTTGTTAAGCTAACTTGATCCATTGTGGTATTACTATTAGATGTGGCTCCACTCTCAACTAATGCTGTAATAGATGAGCCTCCCTCCTCCAGGCGCCAGCAGGGGAACACCGTTCGCCTTCTTCTTTCTCTGCATGCACAGGTGGTGGACCCCGACTCGATTACCGTATTTGCTTTTGTTATGGGATCCGAGTTGACTGAAGATTCTACCAAATCAATATGATCACGCGTTGCCAATTTGAAACGAAACGCAATTTAAACTATGAACGAAACATCGCGACTGTGCTGGGATCGGGGGGGGGGGGGGGGGGGGGGGCATTCAATATATAGTGTGCGGTGGGTATGTGCAGAGGAGAACACACTCAAATTTCCGTTCCAAAGCATACCATTTTTTCTTGTTGAGAAAAAGCTGCGGGGAACACAAACGTGGGCCGGGGGCACTATAGGGGCCATGCCCCCTGTTCATCTGCTAATTTGTGTGGAAAAGCTATTTGAGTGTATAATTTTGTGTGTCACCCGCCCCGGCCCCTGTTTAACAAGTCTGGCTATGCCAGTGATTGGGTTGTGGGTCCGCCGTCTCTCTTGCCTTTCATACTGGTTGAGAAATATTAATCAAATAGCATTAATCATAATTATATCCACTTTGAACTACAACATACTATACTTTTCCTCAATATATATATACTGCGGCGCCTGACAAAGTGTACAGGTCGGAGTCCAGTATACCAACTCCTCCTATAGTTTGGCTATTCATCCAGGGGAAAAATATGATTGAAGAGGCCTATCGGGTAATATGATATTCCGTATGCGGGTCTTAAATTGACATTTGACACTGAACGCTAAAAAAAATAAGAAAAATGCGGGTAACATGAAAAGAAGTGCAAAAATACATTCCAGACGGCGTGCATTGGATGTATAACTTTGTGAATATAAGAGGAATGATTCCATCATTGACGTTTTAGCAAATTTTGAGAGAAAGTTTACGGCTCGTGGCCATGCCGCCTCCCCCCGCTTTTTCTCCCTCCCCGGTTTTTTCTTTTTTAATTTTTAGTTGGCGTTTCAGGGGTGACGACCGCTCCACCGCCCCCTCCCCGGCTACGTGCCTCCAGAGGGGCCGGGAGGTTAGGGGTCTCCTTTGATCTGGCAGCGGCTTTTTATTCATTTATTTTTTTTTTTATTTTTTACCCCGGCCTCCCCTAAGACCCTGCGATCGGAAGCTGCACCTAACCGTCAAGTTAAACCACAAAAATGAAAGTTGTTATGATCATCGGAAGCTTCTACACGCTATGTTTCTATATGCTGGTCTCTGTTTTCATTCTCATTTTCATAAAATTAATCTAATGTAGTCTTCATTACTTTTTTTTTCTTACAACTCAAACTTTAATGCACTTTATTTTGCTTTTAATGATCGAAAACATTTCTGCACTAAGTTGTGTTGTCAATTATATTGTATATTGTTGATTGCACAATACATATTGTTATATACATGTACTTTGAAAAATGAAAATGTAATGAAATAAAATCTAAATCTGAAAATCTGAAAGTATACACCAATGATGAATGATTAGATTCTTTTCATAAAACACAAGAAGGCCCTTTATTTTTTCCATTCACAACAAAATAAAAATAAAATAAATCATACCCCATTCATGATGCATTAATTTGCCTATAATCATTACCTATTATGTCTATCGCCTGTTTATTAAAATTTTATGCAATGTGTATTTTCTTTCATCACGAAAGAAAAGAGCCAGCAGTCTGGTTTATTACTCGGGTTCTGAATGCGCTGAACTCTTTCTGTGCCGATGTCATGCACATATAAAGTGACAGATAGACGTAATTGTCATTTTCATTCACCTTATTGCTCAAACACAGGAAAGGTTTATGGTGGTCAATGTCTATCAGAATTTTGAGCATTCTAAATTTATGATTATAATTATATGCTACCATAGAAATTTTCAGAGAAAATTGCAGATTTAAAAAAAGATGTTACCTTATTTCATGATCATTAAACAATAGAAAACAAAAGAAAAACCCCAAAAATAATGAACAAAAAGAAACTCAAATGTAATTTTCAAAAATTCTTATAAATAAAATTGGATAAAGTAAGAATGTTTGGTATCATAAGAAATGGTAATAAATTTCCTACAAGTTTTGTACACAATATGTTGTAAAATAATAGTGCAGACATTTGAAAAGTAAGCATTGATCACATTTGGTACAATTTTGAAGAGATCTAAACCCCTTGGCACACAAAGTTAAGAGTTAATACCATGTATAAGCGCATAAAGCGTTTATTACCGTAAAAGGCTTTTATCTATTATAGGTGCATACTTAAATAGGCCGCATGGCCTTGATAAAGTCACCAGAAAACCACCCTTTGATCGGTTTATCTTATATCACTAGCTGTTGGATATAACTTTATAAGCCACTGATCTCTTTACCGAAAAGATTTTTTTTCCATATAGAGATCAGTGGCTTATATCCAACATTTGGGCTGAGCAGGACTAGACTTCACTTGAGTTAAGATTGCCTAAACGGAATTACTGATCTAGTATGATAAACTCTCTTCAAATACATGTAAATCATCTTATTCTTAATCTCTAGTCACTTAAAATCAGACCAGTGCTCAGTTGCTCACTATTCAAAACTATTTGACATTTTTGAGCGCTGCTATATTCCGCGTTGTTAATCTAGATCAGTAACTTCAGTCGTATGTGCCGCCGCGCCTCACAATCTGGTAATAATTAACTTTATTTCCATAGATTTTGGATTACAAACAGAACTTGACGATTACGTAGCTATACACAGCCATAATCATTTCAACCGTATGATATGTATTTAACACTAATCAATTAATGAAAATGCCAATATCCACTATTAATGTATTAAATTATTACGCTCAGTCCCATTTGCTAATGTTCATGTAGGGTCTATTGCATGTAGGTCTATGAACTGGGCCGGGTTGCGTCTTTTTTTTTTTTTAACCAAGCCTAGGCAGATTTCGCATTTTTTCATACTAATACGGTTTATTCCGTCAAGACTAGTCTGCATAAATATTCATGAAAACGAATTATAGCGATATAATAAAACGAGCAAGGGCATCGAGCAGCTGTTTTGTGTGGCGCAATGAATTGGATAATCATGATAATCCAGTCCTCTCTTGGTGAAAGAACCACGACTCACGAGTTCGAACCTCGGCAGAAGTTTATATTACGAAATTTTCTTTTGCTTATTTAAAAATAAGGTGACTGAGTAAGAAAATACAAGTCCGATAGGCCCTACTTGTAGTCTCTTTCAAAGTCTTCAAAGAGGGGTTTCTGCCTAGGCTTGGTTACAAAAAAAAAAGACGCGGCCGGGTTCTTAATTATTATATTATGTCAGGCGGGCCAGAAATATTACTGAAATTACTTCACGGGTCACTGAGTATTGCACATAAGGCGTATGGGACTCTTACCGAATAGATTGTGTATTATTTATTAACTATCTGGTTTTTCATTGACATTTTTGAACTGAAAATGAATGTAGATCATCTAAATGATCTAGCGTGTCTAGGCCATAAGATCTACTGAAATCTAGGCCTAACTTTACTAGGCCTAATTAATTTTTATACTTTTTACTTTTAGTCTTTTTAAAGAGATTTTCACTGCCTGAAAATGAGGTGGCGGGTGCCCAATGCTGAGTAACTTTGTTATTCTCGGTGGAGGGGGACTGCAGCCGCTAGCCGAATTTAATCTAAAACATCGGCGGAATGAAAACAACATGCGATCGCGAAAAGAATCGGCAGGGATTTCTTCAGTTTTGGACATGATTTTGACTTTGGATTTTGCTGGAAATAATATCAAATTTCTTCCCATGATGCCATGGCCATTAAGGATAGGAGTGAGATTTTTAAGAGCTGAATTTGAAAGGAAGTATTTGAAATATTTATCTTATTTTTTCTCCCATAGTGTTTAGTACATGCGATAGAAAATGAGTTGGTGTACTAGAGACTGTAGAGTAGATCTAGTAGTTTTGCATTTTGCATTTTGCATTTGTCCCGCTTAGTGTCATACATGTATGACCACTATAAGTAACTTGGTGTGATCTGTTCCGAAATTTGAAGACTGTGTCGGTGAGAACTGAGTCTGAGATTGGGAGGAGTGCTGAAAATTTCTGGAAAAAACCCCACAAAACTGTCTTTAATTGATAAATGTTTATTTGAACTTAACGTAGACCTACTACCTAGTCTAATACACTCACACTTATGTGAGGTTATTGTAGATAACCTCGCATTCTCTACCTTCGTACCATGCAGAATTGCTTCCCATAGGCAAAAGCATTGCCAAGGCTTTGTAGCACATGTGTGATGGAAAAGAAAGAAGAAAAAAAAATCTATCCTAGATCTATATTAGAACACAAGCATTTGCTGGAATATTTTTTTATTGAAAAGTGACTGATGTAGATCTGGGACACCACTGTCAATTTCTGGGCATTAAGTCTATAAACTTTAGGAAACCATGCACAGAAGCGCTTCATTGTATCACATTGGCTTCGTCTTCCCCCCACATAGAGTGTGTGTGTAAACGAATGAGTGGTTTCCTCGACCACAATATAGCCAATTTATCATTGCCGCAGGGTATGTATTCAGTTGGCAAAAATCTTGAAATGTAGATCCTAACTTTAATCAAACTATTAATATTGGACTGGTGGTCAAATTTCTTTTCCTTTGGCCAAATAGACAAAAATTAATTCCACTCCCTGGTTTTTATAATTTTCTCTCCTTGTTTTACATTTAAAAAACTGTTCATGATGTAAAAAGGATATTTGTGGATGAATTGCAAAGATATTTGTTGCTGTTGTTTTGCTTTGATTTTAATGAGAAAGCCAATGATGATACTGCAACATATTCCATCTAAAATTTTATGATATCAACTATTTACATGTATGCAATGAATTTCTGCTTCTTTTTATCAGGAGATCTCATAGATTCATTGTATATTGGTAGTTGTTTTCGACCGAACTCCACTCATGAAGATGAGAAGAGGGAAATCCTCAGGGGCCACCCCGTCTGCTCCCAGCAAAGATGAGAAAGTGATAGCCCCTAGCTCCATCTCCCCAGAGCCGAACTTGGATTCCCCAGGCAAGGCGCCTCAATCGGAGTGGGCAGCAGGGAGTGGGACAGAGACGGAGCCTAAACCAGATGAAGAGAGGACAGGGGAGAGCAGCAAAGCCAGTGGACCTGTGGCAGGCAGTTCAGCATCCATCCAAGAAATGCTAGCTGAACTCTATCGTCTAGTTAGAGAGACACACCAGGTTGGTTGGGTATTCTCTGGATATTTCGTTTGCCAGAATTCTGAATTCCTGGACTGCCAAGTTGAATACTCTCCCCGAGATTACTCAGTATGGAGTGTATAGGCAGGGCTTGACACTAATGGGGTTGCGGCACTCGCACATTATGCGAGGTCAGATCATACCTATTGGGCTGACTCTTTCTTTGCCAGGAATCAAATCCCCAGCTAAGCTGCCAGATTTATTGTTGTATGATTTCCACAGACACTGTACATTGACAATGAAGACAAATTTTACTGTAGCAGTGACGGTTTGCATGTCTTTAATTTGAAGGAAATATTTTAAACTTATGGTACTAGCAATTATACTTGCACTTAGGGCTGAGTCATACCGTTTAATTTTTAAACCGGGGATCAACGGCTTTGCTCTGGTTGAACACCGGTGCACTGATAATATGATGGACAAAGAATATTTTACATAAGGTTCAGCACGTCCATTCGATTTCCTATTTTTAATTGCGGTACGCTAGTTACAAAGACTTGCATTTAATTTGAACATAAACTTGGCCATGTAAAAGTTGGTTAGACACTTCAAATATTTTTTGGCTTAGATTTCACTTTAATTGTAGCTCAAAGCTGAAACTCATGCCACAATTCAATCTCCAGTAAAAAACATTTGTATTCTTTTACTGTAAATGCAGAAATATTCGCGGTACGTTAATTTTCGCGGATTTCGCGCTATTTTCGGCAGGTGCGAATTCTAGAACACGCGAAAATATTAGCATGATTTCTTATACTTGTTTTTAATGGACGCTGCATTACGCTGATTAATACGTGTTTAAATCCAATTCATTTTAGAGTGCGTGTGTGTAGTTGTGCAGCGCAAATTCAAGAACCCGCAAATATGTTTTGGGTCGCTCAGCACAAAAATTTAATCACGCGACAATAACAGCGTTTACAGTATTTCATTTGATATTTTGTTGGATTCCTCTTTAAAAAAGTTGGTTTTAGTGTCAAAATATTAAATTTCTCGAAATATCCTTCCTTCTCAAACACATATTCTCAAACCCTGTTGTCATGTGACTCACTTGACTCGCGATCGTGATAGCACAGTTTACGATTACGATCGCGAGTCATGTTACTCATGTGACTGTTTGAGAAGGAAGAATAATCAGAGAAATTCAATAATTTGACAACAAAACTGAATTTTTGCAACAGGAATCCACTAAAAAAATCATATTAAATGAAAGAATATAAATATCTTTTACTGGAGAATGAATTGAGGCATGAGATTTTAGCTTTGAGCTAGAATAAAAGTGAAATTCAAGCCAAGTTTTGAAATGTCTAACCAACTTTTATGTAGTAGAATTTATATACATAGTAAGTGCTAGCAACTATGACAAATGAAATAGGTAAGGTGTTTATTACGATCTGAGATCGTTTTCTCAGGCTTCACTTTTTGCTTCCTTTCTTTGTATTATATCATTTACATAAATTCCATTGATGCACAGGTTTCGCCCAAACAGCACCAGGGATCGATAGCCTCGATTGAGGACTGGTTTACAAACCGATATGACTCGGCCTTACTTGTACTGATGTTTTGTTATGCTGATTATGTTATTTAATGTTGGACAGCAGATGTACATGTACTTAGCCAGGGACATTTCCATTTCTTTAGAAAAAGCAAAGAAAAAAGCCTAAAACGAGAGAAAAGAGCAGTGGGGATGTCAAATTGATCTAACTTAAAAATATGATAGAATTCATGAGCATAATTGTAATGGACATTTTATTCTTGGCAGGGCAAAGAAAGGAGTGAGGGAAACCTGAACCAAATCACAAAGACACAAGAAAGTATAAACCAGAATCAGAAGATCTCCCCTTACTACCGCACCAAGCTACGCAGCCTCTATCAATCGGCACTGTCAGATGCAGAAAATGAGGCCGAGTAAGTATCCTTGGATTTAGAGAGAAGGTTTTTGTAAACTTGGTGTCAAAGGATGCACAAGACTTGAAAGAAAAAAGTCAGAAAATTGTGTGGTGTGAAATGCAGCGGTTTGAAATGCGTGGGAAAATTTGTCTAGGCGGGGTACAGTATTGTACAGTAAGGGTTAAGCAGTACTCAGTATTAATGAAGGTTAAAAAGTTATTGCATGTGATTATCTATTTTATCCTCTTTTTTTTTACAGGAATTACTAGGAATTACTCTTAATGCTCTATTTATTCTTGACCCCTAAACATGGTTCTTTGAAATTCCTCCCATGTAGATTGTACAGGAAAGCACTGGGTAAGATCACTGAGATCAAGAATATACGTAACGAACAGCGTCTACAGGCAAGGAGTGCGGGACATCACTCTGACTCTGACGGACCGAGGAAGATCATGCGTAGGGGCGTTCTCATGAACATGCTGCAACAGACCGCCATCACGTTACCCCTCTGGATTGGGCGCACAGAGCAAGAGTAAGTGCTCTGAGCTCAGCTCCCTTATTTTTAAAGGGAATGTCCACCCTGATATTTAATTTGTTGGTTTTAAAAGAAGCAGAAAAATTGAAGAAACAGATCAATGAAAGTTTGATAAGAAATGATAATCTGATAAAAAATGAGAAAGTTATGAATTGTTTTGAAGTTATAATCAAACCAAACCTAAATTGGCAACTCTGTGACGTATCTTGCGAGCTCCTCTCCCATTTGCTCCGTACACAAAAAAATCATAAATTTTCATTTTCTTTTATTTCTGTTGAGGGAACAGATTTGAATCATATAGTTTTTGTGTAAAAGCATGAGTGAAATGACTATATCTAGCATGCATGTATAATGAAATATTTTTTTAGAGAGAAAATGGAAATTTATGATTATTTTTTGGCAGTACAGGGCAAATGGGAGATGAGCTCGCAAGATATGTCACGGAGTTGCCAATTTGTGTTTGATTGATAACTACTTCAAAATTCATAACTTTCTTATTTCTTATCGGATTTGCTCAAACTTTCCCTGCCCTGTTTCTTTAATTTCCCTGCTTCTTTTAAAGCCAACTTATAACCAGGGTGGACTTTCCCTTTAATCCTTTTGAGACAATTGACCACATTTTGTGGTTTGGCTCAATAAATTATGATTCAGGGCTCTACAAAAATACCAGATGCATGAGTGGAAAGGGCCAAAAATTTCTGCATATATATACTATGTCCATTTTTGTTGCAAGACCATATCGTGTTTGATGCCAGGAATTTTAAAAAAGAGAATAAGCTTTAAAATCCTTAAATTGGCAACGCATTGAGAGGTTCAAAATCATTGTTTTTTTATCAAAATTGGCAATTTTTTCAACTTGCCAACAAAATTTGTAGCCCTGTATATTTGTTTTCAAAGATATTACACTTTATTAGAACCATGTAGCACTAAAAGAAAAATATTAGTGTTGCCAATTTGAAGAATGAAATGTGATCAATTTAGCCCTTAAATAATTCCTGTCCTGAAAGGGTTTAAAGGGGCATCCAGAAGCATGACAAAGATGATTCAGTAGATTATGTTCAAAATTGGGCTCACAACAGTGCATAATACAGTATAAGGTTTGTTCAGCATTCCAACAGTGCATAATACAGTATAAGGTTTGTTCAGCATTCCAACAGTGCATAATACAGTATAAGGTTTGTTCAGCATTCCAACAGTGCATAATACAGTATAAGGTTTGTTCAGCATTCCAACAGTGCATAATACAGTATAAGGTTTGTTCAGCATTCCTGAAGCTGATTAGCTATGACAGACACAGGAAGTTAAAGAGAAGGTTATGTTCTGGTGAAGGTGAAAGATAAGTTTGTGAGCCTTTTCGTTCTTTTTATTTTAGTGTGAAAGAATATCACTGAAGAGATGTCCCCTGAAAAAGGATTCCTCTTCAAATGCCTTCATATTTGGAAAATAACAAGAAATACATGTACATGTAGCTGAATATCATGCCACATGTGTGTGTATATTCATATACACATTTACATGTATATGTGCAGTGCATCTGAATTTCAGCAAGGCTAAATCAATTTCTTGTCATTTTGACTATGCCAAAACCTCAAAGTATGTGCTTATTCTTATCTACTATATAATCAACCTTTTCCAATTTCGTCCAGACGGTTTCTTTCACAATGTTATCATATGACCAGAATTCAGTTTTATTTCTAACAGTTGCCAAACCAAATTGGAGTTTATATTATTTTCCTGCTGCATGCTTCGGGCCTGCACGTTTAGTAGGTGGTTGAAGGCCGGGCCCTGTTTCATAAAACTTGTCATCAATGACAAGTTGCAAAAATCTGATTGGCTTAGAGCAAATTTGTTGGTAAAATCACAGACAAGACACTTGATGAAATGCCCCCCTGGAGTAACCATTGACTGTAGCTGTCCGGAACAATGGACCATTTATTGTTCCTGTTTGGGAGTGTACTTATCCAAAACTTTAGCTTCACACTAATTTTTCGAGGATATTGTCAAAGGTTCTAGTTGTTTATCTTAATGAAACAGTTGTTCATACGAATGTGGGAATCTTTCTGAATTTTTGGGAATCATATGTTGGTGTGTTCCTGTTATTGTAGAGCTGTGCCATATCAGTCAACTGTATATGAGCAATCCATATCAACCTGTTGACCACTGCAGTCTCTCGTTCCCATAGGCTTAATACAGGGCTAGTCGGTTCCAGTAGTATTGCTGCATTAATTTTTTTTCCAAAGTGGCCTTTTCAATTGAAACATTGCAGAATTACTAGGCTATGTTCATTTTCGCAGTAGAGACGTTGAAAAAAAATGAAAAGTTAATGATTTGCATGACTGAAACAAAGTGGTAACTATTCTCTTGCCTCTTTTTAAAGATCAAAATTGAAGTGTCACACGTGCAATACTGACTTCAATAACAACTCCAGTAATTTGTTTCTTTTGTGACAGAAAACCCCCTCCTCTGTGTGGTGCTGTGGCCGCAGAGTCCAGCTACATCTCCAAACCAGGAGACTACGTGGCAGCCAGGGTGAGAGGGAGCGACGGGGATGAGAACTGGATCCTAGCAGAAGTGATTTCCTTCAACTCTGGCACAAACAAATATGAGGTGGATGACATAGATGAGGAAGGCAAAGAGTAAGTGACATTAAAAGCCTATGCAGATGGGTTTATTGAATAGGAGGACAGCTTCCCCCTAGGACACCTATCTCACAGTGACAAATACCCCTCTACTCCCTTTAAGAATATTACTTCAATTACTCTCAGAAAATTACCCTAAACAAATGACCCAAGGATTTTAATTTAGGGGGTAGTTTATTTTTTGCCGTTAAGGGTAATTGTCCTATGGGGTGTTTGTCCTGGGGAAGTTTTCCAATGGGTGATAGTCGGGGGGAGGGGGGGGGGGGGAGTTGTCTTGGAATTGGTTCCATGCGCACCCAAGATGAGTTAAAAAAAAAAAAATTGTATTTCTTATTGATTTTCATGATTGATCACCTGAGATGAGTTTCTAGCAATGATTTCCACCTTACGTGGATATCGCATTGTACGCACGGCTTTTAGCGAGCAGTTGATGCGCCCGCACAACTAAAATTAGGAGCCCTCACTCAAACACAGTACGCGGGACCGTGTGTACTCGGTCCCGCGCAGTGTACTCCTACATGTATTTGAAAGATACATGATTTTATTTTTCATCTAAAAAAGACATTATACTAATTGTCACATTAAATCGCCTCTAGAGTTTGTAAGGGTACAAACAGTATAGCAGCGGTGTTTTTCTGCGAGCCCAAACGTGGTGACAGGTCGCATCAAATGTAGAGGGCGTTGCTTTATCCACTGCTAGAGATCGATGGTTTCTTGTTTGTTTGGAATTGTATGTTATTGGAGTTATATGTAATCAAGGGAATAATATACAATATATACTATAGCTAGCATGCTGTTAAACGTCCTCCAAGAAATCATAGAAATGTATTGCAGTAGTTTTTTGCATGAGAAGAAGCAGTGGGAACGTTGCCCAGCATCACATCACAGTGACAATTAACCCATTGACAATTGCATTCTCAAATTCCCATAGATTTTATACATGGATCACCTGGTTCCAGTTGGCAACGGGTTCACTGATTTTAAATGGCTATGCACATAGTGATCTCATATAATAGAAAAAAAAACATATTCATTGTTTTTCGGAATTCATTTTCATACTTTTAGCTGTTTTTAATGATTTTTCAACATTCCTTCTAAGCAACTTGTTATTAACCCACTGGCCATGGGAACCGGGTGGTCCCTGTATAAACTCCTATGGGAATAAGATAATTCGGTAGTCAACGGTTTAACGTTGGATGATTCATTGAGATGCAAGGTGAAGGCATAGCTATCTTTAAAGATTTTGTTGTTGTCTTTTTCTCCTTACCCAGGAGACATCTGTTATCAAGACGGAGAATAGTTCCATTGCCGTTGATGAAGGCCAACCCGGAAACAAACCCAGAAGCTTTATTCAAGAAGGGAATGGTGAGATACATTTCTCTATGTTTAGGATTGAATGTTTGATGTTCATATGGACAATGTATGTGGCAGTTGAGCTAGCTGTAAAGAGAATAAAAAAGAACATAGACGTATGGGCCCCGTTTCATAAAACTTGGTATCAATAACAACTGCCAAAGTTCTATAACAAATCTGCTCTCGGCCAATCAGATGCAAGTATTTCAGGAGCTGATATCAGTTATTGCAACTTGTTATCGATAACAAGTTTATGAAACGGGGCCCTGGGCTAGATGGGTAGTAATGTGCTTGTAATCATTTAAATCCCTTGTAGAATTACATAATGATGCTTTGACTAATACAGATTTGTGGTCCATCGACAGTCTTTTGTCCAAGTCAGACATCTGTGCTTACTGCTGGGATCAAGACCTCAAAAGTGCAGACTGCAATAGGGGTTCCACTTTCCAGTCCTGGACATACCACTCCATATATATTTGTAAAGTTCTAGGCCAGTATTCAAATCAATACCCAAGTGAAATATATTAGGATTTTATTCATTTTTTTGGGCTAAATGAATTGAATTGAATTGAAATTATAGATACATCTGTCATTATAACAGAAATTCTTCTTCCATCGGTTAACAATAAACATAGGAAATAAACATATAAAATAGGACATAACAGTGAGGTGTACAAGTATACATAGCAATGTGAACAAAACATCAGAGAATGTTACTAAACATGTTGATGAGGCACAAACAGGAACAAGTCACAAGAAAAAGTGGCAAATAATGATAAATCAGTGTCTTAAATGGAACAGAAAACCAATGGTAGTCGCTAGTGTCCCTGTATTAGAGAGTTACGACAACTGGGATTTGAACGCCATTTTTTTCCACTATTACGTAACATTTCTATTCAATTCCGATGAGCACCTGGGTGTTCTCAATAGAAAGAATTCGAATGCCATTTTGTTTCCAGAAAAGTGGGACGTCCATGTCGCAACTCTTTAATACAGGGACACTAGTAGTCGCCACCAAGTAGCGCCCTCTAAGTAAAAAAATTAAAAATATAAATGAATAAAATATGTCACCGACTTAGGTATTCATTTAAACTTTTTGTTTTAATTGAGTTATCAAATGCTATATTTTACTGTTGCCCTACCGAAGTTCCTTTAATGGGTGAATTTGTCCTGTATGGATGTACCTGCTAGTGAGTAGGAGAACTTGTAAATGTGGAGGTTGTATGATTTGCCATCTTTGCTTGACATCCATGAGTTTGTATTTGATATTTCCTCCAGAATATGTTCTATCTCTCATTGGAGTGTGAGGTACTTTTTAATACTATTGAGCAGTTCTTCCCATTCAATGGGGAGGATCTCTCTCCTTTGTATTCGGACTAAATGGTATTCATATGTTGGATATCAATCTGAAATGTGGGACTGCTTAATATTTTCCCGCTCGTTGTAGAGTGTGATGGGCAGACTGTTTGAATTTCAGAACGAGGTGTGCCATGTTTGTGAAAACAGTTGCTAGTTTGACTGCTAGATATTTTCCCGCACGTTGTAGAGTGTGATGAGCATTTGGACCATTTGAATTTCAGAACGAGTTGTGCCATGTATGTGGAAGCAGTTGTTTGTTTGTTTATATTTCATTAACATCCACAAGTTTAACTCGGCTACTGGTATTTCTTTCTGGAGACGTTCCGTCTCTTTTGGGAGTGTGAGGTATTCTGTGTCTTCTGTATGCACAGCTCTCGGTCATGTAAGGAGGCTTTCTCATCTTTGTCTTCAGGCTATAGTATTTCATGTGAAACATGCATGCTCTCTTCATAACCCTCCCATTTTGCATTTTCAGTTGTGCATATTCTTCTTTCAACATTTTGCATCTTTGTTGCCAAGAGGTCTTCGTTTCCGCAATGCTCTCTAGGGTGCATAAAATGTGCCTCTTCCCTCCTTCCACTGCAAAGTTAAGAGTACACTTCTCTGTATTTTATTTGCTGCCATCTTTAGATCTGCCAATTTCCTTTTTGTCGCTTGCTAAGTGCTTTGCTTCAAGTGTTTCTAATTTTATGTCATGCAACCGCAAGTTACAGGGTCTAGAAAATAAAAATTCCCCCTCCCCCCATGATAGAAATGGCAAATAACTTATTAGAGTATCTTTTAAAGAGTATACATAACAGCTGTCATTAGACATACCTGTCCATTCGGTAGCTGTAGAGGGGCTGATAAATTGTCATACTCCTCAGGTTCATGAAGATGTATGTACGTCGGGGCCATCTCAAATTAAAATTTTTTTGCCAGCCTCGTATACTTGAAAGCAGTAGATGTCGCCATCCCTTGCACATCTTTCTACTTGGTAATAAAAGCCATCCCCGGCTAGGAGATCCAGATATGTTTGTATTAGCTGTTCCGACTTGTCAAGTGCCCTTCGCCCAACCCACTCCGGGTATTGAATTCTGTTGTTAACTGCTGTAATTTTTTACTGGTGAATCTTAGAAAATTCTGGTTTGGTTATGTTATTGTTGTTCCATAGTAATGGAAGGGTTATCAATGTCATTTAAAAAAAAATGAATACATAAGAAATACATGATTTTTAGCCCTTTTTGTGCTTTAACACTTCTTTAATCCTTTTCTCTCACCCTCTCCTCTGTCTTTCAGCTTGTGATGGCACTGTACCCTCAAACCACCTGTTTCTACCGAGCGTTAGTGGAGCGACCTCCAGAAGGGGTAAGTGTGGTTGTTTGTAGTGGCTACAGTAGGACCTGTCTATTAAAGACCACCAGAGGGAAACAGAAAAAGTGGCCACTGTAGACAGGTTCTATGACACATATTTATTCCTGTAGGGAGACATACATGTAGCTGTAGTAGGTGATCACTATAGAAAGTGGTTTTTATAGTGAAGTGGTAATTTAGATTTTTGGCTGTATCTGTAGTCATCTTTATGACCGACAGCTTCTCCTGCTGAAAGTCCTTACAAGCAATCTTGACTTGTGGTAATGAGGAAAGTAAAAGAAAATATGGATTTCACCATAAAAGGATATCCAAATTATTACACAATCGATGTCTATTCCTCTATGTGAATCCAATTTAATGAATCTTTTTTTTGTAACATGACCCTTGATATTTTTGTTTTTCCAGCCAATTGATGATTACTCGGTTCTCTTTGAGGATAACTCCTACGCAGACGGCTATTCACCGGCCCTGAACGTGGCCCAGAGATATGTGGTCCAGGTCAAAGAACCAAGGAAAAGATGAGGACATTTTCAAACTCCTTGAGGGATGCGCAACATCTCCTTGACTTCTTAGAACGATCCAAAGAGCAAAATCGTCCAGTTGAGGTGTATGTGGCATCTTCTCATTTTCATCATGGAAATGATGTCGAGTAGGTTTCACGCCAACTAGCAAAACCTGTTGAGGAAACAGTGGAGGATGCGAAGTTGTCATCATGCTTGCAGTCGTGATTGATTAGCTAGTGCCACTTCTGCAGCGGTTCTTTCTTGGGTAGGATGCCTGTGATGATGGAGGAGTCCTTTGGCAGCATTCACCAGGCAAATGCAGTTGTCTGTTTTTCTACAATGGCCTCCATTTTGGCTCTTTATCAGAATATGGTTTCTAGCTATGTCTTACTTGGTCTGTAGCACATGTTGACTCCATTTTTAGGCGATATATATCATATTCACCAGTGTCCCTACAAGAAACTGGCTTTAATAGTTATTACTCATGTTAGCATCAATGCTCCACACATTACTCAGTTGACAGTACAATATATATAAATTATAGATATGCGTGATATGTGACTTTGTTCTTTTAAAAATATGTGGTTCATCATCCAACATTGTGTAGGTAATGACTTGCTTTCCTTATTTATGAGCTCACCTTGAATATGCTATTTTATACTTTCTCTTTTCCCATTTTGTGTACTTTTTCCAATTTTCATGGTCACTTGATGTTTTGTCCATCTTCTTGTAAGCCATGTGAATGCTTTGCCTCCAAAGAGGCTGCTTTGGTACATGGAGTTTTCATCTATGTCATGGTATGTTTTTGTCGCTATGTCCTTGTTTAAATATAAGGCGCAACTTCAAACATAGTATAGGCTTGCATTACCAATTGGAAATGAAGTGATTTGTTGATTTGAGGGTTCAGTGTTCAAGTTCGAAGGTCACAGAGGTACATTTTAAAGATCACATATCCTATGCGTGCAATGCTCTGCTGTTTCAATTTTATACCGTAGTCTGAACTGTGATGAAAAAAAACTGGGCATTTTGCATATTTTATGAAAAGCTCTTTCCAGTTAAATCACTAATCAGGTTTTTTGTTTGAACCTATTTGCAGTATTCATCTCCACAAGAATGTGCCATTTTTAAGTCCAAGTTACCAACCTTATCAATCATCCATACAGACCTGCATACCGGTAACTGGAGGTTGGATGTAAAAACCCGTGTGCAATGTCAGTTTATGTTATGGTAATGTACAGTGTTGGCAAAAGTCAAAGGAACTAATGAATATTGCAGGTCAAGTGTTTTGGGCAGCAAAATGAACCAATAGTTTCATGTTTAAAACGGTGTACGATGAAACCTGTGTGTAAAGACTGCTCAACGGAGACAAGAAAGTTGCTTATAGGGAGGTAATCTTTACGTACAGGTTCCTTCGAGACGTACACATGTTTCAATGAGAAATAACGTTCAAGGAAAACAACGAATGTGATTTGTAAAGACAGGTGGTCATTTTACAAAGGTGGTTGCGAAAGGAGGTTCACCGTTTGACCCCAAAATGGTACAGTCTAAAATTCTCTTTCAAAATGTTACATGAGCAGCTTCGAGTGTTCTTTGTAACATGGTAAGTAATCAAAAGGAAGAAAATATGACAATTAGTCCTTCACATTTCATATAATTTCTTTATTTACAAAACAAACCATAATTGGTTTGATAATATATATGTACATGTTAACATGAACCAGTTGATTTTCAACTCTGATGCAGAGAAAGGCATACATTTGCTTTTGCTACATGTAAAAGCCATTCTCTACTATCTTATAATGGATCTAAACCTAATTACAAGGCATCAAATGCATAAGACATCTATCTACCGGTACACACTTGACTTTACAATTTTACCTCAACTACTTTTAAAGAAAAGGTCGAGTTCTGGGAAAGGTGAAAAATAATTTAACTTTCTCATTCCTTTTATGTCGGTTTGGAAGAACATCATAGTAGAATTGTCTCCGGAGA
The DNA here is from genome assembly GCA_025617745.1 of Heliocidaris erythrogramma. Classification (NCBI taxonomy): domain Eukaryota; kingdom Metazoa; phylum Echinodermata; class Echinoidea; order Camarodonta; family Echinometridae; genus Heliocidaris; species Heliocidaris erythrogramma. Next base: position 28,491,524 of record CM046861.1, on the reverse strand, counting down.
AGGATATGACGAGAAATAGCTGAAGTATTTGGGCCGAACATTCATGCCACTAGTGTGTGCAGTCCCATATACCCATTTATGTGTCTAGGGCATGTGCTTTTCATCAAAATGGGGATGACTTCAAAACCTCACAAGATACACAAATTATTTATGTGGACGTTATCAACCTTTCCCACGTGACGAGAACTCAACTTTATCTTTAATCTGACACTTCATGCAGAGTGGGTAATTTGAAAACTATGAGGAAATACAATAACTGCTTCCCTGCTAATTTGGATATCTGTTGTAAATTAAAATGGCAGAACATCGGTGTTAAAAAGTCATGCCCAGATGCTATTACTTGGAGGGGGCCTATTGTTCACTCTTTAATGTGCCATAGCGCCTCGTGTGCAACAGACTCAACGTTATGGTCAATGCAAGTGCCATCAATTTTTAATTTGTACTCACAAGATTCTTGGGAAAACTTTGTCACGAAATGCTGATTATTATTTAAGGCTAAGATTTCAAAACTTACAATATTAAATTGTACATGTAAAAACTATTGGGGCAAAGTAATTGTATTCTTGCCGTACATATGCGACAAAATTCAAAAACCAAAAGAATTCTTGAACTTTTCCGTAACTTACATTCAACTGAATCCCAATGTACATTTTATGGAAATTGAATATTTTCAGCATGCTTGCACAAAGATTAGCACCTGCCTGAAAAGCAACGGTCTGTCAAAGCACTGCACTCTGCTTTCATGAGCTCTGATTTTTTAATGAACATCATACTGTTTACTGTGTTAAAATGAGGTTTTGACTGAAATTATCGAGAGAAATCAATGCCTGAATGTGTGAAAAACTGCATACTTTATACGTCTTTGAAATTTGATCACACGTTTGAATCTTCTAGAAAATTATTACACAAGTTGAGTGGAAACTATTCTGAATGTTTTATTATAGTACTGTGGCTAGAGCAGTGAAATATATCTGGGCTCTATTTATTAAAACTTGTTATCAGTAACCATTGCAACAGATCTAGGACAAATTTGCTGTCAGCCAATCAAATGCTACAATTTCAGTAGCTTATAACAGTCATTGTGACTTGTTATTGATAACAAGTTATATGAAACAGGGCCCTGGAGTTGTCTTATTGCAAAACTTGTACAAAAGAGAGGTTGTTAGTAAATGTATATTTATTCTGTACATTAAAGCGATCATATGGCACAAATTCTTATTAATATAATAAAGCCTCTTAGATATTATACAACTCAAAATAAATTAATGGCTTGTTTTCTGTCTTCTTTGTTGTGTCAGCCGTCTTCATCGTATTCCTCGTCAGGGGCACACTGTATGAAAAAGAAAGAAAATGATTATAGTGTAGTGTAAACTCATTATAAAGAGCTCCAATATAACAAGATTCCTGATACAACAAGGTAATATTGCTGGTCCCGGGCCTTCATGTTCTTTTTTTTCTTCACCCTGATATAAGGAGATTCCTGATATAACAAGGAAATTTACCTGGTCCCAAGGTCCTCGTTATAGAGAGTTTCCCCTGTAACTGATTTTTTGCTGTTCCGTAAAGACATGATCCAAATTTCATGCAGGGATGCACTCTTAAGAAGAGAATCATTAAAACAACTTCACTTGATGTGCAGAATCGCAACTGAATCCGGTGACCAGGGTAATAATGCTGTAAGCGCATTGGTCGGTTACATTGTAACTGGTAAGGCGCTATATAAGAAACGGCTATGTTTATTATTATTATTCGAATAAACTGCTGGGAAGTTTTTAAGATCATGTGCCTTCAGTCCATACTTTGTGTTGACTCTGTTGGGCCATTTCATAACACCAAACATTAGCTATTCTTTTAACAAAAATTCGGGATTGGACTATTGCTTCAATTTAAAACAGCATAAACATGAATCCATGTACACCTACTATAACACCAGGGCCCCGTCTTATCAAGATTTATGACTGATTCAAATCGATCACAACTATCTCTCAAATACACAGATGCGATTGATTTTAAGTTGTGATCGATTCAAATCAATCACAACTTTTTGTAATACAGGGTCCAAAAGACGAAACTTTACATCCCTCTGATTTCTCTTTCAATTGCTTGTAAATAAAATCATTAAAGAAATCACTCTTCTTGTTGATGGAGAAATGGATCGATTTCAAAGAAGGTGGGGGGGGGGGGGTTAAATAAGAAGTGTTAAGTATATACACGGAACAGGTATGAAAAAAATATTCTCTTTGAGGGAAAAATGGAGAGATGTTTGCTGAGAACATCACTGAGATGCCACTTTGGCCGAATTCTCAAAGGAGGTTTAAACGTAAACCATGGTTTCAACCTTTGTACGCGTACTAAAATAAACGTAAATAAGCACACATTGTCCATGCGGGTGCTTAAAGAAAATATATAATAGACCTGTTTACTAAGTGATTTTACTAAGTGATTCAAATTTTATGCATACTTTTGAAACAGGTTGTTCTTGACAACCTGAAAGCTTGCCAGACACAGCAACAAGTAATGTATGCAAACTGGATTCCAAGTATTGTAGTTCATTCATTACTAGGTCCCCAGGAAAGAAACATCCATAAATTTGAATCACTTAGTAAACAGGTCTATTGGGTTGGATTCCGTGCGCACATACGCTTAAAAAACCTAGGAGGGGGTTTAAACCATGGTTTAAAATAAACCTCTCTTGTGAATTTGGGCCTTTATGTTTGATTGATCACACCTTGAAAACTTCATAACTTACTAATCTCCTTTATCATATTTTTCTCGAACTTTCACTTTCTGTTTTTATTAAAGGACAACTTGATGCAGACTCTTCCAAACAAGCTCTAAAAAACAGACAAATTGCCCCACACATAAAAAACAAAACAAGAGCTCCAGGGGGGCACGACGCTCACCTGAGGTGGATCAATTCACATCTGGTGCATGTTCTCTCTAGCACCACCAGGAGATATGTTAGAAATTGAAACAACTAGGAGGATGTACATGAGATGATGTTAGAAATTAACATAATTCGCCCCCCCCCCCACCCCCATGGTCTACAATGTCATGTATTATTTGAATCTCCTACATCTAAGGATGATTCCCACCAAGTGTGGTTGAATTCCGATCATGTGTTTTGGAGAAGATCAGAATGTACCCCTCCAGTATGTTACCCCCACAGGGCCCCTATAGGGCCACTCAGAGAAATTTCATGAACAACATTCATTCTTCATCTATAGAGGTATCTCCATACACAATACCAAGTCTGAGCTATGCCTGGTTCTGGAGAAGAAGATGTTTGAAATTTACATAGCTTTTACAATTGGGGGCCCTCCCCCTGGGGGCCACATGTACCATTTTAGCAACTTTGGGTCCCCTACCCCTAAGGATGATTCCTACCAAGTTTGGTTGAATTCCGATCATGTGTTTTGGAGAAGAAGATCAGAATGTACATTTTGCCTGGCAGCGCCCCACCCCCCTCCAGTATGTTACCCCCACAGGGCCCCTATAGGGCCACTCAGAGAAATTTCATGAACAACATTCATTCTTCATCTATAGAGGTATCTCCATACACAATACCAAGTCTGGGCTATGCCTGGTTCTGGAGAAGAAGATGTTTGAAATTTACATAGCTTTTACAATTGGGCCACATGTACCATTTTAGCAACTTTGGGTCCCCTACCCCTAAGGATGATTCCTACCAAGTTTGGTTGAATTCCGATCATGGGTTTTGGAGAAGAAGATGAAAATGTAAAAAGTTAACGGACGACGCACGACGGACGACGGACAAATTTCCATCGCAATAGCTCACTCGAGCCTTAGGCTCAGGTGAGCTAAAAAACCCTCTTGTGATCAAAAATTTAATCTGACACTGCTGTCTTGTGCTACTCACATAGTATTCCACAAATGAGATCTGCCCATCCTCATTTCTGATCATGTACTGAAGAGACAGGAATCCTCTATTGTCTGTTCGTATAGACACCTTGCTAGATTGCATTAGAGCCTTGATGGAAGGTTTCAAAAGGCATAGCTTGTATCTGAGGGGGATTAATAGAATAACGCCGGATTAAATCAACAGTCTGAAAGAGACTATACACTGGAGAGATCTTGGAAATCTCTGTCTGCTTGTAGAGTAGACACCTTGGTAGATTGCATGAGAGCCTTGATAGGTTTCAACAGACACAGCTTGTACGTGAGGGGCATTAACAAAATGAAACTCTCAGCTAACTTGGGTTTAAATTAAGTCTGAAGGGGCCATGTACTGCAGGGATATGAAACCTATTTTATTTGCTCGAACAGACACCTTACTTGAATGAATTAGAGACTTGATAGAAGTTTTCAACAGGCATAGCTTCATAGCTTGTACTTGAGATGGGATAAACCCAATGCAACTCTCGGCTCACATTAGTATAAATCAATATGGGTTCTATGCTATCTGCTGAAAAAAACCCAGAACTCGGCTGCTAGCATAATAAGGTTTATAGAAATGTGACTCCAGGGCCCACATAAAGCTTGAAATTGATCTTACAATCAATTTTTACAATTGATGGTACATTGTAGTCAATGAGATGGATCATAAATATCAATTGTACGATCAATCTACAGCTTTATGTTACACGGCCCAGAGGCAAATTTCAAATATATATTTTTTTTACTCTGTATGTTTGGGTTCCACATCCCTAGCAACTCACTAGCAATTATAAAATATCAGAATTCATGGTAAATTCTGCTATGGGATATTGTTATTCACACCTGTAATTCCAACTAAGTAACATGTTTGAATGAATTATGTTGTGCCTATTTGGCAAATATAGTTCAATCACAAGTTAAATCCAATTGCAAGATTTCAGCCCATATCAGGTTTTATAAATGTCATAAATGTATGACTGACAGATTTTATGATCGCAGAGTAATAAATCATGATCTATATTAAGGCAGTCTTTGTTCCCCATTGAACTGTAATTTGAAACTAACATACAGGTAGGAATCAAGTTAATATTGTTCAACTGATCAAAGAGAATTCAATTCAATTCATGTTATTTATTCACAGAGCTTGCAATCAGCCAGCGGAGGTTTTAAGGACGATAAAAACATTTACATATACATAACATAAAAATCAGAAAATACATAGTAAAAGAAATATAGCTTGGGGTAGGTAAAGTGAGTGGGGGGGGGGGGGGGGGGATAGTTGAAGCATAAGCGGATGATAAAAGGAGAGCAACAGAAGAGAGTGGTTTAGAAAGAGAGACTAAAAGAGAAAGAGAGACATGAAGAAAAACAGCAAGGGAGGGACAGAGAGAGAGAGAGAGAGTAGAAGCAGAGAGAATAAGAAAGAGAGCTACAGTATAGAATCTTACCTGATGCTCTGAGTTTGTGTGCATTGAAATGACTCCACCATATCGGAGTCCTTCGGGAAGTCGGACTGTATGGGGGGGAAAAGAGATTCATATGGAGAGACACATGTTACTTCTACATGTATTATAATCCAATTCATTACTTAACTATTAAAATGTATCATACATTTCTACATTGAGGTTCATAATCTTTAATGTCAATTTACTTGACTGTCATGCTTTGTTTGCTACTTGAATGCTGAAAGAAGCTTGCATGCTGTTTACGGTCAAGATCCAGAGAAACTACAAGTCAGTTAATAGTAGGAATGATCTCCAGATCCCTGTTGACTGCTACCACATTTCATCTTCATAGTTGAGAGAACATCTCAAGAAAGCATATGAAGTATAAACAATAAACTTCCATCAACGGTTTGAAAATATTCAGGGTAGGACCAGTTTCGGTTTCATTCTCTCAACGGTGAATGCTGTAGGTTTCTATTAGTTCATTATAGCCAGGCATCACATTATGGGCCACTTGAAGTGCCAATAAAAAGAAGCGGTGAGATGATAAAACGACTTATATTACATGTAAAAGGATATGCACAACATCAAATAATGGCATTAAGTCCACTCTTAACCCACTGGGTATTTTTTCTTTCCATTTTCACATAATCACATGCAAATTATATCATACATTGAAAATAATCACATAAAAATTATATCATATATTGAACGACTTTTTATGCAAGAGGTCCCAGGGGTTATTTCTTGGCTGGACAGCAGGGTTTGCGGTGTCCCAGACTTGTACGCCCATCAATATTTCCAGTGCTTTTTATTTCTTTCCATTTTCACATAATGACAGACAAATTATATCATACATTGAACAACTTCTTTATGCAAGAGGGTCCAGGGGTTATTTCTTGGCTGGACAGCAGAGTTTGCGGTGTCCCAGACTTGTACGCCCATCAATATTTCCAGTGCTTTTTATTTCTTTCCATTTTCACAAAATCACATACAAATTATATCATACATTGAAAATAATCACATAAAAATTATATCATATATTGAACGAATTTTTATGCAAGAGGGCCCAGGGGTTATTTCTTGGCTGGACAGCAGGGTTTGCGGTGTCCCAGACTTGTACGCCAATCAATATTTCCAGTGCTTTTTATTTCTTTCCATTTTCACAAAATCACAGACAAATTATATCATACATTGAACAACTTCTTTATGCAAGAGGGTCCAGGGGTTATTTCTTGGCTGGACAGCAGAGTTTGCGGTGTCCCAGACTTGTACGCCCATCAATATTTCCAGTGCTTTTTATTTCTTTCCATTTTCACAAAATGACATACAAATTATATCATACATTGAAAATAATCACATAAAAATTATATCATATATTGAACGAATTTTTATGCAAGAGGGCCCAGGGGTTATTTCTTGGCTGGACAGCAGGTTTGGTTGTGTCCCAGACTTGTACACCCAATGATATTTCCAGTGCTTTCCACCAAGTCTGGTATCAGTGAATTACGATCTTCTGCACATGGAAACTGCCTACCATACATGCCTTTTCACTCATACACTCTTTACACAGAGTTAACGTCATTTTGGCTCTCAAACAGAAGACATATTTGGTATTTCTATCAAAAGGAACTTACATAAGCACTGCCTGCATGTCCAAATGTAGAGAGTCTGAAGTAGGGTTTGTCTGGAGATAAGAGAATCTCTATCACCTCACTCGTCATGTCCAGTTCTTGGAATGCATCCTTCAGGCAGTCACTCTAGGTAAACACATACAAATATACAGGCAGTGTGATCATGCTATAAAGCTAACACCAGACTACTACATTTTAAAAAAATTGATAAGAGAATACTTTGCTCACATTTTGCTGACTTCCTCTGCCAAATCTTGCACTTCTAGACCTAAGTGAGATGGTGTCTTATCTTTAATATCATTTAATTTTATCTCCCTTTTGGCCTTGGAGTTGTTTTATGAGAGTACGTGGTGATGGGGATCAATGTGGAACTTTTGTTACTACTTGTGTAATCAGCAAAGGGCATAGTACAAAGTTAATTTAATTTTGTTAACAGTTATACAAAAATTTTAAAAATAAGAAATTCATCTTTGCACAGTCACTAAGATTGTGCCACATGCCGAGTGCATTAATGGGGCTCAGATAAAAACATAAATATACCCTCCTACCAATCATACCTTCATGATGATTTTATTGACAACATTAGCACTGCAGAAGTTGAAGTCCAACATTTCATCTGGTTCCAACGTCTTGATACTGCAATCTGTCACAACACCGCTCTCTTCCAGCCTGTTTTGATGCAGAGAAGATCGTGAAATATATTTAGTGATAGAACGTGTGTGTGCTTCTTTTTATCGTCACAAATACCTGCACACTTCTCCCTACTGTTTCTGTAACAAAACTCAGTACTTTACAATACAAGAAGTGCATGTATTTTTGTTTTATAGCATTAATATTGAAGCTGTTGAACAAAAGCCTATAACATTTAAAATTGATTAATAGGAGCTCAAGATAGTAAATATTTAAAACAAATTTACTTCTGACTAGATCCTAAGATGCTACAAAGGGCCAGAATTTGTCTCTTTGGAGCCAGAAGGGTGTTAACTCTGTACAAATGATGGGACTCAACGCCCTTCTGGTTCCAAACTGACAAGATCAAAAAACAGATAATGAGACAGTATGCTTTATGACATTAGGGAAAATATTTTCCAGAGGGGGAATCATATGACACCTGAAGGGACAACAAGTGTTATCTTTCAGCTTAAGTCAGTTAATACAGAAAATATTTCTCTGCATGTATCCATTGTAATAGCTTGAAGTATTTTATCCTAAACACAAAATGTTTGCATTGACTGGTCAATGAACATAAAATACATGTAACATCAGTGATAACTGGCCTGCAATCGTATGCAAGTATCATGCCTTCAACCAATCTCTTGTCGGCATTATCGTGAAATAAGTCACCGGTCCATTCACTGCTGTTTATTTTGTCAGTGCTGGTGACAGTATTCCACTCCTATAGACTTTGTGCACAATGCGAGCGCACACGCAGGAAGAGAGGTGACAGATTTCATGATAAGGCCCTCTTGTCTCAGTTATCTAAAAAGGCCATGATGTATGTTAAAGGCATTCAGTAACTTTGTGGAAGCTTGATTTAATAAATTGTTGAAATTTGATATCTGTCTTGTATAATGATGTTCAGAAGGATAAATAAATAGCCAGGCATAGAAAGGTTTTCAAATATATAATGCTATTATTAAGATATCTGTGACTGAATACTCCGCTTTAGTCTAACACTGAGTCAATCGGGAAAATGAGTCTGGCATTTCCGGTCATTTGCATATGTTTACTTTTGTGAAGCACATGGTGATTTTGAAGTGCTTTTTTCCCCATGGGCTTCATTTTTACACCATATTACACACACTGATAACATGTAAGGCCAGACAGCTCAGATTTTGTCAAGACTTCACAAAGTTACCTAATCACTTTAATATAAACGGATGATAGCTACAGGCCTATTCGGACATGAGGCTTTACTCTGCTTTAAAAATACTGCCACAGGAAAATTTAATGAGATTTAGCTGAAGTGATATTAAATTTTTTTTTTTGGGGGGGGGGGGGGGGGGGGTTGTCAAAACAATGCAGATATTGCTATATGAAGTGCAATCAACAAATAAACCTCTTATGCTGCCTCAACAAACAATTTATCGAGTTAGATAATGATTTTTTTTTCTTCTCGGAAATATAAATACTATTACATCTTATGGTTGGTAAGGTAAACTAATTATATAAAATTAATTTTGAGAGACCCAAAACTTCCCGTGAGATTTTATTCCTGTAACTTTTTACTCTGTATTTAAATTTGTTTCTGTAGTAGTTCTTCTTTGCCTAATTTTATGGAGACATTGAAAACGGGATATATTTCTTTATTTTTTACATACAGTAATCTAATCATATATTTGTGTCCTTTTATAAACTATTCTATATAGTATTTTTCATATCTGATATATCTTAAAATATGTTTATGTATTTCAGTTCTTACATCTTATTTTATGAACTTGTTCATTTTGCTATGATTTGCAATATTTCTGAAAGCTTTACCTTAATTTCTATGATTTCTATGACTTATATATTATCTTTCTCATATTTTTTGCACATGTAATTGTTGTTTTGATATTTTTTTTTATCATTCATTGCATTTTATTGTTACACAGCCCCATCGTAAATCAGCCCAGTAGCTCAATTGGGTTTTTTACAGAGTTTATATAAATAAATCTGATCAAATCAATATCAAATTTAAGCAGGTGCATATTGCATTTCTGCATCTTATAACAAACAGGGCCCTGTTTCATAAAACTTGTTATCTAGAACAACTGCCTCATTTCTATGACAACTTTGCACTCAGCCAATCACATGCAAGGATTTCAGTAGCTTATAACATTTATTGTAACTTGGTATTGATAACAAGTTTTATGAAACGGGGCCCAGATCTGTGAGTTCACATAGGCAAGAATTTGGAGGCGGTTTATCGCACCATGTGTGAATGGGGTTCACTCACATGAGGAGCAGTGGTGATCCATATCCCCCATAGGACATCTTTAAAGCTGGCGTGGCACCTCCCATTGGGTTACTACCAAAAATAGTCAGACATTCCTGTAACAAAGAGAAAATAATTTATTGCGGAAGGCTGACAGAAGCGCTGAATAAAAATGAATGCTAAACCAAGAAATTTGAACTGCATGTATTATTTTTTTGCTTTTTCTTGTTTATCAATTTGCCATTACATAAATCAGAACTAATACTTGATATATATTTTGCCATTATGTCCCTACTCAGTCTTCAAATGGCTTCACCCATAATGACAAATCTGAAAACTACTTAACCCTAAAAGGGCTGGAGAGAGGGCTGGAGAGAGGGGTGGACACCCCTCCCCCCCCCCTCCCCGGGAAGTTTGCCATAATATGTTAGCGGATACTTCTTTTTGCGCCGCGAGCTTTCAGGACTTTATTGCCTACAGTCATCTTTGATACCAAATTTATACAATTTTGACCAACGGGTACAGCGCAGCATTAAAATCGCCTCGCTGTGAAAAGCTAAAATGATAATTCTCCATGTGTATTGTAAACAATGCAGAATTTTCAAATCGCGAATATGTAAATAATCAATTAGCGATAATTAAATAACTGTTTGAGGTATAGATATGAAACTTTACAGGGTTACTCTTTATAAGATACTCTATCTGTGCGCAAAGTTGCAGAAATTTTCATTACTCCACGGCCGAGATCCCGAGATCCACCCCCTGGCTGAGAGAGCGCCAAAATAGCCCGGCCTTTTTAGGGTTAAGCCACTGCAGTCTGCTATTAGGCAGCTTCTTTGAGCTTTTGTGGCCATATGACTGCCAAGAATGGTCTGCCCTAAAATTGACGACATTCAAGGTCTGTACACCCCTTCTTCACCCCCCCCCCCTCTTAAAAAGACAAAATATTACATACCAGCAACACAGAGAGGTTGATTTTGAAAGTAGCTGTATCTTCCTGCATGTAGTACTCCTGGAAGATGTTGGACTGGATGAAAGCATTCGCCTGGACACACTTTGCATCTTCCACTGTCACTTTGAGTCCATTCTCACTTGCACAAAATGTAGCAAGCTGCCAAACAGAAAAAGATAAAGAATTGCAATAAAGACCCGTATCAATAACGAGGATTTATTCATTTTTATGCATGGATTTTATTATCTACTAGTACTTTAACCTCTGAAGCATATTCCTGTAAAACTAAAAGCTAAATTTGATTTGATTAAATGTACTTATTGATTTCTTCAAAAATACTTTACAAACTGATTACAACAAAATAAGCAGGTATCTTAATTACGGTAATACATTACCAAAGTAAAGTAATTACAATGTAGCATTCACCTTTTCAGGACAGAAAGTATTTAAGGGCTAAATTTATCACATTTTGTTCTTCAAATTGGCAACAACATTTGACATTTTTCTTTTAGTGCTACTGTACATGGTTCTAATAAAGTGTAATGTCTTTGAAAACAATATACATGGTTGTAAATTTTGTCGAAAAGTTGAAAAAATTGCCAATTTTGATAAAAAACCCCCAATGATTCTGAACATTCCAATGTGTTGCCAATTTAGGGATTTTAAAGCTTATTCTAGTTTTTAAAATTCCTGGCATCAAACGCAATATGGTCATGTAACAAGACTTAAACTTAAACTTTATTAAGTTTAACTTTTTAAGTACTAAGTCATGTAAGTTAAATGTCGGTCCCCAGAATCTTGGCAAATGTCTCCGATTGAATGACAATGAATGATAGTGATAATACATCCATAGGCATAGCCATAGCCTAGGTAGACTGTAGACAGTGTAGTGTACTGTGTAGATCTAATTCATTGTAAAACCCAATTACACACACACACTCACACACAACACTCCAGACCAAGTCCAAGACCAAAGTAGTGGAATTTAGTACAGCCCTATACTTTCGTTTCGGCTATGGCTGCCCTATGGTACAGCCCCAACTACTGCATCCCAGGTAATGTTTTACTGTTTACACTACACAGACTAGCTATGCCATGATAATTGATAGGCCTAACTTTGTTACACGCTTAATTTAGGAACTCAACTCACCTCCCGATCTTTAAAGTGAATAGCCTTCAGAACCATTGCCACATTTCTGGCATTGTCTATTCTCAAAGACATCACATGTTGTCCTTCTTCGTCACTTTGTTGAGTTGATAAAGACATCATTATTATCCCCCTCTCGATCTCTCGAGTCGATTCAAGTTTACCGCGTGTTTGCCGCCCTCTAGCTCTAGCGCGCGCTTGTTTTGTTTTTTATTTATTAATATCGTTTTCTTTTTTTTTAGGGGGGGGGGGGGTGGGGGTGAGGAGGCAGGAGGGGGCAAAAATGATGCTAATTACTATCATTGTTTTAATTTTATTTCTGTTTATTAATATCAGCATTACCTCTATTGTTTTCAATGATCTTATTATTCAAAGAAAAGAAGTATATATTCAAATATATTGTGTACTGTATTTGTTTTCATCTTTCATTAATGATGAATTGTTCATTCCCACTTTTCATCTTCCAACCCTCCCAAGTTAACCATGGTCCCTTTTTCCAGTGTAGCAGTCATCATACATGTGATTTCATAAATCTCCCTTTTGTTTGATATATACTTAATTATCAGTCCCTCAATCATTTAATAATTAACCATTATCAATCATTATGTTAATCATTAAATATATTATGTTTCAATGAGTAAACCATTCTCTCCTCATAGTCATCCTACATACCAAGGTCTATGGATGAAACTTAGCAATCATATCATAACTTCTCACAATATTTCACTTATCTTATTTCATGTTTTCTTTTATCTAACTCTCCTTTGCATGGTCATTCATCTTTCATGCTTCATTATTTCTCAGATAACATCTTTATGTCATCCTTGTTTAATAAGGCACATTTTGACATTGAAGAAATGTTGACAAAATTATTAAAAAATCAAACACAGACAATATTGAAAATTAAATATTAAACAAGAGCCCCGGGGGGCACGACGCTCACCCGAGGTGGATCAATTCACAACTGGTACATGTTCTCTCTAGCACATGAACAACTTTCATTCTTCATCTATAGAGGTATCTCTATACACAATACCAAGTCTGAGCTTCCTACCAAGTTCGGTTAAATTCCAATCATGGGTTTTGGAGAAGAAGCTGAAAATGTAAAAAGTTTATGGATGGTGGACAACTTGCCCCACCCCCCTCCAGTATGTTACCCCCACAGACCCCCTATAGGGCCACCAAGAAAAAATTCATGAACAACTTTCATTTTTCGTCTATAGAGGTATCTCCATACACAATACCAAGTCTGAGCTATTCCTGGTTCTGGAGAAGAAGATGTTTGAAATTTACATAGCTTTTACAATTGGGGGCCTTCCCCCTGGGCCCCCCTGGGGGCCACATGTACCATTTTAGCAATTTTGGGTCCCCTACCCCTAAGGATGATTCCTACCAAGTTTGGTTGAATTCCGATCATGTGTTTTGGAGAAGAAGATCAGAATGTACATTTTGCCTGGCAGCGCCCCCCCTCCAATATGTTACCCCCACAGGGCCCCTATAGGGCCACTCAGAGAAATTTCATGAACAACATTCATTCTTCATCTATAGAGGTATCTCCATACACAATACCAAGTCTGAGCTATGCCTGGTTCTGGAGAAGAAGATGTTTGAAATTTACATAGCTTTTACAATTGGGGGCCCTCCCCCTGGGCCCCCCTGGGGGCCACATGTACCATTTTAGCAACTTTGGGTCCCCTACCCCTAAGGATGATTCCTACCAAGTTTGGTTGAATTCCGATCATGGGTTTTGGAGAAGAAGATGAAAATGTAAAAAGTTAACGGACGACGGACGACGGACGACGGACAAATTTCCATCGCAATAGCTCACTCGAGCCTTAGGCTCAGGTGAGCTAAAAAAGAAACACTAACATTCAAAAACTAAATTAATAATAAATCATACAATGAAAGTTAAGAAAGTGAAATCTTTATTAGGAATGTTCACAATGATTGTTTTACATTGAAAAAAAAAGACAATAATAACAGCTATAAAATAAAAACTTTAACCATTGCAAATTGGTAGCTCAGAAACCACTAATACCCTTTTTGTATAAATTACAATTACACATGAACTTCTTCATGTCTTGTATATTGACTGTCTTCCATACAATGTAGTACACAGAACAAGAAACAATTAAAAACACAATTGCAAGATAAAGACAAAATATTAAATCAGTCACCAAATTCATATTCATATTATATATTGACATCCCAAAATATACATAGATAATCTCTAGACGGACCTCAGACACACATTGAAAAAAAAAAAAAAAAATTGGCTCGCCGGGAGCTTTGGATTCTTAGTTTTCTCATAGCTGAGGCTAAAGGTCATGGGTCATGCTTGGACTACAGCAGATGTCTGTAGATTTGATGTTTACTGGTATTGATTTACCAACCATGGTACATGGAAAAGAAAATTCTTGCATTTCCGGGTACATTGTAGAAGCAATTCTTGCAATGCCTTTATAGCAATTTTCATTTGCTTGATGTTCAGTTTTCATAAATCACAAGTAAGCTCTAAAGGGAGGAATTTGCTTCTGAAAGCATCAAGCGCAGAAAAAGAAGGGTAAATACATGTGTATGAAGTGTTTTAGTTACCCTGAGTATTATAAATGTATAACCTCAAAAATTGATGTTATTACTCATCTTATCAATCACATCAACCATGCTTTTATCATTTGTAATCTCTTGGGTGTATGCAATGCTTGTTATTTGCTATACACATCATGAGGCTGTATATCCATGATGTTACACACCCCTCCCCCCCCTCCAAAAAAAAAAGAAAGAAATAGATCAGTGTCACGTGAACTGGCTACCGTCCTAATTCACATGGCCCATTTCACATCTTTATCTGACAGATGAGCATTACTTGCTAGTCGATAAAAAAAGAAAAGTAAAGGCAATGCACCATAAAAATAATCAAATAATCTTTCAAAAGCATAAAATACCTTTGGCACTGGCACAGCAATCCTATTTAGAAATGAGAACCTTCCTTCTAAAACTGAACCCAACTGACCATGGCAAACAAAGGAAAAAACCCTTTTTGACTGCGGCCCTTTTAAAGGGAGCGACAAGTCGCAATCTATGGGCGCTTTTACAGTTGGCTGCTCCTTTCACTGGATCAAAGTTCAAGGCGACTTCAATTTATCGTGCGCAGCTAATAAAAGTTCGCACATTGACCCAAATTTGAGTAAACAAGATCGCGCGTTCTTTATTCCAGTATTTGAATCTCATTGGTCGGTTGCGTATGGAGGGATTCGAGTTAACGATCGAGCGAGGAATCCGGCAATAACATTCCTTCGGTAGCGCACGACTGGACCTGATTGTATCCGAATTTCCCCGAGTCAGGCCAACTGGTCAGGCCCATGGATTACGACTTGCCACTCCCTTTAAGAGCAATATAAGGGCAGTCTTGCTACATTACATGCCTCATTTAAGCACTGAATTTGCCACACAACTTTAGGATAAGAGACGCACAACAGACAATTGCAAACAAAAAATTACATGTATTCATCCATATTACAAAATGCTCAGAGTGCAATCTTTCATGGATGTCTATTGAAAAATGATACAATGGCGGTGGGGGGTGGGGGGGGGGGGTTCAAAAGAAACATCCATGGTCACCCCATGCTGCTCCCAATGGACTATAAACCTGCTGAATATGATTAAATTTTTTGTATAATGCACATTTCTCAAAGAAACCAGCCTAAGTTATTTTGGGCTTTGGTATTCACCATGTTAAAGAGGAGGCTGACTACCAATTAAGGGGAAAAATTTGGTGACGATCATTGACAAGGAGTTTAGTTTCATACGAAAGAATTTCCTACTCAAAACATATGTTGTGTTTGGTTGGTCTAAAGGCATCCCAGGGCCTTGTTTCATAAAACTTGTTATCAATAACAACTGCCTCATTTCTATGACAAATTTGGTCTCATCCAATCAGATTCAAGGTTTTCAGTAGCTTATAACAGTTTTTGCAACTTGTTATTGATAATTCTGATAACTCTCACGAGTCTCATTACAAACAAAGGGAGTGCTCCTAACATAGCAAATCATAGACTTGTGTTTGATTGATTCCTCCTCTATCATATTTTCCTCAGACATTAAAATGACCCATTTCTCTCGTTTTCTGCTTTTATTAAACCAACTTTACATCAGGGTAGACTGTACCTAATGTTCTTGTTGACTTTGCTGGCTGTAGAATCCCATGAACTGGATCAAATGAGAAGAATTCATCCTGCATGATGCATGTTTTTCACAGGAGGAGGTTGCTATCCATTATGATAAACAGAAGACCATCAAGGAGAACGAGGTTGCAATGTAACATAAGACGTCTCTGTTTCGAGCTTCATAACAAGCTTAAAAATAGGGAGGGGGTACTTGTTTTTCCGAAGGTTCATAATTCTGAATGTTCGTTATTCCGAAACACAAATTTCCCGTAGCTGGGGGCTTCATAATTCCGAAAATGAAATAGGGCTCATAATTCCAAACATTTGATGCATTTCTCTGAAGGTTCATATTTCCAAAAATGAAATAAGGTTTGTAATTCCGAAAACTATAAAACAGGATTCATAATTCAGAAAATGAAATAGGGTTCATAATTCTGAAGGTACATAATTCCAAAAATGAAATAGAGCCCTACATAACTTTTCGGAATTACAAACCTTTGAGAATACTGCATGAAGCCTATTTCATTATGAACCTTCGGAAATATGAATCGTTGGAATAACAAACCTCTGGAAATATGAACTTTCTGAGTTATGAACCTTAGGAAAAACGACACGTAACCCAAAATACAGTAATTCTTCACAATCCACTCTAAAATCAATTGCATAAACTGTGAAAGCACTAGCTGGAATCAGTAACATCTCAAGCCGAATACCAGAATAAAACTTTGGCCTTATTCAAACTATGCAAGCTGATAACGGTAAAAGCTAAGAATTGATATTAGTGCTGGTAGAATTTATCAATAAATTCTGTTCATCCTGAGCTTTGGTAATTGTGGGGGATTATTTCATGAATTTTTTGCATTCATGTTGGAATTTGTGATAAAAAGGTAGTTATCTTAGCAAACTTCCATGTTCACTATTAATATCTGGAAACGCAAACTTTGAATTACTGAAGGAGATGGGTGGATGCAATAAATTCATTGCAGTATTCTAATTTTGAGAAACATTACAAAAACTGATCATGGAAAAAAATACTGACCCACAATTCACTAAATCCACTAATCAAGTGATACACACAAAAGAAACATGAATTGCAAGTGATGTACATATGATATATTTTCCTGGAGGTAACCGTATACAACCCTTCTGATGCACAACTAATACAACTTTGCATACAAATAAAAATTCATGTCGTAAATTAATTTTTGTATTCCATTATACCCAATAAAAGTACATCATTTGGAGACTGTGCCCATAGTCAATGTACATACATACTCCACACTTTTTCCTCCAAATATCCTCAAATTACCAAATAGTAAATAGAAATGGACCAACACTAGCTAGCTAGCTTGATCAGGGCAAACTTCATCTCTGCCCTACTCTTCGGGCCACCGAATTACACGTATTTAAATAAAGGTAACCAGTACTTTTTAAGGGTTCCATAATGTAAATTACAATGTCAAAGAGTACCTTAGGCAATCACCAATCCTCATGGAAACTTTCAAATACGGTTGCCCGAGAAACCATTAGCAGCGTAATCAAACCTAGTGCTGGTCCCTAACACCAACTATAACAGCTATTTATTATAATCTACAGAGACAGAATAGTGTAGGGATGAAAATTGCTATTGCTATAAGTACTGGGAATAAGAAGCTTGTTTCATCAGCTGCGTAAGGGTCAACAGCTTTAGGTCCAGACTTATACTTCGCCTTAGTGGTCACCTTTGGTGCATCGTCCTCCTCCTTCTCGTCTTCGTCATCGCCATCGTCGTTTGGTTCCTCGAGCCCGGGAACCGGTGGCAATCTGGGAACATCTATGTTCATAGAAAAGAAAAGCATGTCTTTCAGACTCATGACCGCCAGTGTAGGAATGATACAGTGTATCAACAAAATGATATCAAATTCAGAACAATGATTATAATAATGAGTATTCACATTTGCCAGGCTTCCAGTTTATGCATGGTTCAAATTGGCAGAAATATGGCTTTACCGAATCCCATGGGGGTGATCTGAGAGGACCAAAGCAATTTTGCAGCTTGAAAGTATGCACTGACACATTGCTTGGTCCATATTGAGTGGAATATTGCATTATGACATCCCAGGGAGGTGGTTTGGGAGGACCAAAACAACTTGGGAGATTGAAAGTAGGCAGTGACTGATTTATTACCCTTGTTGTGAGAATCTATGTATGGTTTATATTTTCTGAAATTCCCTACCCATGATACCAGCACCAAGGGTGTTATATACTGGCGAGAGGACTGCACATTGCACTTCTGAAGAAAATGCATCAGGAGGATTAGTATAATATAAAACATTTGACTTTGCATTCCTCCATAAAATACATGATAATAGTATTTACTACAAATTCCTAAAAAAGTAAGACTTTAAAACAAATCTACTTAAAAAAAATCAGTTGCCCCAATCAATAAAATATCCCATAGAGCTCCTTTCCAAAGACAACAAATTTTACCTAAAACTATATCAGGTAGATGTACTTTATTCTGGAGCCAACAGTGAAAATGACCAAGCCACAACATAAGTTGACTCCTTTGACAATCCAATCCGTAAGAACATGGCCTTGTAATTCTAAATCATTAATATACTCACCATCCATTGTCCCCTTGTATACAACAAGTGCATTGATTTTGGGGTTGTCCAGATTACCCTGTAAAAACAATAAAACAACAAAAAATTATGACAAGTTCCTTGTTAGGCTGGTCAAATCTGAAACAGTTTGGTAGTACTGGACAGATAGGGATAGTCACAAACTTTAACTTATATAATTTCATAAATTTTTACTAGGGTAGAATATCAGTGAGTCACCGGGTTGGACTTCAAAATAATCATCACACAAGTATTTCATGTTCAACTTAGTGAAAGATAGAAATAGAGAGGGAGAAAGAACAAGAGAAAGAAATGGATGGAGAGAGATGGAGAAAAGGGAGAAAAGGGAGAAAAAGAGGTAGAATTGGGAGAAAAAGGAGGAAGAAAAGGGAGGAAAAGAGGGGAAAAGAGGGAGAGAGTGTGCGCGAGGGAGATTGAGATATAGTAGGAGGGAGATTGAGATAGAATAGGAGGGAGAGGGAGGGAGATAATGGGAGGGAGAGGGGGAGAGAGAGGGGGAGAGAGTAGGAGGAAGAGAGAGGGAGATAACAGGAGGAAGGGGAGGAAGGGGAGAGAGGGGAGAGAGGGAGAGAGAGAGAAAGATAGTAAGCGGGAGAGAGAGAGAGAGAGGGAGATAACAGGAGGATGGGGAGAGAGGGAGAAAGTGAGAGAGTAGGAGGGAGAGAGAGAGGGAGATAATGGGAGGAAGAGGGAGAGAGAGAGGGAGATAATGGGAGGAAGAGGGAGAGAGGGAGAGAGGGAGAGAGGGAGAGAGTGAGAGAGAAGGATAGTACGAATTAGGACTGGGAAAGAGTAGTGAGGTATATACATGTAAGTTACAGTCAGGAGAAATACAGAAGACAAATGTACATTACCTTTTGAAATTCCACTCTGAGATAGCCACTGAGAGTAGAGATCTCTCCCAGCACCTTTAGTTTGTTCTTACTGACTGTGAAGGGGATGTATTCATCATGGGCTGTTCCTCTGCCGACCTTCTGGTAGATATCCAAGTCTGGTACAACTGTGTGCTGCTCATTCAGTACCACATCAAAAACCTAATGAAGATGTAGAGACAAACAAAAGTATAAATGGACTCCATACGAGTACTGGTTAACTGTTTGATATGCTTGTGAAAATAGCTAAATTGCTTTTATTTTTAAATAAAATTAGGCTTGCAAAGAAGAAGAAGAAAAAAAAAAACACAAACAAACAAAACACACACACAAATGTTTAAAGAAAAAAAGTTAAAATCTAAAAGGGGAAAAATCTACATTTCTACAAATAATTCAGAACCCACAGATGTCATCAAAACTAGAGGAACAATTTTAAAGAAACTGCAACGGATTGCCAGCACTGTACAAGCTTGCTTTCTGTTAAATTTCAATTAATTGTCACAGTGTATTTTCTAAAGGGAAACGATCTACATGTAGTACCTCCTTGGAAATTTCATATCTTTATCCTGAGCTTCACATAAAATATACAGTGGGTTTCTTATTACAAAGGCAACCCAAATTTTATTTTCATTATTCATGAAAAAGTTTATTTCATCCTCTCTCATACATTGTATTATTATCAAATATGTTGATATTGTCGTCATGTATAAATTAATTTGAAAGGCTTTAAGCAAGTGCTGTCAAAAGCAGTTTGCGCAATGCACATAAAATAATTCTGTTAAGTACATTGCAAAGAAACCAAACAAATGATAAACACACGAAGCAAAGATAAGTGATAGTTTATGATATTGCTTTAGTCATCTTTCAACATGTATGCAACCTTGAATGAGATATGAGTAGATAAAATAGCCCCAATGTCTTTCCAGATAATTGCACTGTCTGCCCATGCTTGAGTCAAGACAAAAAGGAAATGATAGCAGAGTGAGGTTCAATGAATGGCAATTCATTGTGTTGATGAATAGATCCCACTCTTGCGCACAAATCAGTTTTTGTCTTGCTGGTTTAAAATTGTTTTAGTTCAGTCATCCCAGGCTTTATCATCACAAATGTGTTATCATATAAAAGATTTTTTTTTTGTGATGTATGTATTACAATAAATTTGACGAGTTCTTGCTGGACAAAGTTGGAATTCCTTTTTTTAAGAATGCACTGTAATACATGTAGGTAGAAAGGTCAATTACATTTTGGCAAGTTGCAGCAAGATATTCCAAACTGAGAAGGTGAGATATTAAATGTTTCTGCATATGTACTACTTAAAGACATTGCAGGAAAACATACATGGTATGCCTACATGTTGATCTGCCACTCTGCAATATTCAATTACAAAGAACTTGTTCATTGTTTGAGGAAAAGAGTACCCCTCTTCTGAAAATTTCAAAATTGAACAAGTTCATAAAGACATTAATCCTATATTGGTAAGGTACATATACATTCATTTTTTGTTAGCACCAGGCAAGCAAGATAGAATAGTTTTCCTACATGTACATATACTGAACATCAGAGAGAAAATACCAGTATATGAACAAAAGAAAGAAACTTTATACTGGTATATGACTGCCTCATTTTCACCAATCAGAATGTACTGTCCTAAAGCTATCAAATTATCCACTTCAGGCTTAAACTGGGCGTTGTGGCGTGCGCCTGTAATCCAGCTAACAGTGGAAGTTATAAAAACTGATTCAGCGGTCCCAGGTTCGAGACTGAGTCACGTCTTTCGGTCCCCAGACGTAAATAATCATATCTGATTGATACACGTCTGTAAAAACCCAATTACACACACACACACAAGGCAACCAAGCATCCCTTTCCCCTTCAACACAATTCATGTCAATTACAAGTAGAATCTTCTTCAATTCTTTTATCGCCTAGATGTTCGAAAAATTAAAAAGCAACAGTTCAATCGAATGCACTAGTACATGTATCTACATGTACATGTAGATCAGTTTGATGTTTTGTTGTTTCATTCACAAAATCATTTTCTGGATCAATGGTTCATTATTACTTTTTAAACAAAAGTAAAATTGGGCATGTAGTAAATGCACAAAATTATGTAGAACCAGAAACTTTTGCGCGCATTTAATGAGTGTGACGGCACGCGATACAACAATAATTGAAACTATACGTCGCCGACAGCACGCGCCATCGCACGCAGCCGCCATTTTATATCTGCATGACAAGAGGAGGCATGGATGCACAAACACTGGTGAGTTCTCGCAAATTTCTGATCTTTAAAAAAAATTTTTTTGGTAAAAATATGTACGATCAAAAAGACATGTACCAATACAAAACTTTTCCCTAGGAGGAAACGCTGTGGGGAAGGGCCTGTCGGTCGCGGAAGTTATCAGAAAAGTGTTATTTCAGGGCATTTTCATGCCCTGCTAACCCGTGCAGCCAGGGTTTCATTTTAGGGGGTGCGGTTGAGCAAAATTGCTGATGAGCACGCAAAGCGTGCTCCCCAGGGGGTTGGGTGCAGGGAGGGGGGAGTTTCCCCCTTCCCGCGCGAAAGCTTTGACATTTGAGCAAATTCGAGAAAGATAACGGCTCGTAGCACCTTTTTTTAGGCGGAAAGTTAGTTTGACGCTCTGACTGCTTTTCAATTATCTGGGTGCAATACTGCACTATACATGTATGTAACAACGGGGGGGGGGGGGGCCACAGGGATCGAGGGGGAGTTTCTTCCTTCCCGCGCGATCAGCGCGAAAGCTTTGACGTTCCGGCAAATATGAAAGAAAGATGACGGTTCGTGTTGCACCTTTTTCAGGCGAAAAGTTAGTTCGATGCCCTGACTGCTTTTCAATTATTTGGACGCAATACAGCACTGTATTTAACAGCGGTGGGCACGCAGGGGTAGCCAGGAATAGCTTCGTGAATGTAGAAAAAAAAAAATGGCTATACGCCTTCTACACACGAAGCTAGGCGTTATTATCCAGCAATCAGATTCCGCACGGGGTAGTACGACATGAAAAATGCCCTGAAATCACACATTTCTGATAATTTCCGCGCCCCACAGGCCCTTCCCCACAGCGTTTCCTCCTAGGGAAACGATTGCAATGACAATTTTGTTTTGATTGACTCTAATTTCAGTAAAAAATCCCCCAAAGAGCGTAAGAAATTTCAGAGAACTCACCAGCGTTTGTGTATCCATGCCTCCGGGGTCATGCAGATCCAAAATGGCGGCACTGTCGATCATCGAAACTATGAGGCGCTGTTTGTAGATTTATTATTTAGCTCAATTATTTACATATAATTCTCTATTTAGCTCTTTTCTACAATTATTCTAATGACATAAAGGATACAATTATTTATATTACATATCATAATTGATAGGATTGAAGTAAATTGAATATATCATAAAGAAATGTGAGAAAATTACAATGCCCCGATCGGGATTCGAACCCGGGACCCTGGATTACATGACCAGTGCTCTACCAACTGAGCTATCCGGGCTCCCGTCGAAGCAGAGCACTGGTCATGTAATCCAGGGTCCCGGGTTCGAATCCCGGTCGGGGCATTGTAATTGTCTCACATTTCTTTATGATATATTCAATTATTTATATATAATGAATTTTATAATTTACATTTTTTATAAATAATGATTTCACAAATTCATTATATGGAAATTGCAAAATTCATTATTTATAAAAAATTGTATCCTTAATGTCATTTTATATTATAATTATTGTAGAAAAGAGCTAAATAGAGAATTATATGTAAATAATTGAGCTAAATAATAAATCTACAAACAGCGCCTCATAGTTTCGATGATCGACAGTGCCGCCATTTTGGATCTGCATGACCCCGGAGGCATGGATACACAAACGCTGGTGAGTTCTCTGAAATTTCTTATGCTCTTTGGGGGATTTTTTACTGAAATTAGAGTCAATCAAAACAAAATTGTCATTGCAATCGTTTCCCTAGGAGGAAACGCTGTGGGGAAGGGCCTGTGGGGCGCGGAAATTATCAGAAAAGTGTGATTTCAGGGCATTTTTCATGTCGTACTACCCCGTGCGGAATCTGATTGCTGGGTAATAACGCCTAGCTTCGTGTGTAGAAGGCGTATAGCCATTTTTTTTTTCTACATTCACGAAGCTAATCCTGGCTACGCAGGGGGGGGGGGGGAGTTTCCCCCTTTGTTGTTTTAGCAAATTTGGATAGACAGATAAGGGCTCGTAGCAACTTTTTAGGCTTTTGTTCTCCCACTTTTTCGCTCGCGCTTTTTTTTTTTTTTTCTTTTGGGGGGTGACCACCCCCATCGCCCCCCCTGGCTACGCGCCTGAACCCGTGCGCATTTAGATTGCTGGGGAAAAACGGCTGGCTTCGTGATGTAAAAGGCGTACCGGTATAGCTAATTTTTTACACTAACGAAGCTACACATACAGCTGGCTAGACCAGCATGACATGGCATGACCAGACGCTGTGCCAGCGCTGTGTCACATGGAATGATGGGGGACTTGTTAATTAGGCCGTAACTAAGTTCAAATCACCTTCATTCTTGAAGAAGTAAACCAAACTTCACAAAACTTGAGAATCAGAACATAGTCGCCATCTTCTTTGATTGGAATGTCATAGCCGAACGTTGAGAGATGGTATCGTTCCGTCTGGTAGAGGATGGCATCACTCGGAGGGACCCTTGCTATCGACATACTCTTTCCGTAGTCCGACGGGATGCCGATGTCCAAGGGATCCTCCTGGTAGTGCGTGCCGTACATGTCTACGTGTGCCGGTCCACCACTGTTCACCGCATAAATAACTTCTCCGATTCCCGCACATTTTGCCACCTCATGCAAGAGGAAGAGGATGACTACTAAAACCATGTTAGTTGCATATGTTATTAACTTCATTGCGATGGAGTGCCTTTGATGTTTGACGAAACAAAAAGGCTAAATTTACTGAAATATACCCCTCTCTGAATGTCCACGGCACTCTTGTTTTCGGTACCAGCACAAGAACAATAGAGCAACACTAGTTTATCGGATCGGAGCTTTGAATCTTCCGTAGGGCTGGAGACGGCTGTAAGCGAAGGCTGATTACGCTGTACAACCTATATCACTGATATGCTCTGGCTTTATTGCACGTGTAGTATTGAGCTACCACTAGCCAATACAAACTCCACGCGTATTGCATTGCCAAATTGAATGTATGGTGCAAGAACCATAAATAATTTTAAGATAATACTTCTGTAAAATGTTAATATCATATATTACACTGTTAAAATATTTTAAAGTGTATTAAATTAAAAAAACACATTATTATGTGCAATTCGTGTGATTTAGGTGGTAAATATATGTCTAAATTGAATCTACTAAGCTAAGAAGCTCTTCAAAATTGTACTTTTGTTTAATTTACACCCATATCCATGTACGGTACTGCGTGCCAGATTAAAAATGTGGAATAAACTAAAGTATATTGGGCTTGTTTTTGTCCTCATTCTTATTCAAGAGAGTAATGCAAGTAAGTTTAAGTAAAAATAAGCTTAAATGTCACAAATTGCATGTTAAGGACAAGAGAAGTTGCGATTCCGCGATCACAATATTAAGGTGCTGCAAATTGTGGTCCTACATGTAGGTTTATTTGTTAGTAGAATGCACATTGTCAACCAGTATGTTTGATTTCTTTTGATTATGCTCATTAGAATCCTGATGAAGTTTATTGTATCATATATATATTTGGGAGAGCATGTCACTTATATTGGCTTTTCATTGTCTGGTTTTAAGCTGAGGTTTGAGTTTAACTTTGTTTTATTGTAATAATAATTACTAATATAATCATGATAATATTGTAGGTACGTTACAATGCGTGCGCTCTCGCGGCAGTAAATTCTCCCGAGCGGCTGTTCGGGCGATTTGCGTATGGCTGTGGGGACTCCCCGTAAATACTGCCTTTGCATTGGCTGATAGCATTTTTGTCATGTGACGTTATTTTCAAGCTGTAGCTGAATGTACAAGCTTTCATTCAATACCCAACATGTATGCAATTTTTCATCGTTGCGATCAGCACACCACTTTTTCCCGAGAGCTTGATTGTCAGTGCTTTTTTCTCATAAATCTTGGATAATGGATTCAATTTAAGGTATAATGGATGTTTTCTATACATGTTTTCTTGATGTTGGTGAATTTGTGTGAAAATTCTCCGATCCGAAATGTGTTTTTTTAGTTGCGAAGTTGAGGGATGTCATTGCAAAGTTGACACGGCGAAGCGATGGCTTCCCGCCGGGAGATGCATGCGCTTTGCTCTGTGCGATCCGGGGGAGCGTTTCATCAAGCGTATTGTCAGTGATTTTTACCGACAACTGTTATAAGCTACTGAAATCCTTGCATCTGATTGGCTGAGAGCAAATTTGTCAGTGAAAATCACTGACAAATCGCTTGATGAAACGCGTGCGATTGCATGTGTGCATTTTATATTGCAGTTTATGCTACGCACCACTTTTAATACGCGTTGTCTATGGGGGAGAATAATGCGCTCCACATACAAAACAAAGTGCGTAGCTGTAGGCCCCCCTCCCCATCATACAATGTGAGTTGAAAATAATGCAGAGGAGATTAAAGGCATTGAGTAGCTTTGCAAAATTTGACAAATTCAGCGTGAAAGTGGTCCAATTATATATAATCCTACTGTTAGAACTATAATTAGTGACATGTGAAAGTAAGATAGAAATTGGAGCTCATTTACTATTTTTAAAAAAGAAAATAAATATGGTTTTGAAATCAAAATTCTGGCTGAAATAACGGCAGATCTACGTTTCAAACAGTATTTGGTCTAGCGTCCTCATGCGTTCGTTGTGAGACATTGGCAATACGCTATGTGTGTTTCGTACATGTTAGAGATACATACTATGTATCTCTGGTAAGCCAGTTTATACCCAACATCAACTTACAGGCGCTAGGCGCCAGTGATATACCAGCTTTTAGCTAGCTGAGCTGTCGGGATAGTTACTTGTACAGTGCAACGGTATACGGTCGTACCGTACCCGTCGGCGAGCCATGCCAGCGCCAGCGTATACGCATATCGCATGTAGCTAACTAACTCGGCTCAGTGCAGCTAGCTAGCATGCATACTGAAAGCTAGTTCTCGACGTTTGTTTTATCATCTTGAGACTTGAGATTTTTTTCTCCTTCAGACAAGCAGCGGCAGCTGTCTAGTCAGATTGATGCCAGCGCCGGGACAGGGGCACAGTGTGATATCCACAACTCACTGTAAGATTTGTAAGATTTGTAAGATTTGTAAGATTTTATTGACTCTATCTCTAGCTCTATCGACTGGAGTGGTATCCCGGGTATAATGGGGTGACCTACATGTACATGATTGTACTGCGTACTTTACTGTACGCCGAGCTCCTTGGCTGATCAATCTGGTAATTGGTATAGTGGCAGTGGTACTGGCCTCCGCAGCTGTATGGGGAGCGCTAGGTCTGCGCACCTAAGGTTTTGATGGGAAAAATGAACAAGAATTTCTTTACTATTCCTCTAAAGATTTATTTTATTTTATTCCTGATATTCTAAAGAGTAAGTTTGAAAAAAAAATTGCATCAAAATTAGAGCAAGGACAATGCCATTTTCACAAGAAACGGTGGTCTTCACCGTCTTGTCATTTCAAGTAGGCCCTAATTCAAAATTCAACATTGAATATAAAATTTTTTATAAACAATCTTGCATGGTTCCCAATCCCATGTCTGCGCACTTATTCAAATATTCATTTACACGCAGTTCGGGAGTTTTTGACGTGAAAAACAACATTTTGAGGCTTGTGAATAAAATGTCTGGTTTGTATGGCTCGTGACGTAAGTATGTGAGAAATGATTATAATTCATTTAGACATGCATGACATGTTACAAGTTATTGTTAGATCTTGTTTTTGTTGATATGTGCCTCCGACTCCACTCACAGTTGGATACCATGGCATGAACGGCTCCGTAGGCCAGTACTACTAGTACTAGTACCAGATTGATAAGCCAAGGAGCTCATAATATAGGTAGGATCCATACCGTGTGTGGAGGCAGATAATGAGATATCAACCCCCCCCCCAAAAAAAAAAAATAGATCTAAAATAAATATTGCCATTTCTCACATACTGTGAGTCACTGTCATGCAAACCATCCTCAGCCAGGCCTCAGAGTCAGAGGTTCTAAAGGGGTTACCTTCAACTCCAGGATCAACTAAGGTTGTAAAAATTGATTGACAAAAAAAAACAACACAAAACTGGCAGGTGTGATCAGGTTTTTTTTTTACTTGCACATGATGTAAGTTATATGGGACTACCCATGCAAGGTAAGGTTTGTGTGTCCCATATATATACGTTACAAATGCAAGGTAAAAAAATCTGTTGATTTTAGTCTTTTTTCCCCCTTTTTTAGTTATTCAATTTTTACAATCTTAGTTGATCCTGGAAGGTAACCCTTATAGCAAATTCCGAGGGTGGGTTGCATGGGTCAAATTATGTGAGAAATGGTGATATTTAGATGTAGTTTTTTGGGGTGATGCCTTCCAACACACAAGGTATATGGATCCCATGTACAGCAAGTACCAGATTGATAAGCCAAGGAGCTCGTACAGCTACCTGGTACCCACACACAAGCTCCCATGCATTCGCTTAAACGCAGTGAGCCATGGCACGTCTATTCTATGTTGTCTTGCGAAACGGGCAAGGCCGAGACGTGCCAGAACGACTAGAACGACAAAATGAAGAAAAAAAAACGTTGCTTTGGAATGTTTTTTCTCTTTTTCTCAAGAAAAAAATGGTATGCTTTGGAACGAAAACTTTAGTGTAAAAATGGAGGCACATACCCACCACACACTGCATGTACATGTATATACTGAGTGCTCCCCCCCCCCCCCCCCCCGGATCGTTAGATCTGTTTCTTTCTTCCAGATTTGAAAAAATAGATTCACTCTGCTCTTTCCAGGAATTTTGAATCTTCTTCTTGCCGCTTTTCCAATCTGGTGGAATATTACATACCAATCATGCCATTGAGTAATTGCATTGTTTTCTTAGCAGTTCAAAATCTTGATTTATATAGGATTTATATGTGACAGGTCTTATCAATGAGAATGAGAAATCCTTATCACTAAGTATACCTTTGTTGGGTGTCCGGACAGATAGTTTCCAACTACTGGTAGATCTGATCTGTAAATTTTAAAAATTTTGCATTCAATATTCGGGAAATCGCAATGTATGTTGGGCATAAGCATGAATAAATATTTTATCTTGGTTAGTGCTATTCCATGCATATTATTTTTGGAGAAATCCAATGGCAAACTTCAGTTATATGGACCCACCCCTTCATACTACTGAATTTTATTTTTAAAATGTTTTTTAATACTTCCCTGGATAAGTGGATATGCAATAGGACAGGGAGGTGTGGGCTGTTCACAGGTACATGTATATGATTCAGTAGATATCGACAAACTCTTATTTTCAGTCTTCATTCAGATCCATATACTCGTCTAAGAAAACGGTTTGATAGTCTGTTATGGATACATTTGACTAGTCATTCTATTTTGCTTACAGATGCATGACATCTCTTATTTGATGATGGAGCAGACACAGTCATGCCAGAAACATGCAAATAGATCTACACTCACCTACAGGTAAATATCCTCTTTCCTCACCTTCCATGTTTACTTGAGAGATGTGCAATTATAGAACAGGAATGAAACAAAGAACAATTTTGTATTTGGAGTAGTAGGGTCTACATGTAAAAAATAAAGAAATGAAGTATAATAAAAAATAAAATTAAGCTGGTTTATTGCCACTTGGGTCTATTCCATTAAAGTTTTTGTCATGCAAGAGCTTGACTAACTGGGGCGTTGCTAGAACATTTTGAATGGGATTGTGACACCCAAATTTGCCAACAAATGGATGCGATACCCATTTTTGCCGACAAAACTGCTGCACCCTAATCCCTCTCCCCCGACAAAAATTAATAAAAGAAAATCGCAGACATAGAGATCTTGATCAGACAGGCCCATTTCGTAAGGAGGGGACTGACGCCTTATGCCCAAATATCAGCTTTTCAATTTCTAAATATTTTGCCAGATAATTACATAAGTTATGTAATTATCCTGGAACCTTTCTTCTTCAATATGTGGATATGGGTCTGTTCACAAAGTTGGGCACCTTTTGAGACATTTTTTTCTTTAATCCCCTGTAATTTGATGAAAAAGTCTAGTTAGAATTTTCTTACTTGGCCATTCTATCTCTGGTGAAAATAAAAAGCATCTGAGAAACATAAACATGTTGTTCCACAATGTATTTTGGAAATAATTATGAAAAACCAGCGTGTGGATGTAACCGGACATTGTGTCCGTGTTACATCCGCAAAGTCTTATTTTGAGACATAACGGCACATCCATAATGCTCTTGATGATAAATATTTGCCTGGTTACTTTAGGTTCTCTATTTAATTCAATGCAACAACAACTGCAATGAGAGTATATACTATATACTGACTTCAAGAGTTATTGATGAAAGTTGCAGATATTCTTTGGTGTCTCGTTCATCCACAACTTGTGACATTTGATTGGAAACCGTTACACCCACAACATTCATGATAAACTCAGGGAAGATATTTATTCTTTTGTTAAAAGTTTTGCTTCATTAAGTCAGCACCATAACACAATGTACCCATTACTAATAGGATTTAGCTTTGTAATAAAGGTATCATGCATGTAGATATGCTGGTAATCTAAAAAAAAAGGTGGTTGTGGATGTAACATGGAACACCAGTATATTTTTGTCAATATTTTGAAAATGCCCCTCAAAACAATTTGTCTTGTGTTCTTCAAAAGCTTCCTGGAGGCACCAAGTACATTCATATAAAACAACTTAATGGTGTAAGTCATAGTGTTAAAACTACAATGTTTTTACGATAAAATGTCAAGTTTCGGTGCCCCAACTTTGTGAACAGACCCATATACATGTATACTAGCACTTCGCTGCCCGAATGTGACCATCTGAACTTTGACAATCCCAGGGGGGCAGCCATTTGCCCAAAGATTAACATCTCAATGTTTTTTGCGAGCGACTTGAGCGAGCGAGCAAAAAAATTTGACCAGTTTTTCCTTCTTTCTCTTCCATTCCTTTCCTTCTTTTTAGTGTTTATTTTCCTTTCCCTTCCTTTCCTTTTTTACCCTATATTTCCTCTTCCCTTTTTACCCTATATTTCCTCTTCCCTCACTCTCCCCCCCCCCCCTCTTTTTTTGTTGCCAACAGAGGTGGCGCATTTGCCGCTAGCGACGCCCCGGTTGACAAATTTATGATATTTATATCTGCATTCCTATAGATTTTGTAAATTTGTCTTGATGAATGATGAAAGAAATATTTGTGGATGAAGGATGGATTTACTTTACATTTTATATTCTTATGATGAATAATTTATGGGATTCTGTATTACAGTCAGATATAGAGATTTTTGTTAGTATAAGTAATTTTTTTGTAGGCAGTTGTTAGTTCATGTCTGATTTGTTTGCACGTTAGTTTTACACAAGGTGTTGCTGTGTAAATTACTAGAATATTTTTAAAAGGTACCTCTACCATCATGTAGACCAGTGCATGTTGTGTTCGCAACACTGGCATATTTCACTTTAGGACAGTTTCCATTTCAGTTCATGACCAAAAAAGTGTTATGAAAAGCTTGACACCTTGTTAAGAAACACATTGGCCACAATTCACAAAGGAGGGTAAACCCATGGTCTAAACTATGGTTTAAAATAAGCGTAGCCTGTATTGCCATTTATGATTGGGCATGAGGCCATGTACGTTGCTTGTAATACCCTTACAGAAGTATTCATGAATTCAGGCCATGGCCTTTTCACAAAAGAAAAAAAATTCTATTTCATTGAAATTCTAATTCATTTTTTTAAAACTATCTTTTCTTTTATTACAGCACCACCAAACTGTTGTACGTGCTGATTGGATTCCCTGCCACTGTCAGCTTAGTTATGGTGTTAGACTTCCTGGTCTTGCTCAGTTCCAAGATACGATTGATGAGATCACTCGTCCTATCCATCTACCTGTTTGCCTGGGAATCCTGGACCCTCACAGCAGACCTCCAGAGGCGAATTCAAGCAATGGAAATGAGATGCTTCTGTAAAATCTCATATAAAGACCACATAACCGAGACGGTCCGCACCATCATCCACCAAGCAATTGGGCCATACGAAGAACTCCTCATGACCGTGAAAAAGCGCAAACTGAAATGATATGTCATGTTTCACATTCTTCGGGTCTTGCAAAAACCATCCTGCAAGGCACAGTGAAAGGTGGAAGAAAAAGAGGAAGACAGAAGAAAAGATGGGAAGACGATATCAAAGAGTGGACCGGCCTGGACTTTTCTTGTTAGCTCACCTGAGCCTAAGGCTTGAGCGAGCTATTGCGATGGAAATTTGTCCGTCGTCCGTCGTGCGTCGTCCGTTAACTTTTTACATTTTCATGTTCTTGATCACATGATCGGAATTCAACCAAACTTGGTAGGAATCATCCTTAGGGTTAGGGGACCCAAAGTTGCTACCCTGGGGGAGAGCCCCTGATTGTAAAAGCTATGTAAATTTCAAACATCTTCTCCAGAACCAGGCATAGCTCAGACTTGGTATTGTGTATGGAGATACCTCTATAGATGAAGAATGAATGTTCATGAAATTTCTCTGAGTGGCCCTATAGGGGCCCTGTGGGGGTAACACACAGGAGGGGGGGGGGGGGGGGGGGGCGCTGCCAGGCAAAATGTACATTCTGATCTTCTTCTCCAAAACACACGATCGGAATTCAACCAAACTTGGTAGGAATCATCCTTAGGGGTAGGGGATCCAAAATTGCTAAATTGGTACATGTGGGCCCCCCTGGGGCCCAGGGGGAGGGCCCCCAAGTGTAAAAGCTATGTAAATTTCAAACATCTTCTTCTCCAGAATCAGGAATAGCTCAGACTTGGTATTGTGTATGGAGATACCTCTATAGACGAAAAATGAAAGTTCATGATTTTTTTCTGGGTGGCCCTATAGGGGGTCTGTGGGGGTAACATACTGAAGGGGGGGGGGGCTGGGGCAAGTTGTCCGCCATTCATAAACTTTTTACATTTTCAGCTTCTTCTCCAAAACCAATGATTGGAATTTAACCGAACTTGGTAGGAAGCTCAGACTTGGTATTGTGTATAGAGATACCTCTATACATGAAGAATGAAAGTTGTTCATGAATTTTTTCTGGGTGGCCTTATAGGGGCCCCTGCACCAGATGTGAATTGATCCACGTCAGGTGAGCTTCATGCCCCCTGGGGCTCTTGTTCTCCATCGAAATGTGATTTAAACTTAATTCAATTTTGCTGTGACTCTTTTTTATAGAGTAGAAATGGAATTTTATTATTGTGAATGGCAATTCAGTAGCAATGAATTCCTGTACATGTAGAGAAAATGAAATTTGCCTCTTTTTTTTTAATTTTTTTTTTTTTAACATTTATCAATTGATGGCTTTTTTCCTTGTCCATCTTCCTAATACCTCCATCACACTAATAAGACCGACACAAGACCCAGAACAAAATTACCCTTAATGGCAAAGAACTGGTCGGTTTGGTGGTGTGATGGTGGTAATAGGATGAGTGGGTGTAACTTGTGCCCCCCCCCCCCCCCCCCCTTTCCTGAATCTTTAGGAAAAGTGTTAAAGACAACTTGCATGTTGTCTTCAGCACTTGTTGCTGCCAAGAAATATTATGTCCAGATATATTATTTAAAAAATAAAATGTTGATCCTTTGCCACTGATAATATCCTTCTTGAAAAATCCCTACCCTTACCAACAATACAGAGCCACATAATGGTCCGAACCAGTTAGTCTGTAATTTCTGTTGTATTGTAATTTGAATATACCCTTATTGAAACAAAAAATGAACTTTTTCCTTTAATTTGAACTTCCTTTTCTTGTGAAGGGTCAGAAAGGAGAAGGGAATAAGAGAGGAGAAAATGGAGAGGTGCAAAAAAACGGTAAAAACAAGCCATTGAGAGAAAGGAAGGAAAGGATGAAGAAACAAATCATGAGAAGAGGATGAGGGAGAACGCAGTGATGGAGATATTGAGAGAGAGGGAGAATAGTGAAGAGTGAACACAATCCCAAAGTGAGCCGTACCCAGGATTTGTTAAAAGGGGGAGGGGGGTGGGTGTATATATCAGTATTTTGGGGGTCTTTTTACTCCAAAAAATCTCTGACAAGCCAAACAAAAAGAAAAAAAGTAACATTATTTGGGGGTTACTTTCAAATTATCCAATATGTGTTAAAAAAAGTTAACAGGAATTCTAAGGCGGCGTTTTTAACATCAAAAAGGCGTGTGCCGACTTACAATAACACAAAAAGGGGGTGTTCGACCACCTAAAAATGCCCCTTTTGTCAAAGGGGGTGTTTGGACACCCCCCTCCCCTAGATAAGTGCATGGGTAGGCCTACCTTCTTGCATTAATTTTATTCTTCATTTCATGTATTCTGCATCTATGTGTATTTATTTACTAAACCAAATTTATAACTAAAAAACACTTGATAACTCCTTGCCTGAACCAACATCGTGATTAGATGGAAGCTTGTGAACGTGTTAGAGTAAGGATGTGTATGTAGAGAGAGAGAGAGAGAGAGAGAGAGAGGGGAGGGCGAGGTGTTTGCTGACAGAAATTGATGTCCATGCCCAGTCTAAACTGTCTTTGAAAAAGAGCATTCTGCAGCTACCTAGTGAAAAGAATATTTATGAAGCCGAAGTGAACCACGGAGAGCAGCAATACAAATTTCACAAGTGTTGGCTATATGTAAAGAGCAAGGAGTTCTGTCATAACTCCTTGGTCAGAGCAGGGAGGTAGAAGAGAGATCTCTCTTCCACCTCCCCAGTCAGAGCAAGAAGCTTACACTCCTTAGCCAGATGACTTGGCAAATCAGGTGTAGGCCTATGAGGGTAGGGGGCTGGATCAAGTTTCATTTTGAGAAAATTTACCACAAACATTTGGATGATTTTGGCGTAATGAAAATTTTCTCACTTTTCAGATATGACGGTAACCTGATATGACTTGGATATTATCAATAATCAAGCTTCCAGAATGTTAGGCTATAGCCCAATATTAGAAATATTAGAAGAAGAAAAAAGAAAGAAACCCCCAAACAAAATTTCTCTGACGTGAGGGGGGAGGGGGCCAGGGGGATGCCACACTCTTATGACAAGTATTACATCTCCCTAATCAATTCCCCGTCCAAGGAGACAAAATAAAATCTTATGTGTTCATTGTTTCATCAGTCTTCAGTCGATCGCATGATCCTGCTGTTCTGAAGATACAAAAAAGGCTTTTCCCCACATTTCTCTCTATCCTCCGATTGTAGTATTGGAAATTTGTCTAAGCATCCAACCGCATAGGCCTATATGCCCGCCCCCGCACTATTTCCAGTACAATGTATATCTTGACGACTAGTAACCGAAATTAGTTTGGAAAATGTGAGGGATATTTTCGCTCGAGAGCGAGAAATAAATTTATTGGACCTGCGGCGCGGGCACTCGTACTCCGCGAGCGCGGTGGCCGTTACCCGAAAATAAAAACAGAGTGGCGGGCTCTGAAACCAGCTACCCCCTGCCTCGTACGGCAATAATTGTGAATGACGACAGGGCCTTGGGCTGTATTTCCTCCACTCCGATGTCTCTCATTTTCTCTCCCTCCGAGCTCCAGCCCCGGCCCCTCCTTCCCTTACACAACGTCTAGTACGTCTCTGGTATAGAGCTGATCGTATGGATTGTTGTTTCGTCCATGTTTCAAAATGTGCGACCTCCCCTTCCCCTTTTCATTTGTTTCCTCTTTCTCTTTCTTTCTTGTCGGGCAAAAACATTTGTTATTCATGTATGTAGGATTACCATGCAATAATCAAAATTTGGTAATTCTCCTCACACACAATGTCGCGACTACCCCAGCGACCGCCGGCCAGGCCAGGCGATCGACAGGCTAGGCTAGCCCCTTGCCGGCCCACGGGATGAGCTCCAGCGCTCAAGTTTTCTCTCGCGCGCGATAGTATTGCCGAGTTATCAATCCTTGGTATTGCAAGCCCTGTCAGCATTACACCCCACAGCGGCAGGCCAATGTAAATAGACGTTACGCTGTGCATTTGCCGAAAGAGGGAGGTAGGCCGACCGTCACAAGTTATAAGCGTCATGCCATACGCTTATAAAATTTCGATTTTAAATCATAAATATCTTGATAATGAAATCAGCAATTGACCTGTAAAAGTCATACGATTCCCGACTGACCTAAAGGTTTCTAATTATCATTGCAGCATGAGCTAATTCAGATTTTTTTTTTCTGATCTCCGACAAAGTTACTCAATGCCTTTAATAATCATATTTTTTAGAATAGAAACGTAATTTTGAAGTAAATAACATCTCTGAATTATAGTTCATGTCATTCTAAATTTTACTGTATTTTATTAAATTACTAATCATTTGGATTTAATTCAGCAAGAAATTCAAATCCTTTAATTTTCCCAAGCCGTGCAAAAATGTAAATTTGCTTTGAAAAAAATAGATGATAATTTAAAGTTTTGAACTGGAAACCTGCACACAAGAAATTGGAATAGTTTTCTCATAATTATGTATTAATTAGTGTAATTATCTTTTTAAAAAGAATATTAACACCTATTTTCGGTCAATATTTTTTATCCACATGTACAATTTTCAACTTCAGTTCTTCAACAAATTTGCAGTATTTATTGATGAAAATGGCTACTTAATTAAATAACTAATTATGGTATTAATTAACTAAGTATACAACAAGATCCTTACCAGATGATAGAACCAATGTCCTTGTCTGTTCTATTTACAAATATCCTGCATTTTACTTCGATGACTTGATAATTTCAGTAAACGCTTCATTTTTACATACACAAAAACACATGCAGTCACAAAATAATTTGATGTGATTTTGATTTGATTTGATTTTATTCAGATTCCACATTTACAATGAAATTACAACAATATATACAAGTTACAAACACTGCAAAAACAGAATACATGGATATGACATAGAAAGATGACAAAAGGATATGTGGAGGGATCTACTAAAAATGTTAGCTTGTGTGATGTAGACCCCCTAATCGAATGATACAATATTATATATTAAAAAAAAAGATTTTCGTTTAATTAAAGTAATTGTTTGAGAGGGAGAAAACTACTAAACAAAACATATTATATACAGTTGATCTAACATTACAAAATAAGATTGCATGGTGAAATAAAAGATTTCGAGCGGAAATCAGTATATTATATATATACACATATATATAAAAACGAGATAAATACATTTAATATGGAACGAAAAGAAAAAATAATCACCTAATTAATTAATTAATGGTTACCCTTTGTTTTTTTATGAGACAGTTTCACATAATGTTCATACTGTTATTATCTGTAATTGCTGAAAGTTTCATCTTGTTAGCTTTAATTTTAAGAAAGTTATAAAAGTTTTTGTGTTTGAATGGATGGTCCGAGATCACAACTTTTGACTTTTTTTTTCCTATAAAAACAATAGAAAACAAAAGAAATTAACTGCGCTCATTTTTCGACATAAAAATGACTGTAACTTCGTTAATTTTGCAGCTACAGAGCTGAATGAGGTATCAAATTGAAGCTTTCATTAAGCTCTATTTGATGGAATCAATTATATGCTTGAAATAAGATTTCTCAAATTTTTGTAACATACCTAAATATTGAAAATTAAATTAAAAATAAAATGTCGATTTATTTTTTTATTTTAGGCTTTAGCATAGCCCCAATTTTTCATCCATTTTTTGTTTGTGACTTGTCTCAAAATCAAAATCAAAATCAAAATCAAATTCGTATTGACCTTTGACTAAGATTTATAGTTTTAAAGAGTTGTATAGCTACGCATATTTGTCTACCTTGCAGGCAACACTGATAAAGACCAGGACTTGTGGCCAGACGGATGGCAGTGCCAGTGGGTGTGGCTTCTTGTTGCTGCGGTAGTTGGAATAGCTATCTTCAGTAGACAGAGAAAGACTGGCCCCCAGGTATGACCTCAGATGACCTGCAAATGGTCTTCTCAGATTTTGAGTTTTTGACTTCATTTATTATTTCATACCTTGGTGAAGTTTCATATTTTCTGCTCATTTTGCTGTGTTTGCTTTTATGGCAAATGATGCATGACTAATTAGGCTATATTTAAATAGAAAAAAGTGAAAGTAAAGAAAGTACTTATTTCTTTCACGAAGTCTGTATTCAGGCCTTACAGAGTTATAGTGGGTTTTGTTTCAGTATTCATATAAAATCTGGAATTATAGTGCAAACATTATCTTTCAATTTTAGGTGAATTCAGTCAGTTTCATTGTGGCAAAAACAACAAAAAATTTTTTTTGAAGATATAGTGTAGATCTATGTCAATCTGCGAAGTTATATCTTCAAAGTTCATATTTATAACAACCTACTTGAAATATTCTTCACCTGTATTTCTTTTTTGTTATACAGATCAACAAAGAGAATGCACAGATTAAGTCTACATCTCCAGTAGATATAAATGCTACCCTGGATGTAACCAGTATCAAAATCTTTTATGGCACCCAAACTGGCACGGCAAAGGTATGAGAAAATGTACACATGGAAATTTAAGATAGTCAAATAGTTTATTCGATTTCCCCTTCCCAACCAATTTCTTTCATGATGCTGTCAAATAGTAATTCCTCTTTTATGTCTGGAAAAAAAATGTGTTAATAAATGGATAAATTCAAACAATAGGCCTAATTGATTATGCATTCATTTTGAACAGTGTGAATTCACCAATTTAGATTAGATCGAGTGGGCA
The DNA here is from genome assembly GCA_025617745.1 of Heliocidaris erythrogramma. Classification (NCBI taxonomy): domain Eukaryota; kingdom Metazoa; phylum Echinodermata; class Echinoidea; order Camarodonta; family Echinometridae; genus Heliocidaris; species Heliocidaris erythrogramma. The sequence goes on along the minus strand of CM046861.1, from coordinate 28,453,004 downwards.
CTGTGGTTATTTCAGATGTGACCATTTGCAAAGTTGTGAGATAATTTCGAAAAATATAAATTAGTCGGGGATCCCTTCTAGCTTTTCTCAAGAAAACAAAATAGATAATTCATTTTACTGTGCATGATTGCTAATTAGTAATGACAAGAACAATTCTCTAGCTTGGCATAATAATCATTCCGGACACACCTTAGACCATCGACTACTGAATTCTTGAACTCTCATAGGCTTAATATAGGAGCCAACCGGTTCCCATAGTCTATGGGTTAAAAATCAAAGGAAAGTTGTATTCATGCATGATGCTAAGGCAGGGGGGTGGGGGGAATCGACCATGCCCTCGCCACCCCCTTGAAACCCAACTGGCATACCTTAAGTACGCAATAAAAACGATTGCCTTCTTAATTCAACAGGAAGCTGGTCTCCGCCCCCCCCCCCCTCTTTACATATCCTGGATCCGCCCCTGCTAGGGTATCACCTTAGTTGTACAATTGTAGCTGATCGACCCTGCATCTGGAGAAACAAATCTTAAATGGCTGGTCTTTTTTTCTCTCATCCTTGACACTTTGGATTCTTTTATTCTATTAACAGAACCTGGCTGCACAACTGGCTGAAGATATTCCTGGCACAGTGAATACAGATGTCATTGATTTGAAGGAGTTTGATCCAGAGAAACATGTTTTACTAGATGTAAGTATAAAATAGTACTAGTTATTGACCTGTTGAGTAGAGCCTGAGATAGCTCTGGCTGAGAGAGTACAAAAATAACCTGGGGTGGTATTCTGAGATTCATTTTATCTTGACTTTAGTGAAAAGATTTCATTTGTCATAACAAATTTTAACTGCAACATTTCATTGGTGTTTGCGCAGATGTCTTTCGCGTATGCAGCCACATTTGCGCAGTCATTAACCAATGATGCGCCATAAGTGTACATTTTGTTATGACAATTAAACTCATTTCACTAAAATCCAGATAAAATAAATCTCAGAATACCACCCCTGGGCTTTTTAGGGTTAACGTTTAGCTGCATTTCAGAATCAGATCTATCGCTCTGTTGGTGTCTTCGACTCTGTCGGCGAGATTGATTTCTCTTATCTCTCTTATCTCTAACAGTTACTTTTTTAGAATGTTTGCAAGCTTAGCTTTGTTAAACTTTTAAAGATACATGTCCACATCTTTTGCATACAGATAATCCTTCATGCCTTATTTAGAAGTTCCTCATATAGATTGAGTATCTAGTTCAACAAATCAAGTGTTTACCTCCATGGGCGCTGCCTTATGGAAGATAGAGTCATAGAGACGTTGCCTAGCTTCAGCGTTGTTGCTAGCTTGTCACTGTGCTGCACTGCTTCCTTTACATTTGGGACTTGGCCCTTAATAACTCTGCACCCGGAAAACCATCTGAGATGAATATAATTTGTCTTTTTTTTCCCTTCAAAACTTGGTGTTAAAGGAGAATTATCCCCAGGCTTTTAAATGTAAATAGGGTCACAGTGAATAAAATAACATTTAATTTGATATAAAAATCACCGTTTTAGACCAACTGATGCCGTTGTATGAGCAGAAAATAGAGACCACTTTTTACGATGATTACAACGTCGTCTGCTCCTACTGGCGGCGTCCATTTTCTCTAAATTTCCCATAAAACCTTGCGCGTGATGACGTAGGGGATGGAGAACTCACAAGCTAGTAGCTAGCTTGCATGAAGCGCGCGCTGCATATACACACGGTAAACATGGTGTATTGTCAAGCTTTCGGCTGTTGTAACTGTTCCAAGAAAACGATAGGGAAATCATTCCATCGGTTCCCAGACCCGCAGAAATGTCAGCAATTGTTCCAGCGTTGTGTGACCATATTGAACGTGGAAAAATTCCAAGGAAAAGACTTCAAACTTGATCGTAAAAATGATGTGATCTGCAGTGATCATTTCACGGAGGCTGATTATCACGTAGATCTGCGGGCTGAGCTTATGCCCGGGCGAATCGTATAATCGAGTTAGTGTGTCCTGGAACACGTTTTACTTACGATGATTATTTTACTCTAATAAATGTTTTTCAAATGTGATAGTTACGTAGATAATATAAATTGATTTATTTAATTTAATTATGAAACTCTTGCGTAATTTATGTTATTATTAATAATAATAAACTCTTTTTAAAATAATGTTGGTGAACTATTGCGAGCCAATAACAATGCGCTACGGCCAACTCCATGCCCTACGTCACACAGCCCGATCGCACCGGGAACATGGCGACGCTGCTTTACTCTCGAGAACAATAAAAATCGGAGGATTCAATCGACAATTCCCCTCCTCTCGATTCTCGAATATACGATGTTTTTACTTTATCAGAAACTGTTTAGAATTCTGTTTTAGGTCAATGATAAAAGTCTCGTGGGGATAATTCTCCTTTAATATTACAATTTGCACATGTGCAGATATAAGGTCTTTTGTACTGAGTACAATTGACCTCTATACGCTGTCATTTTGTGCGCACCAGTACAATTTTACATGTTAAATAAGTAGTGCGTCCAGCAAAACAGATGCGCATGCACGTACAAATTGGGTTCATTTCAGGGTCATTTGTAACATGTTCTAATTACGAACTGGCTGATTAAAAAAAAAAATAAATTCATTTATGAAGATTTTGTATAAAACATCCTCAGCACTCTTTCATAAAAGTATCGTTGCAGAGCAATTTGGTATATGTTGTACAGGACTTACAAACTTGTCAGCATTGAATATTTGTTTTCTTGTAATAACAGAACTCTAATTGGGAGCCATATGAACAAATCATAACCAACTAAAAATGTGCCTTAATGTCATTTAGGGCATGACCTAAGATGTGATGATTTACTCAAAATCCTGAAAATGTCACCACATATTATGCATGGCTAAAGTTTATTGACTGTAGCTGATGCGCCTATGTGCTACTTGACAATGGGGCTCCATTTGTAGAATATCTTGTCTGAAATATTTGTCACATCCATCTTTAATGGACACCTTAGAAGATTTTTTTATTCAAAGCAATGAAATTTGTCTTTTTGTAAAGACCGTATATTTACATACATAAGTAGATGTACATCCATACAATATAAGCAAATTAAACAACATATATTTAACAAAAAACACAGACACTCAGTTCATGATAAAAATGTACATTATGTGAATGATATCCAAGTGAAATGAGCCAGAAAAAGGGTTCCAATTTCTTGCTAGCCTGAATTTCCTTCCAGTGGGGAGATCTTAGGCCTTGAAACCACACCCAGTCACAGCGCAACATGACAGCCTCTCATATATGAGATGGATGAACTCTACCTCTCCACACAAAGGTTAACCCCTACCATGCCGTGGGCAGCAAATCCCGCCCAAAAATGTGTTGAACATTTTGTTTATGCTCAGAATGGTTTGAAAATTCTTCCTCATACAGAAACCTGAGCCTGTAATATAATGTTTATTCCCATGCAATATATCTCTGCCCAGTTTGCTAAAGAAAAAAACTCAGTGAACGTTAAAGGAGAATTAACACTAGAATATAAATGTACTTATGTTCAAAGGTGCAATATATTCTTAATCATTGACCTGTATCACTTTAGAAATAAAATATCAGAAAAGGGTTTAAATCAAGACATTCTAGCACACGGTATCATCTGCTAACACTTCATGGGGGCTGCCATTTTCTTGAAGACATGGAGTTGTACATGAACCATTGGAGACCGTTCCGGTCAGGAAGATACTTTTAATCCACGAGCTAAATTGCTTCTATTCATTATAAAAAAGCCCCATATATGATGGAAAATACATAACAGGTGTATACATTTATTTTAAAATTTGAAATTTATAGATTTCTTTTTAAATTCTCCGGTTTTGCTAACTAGAAATCAATTTCTTGGTCTTGCCTGGCAGAGCAGAACCTAATTTATACAACGCGCATTCTGACTTTTGAAGTCCATTATCTCAAAGCAGGTGAATGCATAGTTTGTCACTATTGACGCTCGGGAAAGTCATCATCCATAAATTTGAATTAATTCGCTCCGTCACGTACGTCATAGTATCAAGAAAATAGATTGATATTTAGTAAAATCGTAATTTTCAAAGAAATATAAAACACATTTTCGTTTTTAGAATATATGTATATATCTGTTAAATATTTTAAATCTCAAATGGAATTTTGTATCAGGAAGAAAGACAATTTTGCATCCGGATTAAAAATATCTTTATGTACACATCAAGAAAATGGCAGCCCCCTGGTATCGCTAGCAGATGATAAATCTTGCTGAGAAAATCCTGATTTATACCCATCTCGTATATTTTAATGCAAAACTACGCAGGGCAACAAGAAGGAATAGATTACACCTTTGAACATAAGTACATTTATATTCTGGGGTTAATTCTCCTTTAATATTTGACTCTTGTAAAATTCATTTTTGACAATTGCTTAAAAATCTGGTGGCATAGAAGGGGTTAAGTGAGATCTGACCTGATTTTCCTTCACACAGCTCACACTCCCACTTAGGACCTGACACCGAGAATTAAAGTCAATTACCTCCTAGCAACCTAGCAACACCTAAAAAGTACAAACCTTTCTTACCAAATGTTTCTCTTTCTTTCACAGCAAGATGACCAGACAGCAAGTGTGTACATCCTCTCCACCTATACTGATGGCGAGCCGCCTGAGGGAGGGGCTTGGTTCTATCGATGGCTCCAGGAGTCTGTCAATGACTTCAGGGTACCCAGGACTCTGCTCAAAGGACATCGGTTTGCAGTCTTTGGACTAGGGAACTCACTCTATCAAGATCACTATAACACAGTGAGTGTGGATGCTTTTGTCAGTGATTTAGCAAAGAAATTTGGACTACTTTGAGGGGCAAAATGGTTGAAAATATTGCCCACGGTTGATTGGTAAAAATGTGATATGAGTCTTGAGGTCACCACAAGCTAAAGTTAAACCATGACGGGAAGCAGTCAATGTTTGTTTTACAAATGCATTCTGTGTGTGGATCCTTCAGAATGAAATTTTGTTTAGAATATGTATTTAAAAATCTGCTTATTTAAAGGGATATTTGCAGTCAAAGAGTTTGTGTACTACACGTCTTACTATGCATATATCCATTGTTAATGTAATACGAATTTGTAACATCCTTACTTTGTACGTTGAAAAAAAGGTATTCACCCGGCATTTTTTAAACCATTGCCCTGTATTTTCATCAATTTGATAAAGCAGTTTTGAACAATCTTAGGCCTAGATTAATATGCCGTAAATAATTACCAACTTCGAAAAGGTTTGGGGGAAATAAGGATATGCACTACACTCTGTGTTGCCAACTTGAAGATTTTAAGTATTGATTTATAAAGATGTTGCTAGAATTGTTGCAAAATCTGTGAGTTTCAGAGTTCTATGAGTCTAATTTAGGTATTAACAGAAGCTGATAATCATGCTCTAAACATAAATATGTGTTGTATAATGATTAGACTACACATTTTCATGTCAGAGATAAAAAGTAGAATAACAGATATGACAGCTTGCGCATAACAGAAATGACACTTTTGTCAGCTTTTTTAACCCCCCTAAAACTTTGGTTTAAATAGAATATTCAGTGGCTCATGCCAACCTCATATCAGTAATCTTTGTCACTGGAATTTTAGGTAAAAGAAGATTTATTGCAGTGTGTTTAGGTTAAAATTGGATTGTTGTTTGATTCATCCCAGGTCAGCAAGAGAGTTCACCAATGGCTGATAGACTTGAGTGCCAGGCCTTTGCTTCCAAGAGGAGAAGGGGATGGCAATGTGGCAGCAAGCAAGCATGGAGGTAAGTACTAATAGGGCTGGTGTTCAAGACTAGCAATAACATACAGTCAAACCTGCCCATACATGCCACCCGTATGGAAAAAGAAAAACTGGCCACTGTAGACAAGTGGCCTTTCTACACACGCTTTGAACATGATAGACAAAGAGAGCAGACAAAATATACAGCTTCTCATTGTACCCTCCACAATTGCTCTGGTAGACAAAAGAACATCCCTTCATTGCTATTATGTAAAATAAGTAGAACAGCTGAATGTGCATGTGAGACATGTTCAACATACTTTTACATAATAGCAATGAAGGGATGTTCTTTTGTCTACCAGAGCAATTGTGGAAGGTACAATGAGGAGCTGTATATTTTGTCCGCTTATTTGTTCGCCATGTTCATAGTGCCTCATTCTACCCTTCACATTGGTTCTGGTAGACAAAAGAACATCCTTCACTGCTATTCTGTAAAATAAATAGAACAGGTGAATATGCATGTACATGTAACACCTGTTCTACTCATGTAACACCTGTTCTACTTACTTTACCGAAAAGCAGTGAAGGAATGTTCTTTTGTCTACCAGAACCATTGTGAAGAGTAGAATGGGGAGTTGTTTATTTTATCCACTCTCTTTGTCCGTCATGTTCATAGTGACAGGTGCTGTAATACAATTTTTTTCTAGAGGGAAGACTTACACCTGTAATTAAAGGGAAATTAACCTCAGCGTATGAATTAGCTTATTTTGAATGGTGTAGTATATGCCTCTTATTTGATACATGCAATTTCATGTAAAAACACAGGATATAGATATAAATCACTATTTTCCAGCCAAGTTATCGTCTGCTAGCAATAATAAGGGGGCTGCCATTACTTTATGTGTACACGAACATATTTTTCATCCCAAGTAAAATTTCCTTCATCGTTAACTTGTAATTGATTTTTAGAGGACAAATATATATTAGATAAAGTCACATATTCTGAAATGTAAGTTTAGTTTTATATATTTTTTAAAAGGTCTTAATTTGTTCATAAAAAATGTACTTCATAAAAAATATACGTCAAGGACGGAGAATTGACGTCAAGGACGGAGACAATCGTAACAATACCAAAACAAAGCGAGGAATCTGCTTTACAGGATGGCTATTAGAACTCATGGGTCGTCAATTATCTAGGCCCATGGCCAATAACAATCGTAATACAATCAGAACAAAGCGACGTATCTGTTGTAAAGGTAGGCTATTATCAATGCATATGGTACCTAATGATCCGTGTCATGCACAAAATGGCAGCCTCCATGGAAAGACGTAGCAGACAATAGGTGCATCTAGAATATCACGTGGGGTTAATTGTCCTTTAATATGTTGTGTAGTACTTTAAAATCTTTAAAAAAAATCTTTAAAAAAAATCTTTAAAAAACTTTTCTTTGACAGATACATATTAAATTAACAACATCAATATGTCAGAATATTTTTAATTACATATATATCATTTTCATAAAACAGTGTCAAACCTAGAAATGAAGATTTGAAGTAACAAAATAAATTTCCTCCTTTTCACTGCAATTATATACTACACTTCACATTGTAAAAGACTGGAACCAATTTCTTTTCTCTTTGACAGGTACTGAAGCTGACTTTGCTGCATGGAAAGCTGATTTTCTCCAGGCTGTATTGAAGTGTAATGGGAGTGGTGATAAAGCATGTAGTTGTAATGAGAATGGAATCTGCCAATCAAGCACCGAAGCGCAAAGGACATCTGAACAGGTAAATCAAAGAAAAGGCTGATGTTTTTCAGCACTTAGTATTTTTGTCTTTCCATCCATAAAATGTTTGTATGTTATATGGTACATGTTACTCTAAAACCTTTCAGAGAACCATTGTTTTCATGGTAACAGATCATTACTCCTGATTTTATTTTTTATTCAAAATACTGTACACATGTATGTTCTTATTGAAACAATATGGATATTTTTGAGGGGGGGGGGGGTGGTATATCTGACTTTCTTTTAATTCATAAGCAGATTATGTAGCTTAACACGATTGATGGAAGTTTCAGCAACAAAAGCCAAGTGCTGTACCACTTTCAACCCATTGGAAATGATTTGATTTTGTTATAACGTACATTTTCCGTCGACTTCAATTAGAGTTATCTCAGACTTTGTTTTCTATTGAGGTAAATCCTATTCCTTGGAGAATGGAGTGGAAGATCATTGCTTTAGGCCAAAGACACATGTGCTGCAATATGCTTTTGAATGTTAGTTCTCCTACATCGAAGACAGCTGCTGTAAATGAATGAGCTAGTGTGCCTCTATCATTACAATAGTCATGAGCATTTTTTTAATGTACATAAGTAATGGGATATCAGAAATATTATGTGATAAAGCCTTGGACTCAAAAGTTTTTGATTGTCAGGAGAGTGAAAATGGTCAATTCCACGGTAACGGAAGGACATTTAGATACAATTTGTGTGTGATTGTCCTTCCGTTACTGTGGAATTGACCAAATGCTTTCATGTTTAATATAACGCATTGATGACCTTTCTTTTACAAGGCGCTTTTTTCATTTTTTTTGCAGATATGTTTTGTGTGGGTTTATTAGAATATCAAATTGGACCTTAGCTACAAAATTATTGTAAAGATAAAAATGAAATGAATCGACAGGTGTTATCACCCCACAGTGGTATCTTCTCTTGCCCCCAAACTCTGCATATATGTAATGCAATGTGATATTTTCGTCCCATGGAGAGCACTGATGATCATAGTCCTGATGAGAAGGAGGAGAAGGCAGATGACGGTCTGGACAGCGACCAGGAAGATCCTGACGAGATGGATGTCATCGACGTCGAAGACTTGGGCTCTGTCATGAACAAGATGAAGAATGCGAAGGTCAGTGGGTACATAAACTCAGATAGTGAGTTTCTATTGGGGAAATCACACCATCTCCCAATTACCCCATATGACAAAATCATCAGTTCTTTGGTTTGGCTTTAAAACTGACAGGTTTTTACTTAAAGGGAATCGGCAACTTTGTGGAGGCTTGATTTAATAAATTGTTGAATTTTGATATCTGTCTTGTATAATGATGTTCAAAACGATAAATAAATAGCCATGCATAGAAAGATTTTCAAATATATTGCTATTATTAAGATATCTATGACTGAATACTGCCATTTACGAAAGCGTATGACCATACGCTTTAGTCTAACACTGCAGTCTATAGGGGAAAATGAGTCTGGCATTTCTGGTCACTTGTAATTGTTTACTTTTGTGAAGCACGTGATTATTTTGAAGTGTTTTTTTTTTCCTGGGCTTCATTTTGACACCATATTACATACACTGATAGCATGTAAGTCCAGGCAGCTCAGATTTTATTTTAAGGTCCAGCCCCATGAGGGAAGTTTTCCAAACCATATTTTCTACTCCTGAACCAGATGGAATGCTCTCTGATGTCTGATTGGGTCCTGCTCCGATTAATCATCCAACAATTATTAAACTATTATGATTACTTATATAGATTTTATTTTTCATCATTGCTATTACACTTTCAGTTTTGGTTCATGCTTTCTGTGAAGGATTCCAATGATTTTAATTTTTTTCGTTTCATTTTTTCCCTATCTGATTCAGCATTCTCTTTTTCTCCTCCTTAATGTACATTCAATAACTCCTTTCTTCTCAAAGTTTCTCCAACCCTTCTTACCCCTTTACTCATGTTTTTCATCTCTCCATTTCTTACTCTTCTTTCTCTTTCTTTGTTTTTTTGCCCTTAAGACAAACTTACATCTACTGATAGATAACAACATGAATTTCTTTATCTATGAATAATTTAATCTGTAGGTCTTTATGTGATCAAATCAATGTACCAAAGTTGTGTCTTTATCGCATTTCTTCTCAGGCTGTGAATGGCATGAAACAGAGCACAGAGCCTAAAGAAATGGTAACACCAACCATCAGGAAAAATCTAACAAAGCAAGGTAACCTTTCATAGTAAATCTTTGTAGAGAGAAAGGGAGAGAAGGGTAAACTTAAAGAGAGAGAGAGATAGAGGGAGAGAGAAAGAGAAAGAGAATTGGGGAAAAAAAGAGTGATTGAGAGAGAGAGAGAGAGAGAGAGAGAGAGATGAAAAACATAATGCGAATGAAGAGAGAAAGAGAATTGGGGAAAAAAGAGTGATTGAGAGAGAGATGAAAAACATAATGCGAATGAAGAGAAAAAAAACAAAGCTTTGCCTGTAACATGCTGCAAAAATTCAGAATTTTTTCATCCGATTTCAAAACTTATGCCCTTTTTAAACAGACAAATTTGAATTGACTTTTAACTCTTTGCCCACAGGAACCAGCAGGTCCCTGTATTTAGCATGTGGGAATGAGAAATTCAGATGTCAACTGGATAATACATTTTACCTCATGTAAATGGAGAGCTCCAATATTGGGCAAAGTTTCATGCTATTTCTACATTATATCCAACACATGTGAGATCTTATTATTTTTATTATTTCTTCTGTATTCTTGCTTTTTCATTTACAGGCTACCGAATCATTGGTTCCCATTCAGGAGTCAAGTTGTGCAGATGGACCAAGGTGAGTGCTAAGATGTCAGTTGATTGTTAGGACTAGAAAATTGTTTGCTGAAAGCCAGAAGGGCATTTAAATCTGTGTTAAAGGATATGAATTAGTGCCCTTGTGTCTTTCAGCGTGGACAATAATACATTACACTCCGCAAAGAGCAGCATGTTGACTTGTGAAATGCTGGATCTGGAGATTTAAATCTACCTTTGTCACTCTCAGACTAGGTGTACAGTGGAAAACCTTATTATAAAGAACACTGTTGCAACAAATGCTCATTATAACAAGGTGATTTTGCCAGTCCCACTTCTTTGTATTCTATTGTTTTCTAGCCCTGATATAACAAGGTTTTGATATAAAGAGGTAATTTCCTTGGTCCCAAGGAGTGTATTATTTTAATGAGATTCAACTTTATTCATCATCTTCTTCTTAAGTGTTCGGCATCACCTTTGCCTTGGAGGGGACTCAAAGTGAACTTTAATACCGAAATCACTATAACCTTCAGGTCTGTCCTGGTTTAACTGATTGGGATGTGCAGGTGGACCACTTTAATAGGGTTTCCCCCTGTTCTTTAATAGAAAACTGCAGTGGGTTCCTAATGAGCATAGGTGCCGACTCTCCTACACAGAGGAGCTCCATTCAATGTCCTATCCTAGCGATGGAGTGTTTGAGACTGTAACCTATCCTGCATCTGTGAAATGGGGGAGGGCATGTTAAAGACCTCAGCCTGACCCAAAACAACCATATATTGATGTAAAGCTTAGTAAACAAAGAATATAATTACCCTGGGTATTCATAAATTTTCGTCTCCGTTTATCCATAAAAAATAAAAAAGATAATTTTTTTTGGTCCGCCCCCTCCCTATGGCGTAACAACAGAGGAAACTGCAGGGGGTCGCTAGACGTGTGACGACATGTCATGTATACAGCTCCGAGTGCGTCTACACGATATGTCGTCATCAAATTTTCACCCCCCGCAAAGTAGCGTTCCTCAGAGACGGGGCCCTCGTCAGAAAAACCACCGGGGCTCAACATTCGGGACGCTGTTACTCATTCCACAGGAAACGGAATCTCATGAAGTTGGTTTCAATTTGTTCAGAAAATATATAGCTCCCCGTGGATGAATAAAGGGTATATTTCAAAATTCGGTCAGGCTGAGGTCTTTAACACATAATGTAGGGTACAGTCATACACCTGGGCCCCGTTGCATAAAACCAGTGACATAAATCTTGATCGTGATATAAATCTCTGCATAAGCTATGCCATTGACATTTATGTTTGTGTCGTGATTTGGGGATTAATGTCATGAATCATAAAACATAAAAGTTTTATGGAACAGGGCCCTGGGTTGGATTTGAAGCCGCAATCTTCGGTTGCACAGTCAGATGCTTTACCAACTTGCCTCCTAGTATATATGTGTCCCTGGTGGTAGGAAAATATAAACCTAGTACGGCGGAAATATAAACCTGTATCTTTAAATGTTGGTCTGTTTTCTGTTTCTATAGAGTATGCTTCGTGGTAGAGGGGGATGCTACAAACACACCTTCTATGGGATCGAGAGTCATCGATGCATGGAGACCACCCCTAGCCTGGCATGTGCTAATAAATGTGTCTTCTGTTGGAGGTTAGGAATACACTTGTGATCCCATAATATAATGGTCATGGTGTCTTAATAAACAGAATATGCTTTTGGAATTGACTTCATTTTATTTAATCCCCAATTCCTCCAAAGAAAAAAAAATATATGAGGTTAGTATAGACAAAAAATAAAGATATTTTAAAAAAGAAATATGGTGAATAAGCTTGCCTCATAATCACAAGGAGAAGGTGAGTCTTTTTCTTCCAACAAGCATGACCGAAAATATTCATAATTTGCGATATTTTGGCAGTATATTTTCAAGTTCAAGTTAAAGTCTGATTCATTTCCATTAAAAACAAACAACATACAAATATATACATCCAAAATAAATACAAACAGTTCAATTTAATTCATGTATATAAAGAAAACAATAATCAAAACACATTGGCATAAGAGCATAAGATTAAGTTAAACTGTGAGAATTAAAGAAAATGAAAAAGAATCTGTAGGAAGCTTGGAAAGCTTGTAAATACCAAGTGTCCAAATTAAAACAAATTAGGAACACATGATTTTAACATAGTAATATGGCGCATGTATTTGACACCCTACTTGGTAAGTGTTTAAATTATAAATATTAAGGGTGTTTAACTGTTTTAACAGAGGTTTAGAATGTTCTAAATAATGAGAATTCGCCAAAAAAAAAACGCTTTTGAAGTAAGAATAATGGTTTAACTTAGAAGGACTTGTATTTTTTGCCCACACAATATTACCGTATAACAAATATGAAAGAATTAATGAATTATAGATCATGAATAATACATTTAATGGTAAATAATATTTAAGTTTTGGAAGTAATCCTGTAGTTTTGCTAATTTTTGTAGAAATCAAAGAAATATGAGGTTTCCATGAGAGATTCTCATCCAAGAGAATACCTAAAAATGGTATAGTGGACACTCTCTCAATAACAGTTTGATCAACAAATAATGGTGGAACTGCATACATTATTAGTTTTCTGTTACTTTGTACGGTTTTAAAAAGAATACATTTGTTTTTTTCTAAATTAAGTGAAAGTTTGTTAACTTTCAGCCACAATGGAATATGAATGAAGCACTCAATGAAACTGCTTTAAAAGTGGTATATATCAGTGACAGATGATGCTGCTCATTGTGATAAAAGCTGAGCTAATGATTAATTTTTGAAAATATTGTACATTTTAATGTATTTGATATGTGATATTCAGTGTATTTAGATACAATTTTTTTCACTAAACAATTACTTTTAGAAAGGAAATACTGATAATACAGTTATATAACAAGGAGATTCAGTGGAAACTCAGTATAAAGAGGTCTGATATAACAATATTCCTGATGTAACAAGGTAGTATTCTGGTCCCAACTCTTTATATTCTATAGTTTTTTTTAACCTGATTTAACGAGATTCCTGCTATTAAAGGATAATTTTGATGGTCCCAGGGACCTCGTTATACTGATTGTCCCCTGCAGTCACTTGTCTCTGTATCACTTGTCAGGCACCATACGAACCCCGTAGGCACAGAGTGGAAATGGCAAATGGACGATGCTGAATCCATTGTAGAGGGAGCCCTGAAGAATCATTACAACATGATCAAACAATTCAAAGGTATGATCAAACTTGGGTTAATTTTCCAGTTTCCCAAGTTACATAATTGTCCTTGTATTTGTGATTTACCCATCATACAAGCATGATCTATCTAACCGATTGCATTTATGTACCTGTGATATTATGTGCTTGAAAATAGAGATGAAAAATGCAGGCAGGAATGGAACCAATAGTCCTATCTGTGCTTTAATGTGTAACTGTCATATTATATGCTCATCATTTAAACAAAGTATGCTCTGGCACACTATTGAATAGGCCAAAGGGCTAATTTTCCTCTATGATGTTTCATAATTATTAAAAAAAAATAAAAAGTTTAAGTGAAAAAAATAATCACACTAGATACACACGGATTGACATAGAACACAAAATCTGTTAGAGCATTGGTAATGTTACAAAAGATCAATCTATCTTTTTTTTCTCTGCCCAAACTTCCCAAATTGGGAGAATTATGATTTCATATGAGAGCCTCTTCAGTTACTTGAATGTAATAATATAATATAAAGATCATTTTTTTAAATGATAGAACAGTAAGTTTGTAGTGAACTAGCCTCTGACCTACCTTCTTATTGAATCATGCGCCTCACATGCACTGCACACAGAAATGTGTATATGGGACTACACATTACAAATGTAATTATTGTAAAATTGTGAAATTCTCAGGAGTTCCAGGGGTGAAGCAAGAGAGAATGACTGAAGCCATGAGGGCGCAACACTGCGCCCTATCATTGGTAGGAGAACCCATCATGTACCCCAAGATCAATCGTCTGGTAGAACTGCTTCACAAGGAAAAGATCTCCACCTTTCTCGTCACCAATGCTCAGTTTCCTGATGCAATCAAGTAAGTTCTGGTTCAGTCTGTCTACTACAACAAGTTTAATTGTTGTCTTTCTGTTGCCCTTCTAGTTAAATGTCAAGGTCAGAATTTAGGAATACTCAATTTTTCTACATGAAAGTTATAAATATTTGTAAAAGCAATGACGATGCTTAGGTTTGATATCAACCAGACCTTTGCCTTACGTCTTAAAGATAAAGTTGTGTTCTGGGGAGCGTTTCATCAAGCGTTTTGTCAGTGATTTTTACCGACAACTGTTATAAGCTACTGAAATCCTTGCATCTGATTGGCTGAGGGCCAATTTGTCAGTAAAAATCACTGACAAAATGCTTGATGAAACGCTGCCCTGGTCATGAGATTGAATTATGAAAGAAACTGTCTCAAAGCAATTGGGAAAGGTTGATTATATAGCAAATAAGAATTGGTGTATGCTGTACGGTTTTGGAATCACCAAAATGATAAGAAATTGACTCAATCCTGCTGAGAGTCACATGCACTGCACACAGATATATGGGACTACACACAAATGTTCGGCCCGAACATTTCAGCTTTATCTTGTCATATTTTGAATGTGAGAGCATTTGAAGAGCAATCCTTTTCAGGGGACATATCTACTATGATAATCTTCCAAACTATTAAACATAAAAAGAATGAGAAAGCTCACAAATAATTTGTTACCTTTCCCAGAACTCAAGCTTCCCTTTAAAGAAGCCATTATCATCCCCAATGTTAGAAGTCATAATGAGATAATCACTTCCATTACAGGAATCTGTTGCCGGTCACGCAACTGTACGTCAGTGTTGATGCCAGCACCAAGGAGAGTTTAAAGAAAGTAGACCGCCCTCTATTCAGAGACTTCTGGCCAAGGTTCCTGGAAAGCCTGAAAGCCCTGTCAGATAAGGTAGGAAATTGAAACCAATATTTGTCTAGTTTCTGGAGGCATTATCTATTTTCTATAGAAAATAAAAGGGGGTTGGTACATGTATTTTGAGTTGGGGAAATTAATGTTTGCAGAATTGATACATAATGTTAATGAATTCTGAAAAATAACCAAAATGTGTATAATCCTGTAGACTTAAAATTTAAATAGTTGAGAAAAGACATTTGAAAAGGAAAAAATAAGACCAAAGTCATTAAGTTATTGATTTACACATCTAGAATGTATTTAGGAAATGTTTCCCTTACTCCTGACTTTGTCTACTAATTTCCCCCAAGCCCTGCCTCCATGGGCTCTGGAGGCAGGGGTCCCTTTCTATTCAGGTTCCACTGCGTATCTTCCATCGTAGAGGGAGACATTTAAGTGACCACCATTATAATAGTTAGGTGGCCTTTATAGAGAGGTGGCTGACTATTTTGACAAGTTTGACTGTAGATCAGAAAAGATCCTAGATGATCTAGGACAGCATCTTTTTACTCTTCTGCGCAATTTTAGTGGTAATATTTATATATGTTGTGTGTTTACAGGGTCAGAGGACAGTGTACCGTCTCACTCTTGTCAAGGCTTGGAACGATGAGGAGATACAGTCATATGCCAATCTGGTTCAGCTAGGCAAACCGGATTTCATTGAAGTCAAGGTATATAATATGTAGTACAAGTTTATTGACAAGCTCCCTCGTCAGCTCTATTACAGTGAAGCAAGGAGCAAAACTAGCCTGAACTTGTGACATGTGATGGCTCAGTCAGTGGCGGATTTAGGGTGGGGGGCACTTCTGACCTGTGCCCCCTCCCCCCCCCCTTGAAAGAAAAGTGTATATTGTGCCCCCTCCCTTTGTGAACTGATTCTGAACTACAAAGAGAGCCCTAAATGTGTGATGTACTTCTTTTTTTTTTTCTCTCTCTTTTTTTTTGCTTGTCAGAGAATTTGGGAAGAAAACTGAACCCCCAAAATAAAAAAAATCTGATAAATTTCTTTTGTTTGCTTCTCAGAAAATTTCTGAGATTTGCGCCCCCCCCCCTTTTACAAAATCCTGGATCCGCCCCTGACTTTATGGTAGAGAAGTGGTCTTTTAACTTGGGGAGTGTTGGCTTTGAAACCAAGTCAGTATGATAGTGCCCTTTGGTAAGGCCTTAATTTCCACCTACCAAGTTCTTTGGATATACCAAACTCTTCATGCACTACGAATTGAAGTCCTAGACTGCCACACTGTTTTGGAGTGTGTGTTACATATATGCACTGTATGTGTCCACTGTTTGTCCTATTTGTCGACCACAGCGGATAAAGAGTTAAAGCCGCAGGTTGATTGGTTGCACATCTACAATAATTTTTGTGCTTTCCTAGCAGTCAGGTAGAATAGAATCATCATCATCTTCAGTTAGATTTCAAGTTTATATATTATCGCTCTTCAGCTTCATTCATTTTCCTCTTCATCCTTCTTCTTTTTCTCAGGGTGTAACCTACTGCGGTGAATCCAAAGCCAGCACCCTCACCATGCAGAACATACCATGGCATGAAGAAGTTGTCCATTTTGTCCAGAAGCTGATGGATCTCCTCCCCGAGTATGAGATAGCATGTGAACATGAGCATTCTAACTGTGTCCTAGCTGCTAATAAAAAGGTAAGGGTTAGTTCTAAGTGTTTTAGCAGTCAAACTGTCCTCCAATATTATTTGTCCATGATTATCTGTATCAGACATCTGAGCTGTGTTTTTACACAATTAAATTCCCCTCGTCTAGAGTGACAAATTGGTTTAGAGGGGAATATTTCTTATATCATCCTCTTTCACAAAAGCCTATAGACTTTACGTGTTATGACAACGGACTATATAGGCTTGTATTGGCCGGCCAGACTTACAGAGTCCGTATGTCTGGCCGGCCGTGCAACATGAACACATGACATTTTGTTCCTCACATGTGAGAGAGCGCGAGAGAGTGCGCGAGCAATTCGGGGAATTTTTGTTAACAAAATTGGCGTGTGGCAGTTTCGACAATGACTGATTTCACATCGCTGTCTAGTTCGACTTGTGCGGTATAAATTTAATGTTTTTTCATGGTATTGTTCTAAGAATTTGATCGATTTAGGCGAGTATTCGACCTACAAAAATCGACTTATACAAAGGATTAACACACGTCTATGAGGATAAATTGGGACAATTTGTTTTTCATTGACTTGAGCGACTATTCGACACATGCGACGTCGACTTAAGCGAGGTTGACTGTATGTCTTTTTTTCCTCACATAATTTCATTCAAAAATGCAAAATCTCTCAATGTGACTATTGAAAAATGGTGCTTACTGGTAACACCACTTAGAGGCATGGTCATATCAAGAGATCTATTGTTTCTGGATGAAGCATATGGATAAATGTCGACCGGGACACTGCATGGAATCTTCCTCTAACTGAATCCTCAACAACTGTGGACCTAACACTATACCTTGCCCTAAACCTAAGCTAAAACCTGTTTGCAACCCTAAAACTAACCTTATATTTTTTTTGACAAAATAAAGCCTGGAGCATATTAGTCCGGGAGCCAGGGAGGGTCAACCTAGCTGGAAAGGAAACCAATGTTCATGTGCATGAATGTAAAGATCGCATAGTCCTATATAACGAATTGACCGTCTGGCATGTTCTATGTGGTGGGTGTGGCCAGGGGGAGGTCACAAAGTGGTCAAAAAAATGAGCTAGATCAGCTGGAAAGGAAACCCTTACAAACCTATATCAAAAGATTTGCCATAGTCCCAAGGTACATGAATGGACAATGCCAGACGTTTTAAGTGGTGGGGTGTGCCCGCCAAACGCCCCCAAAGGGGGTCCAAAAATTGAGCTAGATCAGCTGGAAAGGAAACCCTTAGAAACCTATATCAAAAGATTCGCCATAGTCCAAAGGTACTCAATTGACCACTGCCAGACGATTTAAGTGGTGGGGGGTGCCCGCCAAACGCCCTCAAAGGGGGTCCAAAAATTGAGCTAGCTCAGCTGGAAAGGAAACCCTTAGAAACCTATATCAAAATATTCCCCATATTCCCAAGATACATGAATGGACAGTGCCAGACGTTTTAAGTGGTGGGGAGTGCTTGCCAGACGCCCCTAGAGTTCCCCAACTCCCAATATTGAGCTAGATCAGCTGGAAAGGAAACCCTAAGAAACCTATATCAAAGGATTCGCCATAGTGCGAAGATACACAAATGACCACTGCCAGACGATTTAAGTGGTGGAGAGTGCCTGCCAGACACCCCTATGGTAATCCATCCACCATTATTGAGCTAGATCAGCTGGAAAAGAAAACTTATGGAACCTGTGGGAAATTACTCACCAAAGTCCAAAGATGTGCAAATGACCACTACTAGACCATTTCAGTGGTGGAGAGTGATTGTTACACGTTATTATACAACCCCTATATGCTGTCCAGACTTACATAGATACTGCCAGGAATCATCATGATTATATATTGTGGGATCTACCTGCCGCACGCCCCCTCCCACCCCCTAAAGAATGACACACAAATATGAAAATTAACAGTCATCACTTAATCTGTTCCTATTTCATTTCTTTTACTTATAAATGGGATAGTCGACGTCAGACAAACGCTGTATCAGCAAAATATAATTAATTTAACGCACGTAAGGATTTTACTCCTATATTTAGTACCTTTTAACAGTAAAAATTATGGGTTGTTGAGATTGTTCATATAGTTGTATCCCCCGGCAGTATGCCGGAGGATACTTTGGATTCAGCAGCGTTTCGCCGCCGTCGCCGCCGCCGCCGCGTCACATTCTTGTGTGCGCTCTAGCGGTCACATTTCTCGACGAATTTCTTTCAGACTTCCTGTGGACGTGTATCTTGGTAAAATCTGGACCCCTATAGTTTCTGGTGATGCTGCCCCCAGTGTTCCGTCTTTTATAGGGTAAAAGGCCATAATTTTGGGGATAGTTTGTGTGGGCTCTAGCGGTCACATTTCTCAACGGATTTTGTTCAAATTTGGTATGAAGGTGTCTCTTGGTAAAATCTGGAACCCTATAGATTTTGGTGATGCTGCCCCCAGTGTTCCGTCTTTTATAGGGTCAAAGGTCATATTTTGATAGATGTCTTGTGTGTACTCTTGTGTGCGCTCTGGCGGTCACATTTCTCAACGGATTTCGTTCAAATTTTGCATGAAGGTGTCTCTTGGTGTAATTTAAAAACCTATAGTGTTTGGTGATGCTGCCACCAGTGTTCCGTCTTTTATAGGGTCAAAGGTCATACTTCAGGGCATGGCGTAAGTGCACTCTGCAGGCCACATTTCTCAACAGATTTTGTTCAAATTTTGTATGGAGATGTATCTTGGTATAATCTACACATGTTTAATTTTGGGTGATGCTGCCCTCATTGTTCCGTCCTTTATAGGGTCAAAGGTCATTTTTCCATTTCTTGCACTCTTACTTCTGCATTTCTAGACGGATTTTGTTCAAATTTTGCATGAAGGTGTCCCTTGGTGTAATCTAAAAATCTGTACTTTTTGGTGATGCTGCCACCAGTGTCCCGTCTTTTATAGGGTCAAAGGTCATACTTCAAGGGATGGCGTGAGTTCACTCTGCAGGCCACATTTCTTGATGGATTTCTTTCAAATTTTGTATGGACATGTATCTTGGTGTAATCTACACATCTTTACTGTTTGGTGATGCTGCCCTCATTGTTCCGTCCTTTATAGGGTCAAAGCTCATTTGTCCCTTTTGTGCACTCTTACTTCTGCATTTCTTGACGGATTTCATTCAAATTTTGTATGGAGATGTATCTTGGTATAATCTACACATGTTTAATTTTTGGTGATGCTGCCCTCATTGTTTCGTCCTTTATATAGGGTCAAAGGTCATTTTTCCATTTCTTGCACTCTTACTTCTACATTTCTTGACGGATTTCGTTCAAATTTTGCATGAAGGTGTCTCTTGGTGTAATCTAAAAACCTATAGTTTTTGGTGATGCTGCCACCAGTGTTCCGTCTTTTATAGGGTCAAAGGTCATACTTCAGGGCATGGCGTGAGTTCACTCTGCAGGCCACATTTCTTGATGGATTTCTTTCAAATTTTGTATGGAGATGTATCTTGGTATAATCTACACATCTTTACTGTTTGGTGATGCTGCCCTCATTGTTCCGTCCTTTATAGGGTCAAAGCTCATTTGTCCCTTTTGTGCACTCTTACTTCTGCATTTCTTGACGGATTTCATTCAAATGTTGTATGGAGATGTATCTTGGTATAATCTACACATATTTAATTTTTGGTGATGCTGCCCTCATTGTTCCGTCCTTTATAGGGTCAAAGGTCATTTTTCCATTTCTTGCACTCTTACTTCTGCATTTCTAGACGGATTTCGTTCAAATTTTGCATGAAGGTGTCTCTTGGTGTAATCTAAAAACCTATAGTTTTTGGTGATGCTGCCACCAGTGTTCCGTCTTTTATAGGGTCAAAGGTCATACTTCAGGGCATGGCGTGAGTTCACTCTGCAGGCCACATTTCTTGATGGATTTCTTTCAAATTTTGTATGGACATGTATCTTGGTATAATCTACACATCTTTACTGTTTGGTGATGCTGCCCTCATTGTTCCGTCCTTTATAGGGTCAAAGCTCATTTGTCCCTTTTGTGCACTCTTACTTCTGCATTTCTTGACGGATTTCATTCAAATTTTGTATGGAGATGTATCTTGGTATAATCTACACATGTTTAATTTTGGGTGATGCTGCCCTCATTGTTCCGTCCTTTATAGGGTCAAAGGTCATTTTTCCATTTCTTGCACTCTTACTTCTGCATTTCTTGACGGATTTCGTTCAAATTTTGCATGAAGGTGTCCCTTGGTGTAATCTAAAAATCTGTACTTTTTGGTGATGCTGCCACCAGTGTCCCGTCTTTTATAGGGTCAAAGGTCATACTTCAAGGGATGGCGTGAGTTCACTCTGCAGGCCACATTTCTTGATGGATTTCTTTCAAATTTTGTATGGACATGTATCTTGGTGTAATCTACACATCTTTACTGTTTGGTGATGCTGCCCTCATTGTTCCGTCCTTTATAGGGTCAAAGCTCATTTGTCCCTTTTGTGCACTCTTACTTCTGCATTTCTTGACGGATTTCATTCAAATTTTGTATGGAGATGTATCTTGGTATAATCTACACATGTTTAATTTTTGGTGATGCTGCCCTCATTGTTTCGTCCTTTATATAGGGTCAAAGGTCATTTTTCCATTTCTTGCACTCTTACTTCTACATTTCTTGACGGATTTCGTTCAAATTTTGCATGAAGGTGTCTCTTGGTGTAATCTAAAAACCTATAGTTTTTGGTGATGCTGCCACCAGTGTTCCGTCTTTTATAGGGTCAAAGGTCATACTTCAGGGCATGGCGTGAGTTCACTCTGCAGGCCACATTTCTTGATGGATTTCTTTCAAATTTTGTATGGAGATGTATCTTGGTATAATCTACACATCTTTACTGTTTGGTGATGCTGCCCTCATTGTTCCGTCCTTTATAGGGTCAAAGCTCATTTGTCCCTTTTGTGCACTCTTACTTCTGCATTTCTTGACGGATTTCATTCAAATGTTGTATGGAGATGTATCTTGGTATAATCTACACATATTTAATTTTTGGTGATGCTGCCCTCATTGTTCCGTCCTTTATAGGGTCAAAGGTCATTTTTCCATTTCTTGCACTCTTACTTCTGCATTTCTTGACGGATTTCGTTCAAATTTTGCATGAAGGTGTCTCTTGGTGTAATCTAAAAACCTATAGTTTTTGGTGATGCTGCCACCAGTGTTCCGTCTTTTATAGGGTCAAAGGTCATACTTCAGGGCATGGCGTGAGTTCACTCTGCAGGCCACATTTCTTGATGGATTTCTTTCAAATTTTGTATGGACATGTATCTTGGTATAATCTACACATCTTTACTGTTTGGTGATGCTGCCCTCATTGTTCCGTCCTTTATAGGGTCAAAGCTCATTTGTCCCTTTTGTGCACTCTTACTTCTGCATTTCTTGACGGATTTCATTCAAATTTTGTATGGAGATGTATCTTGGTATAATCTACACATGTTTAATTTTTGGTGATGCTGCCCTCATTGTTTCGTCCTTTATATAGGGTCAAAGGTCATTTTTCCATTTCTTGCACTCTTACTTCTACATTTCTTGACGGATTTCGTTCAAATTTTGCATGAAGGTGTCTCTTGGTGTAATCTAAAAACCTATAGTTTTTGGTGATGCTGCCACCAGTGTTCCGTCTTTTATAGGGTCAAAGGTCATACTTCAGGGCATGGCGTGAGTGCACTCTACAGGCCACATTTCTTGATGGATTTCTTTCAAATTTTGTATGGAGATGTATCTTGGTATAATCTACACATCTTTACTGTTTGGTGATGCTGCCCTCATTGTTCCGTCCTTTATAGGGTCAAAGCTCATTTGTCCCTTTTGTGCACTCTTACTTCTGCATTTCTTGACGGATTTCATTCAAATGTTGTATGGAGATGTATCTTGGTATAATCTACACATATTTAATTTTTGGTGATGCTGCCCTCATTGTTCCGTCCTTTATAGGGTCAAAGGTCATTTTTCCATTTCTTGCACTCTTACTTCTGCATTTCTTGACGGATTTCGTTCAAATTTTGCATGAAGGTGTCTCTTGGTGTAATCTAAAAACCTATAGTTTTTGGTGATGCTGCCACCAGTGTTCCGTCTTTTATAGGGTCAAAGGTCATACTTCAGGGCATGGCGTGAGTGCACTCTGCAGGCCACATTTCTTGATGGATTTCTTTCAAATTTTGTATGGAGATGTATCTTGGTATATCTCTCACCACATTTCTTTCAAATTTTGTATGGAGATGTATCTTGGTATATCTCTCACCACATTTCTTTCAAATTTTATATGAAGATGTGTCTTAGTGAAACCTACACATCTAATTTCTACACCATGCTTTTGTTTGAGGGAGGGGATGGGGGAGGGTCTTTGTCCCTCCTTCAAATTGCTGCCAGTGCCGGGGGATACATTTAGCATTGCGCGGCCCCAGCAATGCACATTTCTAGTTTGTAATATAATTTACATTTATTCTTGACTGAATTGGTAAAAATCGTATTAGTATTGATGTTATAATTTCATATGTTTATTGCAAGCACCAGCAACTGTTTTATTACTTGTTTTATTACTGATCTAAGTTGTAAACTATAAGATTCATTCAAAAATGTTCAGACCTTTTTTTTTTTCAAAAAGCGCTAGCGCAAGCTTTAGTCAAAATTCAAAATTTAATGATTTCCCCGTAATTTATACAGACGATAATAAACCATTTCATTGAAACTTCATCCTATTTAGAATCATATTCCGCTCATTTTGATACCAACCAAATGTATGTACCTCACTGAAAACACTCCAGGAAAAAGCTCCAGTCTCTACAATCATTTTAAAAATGATAAATATTTAATCGGCCAGACCAATTGAAACGTATTAAAATCGTATCCTGATTATCGTTTGATATTACAAACTGCTGTTAAGATCCAGAGATTTTTTTAAAAGATCACAATATCCTGATACATGTATTTTAACAATGATATCTAATGACTACGTTGCAAAATATAACCGGCTATCGGGCTATAGTTGTGCATTTCAAATTACATAGTGTACACAGAGGCTTTGTTATCAATACTTTAATTCCTGATAAATCAGATTTCACTTTTATCCACAAACATTAATGTGTGTAACAGTGATGTCAGTAATGTCCAATCCTCAATGTTTACATCAAATATGTAGCCTTCTAAGTGCAAGGTTCAAATCAAAGACTAAGGCTTTCCATCCCAGTACTTTGGGGTCAAGACTTTGGATTTTATAAAAGAAATACATGTTAAGTTATTCATTATATTCATGGAAATACCTCATCTCATCATATTTCATTCAACATGTTCAACATAATATGATGTTAGACAGACAATATTAGGTAGAAAGAATCGGAACGTCGCTCGGCCCAATTAGAAACCTAGTGACATATTCGGATACACACATAAAGGTACAAAAAGGGTAATACAGAATAATGATTACACCTGATCTCTGTTTATTTTGGTGAATTAGATTTGCCACCGATACCATAACTCACTATATATGTATGTATATCTCACTCATATTTTCGCTGAATTCTTCACGCTCAAAGCAATCTACGTATAAAAAAACAACATTTTATTTGATTTGATTTCATGTTCATTTCTATTTCCATGTTCATCATCATAGATTTAAAATATTCATGTATGGTCACATAAAATCATAATTATATAGAAAAAGGGGTCGTCATAAGCACAGTTCAGGTGGAACATAAGGTCTGTAAATACCAATAACTCCTGACTACTGATTCTTATATTGCAAGGTACAAAGATACGTGCTGAAAAAACACATGTAGGTATATTTCTATGCATAATTACGAATGTTGCACATACAGGCATTAATAATATGTAGACTGTCTTGTAATAAGTAGGAAACAATTAAGGTTAGCCTGCAAACTATTGATTAATGATATTGTAGCAATACATGAAAGAAGATAATCTTTTAAGCGTTCTTTTTTAATACACTTTGTTGGGCTTGAATTAGGTAGTGAATTCCAAATATCGGGTCCAGTTTGTCTTATAGATCTATGAGGCTGCCTGAGGGCTGTTTTGGGATAATAATTGTTCAAATGCATATTAGTAGAACACGGTAGGTATGGTATTTATGTAGGACAAGTAATTGCATAAAGGCTGCCACGGTAACTGAAGTTTATGTAAACATATATCCACTGTTTCAAACAATGCAAAATATCATTCTGAATATTATCTCCAGGTTTCATTGCATCATGATAAGGAATTAAAAAGTAACAGCCTCAAAGGAAAAGGTTCAAGTGGTCAATGTGCAACAAATATTCAAATATCTCAAATGTAAACAAAACCGAAGTTTTATGGTACTTTGCAGGGCACTCTGCTGATAAGCAACGAAGATGTCCATTATCAAAACGGTCTTCACATGCATCAAAGATATGTACAATATGAATTCACTGTGTGAATATTGTTTGAAACCCATATTAAACCTTAAATATAAAATAAAAATCAATTTTCACGCCAAAATATCAAAAACTTATCAAAAACGTGTCGGTTTGCACTGAACGGTTGTTATGAAAACAGTGTGGTGCATAATTGATCGATATTAAAATGTGCGGAATATGATTCTTAATACGATGACTAAGCTTCTATTAAATATACTATTCATACTTAAAGTTTCATGTAAACATGTCAAAAAGGTACAATAGAACAGGTCTGTGTATCATGGTATAACTAATGTTTTACTAGAAATATCATTCATGAAATAGTTTCTCCTTTGGCACATATTGTTAATCTATCACTAAAAAACGGCGTTGTTCCTAATAAAATGAAGATTGCAAAGGTTATACCTATTCACGAAAGGTGACCAACAAGACAAAGATATATTACCGCCCTTTATCACCCCTAACAAGCTTCTCAAAAAATCTAGAAAAAATTGTTTATTCTGGACTCATTATATACGTTTTTAGATAATCATGTCCTCTCCTGTCTCAACATTCACGAATGGGCTTTTAATATTCATAAATTTGCCAGAGCTATAGACAGTGGCACACACTGCAGGTATTTTTTGGACTTCTCCAAGGCCTTTGTTATTATAAATCATGATATATATTGTTGTATAAGTTATCTCACTATGGTATCCAGGGAAATGCCTTGGAGTGGTTCAGGAACTAACCTATAGTGATAGAAAACAATATGCATACATGAATGGTTTTGAATCGACCCTTCAGACAATTACTTGTGGTATCCTTCCAGGCTCTCTGTTCATGCTGTTAGGCCCGCTCCTTTTTATTTTATGTACACTATAACGATCTACAAAACTCATCAGCAGTTTTGTCATAATCCTCATTGCCGATGACTCCAATATTTTTTGCTCTCACCATAACCCTGTTACACTTCTGAACATTGTAAACACTGAATTAATTTGCGCTTTTGACTGGATGAAAGCTAACAAATAATTGTCGCTCATCATGAATGAAACAAATATCTTGCTATTTAGTAATTCTATATCATTCCGAGGCTGAGTCTATCAGATTTTTGGTGTTTATATAAACAGTAAACTAACGTGGAAAGTTCAAATCTATTGTTGATGTAAACTCCTGTAATTCAGGTGTATATTGAACAAGGTCTTATATCTTAATTATTGTACTTGCATGGGGAAATAGCTCCATAACCCTCATGGACAAAATGTAAGAATTGTAAAGAATGTTGGATTTCGTGCACATACAAATGAGCTTTTCTATAGCTTTTATGTTCTTGAGATATCTGACTTGTACTTTCTTGGAATCTTGGAATATTTATATATACGAACTCTCGAAAAGTAATTTACCGCATGATTCCTTCCTATTTTCCAACCCAACATTATGCGGTACATTCCTATCCAACTAGACAGACAAACAATTTCCACCTCCCCCGAGCCCCAACCGTGTTTGCAAACAAAACAATCACCTTTACTGACCCAAATTCTGGAATAGCCTGAAAGACGAACTGGTTGATAGCTCCTCCAACGATTCTGTCATGCTGGATCTTAGAGGTGATGGTCACATAGCCTTTCTTCTTGTTACACTGTCCTGCCTTTCTTTCTTCTTTTCTTTAGTCTCTTTCGTCATCTTCTTTTCTTTCCTGCACGTTATGAGCATTGCTCTCCTTGTTCGGGATCGTTTAGTAAATCTGATATTTCTAATCTGTTTCGCTTTTTATTACATATTAATCACAATTACTTATAATATTAAGTACTCTAAACGGGAGCCTAATCATTTACAAGCTATATGCTTTTTATTTAAGCTCCTTGTCGTTTAGAAATATCTTTTTCCCCCCAATCGTTCCAACATGTATATCTCTCTAAACTTTCCACCTATTTACCGCACTTTATACTTGATTTGAGTTCTTTATACTCGTACGTTTTGAAATTGACGCTTATATGCTAGTAATAACTGAATTGTTTTTATGTGAAAGTGGAACAAATAAAAATTAAAAATTCAAACTTCAAACTATACCAATATGTCATATATACAAATATTATACGATTGATTCGCGGACTCGCCCTGTGTATGAGCCTAATAAATGCCCGGTCTACCTCAAATTACCTTGGCGAGGTAAAGTGTCTGATAAGTATGCGTGCGATATTAAGCATACAGTGTCGCGCTGTTACTTTGCCGTGGCTACGCGTGTCGTGTTCTCTACTAATAGAATGCTACCCGCAGTTCGCAAGGATGTACTGCCTTCCCCCCAAATGAGTAATGTCGTTTATCAGTATCATTGTCGGTCTGAAGCCGTCTACGTTGGCCGTACATCTCAGCGTCTAGCGGACCGCATTAAACAGCACGTACCCTCCGTGGTACGACAGACATCAGCTGGTAGCCGAGCACAGCCGAAGCGTAATTGCAAAACCGCTGCTAGCGTCGCTAATGTTCAGTGCCGCAGTCACAGCGACTCTGCTATTGGTCAGCACTTGCTGAATAGTCCGGCTTGTTCCAAGGCGTATAACCCGGCTCAGTTCACTATTGTTGCCCGAGCACGCAGCTTTCAACATCTTCGCTTCTTAGAAGCGTTGTTCATTCAGTCGAGAGATCCGCTATTGTGCCGACAAAAGGAGTTTGTACAAGTGCTTTGATTATTTTAGGGTGCCCGGATCATATCCGGGTCGCTGTACACACCCTTCCTTGACTTTTGTATTTTCTTGTATTCTCTCATTCCTGCGTTGTGACCCGATGAGTGCAGGTCGAAAAGCTTCGTCACTATGAATTTGTTAAATATTATACTGTGTTAATGTAAAACTCCTCTGTCCATTCACACAAAAAAAAATCACAGAAACTGGCCCCAGAATGGTCTACTATCTACTGTAGATAGTGTAATCAGTGAACCGGCCTAAATTTGACTATAAAGCTTGTGCTAGCCCTTTAAGGAAAAAGGTCAGATTTTTTTGGAATGAATTTGATAATATACAGCTTATATCAAGTAATAAAACATTTGCTGGTGCCTGCTATAAACATATAAAATAATTATTATAAATCTACTATGAATTATATATTTATAACGACAATACTTGGCAAAAAGAAGTTGTTCCACTGCAGTCAAGAACTAATGTCAATTATAATTATAACGTACTATAATCATTAACAATCACACAAATCATAATCCACATTGTTAAAAGGTACATATAGGAGTAAATACCTTACGTGCGTTAAATCAATCATATTTTGCTGGTTTTACAGCGTTTGACGTCTAAATATCCCATTTATATGTAAAAAAAGGAATAAAAACAATGAGTGTTGATTTGCACACTTTGAGTGTCATTCTTTACATGGAGGATTGGGGGGGGGGGGGGGTCTAGCAGGTAGATCTCACAATATATAATCATGATAATTTCTG
Source organism: Heliocidaris erythrogramma (assembly GCA_025617745.1). NCBI lineage: Eukaryota > Metazoa > Echinodermata > Echinoidea > Camarodonta > Echinometridae > Heliocidaris > Heliocidaris erythrogramma. The sequence continues at coordinate 28,424,237 of CM046861.1, read as the reverse complement.
GCAGTATCTATGTAAGTCTAGACAAAGCTAATTTGTTTGTTTGTTTTTGTTTTTTCTTTGTTCCCACGAACTTTCGTTTGCACAGGTCTGATCTCGCTCAAAATATAGGGGGTGTATATTAGTAACGTCTAACAGTCACTCTCCACCACTTTCCAGCTGATCTAGCTCAATATTGGGGGTTGGGGCACTTTGGGGGCGTCTGGCAAGCACTCCCCACCACTTAAAACGTCTGGCATTGCCCATTCATGTATCTTGGGACTATGGTGAATCTTTTGATATAGGTTTCTAAGGGTTTCGTTTCCAGCTGATCTAGCTCAATTTTTGGACCCCCTTTGGGGGCATCTGGCGGGCACACCCCACCACTTAAAACGTCTGGCATTGTCCATTGTCATTTTTTTGACCACTTTGTGACCTCCCCATGGCCACACCAACCACGTAGAACATGCCAGACGGTCAATTCGTTATATAGGACTATGCGATCTTTACATTCATGCACATGAAAATTGGTTTCCTTTCCAGCTAGGTTGACCCCCCCCCTGGCTCCCGGACTATATGTTGGAGCACCAATATGTAGCATTCTGACCTATCAGGTACCCTTGGATAGAGAGAGGATAGATAGAGAGAGGCAAAGGTAGATTAATGTCCAAAGGACTGGGATTTGAACCCTCGACCTCTTTATTGAAAGTCAAATGAGTGAACTGCTAGGCCTCTCCCCTGTGAAGGCCAGCTATTAAAGTGAAGCAGATAAAAGTGTCCATTGCAAACAGAATGCCATTATTTTAGAAAGGTGCTATCTAATCAAGTTCAGTGATGACATGATGTAATTTGACTCTTTACTATATTTTGCAGTTCAAGAAGGATGGAGAATGGTGGACATGGATTGATTACCCACAGTTCCATGCGCTGATGGCTGATTACGAGACGAGCGGAGGAGAGAAGGTATTTGCTGCGGAGGACTACATGGCAAGGACGCCCTCGTGGGCAGTGTACGGAAGCAAGGAGCAAGGCTTCGATCCAGAGGAGACCAGATTCTACAGGAAAGGGAAGAAGAAGGACCTGGGTGGATGTTGAACTGGAAGACCTTGTAGAGGCTGACTGCATGACATGGTTCAAAGAAAAACAGATGTGATCAGTCAAGATGAAAGACGTTTTTGGAGGACAGTGCAGATGTCCTCCGATAGCTACGCATTTGCCAAATCAGTGAACATACCTGCACTTTTAGTAAAGCCGCACACTCTACCACTGCGTAGAAACGTTCTGCAGAGACCTGACGAGTTTAATACTACTTGCATCACCATAGTGAAATAAACTGATTAGAAGATTTTGGGGTAAATAGGTCAAAGGTCGAAGGTCATAGAGTCAAAAAAAGAGAGCTGACTGTATCACTTCACCAGCTCACACCTGCGATTACCGTAGTCTTTGTTAAAAAAAATTGAGTTCATTTGTATTTGGCATTATTTTAGGAATTTTGTGCAGAATTATTAGTCAAATCAACAAGTCACTCCTGGAGAGTGTTTAAAAATTCAGGTTCACAGCGAGCAGTGTGGCTCAAAGGTCACATGTGATCACTGATGATAGGAAAATCAAAAGAAAAGGAGATGCATCTGGATGATGAGGTCTTAAAGCAAAGAAAGATTCAAACTACATGTATGTGTGCTTATAAATTCAGAAAAATGTGAAGATGTGAAAGGTTTGATAACATCAAGAACAGAAGCAATATTTATAAAAGGAAAGGAGAGGCAACTGAATTCTGATTAAAAAAATAGAGTTATCATTGGTAACTGGCTGAATTGTTAGATCCCTCAGGTTTTACATCTCTTGTAACTGCGTGAATCCACCATCAATCATTTCACTATTTTTTTTATAGAATACAGACAATTTTTCCAGTTGCCAATAATGATGAGGAATTTGGTTGATGATGCTCCTTAAAGATAAAGTTGAGTTCTGGTCATGAGATTGAACTGTAAAAGAAACTCTCAAATCAATTGGGAGAGGTTTATGATATAGCGCATAGGAATTGGTGTATGCTGTAAGGTATTTTAACCACCAAAATGATAAGAAATTGACTCAATCCTGCTGAGAGTCACATGCACTGCATACAGAAATGTGTATATATGGGGCTACACACAAATGTTCGGCCCGAACATTTCAGCTGTTTCTTGTCATATTTTAAATGTGAGGGCATTTGAAGAGCAATCCTTTTCAGTGGACATTCTACTATGATAATCTTCCAAACTAACATAAAAAGAATGAGAAAAAGCTCACACATTATTTTTTACCTTCCCAGAGCTCGACCTTCTCTTTAATAATGCGAGGATTTATTACACAGTGGGGAGGAATGCCTCATTATTGGAAACTATTAGTGGAACCCCATTATAACAGACTCCTTTATCATTATCTTCTGATAAAAGCTGTTCTCAAAAACAAGAAAATTCAAAGCTCATGGGATTGGCAATATTATTTTGCCAGATTTAGTATTTAAATTGATATGGCAAAAAACTTTATCCCATTTCACATTTGATTTTTAATTTTCTAAACCTGACAGAACTACACCTGTATGTCTATGACAAATGTATTTGCTTTCAGGTACATGCAAATTTTGATTACAGCAAATGAATTGGATTGTCACGGCAAATGAATTAAATTATGCTATTCTTTTTGTGCCTTATCATGAATTCATATTTATCATGTGCACTTGTTCATTGAAAGTACTTTCTTTAGCATATTTTGAAATAAGCGTATTGAATATATGACTGCCAATGCAATATGTGTTTAAGTGTAGTGTTACATCATTATTACTTTTGTACTAATCTTGAAAAAAGTTGAATAGATAGTCAACGATAGAAAAATGGTGTCTGGTTGTTTTAACCTGTTTATATCATGGTTTTACCATGAATTTTAGAGCTACTTTTGAAATATATGGTGTATGTACTCTGGACGTGGATATTCAAGTAATTGAAAACTTTTAAGGCTATCATATAGAAATATGTTGATAAATATTGACCTTTCAGTTTTACATTTTGCACATAAGCAAAATTGTGGTTTTTAATTAGTGATTTAGGGTCACAAAATTATTTTTGTATCATTGCTAGATATAGTCGCTAAGAAAAACTAAGATAGCTTTGTATTCCATGTACTGATGTTATCCACAGTTTTAATAACAGTCATGAATTCAGTGAATTAATTATAATTATGGATTTACAGATCCAGATAATATATTAAAGATTCCCTCTCAGCATTTCATCTAAAATGGCACTGCTCAATCAAATTAGGGCAGATATTTTGTTCACTCTCATTCAATATCCTACACAGGAGATATTAAAGATAAAGTTAAGTTCTGGTCATGAATTGAATTATGAAAGAAACTGTCTCAAAGCAATTGGGAAAGGTTGATTATGTAGCACAGAAGTATTGGTGTATGCTGTAAGGTGTTTGAATAAGAAATTGATTCAATCCTGCTGAGAGTCACATGCACTGCCCACAGAAATGTGTATATGGGACTACACACAAATGTTCGGCCCAAACATTTCAGCCGTTTCTTGTCATATTTTGAATGTGAGGGCATTTGAAGAGCAATCCTTTTCAGAGGACATTTCTGCTATGATATTCTTCCAAACTAAGATAAAAAGATTGAGAAAGCTCACAAATTATTTGTTACCTTTTCCAGAACTCGACACTCTTTTCAAGGGGGAAATGTAGATGGATGTATATTGATATCATAAATGCTTTATTTTTTCTTCAAGAGGGATATTGTATTGCATCTTCATCATTGTCACAGGGTATGTTTTCTTGCGATCATGCCAGCTATCTCACGGCACATTGCAAATCATGTTGGTAGATTCGCCCAAACAAAGAAGAGAAAATGGAATGTATAATGTTTTAATGTATGTCGTCGTGTGGCTGGCAGTTGGACGTAAGCATGTTGCGCTGCGTTATTAAAGCAGAAGGTCGTTAGCAATAACATACCCATAAGTTAAAAAATATGCGCTTATTTGATACGAAACTACTAAAATAAGGTAGTTACCATCCATATGCACTATTTATTAGTTAATGATGAGAGAAAACCTTGTCATGTTTAAAAAATGGTATAACATGTATAGAGTAATCATAATCTTATAAGCGTGTTACTAGAAATCTGCTTTACGGTGTGCATGTGTGTTAAATGCCCTTCTGTCAGCCACATGATGATGTATGTATATATGTATATATCATATTTTGGCAGGGACTCTTGAATTTCATTCTTCATTAAAATTTTTGATCTACATGTATGGTTTTAGGACATGTTTTGTACATCTCATACTGTTTTCAATGTGCTGAGATAAATGTATCCAGTAAGAAAGAATGTTTGAATGTTTGTTAGCTTTGGCCAATTTAACCCTATTCTTATTGGGGGGGGGGGGGGGAGGGGTGTCAAAAATGGCACAATGGCACCCTGTAGAAAATACGATCGCCAGAGATTGCGAAATGCCTTTTAATGGCTTTTTTCTTTAAAGTTTCTTGCAACTTCTGGGACAAGTTTGCAAAAATCTGATAATAATTTCACAAGGTCATGTGCCATTTTGTAGTCACTCGTCAGGCCAAAGTAAAACGACAATTGCCATTTTCTTTACGTTTGTATACAAAATACTGCTTTTTTAAATTCTCATCTTCTAGGCCTTACTTCTGGAAAAGAAACAAAATCATGAAATATAGAAAAACATAAATAAAAGGAATAGAATATATAGAAAATTCATAGAACAATAATATTTCAGGGGAATTGGGACATTTTTTAATTTTAAAGTTTGTCATTTTTCCACAAATTATACCCTTCATAACTCATTGTTTAGTGAAACATCAAGAAATATGTAAAAACATGCATCTACTTTGCATGAATTATAATAAAGTTTTCAAAATAAGCAATTTTTTGTCAAAAAACATTGTGCAGCAGTTCGCTTCACATATGTTTTCATATCCATCCAAAATTTCATGTTAATCAGACCTTCTGTGGCCTAGACTCCCCCCCCCTGAAAAAAAAGAGAGAAATGAAAAAGAAGAAAGTCCAGTTAGAATAGGTTGATTTGATTTTGATTTGATTTGATATATTTTCTTCTGCATTCATATAAGTACAACATTTTTCGGTAACATACAACCATGGAAAAATTATTAGACCAAGAATGGTTACTGAGAGTGTTATTTTTGTGGTAAGAAGGAAATAAAATATCATAAAAGCAAAGTATAATTGCTGGAGTTTGGTATTCATTCAATGAAATACAAAGACAAATCAATTTTGTAATTTTGTTTGCATATTATAGTACCCTTATTACAGAAGCTTGGTCTAATAATTTTTTCCAGGGCTGTATATAAAATAAAATACAAAAATACTTTTGACAGTGAATCATAAATACAATGGTTAGTAAACGAAGAAGCTTGATGGGAGGAATTTTTAATTTGTAAACAAATTTTTTTTGTGTACTAACCATTGTCTACGGCGGACCGTTTGAATATTAATGAGTCGGAAAGAAGAGGATCTTGGGTATTTGATTCCAGTTCATCGTGACTTGGCCGTGAACCAGAATAGCCTGGTGGTTAAGTCGCTGCCCGGCAAGCAGTAGATGACAGGTTCGAATCCCGCTGGTTCCAATTTTTTCTGACTTGTGTTTTTCATTACAGATAGAGCATACGATCTTTAACACTGGGAGTAAAATGCCTAAAAATATTGTTTACATATTCAAGTTGTTTGTAAAGTCATGCATAACTTTATGAACAGCTATATGAAACATACCCTGATCATTTATTAACATAACTGCAAGCTGATTCGACTGTCTCACTGTATTACATCAATATTTTTTTTCCTGAAATATTTTGGTATGGCTTTGTGTTTATGATGTTAGAAATCAGTAGGATCTGAATCATTCATCATTTAATATGATTGCATCCAACAAGAGAAATGTGCATATTTGATTTTTTTTTACTCTAAATTGATCTTTCATAGAAGAATACTTGTGTTCACTTATCATTACAAATTTTGATTTTCCTTTTTCATATGTCATAAATCTTTCTATCAAAACTTCATCATTGCTTTGATAATTTGTGATTCTAGAAATTTATATTCTAATTGTAAATCAGGTTGTGAAATTTGAGAGATACCATAGCAGTTGCTTAAAATAAACATTTTCAGTTAATGTGCAGTGTAATAAGGAGTCATTTATTAAGGATTGAGTGATTGTGGGAGAGAGAGAGAGAGAGAGAGAGGGACAGGGATATAGAAAAGGAGAGTGAGAGAGAAATTATGTGCGCTTGTGTGTGTGTGTGTGTGTGTGTGTGTATGAGAGAGAGAGATAAAGGGGGGGGGGGGGCAGCAGGGGGAGTGGGAGAAATATTGAAAGAGAAAAGGAGGGGATAATAGTTGAAAAGAGGAAGAAAGGTGTATGTGTGTGTGTGTGAGAGAGAGAGAGATAGAGAGAGGGGGGGGGGGGGGGGAGGGACAAAGAAGAGAACTGACAACCAGGGTGTGTCTGAACATGTATTACGTAAAAAGAGATTAAGGGAGAATGGAGAGAGAGAAAGGGGGGGGGGGTGATATTTCTTATTTTATGTTACTACTATCATTGACAGGGGGATAAAACTGCATACAACAGAAGATTAGAAAAAAAAATAATAACCAATCATATAAACGTTCAGGGAACACTGCATGGGGAAGAGAGAGCGGGTGCAACTTCTGACCCAGCCCCCCCTCCTATACACCAGCAAAAAAGGAAAGTGGACACTCTTCTTTGTTCAGAATTTTCATATAGACTGCCAATAAAATTTAATAAAATATTTTTCAAATTAAAGAAATTTTAATACTCTACCAATACCAATTACGATCAAGTTTTAAAATTTCATGCTTGGATGGTCACATTCATTTAATCGCTAGAAGGTCTGATTAAGAAAATTGCAAATATAGAGCAAGTATAGCCAAAGAATGAGAAAAAATGAGGAAGAGTGAGCTCTAGATGTTGTTAAATGACTATGCTCACTCATGTACTATTCCTCATGCATATTATCTTAAATGAATCTCTGAAGGAAAATTGAAAAAATGGCGAGGGGATCTGGCCATTCAAATACTGATGAGCATTTCCATCTTTAGAGTAAAAAAAAAAAAAAAAAAAAAAAAAAAAAAAAAATCATGAGAAACACTTGAATGCAGTCCTGAGACAGTGGCGTATCTACGGGGGGGGGGGGGGGGGCAGGGGGTCACGTACCGGGGGCGGCATTTGAAGGGGGCACAAACCCAGTCCAGGACAAAATGCGTAAGATTTTTTTTTTATAGGGTTTGAAATGCTCCCTCGCCTAACTATGTTTACGATCTAGCTATTTCGCGTCCCAGTGGCGTTTTTAAAATTTAATAATTAATTGACTCTAGTTGCTTTTGCCCCCCCCCCCCGCATAAGGCAGGAACTTGTTAACATCCAATGGCTCGATATGAGTGTATAAAAAGCACTTTCAAAGTATAGATTCTAAAGAAATCATATTTGCCTTGCAATCATGCGCTTCCTCAAATATATTTCTTCACGGTTTTCATTCATTTTGCGACCCCAAAATAGGAATGTTCAAAATTAAGAAAAAAAAATTGCTAGGTCGATGTATTCCCTTGGATTTTTTTCTAAGGGTAAAATTCATAAGAGATTTCAATTTGAGGAATGAAAAGGAAAAAAAATCTGCCGCTAGGTCGCCTTGCTCCGACCCTCGCTTATAACATAATTCATGGCAAATCTGGGCTAACAAGTAACAACCCCTACATGTACATGTAGTGCCATCATTTCTAAATGAAAAATTCTGAGTTTGGGCATGGGGGGGGGGGGGGGGGGGGGGAGGGTGAAAGACGGAAAGTATAGCGAGAGGGAGAGAGAAAGACAGAGACGGGAGTGGGAGAGAACCAGAGAGAGAGGGGGGGGGGGGGGGGGAGGAGAGAGAGTTGGAGAGAGAAAGATACATATATTATGCAGGCCTATGCATGTTTATATTGTATATGCCAGTGAGGAGGAGGTTGCTACGTAGGCCTATAGAATGTTCCACAAAAACAAATCTGTACAAAAGAGTAAATTATCATGAAGAGTCTGATTCGAAGACTGCTCCCTCGCCGCTATATCTTTTGACTGATTTTAACATACCTGTCATTATTATCTACGCGTATGGTTTGACATACTGACCCGCAGCCTCACATTCGTGAATACACTGTACATTCATGTTCGCTCGATGCGTACGCATACATTGGCGGGAAATCCCCAGAAGATGGCGGACAGCACTAGTAATACTGGCAATCCTTAATACGAGAATGGCGAACTATACTGGTAATCTTCTCTCTGCTTGGAGAATGGAACTAGCTCGAGTCATTGGTTAGTAGATTTTGTGCGTTATTTTTGGTATATTATGTTAGAGAACTTTCTCGCGATAATTATTTCCCTAGCTCTTTCGACTCGTGTCATGTGGCAATATGTTAATTGTTATTCTTCTTCATCGGGTAAGACAATGGCCTATGTGATTTACTACACATTGCTTCTTAATTAGTCCATTGTTAATTTTAAATGGAAGATCAAGCAAAATTTACCCATCTTTTCTGCTTCAGAGAGGGAGAGAGAGAGAGAGAGAGAGAGAGAGAGAGAGGGGGGGGGGGGGGGGGAGATTAGTGATACACCAAGATTTCAAGAAATACGTTTCGGGGGAAACCCAAGTGACTAGCGACGTCATTGTGGGTCAGCATACCCTCTTTGGTATACATTGTAACCTTTCCATGCATGATTGTAAGTTCTGCTGGCTTGATATATGTACCTCTTTTCTTCACTCTTTATGAACAAAGAACCTTGAATCTATCATTAATCTGACCCAAATGAGCAGTTGCATTCTCTTGCTTCAATTTATGCAGATTTCTTGAACCACACGTTGCACAATTATGAACGACCGGCCAAAAGAGGTTTCTTCTGTTCGGATACCTCTATCCGATATCCATATTCACCGGATGATACCGTCAGCATACCCTCTTTGGTATACATTGTAACCTTTCCATGCATAATTGTAAGTTCCGCTGGCTTGATATATGTACCTCTTTTCTTTATGAAATGTAAATAAAAAGAAGAAAGCAATTTACTCATATAATTCTTATTTAATATAATTCTTAATTAGCAACGGCTCAACGAATCCATAGCTATCAACAAGTAATCAAAGTACAGTAATTACAGATAATAAACAATTATACTATCATAATTTCGGTGATATCAGGCATAGTAAAAAAACAAAAGTGGAGGAGTCTATTAAAAAGCACAGCTTGTATTTTATAGACCCCTTTGTGAGAAAAAATATACTTACAAATGCTCTAAGTTTATGGAAATAATTACTAAATATATATACTTTGCACTACCCCCCCCCCCCCTTACACTACAAAACAGAATAATTGTGACAGTGGTATGTGTAAAAATAAATATATTGGAAATAATAACAGGCGATGACTTCAGTAGGAGAGAAGAAAGAGAGAGACAGACAGACAGAGAAGGAAGATGAAGGATGGGGACGTTATACATTTTAATCCTTTCTGCAATGATGTTCTTTACATTCTAGCTCAATCTTTGGTTCGAAATGATATTTTCCCTGTTATTTTTTACCATTTAGCAGTTACATGTATATCTATTCAGCAGGATTTTTTTAGTCTACGTTTAAATGAAAAAATGGTGGGAGCTGATTTAATAGTATTATTTAAGGAGTTCCAGAACTGTGGTCCGGTATATATCAAAGTCTTTTGTGCAGTATAGCTGCCCTGGTCATTATATATGTAGCATATTTGATTGTCTCGTGGGGTATTTGTGTACTTCATTGTTTTTCAAAAATATTTGCAATCAATTTTCTGGTAACTGATTTTTTTCCAACTGGTACATAATACAACCGAGATTGTACAAGTATAATTCGTCAATTTTTAGGACCTTGTTATTATAAAAGAGAATGTTAGTTTGAGAACGATAGCTTTTATTGCAAATGATTCTCATTAGCCTCTTTTGTAGTAACATAACTTTATTGAGATTTTGTTTAATAGAGTAGCCCCATGCGAGTATACCATAATTCAAAAGGGATAAGACAAGAGTGCAGTATAATACATGCAGGGTGGGCTGTGGAAAAAAATGTTTAATTTTGTTAACGACAGCGGTGTTACGTGATACCTTCTTACATAATTGAATAACATGAGATTTCCAGGAAAGACGGTCATCAATTGTAATACCTTGGTATTGGTTACCTGGGTAAGTACATGGTTGTTGAGAATTATATGTTCTGGGAGTGCAGTAATACTTTTACTAAATATCATAAAATGGGTTTTATCAAGGTTAAGGGAAAGTTTATTTGCTGTTATCCAAATTGCTACGTTTTTTAACTCAATGTTGACGATTTCTGTGAGCAGGTGTGGATCCTGATTGGTAAAAAATATGTTTGAGTCATCAGCAAAGAGTATAAAGGATAATAGTCTGGATGAAAGATAAAAGTCATTAATATACAATATGAATAATAGCGGGCCTAATATGGAGCCTTGTGGTACTCCGCACGTTATGTCTCCTAAAGTGGATGAACAGTTATTAATAACTACAAATTGTTTCCTGTTTGTAAGGTAATTCCTGAACCACTCCAAGGCCTTTCCTCTAATTCCATAGTGATTCAATTTATGTAAAAGTATAATGATTCACTGTGTCAAAGGCCTTGGAGAAGTCCAGGAATATGCCGATAGTGTGGGAATGATGGTCAAGTGCGTTCGTGACCTTGTCGATAAGAGTCAGGAGCGCATGTGTGGTATATGCTGTTCACGAAAACCAAATTGAACATTACTCAGTATGTTATATTCATCAAGAAAACTAATTGTTCTGTTATACATGATCTTTTTCAGGATCTTGGAAAAAGTTGTTAGTAACGAGATAGGACGATTGTTAGTGATCTGATGGGTATCACCCTTTTTAAATATTGGGACGACTTTTGCAAATTTCATTTGGTTTGGCACTATACCCGAGGATAAAGATATGTTATAAATATGTGACAGAGGAACAATGATGTCTGGCAAGATTAGTTATATTGTCGAATCCAGGGCTCTTGTGGTTTTTAAGTTTTAGTGCAATTCCAGTAATTTCAGCAGAGTCTGTTGGGTACAGAAATAATGTATTAGGGTGGTTGGTTCATGCAGTCCATGAAATGTTTATTGGTACTAGGTATGTTTTCGGCTAGGTTTTTTCCGATGTTTACGAAGTAATTATTAAAACTTTCTACAATTACTTTTGAGTCACCAATTAAGTTACCATTAACTTTGACAGTGTTAATTAGCCTTTTTTGGTCATTCTTGAGGACACCGTTTATAATTTTCCAGGTACCTTTCATATCGTTTTTGCTAGAAAGTATTTTGGCGGCATAATAATTCTTTTTAGCACTTCTTAGAAGACTAGTTAAAACATTTTTGTATTTTGTATATTTTATTCGTGTTTGATGAGTATTGTCGCGCTTGTATTTGTAATACAGTTTATTTTTCTTATTTATAGATCTTAACAGGGCTTTAGTAATCAATGGTGATCGAGGATTTTTTTTTGTAATTTGATTTTGTATTTGTAGTTTCTGGAATGATTTCATTATATACAAGTGTTAGCGTCTCCATAAATTTGTCAAATGACTCATTACAATTTTCTGTTTCTAATACATCGGTCCAGTCGAGAGAACGTAATCTTTCCTTAAGACGAGCAATACTATCATGGATCAGGCTACGTGGTCTTAGAGATGGAAGTTGTGTATATTTAGTAGGATCAGGAAATTCAGCAAAACAAAAATGGGGAAGTGATCCGTGATAGGCCTATCTGTCATTAATATTCCAGCTTCAGGATATGGGTGAATATTTGATAATATGTGATCTATAAGTGTTGCTGAGTGTTCAGTTATTCTTGTAGGTCAACTATTAATGGGACAAGAGAGTGTGATTGAGTGAGTTCAAGATAGCTTTGGGTCAGATTATCGTTAAGATTAAGTAGGTCAATATTAAGATCTCCCATTGTGAAACACTGTCTATTCGTTAGAAGGGGGTTGGATAAAATTGATTCAAATTCGTCTAAAAAATCATTACAACTCGTGCTAGGAGGTCGATAGATTATACCAATTAAAATAGCTTTCTTTCCAGGATTAAGGATTTCAATAAATAGACTTTCTAAAGCTGAAGTTATATTCATGTCAGTGTGTATCTTAAATTGGTACTTTGTGGAAATATATGCCGCAACCCCTCCCCCTCTGCTAGGCCTATTATTTGTGATTAGTGTATAACCAGGTAGGGATAGAAGAGAACATGTATTGTCGGTTAACCAGGTTTCAGTAAGTCCTATGACAGATGCATTATATTTGATATTTTCTAATGTCATACGGAGGTTTTCAAAATTTCTATTTAAACTTCTGATGTTAAAATGTAACATGGAAAATTTGGTTTCTGTTTTATTGAATTCAGCTGCAAACAGTTCTTCGTTATAATATTGGGCAGCAGTATTGGGCACTTCATCATATAAGTCAAAATCATATTCAAAGACAGCTTGTTGTCTGTTAAAAAGATCGGTTATGTCAACTTAAAAAAAAGACAACTTAGAAAGACAACTTACACAAAAACAAAGGGTGTATGTAGATGTCTCATTGATAACAATTTACGTATACTTTTCACTCTAGAGACCACTCGATAGTCACTCGATATTCACTCTTAAACAGGTGATCACTGACGTGACTCCCGGGGGAGTGAAAATTCACTCTTTTTTGAGAGAGAGTACTATACTACTACTGCTACACAGGGGCAGATCCGGGGGGGGGGGGGGCGAGCGAATCGGCCGCGGCCCCCCTTTTGAAGCTACTACTACTACTACTACTACTACTACTACTACTACTGCTATACTACTACTACTACTACTACTACTACTACTCCTTCTACTCCTCCTACTCCTATACTCCTCTTATACTACCACTATTATTTCCCCTGCTTTACTATAGGTTTTCCCGGTCAATTTCGCAGATTTGTCATTCAATTTGATAAGGGAGTCATTCAAATTCGCGAAAAAGATCTGTGCCATGAAATTTATCATTCAAATTCATTTTGAGGTCATTCAAATTCGCACTTCGGTCAAGACATTTAGCGTTTACATCATTCAAATTCAAATATGCGTGGAGAGCATTCAAATTCGCTACCTCGCTTGGAAGCGTCTTTTCGAGCATTCAAATTCGCACGTGGGCATTCGAATTCGTAATGAGTTCATTCAATTTAGCATGTATTTAGCGTTTGTGTGTTTTTGCTCATCTATTCAAGTCGTAATGTTTAAAATAAAGAGATACATTGCCCAACATGACATAGGCCTACTATACAAAGGAAACATTATATATATAACATAATTCATGATAACTACATGTACGTTATGAATAACATTTTTCAGAGTATACATTGACAGCCAACACAGTGACACACTCACTATATATATGTATAGTTAGACATGAAAAAAAAAACAGATTATGAAAAAGAATAAAAAATCAATCAAGAAAATAAATGAAAAAAAAAAGATTATGAAAAAGAATAAAAATCAATCAAGAAAATAAATGAAAAAACAAGATTATGAAAAAAAAATAAAAATCAATCAAGAAAATCTGCAATTCTGCAGGCACTATAAACGTTAGAAATGAAGAACAAAAATTCCTAGAACTAAATTTCAAAATGATGATAAATCAGAAGAAAATAAAATAAAAATAATAAATCAGAAGAAAAATAAAAGAATGTTATTGATTATAGAAAAACACACCCATGTGTGCAGAAAACTCATAAGGAAAGAATGAAAAACCAAATAATTATCAACTGACAAAATTTACTGGAACTACATTTGACTTTGAATGCTCAACGTGTTAAGTTGCATGATCCGAAACGAAATTGAATGCTGGAATAAAAGTATTGCGCAATTCCCTTGCCATTCTTTGCTAAATTGAATGAACGTTTTGCGAACTAGGTGCGTTTAGTGCGAATTTGATTGACAAAAACTTAGATTCAAATGACATAAATACAAATTCGAATGATATGAAAATGAATTTGAATTACACATCGGCTGTGCGCGAGCTAAATCCTTGAAATTGAATGCACGCAAAATGAAATTGACCGGGAAAACCTATATTTCTCTACCTCTTTCCCTTGAGTACATACAATAATCACAAAGAACACCACTGTGCTTCTTTCCTTCCTTCATTTACCACCGATGCATTTACTTTACTATTACCCTAGATGACCTTGCATTGGAGCATCACATGTTGGATGCTCACACGACGAACCGGTAGCCATACCACTTACCATCGACCACACCCCATGGGACTGGTGTGCGGTGCCCTTCTCACTGCTCTTTTCACTGCGTGTATCAAGTTAGGCACTGGAAGGCTGGCGCCTAATTTCTACGAAGGCTGCCAACCAGATGTAAAGACTTGTTGGAATGGAGAATATTCGATGACATACTGGAAATGTTTTTATGGAGATGCGAGATGTTGGGATGGAAATCTCAATTACCACACAGAGTTTACTTGTTCTCATCCTGAAAGGCTCAGAGAAGTGAGGTAAAAAAAAAAAAGAATCTCCCTTTGTCATGTTTGTAATATACCCATACCACTTTATTCATTGTTAACCCCTCCCCCTTCTCTCCCCTCTCTCTAATCATTCTCTATCATTATAATCCTCTGCTTCTATTCAGTATGGAACCGGAGGGGAGGGGGGGGGGGGGATTAAGGGCTTGTCACACTTGTCCGATAATGAGAACCCTAGAGCTACCCTACTATTAAAAGACACTCATTATTAACCCCTACCATGCCGTGGGCGGCAAGTACTGCCCCAAAGAACATTTCGTTTGGGCTCAGAATGGCTTGAAAATTCCTATGACCTATGCCTTCAATATAATGTTTATTCCTGTGCAATATATCTTTGCCCAGTTTGCTCAAGAAAAAAACACAATGAAAGTTCATACTTAACTCTTGAAAGTTCATTTTGACAATTTCTAAAAAATCTGGTGGCATGGAAGGGCTTAAAAGACTACTCACACGATTGTAAGGGTAGTTTTTTATATTCTTTATTGCATTCATTCAGTACAAATGAAAAATCATACATCTTCAGTTTTAGTTCAAGTAAAGGACTCCAGTCTTCAGTAATACATAATATAATTAAAAACCTGTATAGTACACAGTGCACTCAAATTAATTATACTGAATGAATATTATAGATTAAAGCCTCCCTTACAAACAACAAACACACAAACAAGCAAAACGGACAAAAAGAAAGAAGAAAAGAGAAGAGAATAGATAAGGGCAGTCTATAAGCTGCAAAGAGCCGCCAACTCCACACGATAGCGAACCAGGCGGACCCCTCCACTCCTCACCCATCATGCCCATTGCATGCTTTCGTTTCATGCTTATGTGTGTTACTTTAAAAAGTTCCAATTTCTTATAGTGTAGTGTCAAAGAATTCCGTTCGGTAGCAATCTTTCTCTCTTCTTGTTTACTTTTAAAGTAGCTATCGAAAGAAAATCACAAATATGGCAATTAATGTATCACTAGAAACTGGGAAGCTTACAGATGGCAATCGTATAAGTTTTATGTCAACTGCGTATCTGATGATTATAAAAACAACATAAATAAAAGCTCTTCTAAGCATCTAGAATATCCGAGGATTCGCCAGAAATATAGCGATGTTTTGATGTCGTCACACTAGGGACCAATCCTGGTTAAGCAGACGACATCCTATAATGAATGAACGTAATTGCAATGCAATTATTTATCGAATTATAAAGAGTTTTGTATATTTAAACATGACCTTATTTCACACCATTCTAAAAGGGAAAGTGAAACTGATTCTGATAACTAAAACCGTTTGATTGTAAATACACAAGAGAAGGGTCAATGATCAATGAAATAAACCCCACTTTCAAATTGAAAAGCCCTCCGAATAATAGCACGGATGGTATTCGTTCCCTCTTGAAACGCCGAACATGACCCGGTGCAAGCAGCTGAAAATACAATGGCGTGTTATTTTGTTTACAAGTGACTGATTCCTTTATTTTTTAACGTTGCATTTTTCATCAAAATAATACCATACACGAAGTTAAGAATGAGGTAACAGACTAACATTAAGACTGACGCTAGTCAAGTAAGAGAAATAAGTGAAGAGGAGATGACGAAACAGGCACTGAAAAATGTGTAAGATGTTATGGGACATCGTCTGCTTAGAAAGGACTGGTCCCTGGTGTGTCGTTACACATCTCAGCAGCGTTCGAGGAGCTCTTCAGCTGCTATATCGGGGGCTGGATTTTACCGTTTTATAATTGATAATAATCATTACTTCAAATGTTTCCAAGCGTTGAATTTGGATAACCTTGTTTAATTTATGCCTTTGATGGAATTTTCTTGTAATGTGATCTTTAAGCAGTTTTTCTCGTATTTGTAGTGGTGTACCTCGAAAATATCGTTATCGATATCGGACAAATAAAGTTTCCTAATTCTTATAGCTTCTAACCCCACCCAGGTTGCTCCAGTCAGCTCATGTGCAAAAGGAAAAAAATATATAGAGGCCCTTTTGTTATAACTGCCCTCCCCTGAAATATTTTCTTTGCCATCAGTCCCCTCCGCTCCACCTTTTTAAATCCTGCATGTCGCCACTGTCTTTACCCAATTTTAAGCATTTGTATTCTTGTTTTCTTTTTCAAGACTATGAACTCCCGAAGAAACAATAATAATAAAATAATTAAAAAAAAGAAATGATTAGAGAAGAGAGAAAAGGGTCTGTTTATTCCTTGAATCTCCCTGCTTATTTCATTAAACATTAACTAAAAAAATAAAACAGCTGACAAATAGGTCTGTATAGAAAAAAGGAGTATTTCTCAGTATTCTAACTCTATTAACTCACACACAGTTTTTGTCATCATAATTATAACAATACGAAATATAGGCATAAAACGACGGAGAATGCAGGGACTAATATTGGTCACATAGACATGCAATCGATGCTGATGAGGTCTCGTTGCTCATCGACGGGGTAGCCGCAACCCCGCACTTCGGTACGGGTGCGGGAGAGGGGTTTTTTCCGACTCAAGAGTTTGGTTGTTTGTCCCTTTTTTCTATCACCTCTGTTTTGTTCGGTGGTTTGTTTGTTTCTCTTTCTAGTTGTACTGATACAAATGACAAAATAAGCATCAGATTTCATTGGTGCACTTCTATGCCTATTTGACACTTGTCCGAAAAGGCGTAAATATCCTTCATTGAATGAACGCAGTTAAATGCAAAAAAACAAAACAACAATAACAAGTCATGCTTCAAAATTTTGAAATAATGATCTAATCTTAAAATTAGCCTATATGTTTTCGCAAACGTACATTTTGTCTTCCTAAACCAAAATCAATATCTTGCATTAAGCATTATTTACTTAATAATACAAATGTTTCAAATATTATGCTTTAAAAACAGCAGTGTATGGAACACAATATAAATTTACCAGATTCAAGATCTGTACATGTATTCCCTTAATTTATTTTTCTTACTCTAATAGATTTTTTATTTTATCTTTTAATCCTCAGTCGGTCATTCCCCTGCATGTACACGTCTCTGTCCTTTTTTACCTGGTGTTACTTGTTGGTAAGTTTTCAACAGCTATATTTTTGAACATGTATACTAAATTATACATGTAAACTCATTCCAAGGGGGTATTTCATAAAGCTGTTCGTAAAGTTACGCATGACTTTACGAATGACTTAAATATAATCATTTTTAAATGCATCAAGTTAAAGTTGAACTGTGCAGATGTAGATTAACATTCTTATTTTTTTTATAACAAACATTTTTTAATGCAAAGTATAATTTTTGCTATAATTTAATTGAGGTTATTGGAAATACAGTCACACTTTGTTAAAACATCAGGAAAAGCTTTGGGCATCCTATTTGGCACTTCATATTCAAGTCGTTTGTAAAGTCATGCGTAAATTTACGAACAGCTTTATGAAACAGCCCCCAGGTCTCTCTTCTTCTTCTTCTTCTCCTCCTGCTCCTCCTCCTTCTTATTGTCTTCTTCTTCTTCTTGTTCTCCTCCTCCTCCTTCTTTTTCTTTTTCTTTCACATTGCCATATTGATATTGCGTTTCAGAAATCAATTTAAGTCCAGGTGTATCAAGGTCACCCAGAAAAGAGAAATACATTGAATGACTTTCTAGCCTATCATGAAGTTCATTTTTTTTATTCTCTTCTCTATGTTTTTATTGGAAAAAAAAATGGTTCTATGCAATTATGTCTTACATTCCATATAACACTTATCGGGAAACCAATTAGATATACTGCGTCTACACGACATCTGCTCCAAGCCTTACTCGAAAGGTCCTCGTTGTTACTTCTCTTATCCCGCCCACCATCATTTCATTCACCCGTCTCCATGACAACCGAAGCCATCCAGGCGACGTCATAGCAGGATGCATGTTGGGTATGTTCATCGCAGCGGTCTCGTCAATCGTTCGAACGACTCCTTCGATACGCGAGTCGGGTCGGGTAAGGGACTCGAAATACATGTATCTTCTTCAATTTTTAGAAATCACCCTCGATGAAAGACAAACATTCTACAAATGAGGAAAGGAATATCTTTGAGTTCACTGCTTCCAATTCAACAGAAATAAGCATTTAAATCACGAAACTGTACATAGGCCCAAACTGAACAAAGACTAAAGTTTTTCCTCCAATTGAACGATTATTTTCTTTTCTTTATATTTTTTGCAAACATTCTATGAATAGTAAAGAAACAAAATTTCAAATAAAGGCAATACAAATAGGGATAAAGTGGAGAAATATCTTTACGTAAATAATTCTAGAATGAGAGAGAGAGAGAGAGAGAGAGAGAGTGAGAAACGAAGATGAGGAAGAGGATAAATCGAGAAGAAAATACCGCACGAAAATAAAAGAAGTGTACCCCTTGAGCAAACAATATACATACTAAAGATGAGAGAAGACTTGTATTAAAGAGCATAAGAAAATAAGAAACAAAGATATGAATGAGGTTATCCCCCTCTGCAAGTCAATACAAATTTTGAAGACGACTTTGAAGAAGGATAAGAATTTGAGAAAGGAAAACTGAAACGAAGCAGATGGATGAAACCTATGGGTGATATAGGGTGAAACTAAAGAATATGAAAATTCAAGTTGATGGAAGTAAGGTTCAGGACGTCAAAACATATGACGAATATGCCTTTTATTTATTAATTTAATATAATTATACAAAAACAGACAAACTGACAAGCAAACAACAAACAAAACTAATATAATTCCATATTCCCATATAATGAATTATGTCCTTGTAAGATTATTCATATTATTATTATTAATAATAATAATAATAATAATATAATAACACAACTTCTTATATAGCCCATAATACTCATATTGCCAAATATAGTAAAGGTTGACCATGTTCGTTATTCAAAATACGATAATACATGACCATTTCCGTCTCTTTTCAGGAAATCCCCCCATATAAAGATGAAGAATCAGACGATATTTTGTCGGAAGGAATGAATGAAGGTAAGAATTTAACACGCTTGATATGTGTATTACCCGATGTATAATCTGAAGCATATCCAGAGAGAGGGGAGACGGGAAGAGAGAGAGAGGGGGAGTCAGATAGAATGGGGAAGAGAATGAGAATGAGAGAGATAGAGTGAGAGAGAGAAAGAGAGTGAGAGAGAGAGAGAGTGAGAAAGAGAGATGGGGAGCGTAGTCAAATACATTTTTGTATGTGGATCAGGCGATCCATTAGATTACAATGGGATAAATTTAAATAATTTTAGATGATGTGTTTTCAGGTTGATTGTTGTGTTAGATATACAGACCAATCACTATATGAACATGACGAACAAAGAAGCGGACAATTTATGCTGCTCCTCATTGTACCCTTCACAATTGCACTGGTTAACAAAACAACATCCATTCATTGCTATCCTGTAAAAATATGT
Organism: Heliocidaris erythrogramma; assembly: GCA_025617745.1. Lineage (NCBI taxonomy): Eukaryota > Metazoa > Echinodermata > Echinoidea > Camarodonta > Echinometridae > Heliocidaris > Heliocidaris erythrogramma. The sequence goes on along the minus strand of CM046861.1, from coordinate 28,404,244 downwards.
AGAACATGTGTCACAGTGAAGGGATGTCCTTTTGTTTACTAGAGCTATTGTGGAGGGTACAATTGTCCGCTCTCTTTGTCACCGTGTTCGTAGTGAATGTTTGGTATTCTACTGATTCATTTAACCCCGACGCCCGGTCTTAAGGAAAACTTACCCGTCAGTCTAACTTCCTTTACTAAAACCAAAAGGTAGACTCGGGGGCGGGTTTAAATTTTAGCAGAATATGGGCCGATGAGTTTGCCATTCATTTTGATACCAACCTTGATCTGGCTATGAAAATATTGTATGTCAAACATCAATGGGTGATTAAAGAACCTAAACCTATAATGGAAGTTATGACACGTATAATATAAATCGCATGAATGAGCAGACAAAATTACAATGTGACGTTTACACTTACGCGACAATGTCCTCCTCAACTGAGGTATATAGAAGCCAGGAAATTGATGTGCATTTTCAAACTTGATTTTTATTTGAGACTTCGGACTGAATTGAGCCCATTCTATTCCATATCTTGCATATGTAATAATTTACAAACAAAATATATTGTGGATTACGAATATTATGGTACAGCAAGTGAGATATATACAGTGCGTCCCAGAAAAAAGGAAACCCGTTTTTAGAGATAGATACCATAATCAATACAAATTGATTAATACATTGACATTTATAGTGACAGTAAAGTCTATTCTTTCATTTTATGCCAAATACACGGTGAATCGTACATGCATGACGGATTACAAACAATACTGCTACAGCCTGTCAGAAATGATTTGCGTATAATAATGAGGAAAGTTTTCAAGCCGATGCTACGAGGTTGTTTTTGTTCTCATCTTTTTATTCACGTTTTGTTCTTTTTCTTTTCTATTTTCTGTTTTGTCTTTGGTTAATTTTTCCCTTTGTATATAAGTTTTCTTCTTTTCGTTCATTTTCTTTTCTTTTGTATACTTAGCTCAATCAAGCATGAATAGGAGAAAAACTTGCCTCATACTGTACTTGAATTCAATATACACGGGATAAAACAAAACTTGAGATTATTTCCCCTATCATTACGCAGAGCAGACGCTGAAGCCGACAGTCCGAGTATGCTCATCCGCTGTCCGCTCAAACATCGAGGGTTTCATCGGCGAACTCGAAGAACGCTCACTTGGCTTTGTCGACCGTGTGTTACACTCACAACTCCCCTACAACGATCTGGACGCTTTCACCCTGAATGGATGGGATAAGAGTGACGTTATCATATTGTGTCATTCGATCGACAATCGGAGGCTATCGATTACTGACGTCACAGATGCCCTCTACGATAAATTCATTCCAAAAGTATCGAAATTGTGCGGTGAGTGGAAATTTCGTATCTTGCTACACACAGAAAACGCGTGGTTAAAAATTTCAGAGTATAATCGCATTTGTTCAAGAGAAGTTTGGTCTTTAATTAGAGAAGATGCGCGTGAAATAACCAGGCAGCGGGGCAAGAATTACCAGATTTTTGTTGACTACAGGTCAACCCGCAACTTTCGTAAAGTTAAACACTTTTTGTGTTAGCATTTTACAAGGAATTTTTTCGGTGCATATTTAGTACCTCTGAGAGTTATACACAAAGCATATTGGCGCCAAAGAAGTATTTTCATATCCTGGTTTTAACCCTTGTCAGCCTTCTACTCAGCTACAGGGGGGGGGGGGGGGGGGGCAGGGGCAAGGGTGCAAGGAGGCAAGAATTGAATGGTGAAAAAAGGGGGTTGGGAGGGGGAGAAAGAGAGAGGAAGTAAGGGAGAGGGGAGGCCTGGGGGGAGGCAACGTGATAAGACAAATGATCCGACTTCTTCTCAAACGCTTTCTTGCCGTCTTCTCATCCACCTAATACTTTCGATGCCCCCATGGTGCTAGTTACCCAACTATTCATTCGTGAAAGCCTTCTCCAGTGTACACACTTTCTCACCAAAAATGTAGTTTTGATTCTCATTGATTTCTTATCATGGAAAATGAATTAAAATTGTTAAATTAGTATTTTTGATAAAACAGTAGGGGCCTATGTTTTCTATCCCGTCTTTATTATGCAATGATAATTGTGAGTGAAAACGTAATAATATCTTGACATGTTTTTTTAAATTTCTGTTTCCCCCTTTTTTCTCTGTCCTTTTCTCTGTCTCTCTCTTTCTCTTCAAAACTTGCGATTATAATATGATGCTCATTGTTCCGTGTGCAGTTCTTTATATGAATAGTGAATTGAATTGAAATATCGTCTGTTTAGAGCCGGAAGGGCGTTAACCCAGTAGGGCCTACTATAACACAGAGTTGTTTTAGTTCCGAACTGACGATATATTCATATATGCTTTTACTTAACAGGAAAGAACTCGCTCATCGTGATTGCTCATGATTTCAAATTGCCCCCTGATCAGACCAAATTTCGAAGGAACACCGAAGACACTCTTCGCGCGAAACAGCCGACCGTCTACGAACACGCGGGACATGTCATTTTGGCGGGAAAACTAGGCGAGAAAAGCTACGACGGGTTGTTGGATAAGGACTGGGACGTTATCGATGCCGTCATATCAGACTGGTCCAAGCGGAGACCATAAAATCATAGGATTTTGAAGCTCAAGTTTGAGCTTTAACTGTCAGTTTCATCACGTTTAACCTTTAATTATCTGTATATCATCATGATTTTGAAGCTCAAGTTAGCCCTGATATTCGGTTGGGGAATTTTGATGTGACGTATAGCCTACCTGTTTAATATCAACTGGCCCTCAGATCACAAAATGACTGGCCCTTAACCCTAACTAGGCCGGGGGCCTGGGAGGCCCCCCTCCCGAATTTTGTACGTGGCCTCGCGACGGCTGAATCTTTCGCGCTCAAATTTCATGACTTTTTTCCCTGATGTTTCACGCACATTTTGATACCTCATTTATGTGGATCGGTCATATGGTTCTGGTGTCAGATTACAATTATTGATCACATGTCAAGCAAAATGATCAAATTCTCCATTCATGTGTGTATTAGCCTATGGCAAAAAGTAACCATTCCTAGTAATCATTACAATTTCTTGTTTATTATCACAATATTCATTTAACAAATACATTAAAATTCAAAAACAAAAAAATACATAAGATTAAAAACAAAGAAATACATAAGAATAAAAACAAAGAAATACATTATTGGCTTGTAATACATATGACACAGCTAATTTGCATATTAATGAATATTAATGAATAAAACACTGTTTTACGCAATTTTCTTTCTTTTTATGTATTTGTGAGTCTAAGAGGTCCAGTTACAGCCAATATTCAATCCATTTTCATCTTCATATAGCAAAATTTACCATTTTGAGAAAAAAATCTTAAAAATTTGCATATTATGTAATAAAATAATTAATAAAAAAAAAACGAAAAAGAATATTGAAAAAAATACACCGGGATTGTGTTCTACATAAGTTAATCTACATCTGTGCCAAATTTCATGCGCGCAGAGTCAACCGTTGCCGAGATCTTCGGGGGGGGGGGGGCCTGGGAGGCCCCCCCAGCCATAAGAACTCCCAAAATACCCCGGCCTAGTTAGGGTTAAAGGGCAATCCAACCTTGGTAATAAGATGATTTGTGTGAAAGCAGAAAAATAAGAAAAACAGGATGGTGAAAGTTTGAAAGAAATCGGACAAGGACTAAGAAAGTTATGGATGTTTGAAAAATGAGATCACTACATCTATGCGAATCTCAAATTGGCAATTTGGTGAGTCGATTGTGACATTTTTATGGTTACTCTCCGTTGTCGTGTACACAAAAGTATCATCAATTTGCGGTTTTCTTCGAGGCGCTTTTACCCTCGGGGCAGTACTCAAAATATATTGGAGATAGCATATTGTTATAGGTCCTCATGAAAGAAATAGATCCTACTGAGTAATACATTTTGAAAAAAGTGACATTTTAGTCATTTTGTGTGTTGGAGCGAATGGGGGAGTTGTCCACAGCTACATCACAGTGACATTACTTATTTGGCCAATTTGAAATTCCCAATGTATAGTGGTTACAATTTTCAAAAATTCATAACTTTCTTATTGCTTGTCCGATTTCGTTCAAACTTTCACCAATCTGCTTCTCTGATTTTTCCTCTTTCTTTCAAAGCAACTTGCTCTTAAGGTTGGATTTCCCTTTAAGCCAAAATATTGAGCGGCCCGTGCACGGGGACACTCCCCAAACTCCCCATGGCCACTCCGCCCCTGAGTATCATAAAGATACCTAGTCAGAAAAAAGGGGAGGTGGTCGAGTCTACAGCCGCCTCCCCCACCCCTTGCCGAAAATTATTATTCAGAAAGCGAAGTAATGCAGCAGGTTCTATATCTTGCCTATAATGTATATGTCCCGGGCCAGAAGCTCAGCGCATTTACGCTTTCTGGAAGCTGCTTACATTCAATCGCAAGAACCTCTTCTGTGCAGACAAAAGGAGTTCGTCCAAGCTTTGCGATTGTTCTGAAATTACGGCGTCTAGGTTGCGTCCGGGTTCACCGAGTATAATATAGTTGATTTCAAGTAATTTGTTATATACCTGCGTGATAACCTGATGAGTGCAGGTCGAAAAGCTTCGTTATCATGTCTCTTTTTCGTGCCATATTATAATGTATATGTTACATGGATGTGTAATAACAGACGTCAGTGTTAAATTAAAGTCTCACACTGCCCTTTCAAATACGCCAGTGCACATGAAGATAATAGTACCGAGATCACCTCGGCAAGGATATTTGTCTGGTAGACGGGGATTATTTGCTTGATGTCCTTCTTTACGCTACAATGAAGATCATGAGGTTCTTAATTTAATAAGCTCATGCAGTTTTGGTAGCAAAAAATAAATTGGAAAGAAACAGTGTCTCCTTGTATAAAAAGATATACGCACGAGATCAATTGGTATTCCATTCATGATAATGTGAAGAAACGATAAAAGTAGTTGACGAGACAGAGATTAAATTGAAAAGATGATGAATGTTAATTCTTGCTGTGTCAAAGCATTTTGTATGAACCGGTTAGTATATTTTGGCGTTTTCGAATATTCTGAAGTATCTATTTACCTTAGGTTTTTCTTACTTCTCCGTTTGATGTAATAAACATGGTAGACGATTTCGTATGAATTACAAAGTTAATACCCTGGGGGGGGGGGGGGGGGGGGGGGGGGGGTACTCCGTATATAGTGTGCGGTGGGTATGTGCCGCAGAGAAGACCCCCTTTTTTATACTCAAATTTCCGTTCCAAAGCATAGCATTTTTGTCTTAATGAGAAAAAAGAAGAGAGAAACCTTTCCAAAGCACCGCTTTTTTTCATTCAGTCGTTCCGGCTGTTCTGGCCCGCCCCGGCCCGTTTCAAAGAATATCACTTTTGGTGAAAAGTTGAAAACGAGTTCCGATGATCCTTATATTTCAATAACAACCAATTCCGTAGCATTATATTTATTTTGTAATCCAGTTCCAAAGACCCCCTTTTTCCAAAATGTTAGTAGTTCAAGAGACCATCCTCATCATTACGCTCGTTCCGAAGCCCCCTGTTTTTGTCTTGCCAGTGGCACATACCTACCACTTTTGGGGTCGATTGCCCCCCGGCCCCCGGGGTATACGCTGTATAATGAACTAGTTTTAGTTTTAGGGCTCATAATGAGCCAACGGCACGCTTAGTTAAGTTGTTGTTGTTTGTCTTTTTATCTTTTTTCTTTAAATTTTAGAGGAGGATTTTTACTCTGTCCATGCATTCATTTATGATCAAAAGATATTCTTTTGTCTTGCAATATTTTTTTCCTCACTTAACTGAAAATTCATCTTTTCTTTTATTGTTAGAATGCACTTTGTAAATCTTGCCTCGATTATTTACAAATTTCATTAATTAATAGTTTCATTCTATGCTCATTTTACCATATTTATGTCGATGTGTTATACAGTGCGACAGCATGAATGTAGTCACTTTCTTCTCTGTTGTCTATTTTTATTTTTATTGACACTAGGACATTGTCATTTCATAAGAACTTGATTTGGTGTGTTAGCAGTTTTAATTTTTGGGCAGTGCTGTCTTGGCCTTTCTTTTAGCAACGCACGTAAAAAGATTTGAGTGAAACTCAACGCCATAATTTACAAATGTCATATTTTGTGGTTGCAGTTTCTTGTTTATTTTACTGCTTATGTTTATTTGTTCTGATACAAAGACAGATTTTCTTCTCCTATACTATAATGAGACAGTTAAAGAAACAAATATCACATTTGTTGTGTTAGCAGGTCTGCAGCTGTATTATGGGCCATACTTTGTCTTGCCAGTCTTGTCTTGTCTTTTAGCAAATGCACGCGCCTAAATAGATCAACTTGTCACGATATTCTATCAGTGTTAATGTCATTTTTAGATAGGTACTGTACTTTGTGATTGCAGTTCATCGTTTATTTTGTTGCCTTGACCATGAACCTATACTACGAACCTGCCTTGACTGAAATTAACTCGTGGACTACTGAATTCTCTCATCCCCATATGCTTAATACGGGAGCCACCCGGTTGCTGTAGGTAAAGGGTTAAGAAATATTGTGTTCATAAAATGAAAGTTAATAAAACAAATATCTACATTTCGTGTGGGCAGCTGTGGGCAATGATGGTGATTTCTTATATATTTCGAATGCTTTGACTGTACGTATCACTGACTGACTTGATCGAAAAAAGGAAAAAAAAAAAAAATCAAATTTTTGAAAGCATTAAATCTAATCATTTCCCTTGAACATGTTGATACGTACATGTGTACCGTGCTTATGATTATATACAAAGTCATGTTTGGGACGAGATTCATTGATGATAAAACCGTAATGGCGAGTTACGGACTTTCGGCATGTTTACATGAATGGCATAACAACCCCCCCCCCAAAAAAAAGGGGGGGGGGGGGGGGGTAAGAAGAAAGATTGTTGGCTTTTTATTTAGTATTTATTACCGTTGTGAGACAGGCCACAATTTCTTTAGTGTAAACGCACCAAAATGTAACCGAAGGATGGTATAGGGAAATGTGTCAGTCTGTTCACACTATCTTCATTTTGCACTCCCAAAAATATTTTCTTCAAATATGAATAGAATCTATGCAAATTGAATGGGAAAAAATTTCAAAGTCATTCGGATATTGCTATAAAAAAATAATTTTAATCTACGATTGAATCTATGATTATCAAAGTTGAATCCTAGCATGCCTAGTCAATCCGACGAGATTCGGATTCAGTCCGAATTATTGAATAGCTGTTCTATTAAAAACAAATGAATAGGCTGTGACGATATAGTGTGTATGTGCTGTGACACATACTGTTTTCTCAGTCATACCAGGGAGATGGGAGTATCCCCCTGGCCACACGCTTGTTTCTCTCTCCCTCTCTCTCTCTCTTACATTCACTCTTTTCCTCGTTTAGTCTCTCTTCTCCAAATGCAGTCTTCCCTTTTATAACTCTGGTCACTCTTTCTTTCCCCCTCTCCCTGCTCCCCTCAATCCACGGGCGTAAATATGCAACAAAAAATGAACTGGGGGTGGGGGGGGGGGATGACCATTCATGAAGAACAAAGCCACCCCCCCCCCCCCTCTGATGAAAAGAAGGAATGCACGGATCTACGCCATAACGCCAATGCCTCAATCTCCAACCTTTCTCCAACTTATCATACAAGGGCACCTCCTCTGTTTTCATCCGAATAAGCCACTTCGGGGATGCAATCTGAGCATGAGCAGATAAAGGTCATCTGTACCAAATTCTAAAACCCACTGACACTAATATTCGATATGTGCTCATGAATGTCATGTAATCATTATTCAATTATGCACTAATGGTGCATTCTATGATATCCAGGTGGAAGTATTCTTTTTAAAGGGGAAACAAAAGCTATTCACGAGGCACCTCTATCACTCCCAGAGTTATTTTTCTGAAGTGCACATAAAGGGACCCTCCATGTCTAAAATATCTGTGGATATTTGGGGTCATTTGTACCATGCGCTAACCCCGAACTGGCTTATTAACCCACTTCTACCTCACTCCCCATCCCCTCCCCATCTCCCTCTCTCTATCTCAATCACTCTCTTTCTTTTGCCAGCTCTCTGTCTCCCTCTTATCTGACATTTCCCCCCTCCCTGCTCTCTTTCCCACTCTATCAGCTTCTCTCTTTCTCTCTCTCTCTCTTTCTTCTATCCATTCCCTCTCTTCCACCCTGTCATTCCTTCCCCATATCTCTCTCCCCTCTTCCCGCATTCTCAACGTCTCTCTACCCCCTCTCTCTCGCTTACCTTTCTCCAAAATGACATCATCATAGAGAAACATAATGGTCAAGACACAAGTATATTCAAGTTTTGCCGTATCATTTTTTGTCTATTACATTGTGTAGCGCCAGTTTGCTACCTCAATAATTGTCCTTCAAAATGATAACAGAAATGACGTGGACAACAACATTAAAAAATACCCTACATCTGGTTATGTAGTTCACCAATACGCAAGTATCCTTGTAACTATTCATAATGTACAGCATGAATAAAGAGCACTGTATGCTTGTTGCTACATATTTCACCTACACCAAAACAATAGAAAAGTTTTTTGATCCATAAAGCATAATCATTTATCAGTGTTTATACTCAACCGAAAAAGTAAGTTCCCCCGGAAGACATTTAAAAATATAACTCCAGATATATTTGATGAAATTCGTTCATTCAAAAAGCAAAGTACATGTATGTACTCGGTAGTAGAAAGAATAGTTGCACTTTTCGTTTCATAATACAATGCAGGGTTTACATGAGTATACCAATTTCAACCCTTTTCATATTTTGTTCATGTATACAGGCACATAATCTATAATTCAAATTCTTGAAAATGCATTAAAATCTGTGTTTGCAATGCAGATTCATGCATTCAAATAACACGTTATGCCCCTGCACATGAACAAAAAATGAAAGGAGCACGCCCGTGTACACCGTGCATTGCATTATGAAAGTGCAACTTTTTTCCGCTACCGACTGCAATAAAAACATGATTTCACAATTAAAACATAACCAGATGTTCACAAATAACAAATCAAAATGTCGGTTAGAAAATTCTGCAGACATTACCCTTTAAATGAGCAAATTTCATAATATATTTCTCGAGTTATATATTAAAAAGTGCCGGGGGGGGGGGGGGTTACTTTTTCAGTTGAGTTACATCTTAAGATAAACACAAAATTATATTTACATGTACTGTGCAAACAAAACTTGAAAATGATTTTTACTTTTCGGTAGTACTGTACAATAAACGCTAGGAACCCATCGGAACCGCTAAACCAAAGCAAGATAGTGGAATGAATACTCGATATGAATGCTACACAAGATATCGGAAATACTAATTCAGTACATTAGAAGTAATGTAATAATAGATAACATGATATTACATATTTCCTACTAATGATTTGTACCAAAATATAGAACAGTACTGCAAATTTACGAATCAATTTCATGCACATATACACGTTTACACGTATCTCTATTAGAGATAAAAACACAGGTGAGGCAAGCGTGGTCTGTGTTGGCGATTCGCCCTGATAATATGGTTCCATGTCGTTTTTCCGAAGGTTCATAATTCCGAAGGTTCGTAAAATGAAAAAGGGTTCTTAATTCCGAAAATGAAATAGGCTTCATAATTTCCGAAGGTTCATAATTCCGATAACGTAATAGAGCCCTACATCATTTCGCGGAATTACGAACCTTCAGAATAATGAACCTATTTCATTTTCGCAATTATGAATCTTCGGAAAATATGACTTCAGTCAAGCATGAAATTGAAATGAGACTAAATAAGGGGCCATTCAGAGGGAAAGAAAGATGCTAGGCGTATCCTGTATGCTTTTGCTAAAGATGGTCATGAATGGCGAAATATTGTTGACGTTGCGAGCTCTCAGCCATGAGAGCAAGACCGACATATCAATAATAGAGAGAGAGAGAGAGGGGGAGAGAGAGAGAGAGAGATAGGGAAAGAGAGAGAGAGAGAGGGGAGAGAGAGAGAGAGAGGGAGGGAGAGAGATAGCGAGAGAGAGAGAGAGAGGGGGTGGGGCTGGAGAGGACGGGGGAGACTAATATTTTTCATGGAGATGGTGAACGAAAAAAAACATGAGAGTAGGAGAAAAAGGGACCAATATGTAATTCCTCAAACAACTGGTGCTGAATGCAACGAAACACTATGAATGAAGTTCACATTAAAACATATTACTCCTCCAATTTTTAAGTAGATGAAAGGTTCAAGTACTACTTCACAAAATTTTATCCCCAGATTACGTGACGAAGAAGGTAAAATTCAAAGTTAGAGCAGAGATCAAGAGGTCATTGAACTTTATGTCGTTCAAACATAGAAAATGATGGCAGATTCAGATAGCCTGTGTAATTACCTTTCTAAATATGTCAATAATAACAAAATTGAAAAAGTGGTTACAGAGATATAGTCATTTCAAAATTGAAAAAAATGTCAAATAAATTTGGAAGAGTTGATTACCCCATATACCAAGTTTTGGCCAATTTGAGGGGGGGGGGGGGGGGGGGGTGGCGGCAGGGTTTAACCCATTGGGCGATCTGTGTAAACACATGATACATAAAAAATTGACACTTTCTAAAGCCCCTGTTTACATTAAGAATACATTTATGCAAAAGAAAAAAAATTGGTTGCATTTTATTAAAAAAAAAAATTAATTCTTGAATACCTACGTTAGTAAAACTGTATACAAGTACACGTCAAAATATCGAAATTCACTTCAGTCTCCCGATACATCACAATCATTATCATTCTAAGAAAAGAAACCATTGATTGTTCAATTCAATGAAAAAGCAACTTCGATTTTTCTCGGTGTTTGTTACCTGCGTATGCAATCATATGTATGTAATCTCTTCTTGTGTTATTCTTAGTGGTATTCTAAGCATCCTTTGTAAAGTTTTTCAAACATTTTCAGGTAAGGATGAACAGATCGAAGACAGTAAGAAAGTTGTCACCTTTTTAACATTTGGATAGTCCTTTATAAGAAATATTGAAGGCACATATATCAGTTATCTAAACATCAGGTTGTATTTCATCTATACCGTGATTGCACAGGGCGTCGCTATGAAATTTTGAAGGGGGAGGGGGGGGGGGGGGGGGGCTCAGACCAAATTAGCTGTCATTGGTCTAAAATATTATTGTTGTCAGATTTTAAAATTGGCCGAAAGATAATTTTAAAAAAGTTTTACCAACAAGAAAAAAGATATAAAAAAGAGTATGTTACCAATTTTGCGATTTCCCGACAGGATATAAAATTCCAAATGGAGGATGGGCAAATTCAACGAAGAACGCGGAGTCACCCCCTCACCCCACCCATCCACCCCCCACACACACACACTCCTCAGTGACACCCCTGTGCAGTGCTTTTACCACGGGTATTATAAAACCATTTTTTCAAAAGCCTCTTCCTCTGGCGCACATTCCGCGTAGTGTTCAAGGTCCGCCTCAAGTTGGCGTGCTTTCACTTCGTCATCATTCTCTTGCTTGCCTGGCGACTTCAGTATCAGCATCAATACGGGCACGACACCCGCCACGACTACGGTCGCAAAAAACTCTACTGTGGCGGGTAGGTCGCTGACACCGTCTATGAAAATAATGGTTGCGAGTCCGAAGGCGACAACGATGGCGATGATGAGAAGCTGAAAAAGAATGGTAGCGACCTCGAGATAAATGGGCTGGTATTTAGTGATGACAAGTTTGAAGAGATGAAGCGGAATGATGGGGACATCGTTCTCGAATTCGACCAGCTTTCGACCAGCGTTAGGTATAGGTTGAGCAGTTTGGTTTTCTATGACGGGCTGAAGTTCTACGATTTCTTGATCGGTTGCTGATCCGTCGTTGACATCAGCGTCGGTTTCGCTTACTGGTCGAGCCTGAGCTTTCGTAGGTATCATCTTTGATTTCTTCTCCAGTTCTTTATCGACATGTTCAGCCGTTTCAATTGTCTTCTTCAGTAGAACACAGTATTTGTCGTAGAACTCGGTTGCTGCCGTTATCAAGTAACCGGCAACTGTGATTATGACGATAACAACCGGACCCGCAAAATCGGAATTCAGGACAAATCCGATAAAAGTGTAACCGATGAGTTCGGCGATGTAGACAAACGCAGCTACGAAAATGAAGAGTACTGCTAAGGAGAGGAACATCGCCATGAATGCGATGAAGACCTCGACGACCTTCACGTTGTTGCTCAAACACTTAGCGATGGTCCATGCCAACATATAAATGAGAGGCACAGAGTTTAACAAGAGGAAGAAACAGAAAAAGATAAAAGCGAATGGTAAAACGATGATGAACACGATAAAAGTGACAAGAAGGCGGCATCGATTCTTACTTTCCTCATCCCTCCGCCCACCTAGAAGTCCATAAGTGAAGTTCCATATCGGTGAGAACCAAAAGCTCCATACAGCAGGGTTGATGGCCATCTGAGTGCGGTACAACATGGTGTACATAAACGTGCGGAGCGCTGTGTTTGGAGAGCTTGGTTTCTCTGGGACGCAAAGCTCATCGGGCAATTCGAAGGCGAAGCCGAAGTAAATGCGATCTGCACGCTTGACTTCAAGACTGTTCGGCACAAACAAATCGTCATATAGATAGAGACCGAGGAACAGCATGGCTATGGCCAGGAACATGACGTTCACTAAGATAAACCAGAAGATGACGAGGCTTTTGCTTAAGAGGAGTTCGTATGCGACATCGATACGATGAACGAACGCATCGCCGCTCATGACGTAAGACACAATGTAAGGAATGAATGGAATGACCATGAAGGCGACTACATATACGAACCACCGGATCGCAACAACCGCTGGATAGTCTCGGAAGCTGAAACAGAGAAGGTACTTTAATCCGAGAGGTAGGTCGGCATTGAGCGCAATGTATTCTTTTCCATCTCTCTTGATGGGCTCTTGTTTCCGGATGAAGAAACTGGCAGCTAAGGGCGAGAAGAGAGCCAGCAGAAAACCAAGGGCAAAGATGGCGCCAAGCCAACCATGTTTGCGAACAAGGCTTGACTCGGTCTCGAAAGGATTCTGGTCCGCTGCATAACATTCATAAAGTGTGCTCCCTTGGAAGACGTAATAAGTGCAGAGGGGTATGGCATACACTCCTATGAGCTCAAAATCATCAGATCTCTGCTTTTCCAGACATACCATCGCTCCTTTGTCAGCATAGAATTCTTTCTTCGTAATGTTTAAAGAGTTGTTCGCAGACTGAACGAGACTGCTGACGAATCTGGCTAGGATCCGTTGTTTATCATCATCAGTGGCCTTCTGGAAGCAGTCATCAGAAGGGGTGCTGATAGGCACCTCTACGGTGACCACACCCAAACTTAGCGTCCCTAGAGAAAGCTGCTCAAAGTCAAACGGGTAGGAGAGAAGCAACTCGCCTTTCCCCTCAATGGCCCACACCCATGTGGTTGGATCAATGACATTGGAGCTATTATCATATATATCTGGGAGATTAGCGAAATTAAATTTGAAGTAGATGAAGACAGTGTTATCTTGGAATACTTCTTTTAACCTATCGTCAACGTCTTCTTTCTCGTCCGGTGAGATCGTCAAGATACAGTCCGTAGCAGACGACGCTTGACCTTGTGTAACCTCTGGTGAAGTGTTCATGGGCGAGGCGGTCGTGATCGCTCCGGTGGCTGGATCCGCAGAAGTGCTATTCCCAGCTGTAACAGGCACCATAACAAGCAACACACACATCATCATGCTCAGATCAAATCGTACATGTTGCTTCGACCCTTCCAGTTTACAAACTGCCATGATAAACATGAAACAAGAGTTCACTATAGTATAAGAAAGTTTCCTCTCCACGCGGGACCATTTAGAATGCCACTTGTCATAAACACAATCGCACTTAGTTCATGCCCTTTACATACCAATCGCAGCAGGCTCGGAATGTTTGTAACTGGAACTATCACACATGTACCAATGTCTGGAATTCAAACTCCAAACGTTCCTCATGTCACAACAACGTCTCTGTCAACAAAAACATGGTATCTCCTTCAAGTATTACAGTGTATTTCTCAATGTAAATATAAGTGCGATGTGCCACTCCCGAAATAGAATACACGTACATGTATAAGGAGGCACGGTATAGCACATAGCGAGAGTACGCTTAAATTATATACATGCTAACAAACGTAGGAGTAGTGGGCCGTGCAGAGGGGCAATTTTGCACCCATTGTATAAAGAAATGTTATTGTGTGCGCAGCAGAGGTCGGGTGCCATTCACGTGACCATGGTGACGTGGAGTATATTATGGATATGTCAATGAAGTTCAATTACATACATACATACATACAAAACCACCCTGGCCCATTATAAGTGGGTATCGGGGTTTTCCCAGTGCTTCCAGAGATGTGGGTTTTGAGGAATAAGAAGGTCCACGAGGCCTGATGTTTTTAACATCATTGACTTCCTGGGATACTAGTAAAAAAAGTAATTAAAAAAAATTAAAGCCTCTGGAGTACATGTTAGAGATGCAGTGGGAGTTATGTACTAAATTTTTATCATAGTAACTTTTTATCCCATGTTTAAAGAGAAAGTTATGAGACTTATAGAATTGATGCAATTCAGAATTCAGGTGCCTAAACACATTTCTTACTAATATATATATCACTATGAACATGGCGAACAAAGAAGCGGACAAAATATACAGCTCCTCATTGTACCTTCCACAATTGCCCTGGTAGACAAAAGAACATCCCTTCATTGCTATTATGTAAAAATATGTAGAACAGGTGTCACATGTATATTCACCTGTTCCGCTTATTTTACATAATAGTAATGAAGGGATGTTCTTTTGTCTACCAGAGTAATTGTGGAGGGTACAATGAGGAGCTGTATATTTTGTCCGCTCTCTTTGTCATCGTGTTCATAGTGTATATATATATATATATATAGGGTGGCCCAGAAATAATGCAACACCTAAGATCTGTAATTTACATTATCGACACAATATCCATAGTTTTTATTTTATTAGGTGGAAAATTCTTTTCCGAGTTAAAAAAGACCAAGATCATCAATATTTTGGGTAAGGCGTTTTGATTCTACTGCTATTTTTGTGAGGCAATGTCATTTTCAAAATCTTCTGCTTTTGCAACCGTAGTTGCCTTTGTTGTCTTTGTTTTAAAAGCGAGAGGCAGTCATACGTTTGTCAACAAAGCTGATTGTATGAGATGCCGCTGTAGGCAATCTTATCGCCGCTGCTTCAAGCATGACTACTATTGCAAAACTGAGTAGCATATTTTGAAAATGACATTGCCTCACAAAAAATAACCGCAGAATCAAAACGTCTAACGCAAAATTGATGATCTTGATGGCATTTTAATCGGAAAAGAATTTTCTACCCAATAAAATACAAACTAATGATATTGTGTCAACGATGTCTTTGAAATTGCAGATCCCAGGTGAGCGTTTCATCAAGCATTTTGTCAGTGATTTTTACCGACAACTGTTATAAGCTACTGAAATCCTTGCATCTGATTGGCTGAGAGCAAATTTGTCTGTAAAAATCACCGACAAAAGGCTTGATGAAACGCTCCCCAGGTGTTGCATTCTTTCGGGGCCACCCTGTATAGTGAGAGAAATGATCACTATGAGACAATATCACTCTTTCGATCTGTGATCTTCATCAGGACTCTAAAAATACTGACGTTTACATTTGAATTCCACATACATGCAGTTGTTAATTACTCATTATAATTTATTATTGTTATTATATTATATTATTATTATTATTATTATAATTTTTACTATAATCATTATTACACATGTGCATATCTTTTTAAGAATACATCAATTTGTGATTATTATACTTGCATGTCTATATAATTATAAAAATCTACTTCTATGAATATTTGCTCTCATTCAGATAATGGGTATAAAATAATAATTACCATGTGGATAAACTTGTCGTGTCAGTCGTTGCTTTTTAAGGTGACATGGGCTTTTTCGGGGATCTATATGAAAAGTGCACAACATGTTAACTTCACTTGTTGTTTCAATATATACAAGTTTGCATATTTTGCATTAATTGCATGAATATATAGCATGATGCAATATAATATAATATAGCATAACATAATATAACACAATATAATATAATATAATGTAATATAACATAAGATAATACAATATGATACAAATATAACATAGTATAATATAATGTAATACGAATATTTAATCCTAATCTTGTATCTCTGTTTGTGCATGTAGGTATCAGAGACTCCAACTCTCCCGCTTTGAGGCCATTTTCGCAAAATCTTCCGCTCTCCCGCTTGAGTTTGAATTTCTCCCGCTCTGTGTCTCCCGCTTAAAATTAGCTTTCTTCCGCCAACTACCTCTTTTTAAAACATAAAACTACATGGTCTTAATCACTACATTATACATTTAGTTTTATCATATTTCAATTCAATTCAATTTCAAGACATTCATTTCCAAATTTTCAATATAAGTGTACAAAGTAATAAATGAGCGATATAATGTACATGTGTTTTTAACAAAAACACGACATAATACACATTCATGTGGTACATACATAGTTGGAGGACACACCTCTAAAAGCAAAAGCTTGAGGCGAGGGTGCCCTTAGATACATAATACATAATATTGCATAATAAATACATTTAAAAAAATAACTACATACAAAACAAGAAAAAGATAACATTCGTAGACAGGTGAGCTTAAGGAAAAAAGAAAAAAAAAAATAAAAAAGAGGGAGAAAGAGGGAAAAAGGAGGAAGGATAAGGGTGCAACATAAAATGAGTACAGAGAAGAGATGTATTCACGAAGAAGCAGAGAGAAGAGAGGGAGAGAATAGACCCAATGGAGGGTTGGGAAGAATCTTAAACCATATTATTTGTAAGATGAAGTGATTTTTTTTTTATCCTTCTTGAGAAGCTGGCAAGAGATGCGGAGTATTTTATTGTGTCAGGGATAACGTTCCACAGCTTAGGTCCCAAGTACCGGTTGTTATGTTGGAATAATAAGGTTCTGTGCTTGGGTAGATGGACGGATGTGATTTGCGTTTCTGGTTTCGTATTCATTAATAGTAACATTTAATTGAAAGAGGTTACAGAATTCGTCAGGAAATAAATTGTTTGTACATCTGTGTGCATAAACATAAAAATGCTTTGTTGATGTTTATTTATATCGGTAAATTTTAGTATGTTAAATTGTTTGAACAAATGGTCGACGTGACACCGGGGAGCAGTACCTGTAGTTATACGAATTCTTTTCTTTTGTAGGGTAATTACTTTGTGTAATTTGGATATTGTTGAGTTCCCCCAGGCTAGGTTGCAGTATGATAGATATGGTAGGATAAGAGAATTGTAAAGCATACGGAGGATGTTGTTTGGTAAAATGTGCCGCAGTCTAGAAATAATGCCAATGTTTTTAGAGACTTTGCTTTCTGTTTCAAGAATATGTTTTTTTTCCATGTTCAAAAATTAGCCTAAGTTCATTGAAGATAGCATTTACAACCCTAGAGCTTCCAGGCCCTTAACCCTTTCAAAACAATAATTGACCACATTTTGTGGTTTGGCTCAATAACTTGTGACTCACGGTCCTAAAAATATATACCAGATGCATGAGTAGAAAGAGCAAATATTTCTGAACACACTATTT
Source organism: Heliocidaris erythrogramma (assembly GCA_025617745.1). Taxonomy (NCBI): domain Eukaryota; kingdom Metazoa; phylum Echinodermata; class Echinoidea; order Camarodonta; family Echinometridae; genus Heliocidaris; species Heliocidaris erythrogramma. Next base: position 28,386,594 of record CM046861.1, on the reverse strand, counting down.
CCATTCTGTTGCATGACCATACTGCGTTTGATGCCAGGAATTTTAAGAACGAGAATTAAAGTCCTCAAACTGGCAACACATTGAGATGCCAAAATCATTGTTTTTTAAATAATAGTTTTTTTCTTCAAATTTTCTATAAAAATTGTTGCCAATTTGAAGAACAAGATGTGGTCAATTTAGCCCTTAAATAATTCCTGTCATAAATAAGCTGGCCTCGACCTTGGCCGCAAGGGACGTCGTGCTTCGTGGTCGTGGTGTGCGTATGTTCACTCGCGATCAGTCTCCAGTTTGCTAGGGGGTCCAGGCAGGAGAATCTCCCGTTTAGGAGGTGCTTGTGGTTGGAGTCTCTGAGTCTGAGGTATCGTATGATATGATGAGCAAATATTCATAGATATAGATTTGTATAAATATATAGACATGCAAGTATATTAACGCACATTGATTCATTCTTAAATTAAAGTTTTTTTTTTGCAAGTTTATTTCCACAATTCACATGTTGCTTAATTTGACAAAATAATACATGCACAATAACGAGATGATACAATACAATAGATGTACAATTTTTTTTCATTAAATTATATAATTTAAGAGCTTGCCATTTCTTCTCGTGAAATTCAAGGCGATTCTTTTTCAAAGCTATAACACGTTCAGATTTTTCCAAATGTCTGAGTGAAGATCAAAAAGAGTTTAAAGTAGGAATGTTATCCTTGATTTTACATGAAAAAATGAAGTATTTTGCATGGTTAATAATTGCATTTATAAAGTGTCCTTGGTCAATGTGCAGAGTTCCGAAACATATTTCTTCATCTGTGAACATAAAATGGCAAATATCTTTAGATTTTAGACAAGAAAACAAACATTTCATTCCAAAAGGATGACACATATGCACATTTCAAAAATAAATGAATTAGCGTTTGTGGGTAAGATTCACAAAAGTTACAATTCGAAGAGTCACTAACACCTATCTTAAACAGATAATGTTGAGTAGCAATTTTTCTATCTATGAATTTGAATTGAAAATTACGAATTCTATTTCTATCGATGATTTATAGATCAAAGAAAAACGGGATTTCCATAACAACGAGTCTTGGAGATTCAAACACAAATCCTTTTCCCATTTTATTTGATGGTCCGTCTCCGCAAGTGTGGTTATATGGCTTTTAACGAAATATGGGTAACAAAGCTTGGAAACTTTTTTTTATTTCAAAAAAATGTTCAGTAGATTATCACATGGGTTTGACAATAATTCAATGTTATTTGATTTGATTTGATTTGATTTGATTTATTTCTGCATTTTTCCAAATATACAAAGTATAATTGATATACAATAAGTGAACGGAACAAAGTAACACAATACATGACAATATAACCATCAATACAAAGAATATATACTTTGACATAACAAATTATAGAACGCAAACAAAACAAAGGTTTGATGAGGACAAAAAATGCAGGTTTCCATCATAAGCATATAGCTTGACTGGGATGGGAGCCTCGAGAAGATTTTATACGATTTTTGGACATTGTAACTGTTTAATAATTAAACAAAAAGGAAAAGAAAAGAAGAGAAAAAAAAGAGAAAAAAAAATAAAAATGACGATTGATATCTTGTTTTAAGATGATTTTCCATTCTCGTGGAATTGCGTATAGTATTGAGAAATAAGTAAAAAAAGTCCTTGGATTATATTTTTGTAAAACTTGGCCAAAAGTCATAAAAGAACCATCAGGGTTAATGATATTCCATATGTATATCATATTTGATTCAAATCATTTTCTAGCGAAAACGGGTTTACAATTATTAAAATAAAGTTATCAATAAAGGACTTTTGATTGAAAATTAAAGTCCTTTCATTCAATTAAATTCAATTCCATAATGGTTTTATTAAAACAATGCTTCGCATCCAAAGGTTGAATTGCGCATGTTCACAATTTCTCAATATCATTTCACATTACATGATATCATAAACAATTGCATTTAAAATGACATAAATTATTATATTTACGTAGGAATACAATTATTGAGAAATATGTAATAAGACCATTATCTTTGTTTGATTATGTATTTAAAGAATATAAAAAAGGAAAAGGATATACATTGTTAAATATCTAAAATTCAGAATGGAATTTTTAAAAGTTAAAAAGTCATTACAATAACCAGTGTTCTAGAGGAAAGATGTACTACTATGGCCTATTAAATTATATTTTAAAATATTGATAGTACTACGTCATGGCAAATTTATTAAGAGCATAAAGATAAAATAAGTTATAGTACACATCAACTGGCATAAATTGGCATGTTCAGCAATGACACTTGTAGATTTTATATTCAATCATAAAACTTATTTTTACATGGCAGACAGATCACATAAGTTAACTTATGAAATGTCTTTAAAAGCAGCTGCAAAATCTTTGGAATGAATGTTAAAGTCTGAAAGGTCTGAAACTTGATTTCATGTGTTTTATGTGAGGAAGCTTTGACTTACCTGTGACATTACTTGTGACATTGTGATGCGAGGATGTACTTGAAGGGTATTTTGGACCTATTTGAGGAGCTAACAGTGTGATATTAACAATATAGGCCTATTATGTGAAAGTGGATCTTCTCTTCGAGGGAGTTTTAACCGTACACCACTTTGAACACATGGGTCTACTCTCAGATTATTTTCCTCAACCCTACCTCCTTGACACTACAAGTTCTATCATTATATCAACAAAGGAATCTACACAATGGCAATCCAAATGTTTTTCTTGATGATTCTTGCCTTTGTATCCCATCACAATGTCGAGGGGATTTACTGATTCTTGTGAGCCTGGATGTGATCAACGGATAAGCAGGTCGACTGTCCATTCTTGCATTCCTGTGATTCATGCCATCATTGAACCCAACAAGATTACCTCTAACTTGAAAAGATGCTTTGTTGGGCGGAGACTGCCTTATTATTGGAACACAACAGCCACATTTCAATCAGAACTCTTTTTATGTGGTGATGTTGAATCAAATCCAGGACCTGGTAATTATGAAAGTTCATCTAAGGTCACCGACACTTACCCACCTCGCCCAGCTCGTAGACTTCTGAGCTGTACGTTACTTAATGCAAGAAGTTTGCGTTTAAAGATACCAGAGTTTGAATCGTATGTGTGTACGGCCAAACCAGATATTATATGCATTAATGAGACATGATTGAATGAGATACTTATATGATGCATCTTTAGGTTTACCTGATCACTACATTATTTTTCGTCGAGATCGCCCAGGTGGTCGACGTGGAGGTGGTGTCTTGCTTGCACTACGCCAGTACTTGAAACCGGAACGCAAGGACACCCGCCACAACACACTTGAAATCATGTGGGCCTCCTTTAAGAATGGTCCTGATTCATTGCTTACTGGTGTCTTGTAGACCTCCAAACAGCAGCGTATCGTACTGGGAAGTATTACAGGCTGAACTGGATGCAATTAAACCTGATGATTATGATGGGTGTCTTCTTCTCGGTGACTTTAATGTCTACATGTCACCAAATGTTCCTTCGGCAAATCGGAATCGCCTGTCAACAATAATGAATGATTGTGACCTTAACCAGATGGTATCCTCACCGACTAGATTGACAAGCAGAAATGCCTCTGTGGGATCACTTATCGATCTAGTCTTAACCAACCTTGAGCATGCTCTCGTTGATGTTAACACTATGGCTAATCCTGTAGAGTCTGACCACGGTCCTTTCTACATGTAAATAAAGGTGACTTTGAGCACCTACAGACTCTTCTTCATCTCATTCCCTGGAGCTCATTCTTAGATCCTTGCAACGTTGAGGATAGCTCTGAGCTATTTTTAGATCTCTTCAACGCAGCAGTCAAAGATTCGATTCCACGATCATCGAAGAGGAAATCGCGTTGCTCACCATGGGTATCTGAGGATCTAAAGAGACTGCTCACTAGGAAACACTATCTTTTCAGAACTGCTAAGAGAACAAAGAATTCTACTGACTGGGTTACATATAAATCAGTAAGAAAGCAGGTGAAAGTCCTAAAAAGGAAAGCTTATTGGTTATATGTTAACACATTATTTGCATGTAAAGATAACAGGAGGAGATTTTGGTCATTTGTAAGAAGTCGTAAACATTCACTACCTCCTCCTAAGTTTCAGTTCAGTGGTGTAAATCTTACCCAACCAGATGCTATAGCTGCATCTTTTCATGGTCATTTTTCTTCTGTTTTTCTCTCCTCCCACTCTTCTGCCTACTGATGTTCCTGATTGGACCTTGCCTATTTCTGAACTTAGCCACTTATCTGTATCTGATTCAGAAGTTTGTTATGCCCTCTTAAGACAACCTGGAAATAAATCTCCTGGACCAGACGGCGTATTATCTAATGTTCTCTCTAAAGTAGCCCCTGAGGTTCATATCCCCTGTCAGTTCTCTTCAATGCTTCACTAAGTTGTGGTAGTGTTCCTTCTTCCTGGAGAAAATCTCATATTACTCCTGTATTCAAGGACGGGAATAGTTTACTATTATACAGTCACTCACTACCGCCCTGTAGCCCTCACATCTCTCCTGCGTAAAGTCTTAGAGAGATTAGTTGTTAATGCCATACAAGATCATGTGGGGTTATATGGACTGATGAGTAAACATCAACATGGCTTCACTAAAGGTAAAAGTTGTGTAACACAACTTGTAAACCTGATACATAATTGGGCTACCACACTAGACAAACCACGTCCACCACACATTGATGCAATTTTTCTGGATATGTCAAAGGCTTTTGACCGTATGCCCCACAGTATCTTACTATCCAAGTTAGCAACCAAGTACAATATTCGTGGTAATATCTGGAAGTGAGTACGTTCTTTTTTATCTGACCGAATCCAAAGGGTGCTCTTTCTGGGTGCTCTCTCCTCGTGGAGTAAAGTCTCTTCTGGCGTGCCTCAGGGCAGCGTGATCGGCCCGCTACTCTTTAACCTTTTCGTGAATGATGTCATATCTGATGTTGACTCTGACCTGTTACTGTTTGCTTATGATATGTTGCTATTTCGTGTCATTCGTACTCACGATGATGAGATTCAGTTGCAACATGATCTGGACTTACTTCAAAACTGGACAACCACAAACGGTATGTCCTTTAACTCATCCAAAACAAAGGTCATGCATGTGACTAGAAAGCGGGATATTCCAAATACTGTCTATCCTGTCTATACCATAAAGGGCACAAAGCTTTCGTGTGTCTCTTCACCCAAATATCTTGGTGTTCTGATTAGTTCGAATCCTTCTAGTCCCGTGTTGATGCAATTACTGCTCGAGCGAGTCGTCTTCTTGGGTTTATCCGAGTTGTAGCCCGTTCCTCCACCTTTGCTATGGTCCTGCCGATTATTGAGTTTGGTGTTCCTGCATGGCACCCAAACACATCTAGTCAAATCCAACAAATAGAACGAATTCAGCGCATAGCAACACATATTGCTCTGAAACAGAAAAGAGGTGTAATGCCTTACGAAGAGAGATTACGGGTTCTCAACTGGTCTACCCTGTCATGCCTGTCGTCTCGACGAGAGTATTTGTTATGTTCATTTACCTTTAAATGTCTGTACTCCTGCTGTGACTGTGAAGCGCTATTAGAGAACACTCTAATTAACAAAAGACGTCTATTAATACTCTTTCTTTCTGTCACCTTCCTTCACGGACACAGGCTTTGTTCCTGTCCCCCTCCCGTAGGTTCCCTCGCCTGTGGGACAAGTTGCCATCTGATGTTAAGGATGCATCAGTAGTCTCTTCACTCTCATGTTTTCGTCTCTCTCTTAAGCGAGCCCTTCTTTTTGAATAATTACACCTTGCTCTCCTCCTTTAAAGACCTCAGCCTGACCCAAAACAACCATATATTGACGTAAAGCTTAGTAAACATAGAGTATAATTACCCTGGTTATTCATAAATTTTCGTCTCCGTTTATCCATAAAAAAATAAAAAAGATAATTTTTTGGTCCGCCCCCTCCCTATGGCGTAACACTGCAGGGGGTCGCTAGACGTGTAACGACATGTCATGTATACAGCTCCGAGTGCGTCTACACGATATGTCGTCATCAAATTTTCACCCCCGCAAAGTAGCGTTCCTCAGAGATGGGGCCCAAACCACCGGGGCTCAACATTCGGGACGCTGTTACTCATTCCACAGGAAACGGAATCTCATGAAGTTGGTTTCAATTTGTTCAGAAAATATATGTAGCTCCCCGTGGATGAATAAAGGGTATACTTCAAAATTCGGTCAGGCTGAGGTCTTTAAATTGATCTCTTCTAACTCTATTTTCTTTTCTTCCTTTTCTTGCTCTACCCTGAATTCAGATTATGTACAGATAATTTAGTTATAAACATGTGTAAAAATATGAACAAATCTCTAATGTATTATTACTTATCTGCTAAAAAGCATTTGAATTGTCATACTAGTATGTCATGACTTATCTTTCTGCAATTATATTTCACTTGTAGGATTAACCATATATATGCATACAACCCAAAACATCAATAGCTTTGTCATTAATTTGTCTGTACAATGATTTTTTTTTGTTAAGTCTTCAAATCCACTTTCAGTTTTAAAATAATCCTGGATATTGTTTTAATCTGCAGCATTATCGTAGTACGCAGTGATTTACATTTCATATTTATTTATAAAATTTGGTAATTAACTAACCTTCATACAATATGTTTCCTCCTCTGTGTATCTCTATCATTCCCCATGTATTTTTAATTATATTTTAAATCATAATGTATACTTGCATTGCAATCTTTAATATCAAGTATATTAGAATATTTAATGTTGCATGCAAGATGTTTTTAATGAAATTCTGGTAAGATTGAACCTTTTGAACTCGAATTATAAGTCCGATTCCATTTCATTTTGTTTTCTTCAGTTTTTAAATAGTGGATTATGTATCATTCATTTTTTTTTCATGAATTATTCAATTTTGATGACAGGTAGTTTTATCCAGATCCGATGTAATTTACATTTGGCAAATTTCAATGGTTCACTGTAATTTTCTGGACGATCATTTGTTTTCTTTTGTATAATTATATATGTATGTCGTGCAATATATATTATATTCCTCGGAATGGCATGTGCGGGTTCACATGCTTACGGGCAACAGTGAAGAGTTTCTCTTTTGTGAACCCTGACCCACATGCCATTCCGTCTTATCTTGTTCTATATATCTTTAATCTATTACTCTGTATGCATATCTTGTATTCGTTTTTATGGTCGAATAAATAATAATAATAATCTAGATCATCTGTATCTTCTTGATTTCTCTAAAAAGGCTGTTTTCATCATGTGCGTACCGGGGGATGTTCTAATACCTCTCTTTTGGTGTTATTTGGTGTTAAAACACCCCCTTTAGCAGTGCTGATAACTTTTTGTTTAATTTCTTTTTAATTTTGCTTGTCAGATAAGTTTCGATTAAAAAGACACCCCAAAAATGCTGATAATCTTATTTTTTGTTTTGTTTTGTTATGGTATTTTTTTCTTGTCAGATAATTTTTGATTAAAAAGACACCCCAAAAATGCTGATAAACTTTTTTCTTCTTTTTTTTTTGCCTTTTTTTCTTGTCAGAGAATTTGGAGTAAAAAACACCCCCTTTAAAAATCCTTGGTACACCACTGGTTTTGATAACATCATGTTTTATGGAGCCCCATGCCTCTTTCCTGTTTGTTTTATTTGTTATTTTCTGTGCTTGTTTGGATTTTGATATTCTATCATTTAAATTGTGTATTTCATTACTTTGTATAACTATATGATACATGAACAGGGTTATTTCCTCGAAAACCCCTAAGGATTTTTTTTTTTTGCAATAAGATTTTTGTTTAATATAGAAATAAATAGGAGTCATACCTAGTCATTGGGAAAATTTACATTTAAGTCGTTCGATGTGTTGGAACAAAGGGGAAAGTTGTCCGACACGACATCACAGTCACATCACCGAACAGGCTGGTTGTCAAAAATTCAATTTGCCGACAGATGTTCGAATGAAGTTTTCACGAAGAAGACAAAACGAAAGATGACAAAAGGGGCATTTCTTTTTGGCTGTTTGCAGAAAGGCTATAAATATTGCAAATACTCCGACAGGCAATTTAGAAGGGGGAGGAGATGTCACAACCCTCCCTTTCAAGTCACATCCCTGTATCTCTTTACCAGTCAAAAACAAACAAACAAATTAAAAAACAACAACAAAATATAAACAAATACAAACAAAACAAACACGATATTAGGAGTTCCAGCAGCATTAGGCCTAAACGAAAAAGGGACAAACTCCAAATAAATTACGTGAAATGAAGCAAAGAGGTAGGCCAGTATCCCAAAGTACCGAAAGCGTTGATCTTGAATCTCGTGTGAATGGTACATATGCATATCATGTGAAATGAAAGTTACTGAATGGTAGCTAAATTAGAAATCATTCATTAGAAATACCTGCGAGGAAATTTAGAAAGCATTTCAAGGGATCTGGAAAAAAAAAACCAACATAAAAAAAATAATTCAGGTGCAGTGGCCGTGTTTAACCTTCGTCTGATTTTTAAAATCTATCTGATGTAGAATATAAATTCAGTTACTGGACCTATTGAATGACGGGTAGCACAAGCCCCCACCCCTGTAAACCATCAGATACACCTGTACCCTAGATAAAATCGGTCTTTAATAAGGGCCTATAAATGTACAGTTACTTTTATGATTACAGCTTTAAAAGCTAAGGATATAATGCAAAAAATTAAACAACACAGAAGATGAACAGCCGTAGATTAATTCTTTGTCCGCACTCCAGTAAATGACGATTAGTATCCGACGTAAAGATATTACATGTATCTCCACTTTTAGTTTAAAAAAATTCCCGATGATCATGAATAACTCAAATGTGTTACAAAATATCGATATTTCGCAATGAAAGTGTTGGGATATTGCGAAACAACATGTGCAGTTCAAGTTCGTTGACATTAACGGAAGTCGTGATAAAACAGCACAATTTATGTATCCAAGGGATTAGGCGTGGGAGGTTGTTTTATTAAAAAATCAGAACCATGCTACTACATTAAAATTCCAACATTTGAACGTCCAAAAATTTATGCCCCCCCCACTTTTGACAACCTGTTCACGCTATTGCCAAGTATAAGCCAGTCTGCTCATCACAAAGTAGACACTGTATACTAGGCCTACTTCCGCTTGCAGTAAAAATTTTAACTGATCTGTGAACATACTGAACACATAAACTCGACACTCTCACATACCATTAAGGTATGCTGTTATCATCAAATAAATTGCAAAGGATTCTTTTCTATAAAAATGGCGCACATTGTAGTAGGAGGAGCTACCGTAGCGGCTGTAGCCGCGGTAAGTTCAACGGTCTGCCTTATCAAACGCTTCATGGACAGGCACATTGTCATTGCGAATGACACTCCTCAAGCCGTCTCCATCACCATTGAGCACAAGGAAGGAAAAAGCCAATCAATCATCGAAGCAAGAGAGTCCATGAAATTCTCAGTATCCAACAATAGACCTATAACGATAAGAGTGAAGAAATGCACGAAAAGTTCCTACGATGCGGAGATATGCGATTATGACTATCGCAATTTCATCGTGAGAAAGGCAACGACAGGGGAGTTGGTCCTCCTCCGAACCAAGAAATTTAAAGTGTGGGAGGGAGAAACCCGTAAGGTAAGTAAATGTATCTACAAACATTATTTCACAGTTTACCAACAAAACAACAATAACAACAAACAAACAAACTCATTACCTGGTATCAGTGTAATGTAATTAATTTTTACACTCTAAAAAGTGCTGGGTAAAATTGGGTAGCATTTATTAATGTTGGGTGAAAATTTTGCTCCACAAACATGCATGTTCCCTTTTGTGTTTTCTCAACAAGGGTAGAAATCTTATCCAACTTTTTCTAGAGTGTACATACGTGTATCATTCAGCTCTTATTATTTACATTATTAACGTCACTCTCCGAAAGATGAAATAAATTTGGTTTAACTGAAAAAATAGTGTGTTGTAGATTATGATTTTATGAAACGACTGAATTATTACTTTGCAATCTGAATGTAACATGTCTACAATGAATTTATGAACCCAAACAAACAATGAAACCAAGTACATATAATAACAATATAATTATACAGTTGTAGTTTTCTTTAAAAAAAAAGAAGAAAATGAATGGAAATAAACATGATGTCAATTCCATATGACTATTGAAAACGAGGAGCTTATTGAAATGCAAGGCTTTTAAGTGTACGCCCATATCAAAACAACCTAGTATACATAAAGCCTGTGTGTTTTTCTTTTTTTTTTCTTCTAAATGCTATAAGAAGACCTATTTTAAAGGGCTACATTATCAATCTGGTTGGAATAACATGGTAAATTTAACTTGAGTTCTTCTCCCAATTTTGTTCTATTCAATCATGCAGAAACAAGGGGAGTCTGTACTATCGAGGCAACCACATTTAAGAGATATGTTTTGAAGGCTTAACAACGTGGGCGAGAGGATTTCCCATGCTACAAGGAGAGAGAGAGCATTCCAAGTTCAAAGATCAAAATTCAAACTCCTTTACAGATGGCTTACATTACCATAAAGCTGTTTTTAAGTTTAACAAGAATGCTATGTGGAAGCTGTACGTCAAGAAAAAACTTATTTTTCACGTTTCTATGAATAAAAAAGAAAATGTCTATTGATTTTTTAAGCTTTTAATTTAGTTGGTGAATGATTTTAACCAACTTATTGTTCACGATTACTGATGCGAAAAATTACGAATTTCCTAGGCAACAAAATAGTTTTGAGAATGTTACTCCTGCAACAAGAATTCACAACACTACAGTGCGTCCCAGAAAAGAGTTAACAGTCAGGAAAAGTCTTCCCAAATAAATATTTCAAATTCTTTGGAGCCAAATTTTATACCTGTGGATAGCTTATGATTCTTTTATTAAATGACCCCTAAATATTTGTCATTATTTTATGCTTGAGTGAACAATTGCCACTTTTATGAAAAGGTGCAAAATCCAGACTTGACAAGACTTGGTAGTTGTTCTGGTTTGCATCAGTACAGTTGAGAGTCATGTAAATACTTAGAAATGTTCATATTTTGATCAATAACAGACGATTTATGAAAGAAGAGGTTTTATTCTCTGTTTACTTACGTATTTCATCAACATTATGAACAGAAAACAAAGCCTATCATTTTACGAATTGCCTTTTAATAATCAGAATATGAAAATTTCTAAGCCTTTTCAAGACTCTCAACTTTGCTGATACCAGCAAGAACCAATACAAAATAATGTTTTGTCAATCATGGATTTCGCACCATTTCGCAACAATGGCTTTTGCTCACTCAAGCGTAAAATATCGTTGGATATTTTGGTGTTTAGGAGAGAGCCTAAGTTATCTATGAATTAAAAAAAATGTGTTTTGATTTCTGAGCTTTTAATTTAGTTGGTGAATGATTTTAACCACACCTATTGTTCACGATTACTGATGCGAAATATTACGATTTTCCTAGGCAACAAAATAGTTTTGAGAATGTTTGAAAACTTGAGTTTTCCACCATCTATATCCACCAAATCATGTATTATCCGGGAAGCTGTCTCACAAAACTCTTTGAGTTTTTAAACAACTTTTCCCTGTTTAGTTCTGTCACGATTTATTTACATGTTTTTGTTATTTGAATCATATATTTATATGGAATTGAATGTTTTATTGAGTATACTGTACAATCCTTTTTTAAAGATGAAAGTTAATTGAATAAAGTGAACTGACCGAACTGACCTCTTAAAACATGTACAAAAAGATATATCTGACAATTAATTTAGGGTGGGTATCTGTTTATAAAGGTTTGGGAAAGCACATGAGTATGTTTTCTTTAAAAGAAATGTATTGCAATTGCTGTACTTACTATCCTGCCATAAAGTCAGCCCAGTCACTGTACATGAGGGTAGGTCCAAGCTATTCTGTTCGACACGTTACCGACCACATTTAATATTTTTTTCAGTATATATGACGATTGTATCAAGCTGATAGTCTTACTAGACACTGCTAGAGCTAAGATCGGACAAATAATCAAATGAAATGGCATTTCAGGTTCAATTTATGATCACAATTCTATAATACTTGGTAATGTATGGGACTATCTTGCACTTTCCAATAAACAGATACAAAAGATTGCCAGAATTTTATAAGCATGATTACTACTTAATCTTTGAACAATGCAGCACAGTGACCTCACTTTGCTTGAATTTTTATATAAATCTGTTGATATCAGTTTTCAAAGCATCTTTTTATAACACCCCCTGAAAATATGTGAAAATTGTTTCATATAACTTATATTTCTTTCAATGTACCGCCCTGGCTAATTTGATATTTCCCTTTTCGACGAAATGTTATCGTAGTATTCTTTCATGTGTTAGTAATTACTTATTGTTTGATTATACATGCATATTCCTTAATTGGATATTTCGGTTTTCGACGAACTGTTAGCGTAATATTTTTTTCATGTGTTATTAGTTATTGTTTGATTATATATGCATATTCCTTATGTACATTGCATAAAACATGACGAAATATTAATATAAAGTCTACCCGAGCAGTGGTCTTTATGTACAGGTTACTATATAGAGTACAGGTTTCAATGAGAAACACTGTTCATAACTAACAAATACACTCCACAACTACCCAACAAGACAAACTTTTCCCATCTTCCCCGCACGAGAACGCTGTTAGCACACAAAATCTTCGTTTTTACAGGTCCCAAATTTGTGAACAGTCTCGATCCAAACCTTAAGGAAATAGAGAGACTGCATCGTTTAAAAAAGAACTGAAATCTCTTTTGCTGAACCCATATCATACAAATTGATATCCCTCCCTATCCATCTTAAGGCACTATAAAACGACCTATTTTTGATCACAGAATGCTTCCTGTTGCTGATCTCGATCTGCACTTCGCTTCTCTCTCCTCTCTCTCTCTCTCTCCCTTTGTCTCTCGACCATTATTTTAGTCATTTTATGTTCTGTTCTGATTTCCATGCTTTCTTTGTTTTTTTTTTCTGATCTTGATCTCACCAATTCTACTTTCCAGCTCCTTTTCTTTGCGAATGGGGACCTATCTCGACAAGTCTCGCTTTTGATAGATTCCCCAACAAATACCGTATGCGTTTATTATACCTATACTGGAAAATATTTACTATACTGAGCTGTTATTATGTATGTATTATCCTTTGTATTATGTCACTTTATTCATGTGCTTATATTTTGCTTTCTCATTGTACATACATTATGTAAACTGATCGTGGAAACAAATCAAATCAAATCAAATCAAATCAAATCAAAGAGAAACAAAATGTGATCCCTATAGACAGGTGGTCTTTCTATACAGGTGGTCGCTGATCAGTGAAGCAATTTTGACTGTATTACCATTTCACTGTCGTTGAAAACTCCAGTGATTATACACGATCATTTCCTCAGGCATCCTCACCGCTCGGGTGACCGCCTCCCTCGCATTTCATGCAACGAATAAGATCAGTGCCCTTTTCCACATGACTTGTTCACGTGCTATACGCCTGTCCCCAATATACCTTTCGAACTTTTGAAACTTGGATTGAAGAAAAGCAGACAAAAATCAGAGACGCAAAATAGTGAAAGTTCTGAGAAAAATCGGACAGAGAATAAGAAAGTTATGGATATTTGAAAGCTGAGATCATCATGTGATATGATACATAACATGGAGAACTCTCCCATTTGATATATACAAAGATTATCAAAAATACTGCCATTTTGATCATAGAGCAGACTTTTTGTCTCTCATAATATGATACATTATGGATAACATATTTTTACATGCCATCGCATTACAATATCTGTTTGAATTTTTTTTAAACCTCCATTTTATTTTAGATCAATCTCTGAACAACATAATTGAATAAATGTACAAAAGAATAACGTATATTACAGCAAAATAAGTCAAACATAATGAATGTCAACAGTTTTAAGCGTTTTGTTGAACGTGTATAGCACATAATATTATAGTGAAATTTACAACAACATCGAATCAAGGTTATGCTTGAACACAGAACATACATAATAACTGGTACGACCAATTATGATGAATAAGAATGGTTTGGGAATTGCAATTAAAATTATTTTAAATAATGAAACCTAATCATTTTTTATCTAATTTGACAGTTTTGTTCGAAAGTGTACTAACTTGTTTCTCATTTGCGTAACATTTCCTGATATATTGCTTAATTGTCTGGAAAGCCGGTATGTTTTTTGTATACGAGTAAAGTATAATCATAAGAGATGAGAGAATGGCTACTTTGAGTAATCGACTAACACAAGTGAATGTGCAATTGCAATGTACTGAAAATGATTGCGAGGTCATGCTGAAATCCCCCTGCCTCAATAATAATAATAATTTCTTGAGATATAGCCTTGAAAGAGTCACAAATGTATTGCTTCAGCTGCATTGTGACTACTGCAGGGCAGACATGAGTGAAGGAAAGATTCATCAAGGGCAAGGACATGCCCCAAATCATATACAATGTACAGCCATGGAAAAAATTATTAGACCAAGAATGGTTACTGAAAGTGTTTTGAGGTAAGAAGGAAATAAAATATCATAAAAGGTACAATTGCTGGTATTTGTTATTCATTCAATGAAATACAAAGACAAATCATTTTCATTAGTTTGAATGCATATTATAATACCTTTATAACAGAAGCTTGGTCTAATAATTTTTTCCAGGGCTGTATGCTTTACATGTGAAAAGTGATAAATGTTTGTAACATGTAACATGTTCTCCATTGAAATGTGATTTTGACTTCATTCAGTTTTGCTGTGACTCTTTTGAAATTTGGTTACAGATGTAGTAGAAATGGAATTGTATTATTGTGAATGGCTATTCAGTAGCAATGAATTCCTGTACATGTAGACAAAATGAAATTTGCCTTTTTTTTACATTTATCAATTGATGGCTTTTTTTCCTTGTCCATCTTCCTAATACCTCAATCACACTAATAAGACCGACACAAGACCCATAACAAATTGTGGCTGAAATGGCAAAGAACTGGTCGGTTTGGTGGTGTGATGGAGGTAATAGGATGAGTGGGTGTAACCTGTGTCTCCTGATTCCCTAGGAAAAGTGTTAAAGACAACTTGCATGTTGTCTTCATCACGTGTTGCTTCGAAGAAATATTATGTCCAGTTATATTATTTAAAATGTTGACACATGCTTTGCCACTGATAATATCCTTCTTCAAAAGTATCTGCCCTTATCAACCATAATAGGGCCTGGTTCGAGGCTCGCCACGGTCACATTTTTTTTTTGCTGGTAAATTAGCACACTACAAGTGCTATAAACAGCATTTCAGGTGCAGTCACTATACATGCCCCTAAAAGTAGCACTTTAGTTTTTACAGTGTATGAACTTTTTCCTTTAATTTGCATTTCCTTTTCTTGTGAAAGGTCAGGAAGGAGAGGGAATAAGAGAGAGATGGAGAAATGGGGAGGTGCAAAAAACCGGTAAAATCAAGCCATTGAAAGGAAGGAAAGGATGAAGAAACAAACCATGAGAGGATGAGGGAGAACGCAGTGATGGGGATATTGAGAGAGAGAGGGGAGAGTAAAGAGCGAACACACAATCCCAAAGTGACTTTTGAAATATTAGTAGGCCAAGTGGCGTACCCAGGATTTGTTAAGGGGGGGGGGGGTGTATATATCAGTATATCAGTATTTTGGGGGTATTTTTACTCAAAAAATCTCTGACAAGCCAAACAAAACGACAACAAAAGAGTAACATTATTTGGGGGGTTATTTTTACTCAAAAATTATTCAACAAGTGTAAAAAAAAAAGTTTTCAGGAATGCTAACGGGGGGGGGGGGGCGTTTTTAACATCCAGAAGGTGTGTTCTAACTTCCAATAACACCAAAAGGGGGTGTTTAACCACCTACAAACACCCCTCGGTAAGTGCATGGGTAGGCATTCCTTATTGCACTGATTCTTCATTTCATGTATTCTGCATCTACATGTATTTATTTCCAACTTAACCGGAGTTATAACTAAAAAACGCTTGTGATAACTCCTTGCCTGATCCCAACATGGTGATTAGATGGAAACTTGTGAACGTGTTAGAGAAAGGATGTGTGTGTAGAGAGAGAGAGAGAGACAGAGAGAGAGGGGAGGGCGAGCGTTTGTTGACAGAAATTGATGTCCGTGCATGTGAGCGAGTAGTACCAAGGAGTTATCACAGACCGGTCTGGGCTATATATGTATGTATAAGCTACAAGCTTCATGATATATGCAAGGAGTTATCACAGACTAAACTCGTGGCATTGTTTCATCAGCCTTCAATCGATTGCATGATCCTGCTATTCTGAAGATCCCAAAAGGCTTCTTCCCACCTTTCTCTCGGGCTTTCTCTCTACCCTTCTCTCAGTGATTTTCCCTCTCTACCACATTATTTTTGTTATGTTGATCATATAAGTATATCATACTCATAGAATACATTTACTGAACCTTTTGGTTTCTTTGGTTTCACAGTGCCCCTCATTCGTCCGATTGTAGTATTGGAAATTTGTCTAACCATCCAACCGCGTAGGCCTATACGCCCGCCCCCGCACTATTCCCAGTAGAATGCATATCTTGACGACTAGTAACCGAAATTAGTTTGGAAAAAATGTGACATGGGCGTAAGGGGATATTTTCGCTACTGGGGGTCGCCTCCTTTATTTTGCCAAACATTGTCATGAATGATTCCATTTCCAAGAGAACGAGGAATAAATTTATTGGACCTGCGGGCACTCCGCTGCCCGAAAAAAAAATGAGGCGGTGGCCCTTACCCAAAAATAAAAAAAGAGCGGCGAGCGCTGAAACCATCCCCTGTCTCGGACGGCAATAATTATGAATGACGACAGGGCTGTCCTCCACTCCGATCTTCTCCATCCTTAGGCAACGTCTCTGGTGTAGAGAGCTGATCATACATGGATTCGTTGTTTCGTCCATGATGTTAAAAAATGTGCGACCTCCCCTCCCCAGTGGCGGATCTACGGAGGGGGGGGGGGGGGGGGGGTTTAGGGGGTTTAACCCCCCCCCCCCCTTGGGCTGCCAAGTAAAAATTTAATGTGCATAGAAAAACGCCGTCATAATATGTTCAGACCCACACAGTCTGTTCCTATAGCACAGGACTGCTTTTTATGATCTCCATAGTAGATGCCAGGAAAACATCACTTACGGGGGTTCAAAATAGCGAAAAAATCGGCTCGCCGCTTCGCGTCTTGTGGACGATGCTCGGCATCGTCGTTGGTTCCATTGGCGGATCCGGGGGGCGCATTTCCGTTTTACACCGTTGCCTAGGCATTTTCGCGAAAAAATCCAAGAAGTGCGCTGGTGAAAGAGTCTAAGTCGTCAGCGCCCCCAGTGAGGTCTAGCATGCACAGCATCTGCACAGACAGCAAAGATATGCATTACAGTAACTGTACAGTAGCTACACTTCATCTTGTGCGCAAACGAGCTAAAATAAATATATAAGGAACGATAAAAGCAAAAAAATATATAAGAGAGACAAGGGGGATGAAAGGAAAAGCAAAACAGAAGGAAGCGTGAAAGGGCCGTCTTCTTTGTTTTTTTTTCTTTCATGCTGATGAGGCTTCCTCTTCTCTAATTGGCGCACAAAGAGTTACAGCTAGATACGCAGTTATAGTTATAGTTATAGTTGTAGCAAATATAACTATATTTCTTCAAATCAATTATTATTATTCTTATTATTCTTATCTTCTCGATATTAGTAAAACACCTAAATTTTCTTTTAAATGTATGATCCTGGGCTATAATTATTATACGTATATTCCTCGTCCCCCACCCCTTCTGTTTAATTCCCTCGCTTTCTGGTAACACTGTTTCAGCTTAGCTGCCTTTCAGCTACATTTTAAAATTCTTTTACCTTGCAATGCAACATGAATTAACTCTAATGTTATTCTTTATCGCCATATAGACAATCCGAGACAGTAGACCAGTGCAGTAGACCCTATAGTACACGTACACATACACCCGATCGCCGCAAACATGCAGAGTAGGAGTACGTGTGTACATTCGATTTCATACTTCGCGCGTGCAGAGCAAGCTCGAGCTCATAGCGCATGAAGCGAGCTGAAACCTAGACTTTGAAACCAGCACGTTCGAAGCGATTAATCGAAAAAATGCCTAGGCAACGGTGTAAAACGGAAACGCGCGTCCAGCGCGGTGTTTCATAAAGCTGCTCGTAAGTTACACACGACTTTAAACACATTTCTTGTGCTAAATGATTGAGAATCTGATTAGTAGAGCGCCCAAGAACATGTTCCAGTCGTTCGTAAAGTCATTCGTAACTTTACACACAGCTTTATGAAACACCCCAGGCCAGGCGACAAGTAGACAGGCTAGGCCAATGCCCACGGGATGAGCTCCAGCGCTCAAGCTCTCTCTAGCGCGCGCGTTAGTATTGCCAAGGAGTTATCACTCCTCGGTATTGCAAGCTCTGTCAACATTACACCCCACTGCGCAGGGCTAGTTTCTGGTGTGAATTCGGAGCAGGTTATTTCAAGCCACAACGGCAGGCCAATGTAAATAGACGTATACGCTGTGCCGAAAGAGGGACGTATGCCGACCGTTACAAGCTATAAGCGTCATGACATACACTTATAAAATTTCGATTTTCAATCATAAATATCTTGATAATGAAATCAGCAATTGAATTGTAAAAGTCACACGATTCCTGACTGACCTAAAGGTTTCTAATTATGATTGCAGCATGAGCTAATTCAGATTTTTTTGGATTCCCAACAAAGTTAAAGTAGCTATCCAAAGAAAATCACAAATATGGCAATTAATGTATCACTAGAAACTGGGAAGCTTACAGATGGCAATCGTATAAGTTTTATGTCAACTGCGTATCTGATGATTATGAAAACAACATAAATAAAAGCTCTTCTCAGCATCTGGAATATCCGAGGATTCGCCAGAAATATAGCGATGTTTTGATGTCGTCACACTAGGGACCAATCCTGCTTAAGCAGACGACGTCCTATAATGAATGAACGTAATTGCAATGCAATCATTTATCAAACTATAAAGAGTTTTGTATATTTAAACATGACCTTATTTCACACCATTCTAAAAGGGAAAGTGAAACTGATTCTGATAACTAAAACCGTTTGATTGTAAATACACAGGAGAAGGGTCATTGATCAATGAAATAAACCCCACTTTCAAATTGAAAAGCCCTCCGAATAATAGCACGGATGGTATTCGTTCCCTCTTGAAACGCCGAACATGCCCCGGTGCAAGCAGCTGAAAATACAATGGCGTCTTATTTTGTTTACAAGTGACTGATTCCTTTATTTTTTTAACGCTGCATTTTTCATCAATATAATACCATACACGAAGTTAAGAGTGAGGCAACAGACCAACATTAAAGTAGATATTCAAAGAAAATCACAAATATGGCAAATAATGTATCACTAGAAACTGGGAAGCTTACAGATGGCAATCGTATAAGTTTTATGTCAACGGCGTATCTGATGATTATAAAAACAACACAAATAAAAGCTCTTCTCAGCATCTGGAATATCCGAGGATTCGCCAGAAATATAGCGATGTTTTGATGTCGTCACACAAGGGATCGATCCTGCTTAAGCAGACGACGTCCTATAATGAATGAACGTAATTGCAATGCAATTATTTATCAAATTATAAAGAGTTTGATGTATTTAAACATGACCTTATTTCACACCATTATAAAGGGAAAGTGAAACGGATTCTGATAGCTAAAACCGTTTGATTGTAAATACACAGGAGAAGGGTCAATGATCAATGAAATAAACCCCACTTTCAAATTGAAAAGCCCTCCGAATAAAATTCCTGTATCGTTATCAAAATTGCATGAACTTAAAATCAAGACGCATTTTAAGTTTTTCCTTAATACAATGTTTATTTGATTATGCTAATGCGGCATGGTACTGCAGTCTAGGCAAGGTGGATCAAAACAAGTTAAAAATAATTCAAAATAAGATTGTAAGATTTATCAATCACTTACCACCAAGAACACACATTGGGAAGAGTGAACTTGAAACGGCTGGTCTTCTTCATGTAAACCTTAGATCACAACAACTTTTAATTCACCATGTACATAAGATTTTTTACTCTAATGCAGATCACTATATTTCAAATAATTTTACTCGCTCTTCAAGTGTTCATGGGCATGACACTAGAAATAGTCAATTTAATTTCGTAGTGCCTAAGCGGAAAGGTAAAATTGGAAATTCCTTTTATTTTAACGGTATTCTTTTCTGGAATTCCCTCCCAAATCATGTTAAGTCAGTTAAGAATTTTTTACATTTTAAAAGGGTATTGAAGCATCATCTGAAAAATGTGTGTACTCCCTAAATATATTTCTCCTCTCCTTTTTGTAGCTCAGATGGTTTTTTCCTATATTATATGACTTATGTAACCAACGTTTTATTATCGATAGTTTCATTATGATTTTCTGTATATAGTTTTTTTCCGTTGAGTAAGTCTTGTTTTCACATTTATGTAATCTTCGCCTACTTTATAAAAATGTTATTATGTTTTATTTTGCTACTTTAGTACATTCTTATTACTTGTCGTACGTGTACGACGGTCTTGTAGCCGTACTAATGTGTTTTCGTAGTGTATTTTTTAATCAGTTATTTAGGTATAAGGACCCCATTGGAAATAAGCCATTTCGGCTTTCATGGGCTATCCTGTCATGGTACCTGGTTATGTTTGTATTGCAATATACCTGACGAATAAAATCAAATCAAATCAAATAATAGCAGGATGGTATTCGTTCCTCTTGAAACGCCGAACATGCCCCGGTGCAGCAGCTGAAAATACAATGGCGTCTTATTTTGTTTACAAGTGACTGATTCCTTTATTTTTTTAACGCTGCATTTTTCATCAAAATAATACCATACACGAAGTTAAGAGTGAGGCAACAGACTAACATTAAGACTGACGCTAGTGAAGGAAGAGAAATAAGTGAAGAGGAGATGACAAAATAGGCTCTGAAAAATGTGTAAGATGTTATGGGACATCGTCTGCTTAGACAGGACTGGTCCATGGTGTGTCGTCACATATCTCAGCAGCGTTCGAG
The DNA here is from genome assembly GCA_025617745.1 of Heliocidaris erythrogramma. NCBI lineage: Eukaryota > Metazoa > Echinodermata > Echinoidea > Camarodonta > Echinometridae > Heliocidaris > Heliocidaris erythrogramma. The sequence continues at coordinate 28,365,440 of CM046861.1, read as the reverse complement.
GAGCTCTTCAGCTGCTATATCGGGGGCTGTATTTTACCGTTTTATAATTGATAATAATCACTACTTCAAATGTTTCCAAGCGTTGAATTTGGATAACCTTGTTTAATTTATGCCATCTATGCAATAATAAGTATTAAGCCAATATTTAAAATCATCAAAGTTCTACTTTAAGACTGACGCTAGTCAAGTAAGAGAAATAAGTGAAGAGGAGATGACAAAACAGGCACTGAAAAATGTGTAAGATGTTATGGGACATCGTCTGCTTAGAAAGGACTGGTCCCTGGTGTGTCGTCACACATCTCAGCAGCTCTTCAGCTGCTATATCGGGGGCTGTATTTTACCGTTTTATAATTGATAATAATCATTACTTCAAATGTTTCCAAGCGTTGAATTTGGATAACCTTGTTTAATTTATGCCATCTATGCAATAATAAGTATTAAGCCAATATTTATTTTTATGGAATTTTCTTGTAATGTGATCTTTAAGCAATACCTTTAAGTGTAATTTTAACACATTTCGCTTAATCATGTTAATTACGATTTTTGAATTTCATATATTACTATCTAGAAAGATGGCTCTATATACAGGGTTGACACAATTTTCTAATGTTTGTTTCAATTGGTAGAAAATTCGTTTTCGAGTAAAATAACACCAAGATCATTTTGGGTAAGACATTTTGATTCTGAGGTTATCATGTTTTGTAAGGCAATGTCATTTTCAAACTTTGCCTCTTTTCGATCCAGTAGTCATGCTTGAAGCAGCGACAAATTCGTGTATGACATACAATTAGCTTTGTTGACAAACGCATAAAGACAACGTGAACGAAAGGTAGACTGTATGGGAAACCGTCATGCTCAACTGAGCTAAGCATGTGCCTTAGATAAACTTTGTTGTTGTGAAAGCCTATGAATTATTATTACACCTTTAAAACAACACCGACTTAAGGTACAACAGCATAGCAGCATAGATTAATTCTTTCTCCACACTCATGTAATTGATGATCAGCATCGAATACATATATCACTTCTTTTAGTTTAAAAATGTTTTCCCGATAATAATGAAAGAATCAAAGGTTTTGCAAAATATCAGCCTGGTTTAAATGAGTGTGTTTGAGAAATTGCGAAACTGTAGTAAAAGTTCGTTGACATCAAAGGAAGTCATAGCGCAATTACGCATCTAGACTGCACATCACAAAGCTAACAGTGTGCTTCCTTAAAATTTCGAAATTAGTATGTGGAAGTAAATTCTGCTAGACAGCATTAAGATAGGCTGAGGGATTATCAGTGAAATTGCAAGGATTGTTCTCTTTAAAAAATGGCACTAATTGTAGCTGGAGGTGCTATCGCAGCGACTGTAGCTGCGGTGGGAACAGCGGTCGGCCTTATCAAACGCTTTATGGACCGGCATATCGTTGTTGCAAATGACACCCCGCAACCCATCTTTGTCACCGTTGAACACAAGGCAGGCAATAGCCAGTCAGTTATCGAAGCAAGGGAGTCTATGAAATTCACGGTATCCAACAATAGACCTATAACGATAAGGGTGAAGAAGAACACGATAAGTTCCTACGATGCGGAGATATGCGATTATGACTTTCGCAATTTCATCGTGAGAAAGGCAACAACGGGGAATTTGGTCCTCGTCCGAGCCAAGAAATTTAAAGTGTGGGAAGTAGAGCCTTGTAAGGTAAGTACATTAATTTATGCATAAAACGGTTACCTGTTTCATAAGGCCAACGGTTCGTTATTCTGAAGGTTTCTAATTCTGCGATCCGAAATGAAATAGGTTGCATATACCCCCCCCCAAAAAAAAAAAAAAAAAAAAAAAAAAACAAAAAAAAATAGGGTTCGTAATTCCGAATGTTCATAAGTCCGAGAATGAAATAGACCTCTGTTTCGTTTTCGGAATTATTTATGAACCCTCGGAATAATGCAATAAATATTTTTTAATTATGCACCTTATTCCATTTTCGGAAATATAGTATGGGAAATTTGTGTTTCGGAATTAAAAACCTTCGAAAAATGAACCTTCAGAAGAACGAATGCCGCCCCATAAAGCCTTATTCACAATTCATCGAAACAAAAGGCATGATTAATTCTTCAGAGTACAATTTCGTAACTGTACTTTGTTGTACGATAGAAAGTCATGCTCCGGCGACAATTTCTCCGAGGTCAATTCGTACACTAACTGAATTCTAAACTTCAACCATGGACCAAACACTATGACCCCTGTTACACATACCTCTGAAAGTGGACTGAGGCCGCCTCCGGAGGCGGCTCGACGTATGTGTAACATCAACTTTGTTTAAAAAGCCGGACTGAGGCCGCCTCCATCCCAGTCCACCTCTGGATGTGGTTTGAAGCCGGCCTCGAGCCGGACTCAGTCTCGCAATCAGTATAGGTGTAACACCAAAGTAGACTCGGCGCTGGCTTATAACCAGAGACGTATTATAGATTTACTAGACGGAAAGCAGCACGCGCAGAAATCATTACGCGAATGGAATTAGGCCACGCCTCTTGGGGACCATTAGAAAGGACGATAAGCACCCGTTATCGCCGCGATATCGATAATAGCCGTTGCATTATTAATTTTTCTTGCGCTTGTCATTTTATTGTGAGACTTTGATTGGATGCTATGTTATGAATATGTATTTATTTCGATAGTATCGATCAGGGTTATGTTAATTTTTTTGACCTCAAATTCGTCACTCAAGATCAATTAATTATGCAGATTATATACAATGACGTCACCCGCACGAAATGAGAGATTTTAGTTCAAAAGTACAAGGTGAGTAGAGCTCAAATTGCGAGTAAATTATATAATTTAATTCATTAATAACAATTAGTTGTACTATTCTTGGTGATCTATAATAATTTCTCTACAATTTAAAAGGATTGACAAGAGTTGTGTTGAAAAAGAACTGAAACAATTTTCTCTCGAAATTACAGTTCTAAATTTATCGTCGAGAGGTAGTTTGACACGGAGATGGCTGTCCTCACACGCTGCGGCTCATGACAGCTACCCAGGCAGTCCCGGGTCAGTTCCAGCCACCGGCGCGGTGGCTACAGCGTCAAAAATGCAGTGCATGCAAGCAAGAAATATTGGATCTAAGTAGGCCTAAATCTAGATCTAGATATAACGTTAGTCAACTCTTTGAATTATGATAGACTATTGCATAGGTTTTTCCTCATGTTGTCCATCTATATGCTGCACACAAGTGTATTCATTAGTCCAACTTGGCCTTGGAATCTTGTGGATCTAACGTACGGTTAGAATAGATTTGGAGACTGAGTGTGACTGTGCGACTGTATGGTGGGATCTACTATTTTCAACTCACAATAATTGTTGACATTTTATTCCATAAACCGAAGTCTTATCTGAAGAATAGTACCGTACCGTATCTCGAGTAGATGTAGACCGAAAATTCTGTCTCTCGTTCGGTAGCTCTTCACTTAGAGACAGAAGCGCTCCATACACTCGCCTGTGCAAACCGAATGCACATTGACTTACACACTATAACAGTTGAATACGGCTGGAAGATTTTCAAACGGAGAAAACCTTGGACCCTGAATTACCTGAAAAACGAGCAATAAAAGGAATAACAGTCAAATTGGTAAGTTGAACATGTTCGTTTAAGTATAGAGCCTAGGCCTAATCTATTTAATTTACACAAATATTGTTAAAATGTGAATATTACGATTTTTTAAAACGACATGCCTACTGCCTCTCGGCTGTCAGTGAGTTTGCACAGGCGAGTGAATGGAGCGTTTCTGTCTCTAAGTGAAGGGCCGACCCTATCCAAATAAGAGGCTAACGAACGAGAGACAGAATTTTCGGTCTAGAGTAGATGTAGACTCACTTAGCTAGGCCTAGGGCTAAAGCTGTGTTTGGGAACGAATTCAAAGTAACCATGTTTGATAAGAAATTATGATGGATGTAGACTCTTTTCAACTTCACTTTCAATTCATGCCTGACTGTGTTTTTGTTCTATTATCATACTTGGTTCAGTTCATGCCATTTGGTCAATTAAACTGACTAAGTTAAATATTAGTCCGATAGACTGTTTTTTTTAATGGGGGGGGGGGGGGGGGTAGGCAAATGTATTTTGGGCAAAACTTCAGTCTGGTGTAAATTAAGGCAGTTTATGAATCCCTTTTCAAAATTTCAGACACACTATAAGTTGCAGAGGTTGTTTCTTTTTCTTTCCAAGAAACTTATAAAGCTTGAATGCACCTTAATTAATAAATAAATATAAGACAGCTGATGAATATTGAATTTTTACCTATTACAAATAATGGATTGGAATTTACAAATGTATTTGCGTGATAAAAATAATTATTATCAATGTAACTATGACATGTATCAAGAAAGCCAAAAAAAAAAAAAAAAAAAAAAGGCCAAGAAGTTACAACTGTGTTTTCTTTTTCTTTTTTTTACAACAAATCAAAATGGAAAGGAACCCAAGAAGTGTTATTCAAACATTGCGACAACTGTTGACCGTACATGATGAAGCAGAAATTTAGCCCTCCTAAATTACAGGTAAGTTTACAGAACATTTTCATTCATCTTTCAAGAGTATTGTATATGCTTACTACGTAAGTCAAATCAATTTAACAGGAAACAAGGAAATTAATTATAAAAGCAATCAGGGCTTCCAGGGGTCCCTAAAAGTGTTCGTTAAAATCATATTACACATACCCTCACTAGTTCCCATTGTTATTTTGATAGCTTGTCTTTAAACTATTAAAACATTATTTGAAACCATTACTAACAAAGCCCATCATTGTGTGTGAACATGGAGAAGAAGATTGCACATTTATTCACAATGTATTCTATGAAAACGGTTTCTTTTGAGCTGTAATCTATGATCTAAATTAGATGTACATTTCTACGTGTATCTAGATGTTTAAGAAGATCGAAAATATAAGAATTAGTGGAGTACAATTTTTTCTGCGAAATATATCTTGTGAACCTCTAAATTACTTTCATTTACTTATAAATTTATTTATTTATCCTTTTTTTACACAGCGTGATTCTTTACAATGGATGGTGAAGGAATATTGAGATACACAATCAGGAGAGATGAACAAAGAGCAAATATAATAGTACTGACCTGCTCAAGCTTGGAGAGGTAGGCCTATACTGTGTTAAATGTGGTAATCCCCCCCCCCCCCCACAACAAAAAAGTTTTTTTTTAATACATGAATATAAAAAATATATAATATATATAATATATCAATAGTACACAACTTGTAGAGGAGGAAGCAAGTTATTTGAAATAATTGTAATTCCATTCCCCTCTTACCTTTAAAAGAAGAATTTTTAGTCAAATATGGGAATTTCTTTCAAAGGATTGATCATTCCCATTTTCATGCTTACAAAAAAACTTGGTTTTAATGAATGTGGGTAAAATAGCTTTTTATCAAGCTATATTTCCTCTGTTTCAGTCATGCATATACACATATCTGGCACATTGCAGTCCTGTCATATTGTGTATGACCTTAGCAGTTTTTAATTTGTTCTATTTTCTCTTTTCATTCAACAGACTTACGGTACACCACTACAGCTCTTCATAGACATCTACCTTATCATGATACCATGTGCTTCAGATGCCAGCAGTGGATGTTCAAAAAACTGTTCAAGGAATAAACTCATATAATTTAGCAGGAAAGTCCACCCTGATAAGTTGGTTATAAAAGAAGCAGAAAAATTAAAGAAACAGATCAGTGGAGGTTTGAGCTCCTCTCCCATTTGCTCCATACAGAAAATTTCATAAATTTCCATTTTCTTAGTTTCTGATGAAGGAATAGGTTTTTTCCTACAGGTTTTGTAAACAAAAAATTGTATGAGCAATGATTATATATCTAAGGTGCATGCCAAGTATGTTTGAATATTTTCTTTAGAGAAAATGGAAATTAATGATTTTTGGGGTACAGTGCAAATGGGAGAGGAGCTCACAAGATACGACACAGAGTTGCCAATTTATCTTTGATTGATTACAACTTCAAAAAATCATAACTAGTTTCTTATGTCGTATCATATTTTGCTCAAACCTTCACTGATCTGTTTCTTTAAGTTTTCTGCTTCTTATAAAACCAACTTATAATCAGGGTGAACTTTCAATTTAATATTATACTAGCTCAATATGTATTTTTGTAAGGTCCTCATTAATCAGCAATCTCACAAGTGGAGATATGTAATGAAGGTGAGGCTTTCATTCAAAATAAAACAATACAGATATCATGGTTTCTGATTGGGAGGATTTCTATTGGAATATTGCATTTGCTGAAAGCCTAACAAATAAGTGCCTTCAGCTGAATGAAATTTAACCAAACCTAGATTTGAATTATGTTGGTGACCAGCAACAGTATAATAGAATGAAGCGGTTGTCATGAATATTTCTTGAAAACTGTTGAAAAAAACCCTGAATATCCATTCAATTATATGTGATGTGAAAATTTAGACTTCTGCAAAGATTTTCATTATTATTTTTTGTTTAATTATAAACTTGTTATTTTAATTGATATTTATTGTTATTAAATAGACAACAATAACAACAACAACAAGATTTAGTTTATCTCTCTTATGTTAAGGAGATGAAAAGTCATCTAGTTGCCTTAAATATTTACATTTTTTTTTAGAGCTTGTCAAATTCAAAGTTCTCCTTTCAGTGATAATGTTCATGTGATATACTTTTATGTATGAGAGGATTCAAAGTGGGAGGGTTCCATAACTAGAAATGTGAAATTTAAAATTTCTGTGAAAGGTAAGCTAGAGTGACCTTTATACTAAAAGGAATGAGAAAGATACAAAATGAGAGTAAAAGCAGTGGTATCGCTGGAGGAGGTAGGGGTGGGTGGAGGCAGTGAGAGAAGGCTTGCAGCCCATGCCCCCTTGATACAAAGTGACATACCTTCAGTATACAACTCCAAGATTGTACCCCCCTTTTTCTTTTTCAACTTGTCAGATAATTTTCTGCAACGTGTGCCCCATCTTTTACAAAATCCTGGATGCACCCCTAGGGTGGTGGAGGGTAATACACCTTAATATTTGTAATTTTCAAACTGTCGGTATTTTGGCATGTCAAAAAATATATAAAACTAATAGAACTTCCATTTTCTTTTTTCATTATTGAAAATTTGTGGGAATTTTTTTTTTCGGCACGGTTAGTATTGCCCCACCTCTCCCCATTCAAAATGCTCTAGCGACACCCCTGCTTGAAATGAAAGGAAGAGTGAAGACAATAAGCTCTGACTGGAATGGTTAATCATAAGTAGAAGTAAATGGATGGTATTGTAAGACATGTGATTGAGTGGTGACTTACAGGCATGAAAGCTGGAAAGGAATGGCAACATAAATTTTACTCACAAATGCAAAGTAAACGTTAATATAGAACATATACTTCTTCCGGTAATTTGATTATTCCTGACAAATAAAAAAAAATCCCTTAAAAAAGAGAATAAACGTACACTTTTATTTAATTGCCAACATAAAAACAAAATTACATTAACATCAAGTCTAAATAAAATGGTACAAAAAAAACCTCAATTAACTAAAGGACCCCACCGCCACACCCCAAATGAAGATTATCCTTCCTATTAAGAAAACCATCCCTGAAAAAAATCTTACTTTGAAAGATAACTTCTTTGTTTTTTATTCATTATGCATGTATTATTTATGTATTTATTGATGTATTTATTTATCATTGTACTTAACGCATATTTAATGAATACATTCACGGGTATTAAGTATATCAACAAGAAAAGAGACTTTTGCCACTGGCGACGTGTCAAATACTTCACATTATTTTTACATTATCTTTGTTCATGATTACATTTGATTCGGTCCCGTCCGGTTACATTTTTAAGCTTTATTTACTTGTTTACATATTTGCAAAGATTTTGATTTGGAGATCGATTACAATTAAAGTGCATTGACCGAGCCCCGTCTGTCATAATTAGAAATTGCCGTCGCTGATTCGCCGAATCTGTTGCGTTGAAGCAATGAATACATTACCATAAATGCATATATTACTGAATTTGACCTTTCTTACTGCGCATGCCCCAAGCTGATGTGCGAATTTGTTTTCATACCACATACAAACACACGCTACTCTCGGGGAGCATCTTACAAAATGAATCATGCATTTACGCTCATGAATTATGCAACGGTGCTTATCGGGCCTTCTAATGGACCCCGACAAGATGGCGGAGCTTTAGGGGCCTGCTTATAACCCTTAAGAGCTGTGCTTGCGCGGACCGTTCGCGATGTCGATACAGCACCACAGAATTTCTGTGTATAGCACCTGCAGTGCGAGTGTGCGAACCGTGCGAAAATTTTTACATGGAGTGCGCCCCAACGTCAGCTCGTGTAAAGGTGACTGAAGCCGGCCTTTGTGTAGACACGAGGTATGTGTAAACAGGGCTTTTAAAGGTCTCGAGGCGGCTATTATTGCAGGCCTGAAGCCGGCTCCGGGGCCGCCTTTGAAAGCCGACGCATGTGTAACAGGGGTCTATGTCTAACCCTTACCCTGACACTTTAACCCTAACATAAACCCCAATTACAACCCCATTCCTATAACCATATACTGTAGCTTCATGACTCCATACAGTCATTCAAGGAGCCTTATGTCTTTAAACTCACCTCTACTTGCTGTACGACGAACTCATAATTCTTGGGGTGATCGATCATTTCGATATGCCGGTCCATTCCTATATGGATCCCACTAAGACATTCATAATCTATCCTCCCTCAGTAACTTTAATTAAGACCTTACTCAAAACCCTGTTATTTAGACAAGCCTTGTTGTAAATGTTACCTTCATCCATTTTCTCATATTTTTCTTTAATTTCTTTTATCCTCGTGTCACTGCGCCGTGAGCATCTTGCCGTGATGGATACCGGCGGCACATTACAAGTGTTCATATTATTAATATTATTGTTATATCTTTGAAGAAATGAAGCCCGGAGCAATCAAAGGCGAAGTACATGTCGGAGCACCAATGTCACCCTCCGAATGACGCAATATAATTTGGTTTAACTAAAAAGAGTAGGCCTATGTTTTGAATGATAAATCTAATGAAACAAATGAAATATTCTACATCTGATTTTTTTCATCCATTTCAACATGCAATTATGAACATAATATGACAAACCAAGTATATATAATATTAGAGTTGTTTCATTATAGTAACTGAATGGCGTTAACTATTCTAACATTCTGTAAGCATGACAAGATGTGACTATTTCCATTATGACGTGAAAACGAGGGGCTTATTGAATCGCTTTTAATCAGAACAATCTAGTATACAATTTAATTTTTTTTTAAACAGTAATGTGCTATAAGCATAGGAAGAAGACTTATTTTAAAAGAACATATTATCAACCTGGTTGGAATAGCATGGTATAACTACATTTGAGCTCTTTCCCCTACTTTTGTTTTATTTATACAGAAACGAGGGGAGTCTATGTAATGTTTTGAAGGCTTCCATTTCATCCTCATCTCGAGTCGAAAACAAAGGCGAGAGGATTTCCCATTCTACACGGAGACGGACCGTTCCAAGTTCAAAGACCAAAGGTTAAATTCCTTTACAGATGATAAACATCAAATCCGTTATACAATTACGAATTAATGCTGGCGGAAGCTATATGTCAAGATGCATATAGTTATATTTACATGCGTGTATATGTTTTTGATAAAGTATTGTTTACATTTTAAATTTAGTTCATGAATGATTTCGTAAAAATTGTTCGCGAATATTGATGCTTAAAATTATATTTTTTGTTGACAATTGATTTTGGGATTATTACTCCCACAGACAGAATTCACAAGACAATTATCTTCTCAAGCTGGAACGACAAAGCTATTCAAGGGGAATTAAACCTTCATAGAAAGTTGCTCTGATGATTGAAGGCAGACAAATTCGTGGAACAATTTTGTGAAAGTTTGAGATCGGGCAAAGATTAAGAAAGTCATGACAAAGAGGAAGAAAAGAGTTGTCCCTTTAGAAATTGTGAATTTTGAAAAAAAGAAGAACTTACTGTATTTATATTCCACTTTAGTTTACCACCATCTGTATCTACCATGTCTACCGAGCCATGTTATAACAGGGAAGCTTCTCATATTTTTAAACAAGCTGTATCCAGTTTAGTTCTATCATGATTTATATCCTCGTTTTAAAAAAATTAACTTAGGTATTTAATTTATTTGGAATTTAATGTTTCTTATTGAAATGCATTGTACAAATGATTTTTAAAGATGGATTTAAATTGAAAAAAAGTGCACTGACGGAACTGACCTGTTAAACATTTAAACAAATATATTATGTATCTGACAATTGATTCGGGACGAGTATCGGTTTATAAAGGTTTTGGAAATCAGAGAAGTATAATGTTTTCTTCAAAAGAAATGGAGACTTTGCCTTTCCTTACTTAGCGTTGCTGTATACTTACTATCGTCTCATAGATTGTGCAGACAATGTCGATAGCAAATATCGGTCCCAATAATGTCAGCCCAGTCACTGTGTATAAGGGTGTGTCCAGGCTATTTTGTCACACACGTTACCGACCACATCTAATTTTTTCAGTATATATGACGATTGTATCAAGCTAATAGACTTACTAGACACTGCTAGAGCTAGGATCAGACGAATAATCAAACAAAATGGTATTTCAGGTTCAATTTATGATCACAATTCTATAATACTTGGTAATGTATGGGACTATCTTGCACTGTCCAATAAACAGATACAAAAGACTGCCATATAATCATGATTACTACATGTACTTTAATCTTTGAACAATGCAGAAATGTGACCTCATTTTGCTTTAATTTTTGTATGAATCTGTTTATCAGTTTTGAAATCCTCCTGTTATATGATATTTCTTAAAATATCTGACATTTTTCATTCACTTTATTTTTTCTCTGTCAATGTACCGCCCTAGCTAAATGGTTATTTCAGTTTTTGACAAAATGTTATCGAATTTTTCATGGGTAACTCATTATTTATGTAAATGTTTATATTTTGTAATTACTTATGTATTAAATTTCCTTTAATTTGATATATATATAAATAAGTTATTGATTTTTATTAAGGTCTTGTATGAAAATTCTGATCTTGAAAAAGTGTTTACTTTCTTTTTGTGCTGATTATATATATGTATACAAAGATTTACTTCATTTTACAAAATTTCGATCTATATCTTCTGTAAGATTATTTCCATCTGCCGTACGGACTGACATAATATAAGATGATTTTAATAGGGAACGCCCTACGGCCAAGTGAGAAGGTCTGTTTTCCTGACAGCATGCACACAATTCATTCAGCTTTCTCTCTCACATACAGTCAACCAATAACAGGAGGCAAAATTACCATTGGATGTATTTAATAATTATCATTCACTTTGAAATTCTTCAATATGTGTATTCTGATTATTCTTCTTTTTTTTTACATTTCAACACAGGTTTATTTACATTACAATGGAAGGTTATACAAATGTAAACAGGGGGTGTTTCATGAAGCTGTTCGTAAAGTTACGCATGACTTTACGAATGACTTAAATATGACAAGCCAAATGGGATGCTCAATCATCTTTAAATGCATCAACTAAAGTTGAACTGTGTAGATGTATATTAACATTCTTATTATAACAAACATTTTTAATGCAAATTATATTTATTGCCATAATTTGATTGAGGTTATTGAAAATACAGTCACACTTTGTTAAAACATCAGGAAAACTTTGGGCATCCTATCTGACACTTCATATTCAAGTTGCTCGTAAAGTCATGCGTAAGTTTACGAACAGCTTAATGAAACACCCCCTGGTGCCTTCAGTAAGTTTGAATGTCTCCAAATTCATTTATCATGAAAATAATCATATTTAGAAAGTTTGGAAGTCTGCAGAATCTGAGCCAATAATGATTTCCATTTACACAGTAAAAATAAAGTGAACTTAAAAATCGACTATCATGTTGGACGAATAATTTTATTACAATTTATTTATTCATGGATACGATATACCAAATAAATTGCACCGGTATATACATGTATAACATACACAACTTCAAATCGCTTTGAGTAGAATATACATCTAGAAATCAATTTTAAAGAACAATGCCACTAAGTACACAATAACTAAATTTATATTAAAAACAACTTATATTAGGTAATAAAGTATACTCCTATATGCGTAAGTTTACGAACAGCTTAATGAAACACCCCCTGTTGCCTTCAGTAAGTTTGAATGTCTCCAAATTCATTTATCATGAAAGTAATCATATTTAGAGAGTTTGGAAGTCTACAGAATCTGAGCCAATAATGATTTCCATTTACACAGTAAAAATAAAGTGAACTTAAAAATCGACTATCATGTTGGACGAATAATTTTATTACAATTTATTTATTCATGGATACAATATACCAAATAAATTGCACCGGTATATACATGTATAACATACACAACTTCAAATCGCTATGAGTAGAATACACATCTAGAAATCAATTTTAAAGAACAATGCCACTAAGTACACAATAACTAAATTTATATTAAAAACAACTTAAATTAGGTAATAAAGTATACTCCTATATGCGTAAGTTTACGAACAGCTTAATGAAACACCCCCTGGTGCCTTCAGTAAGTTTGAATGTCTCCAGATTCATTTGTCATGAAAATAATCATATTTAGAAAGTTTGGAAGTCTGCAGAATCTGAGCCAATAATGATTTCCATTTACACAGTAAAAATAAAGTGAACTTAAAAATCGACTATCATGTTGGACGAATAATTTTAGTACAATTTATTTATTCATGGATACAATATACCAAATAAATTGCACCGGTATATACATGTATAACATACACAACTTCAAATCGCTCTGAGTAGAATTTACATCAAGAAATCAATTTTAAAGAACAATGCCACTAATTACACAATAACTAAATTTATATTAAAACAACTTAAATTAGGTAATAAAGTATACTCTTATATGCGTAAGTTTACGAACAGCTTAATGAAACACCCCCTGTTGCCTTCAGTAAGTTTGAATGTCTCCAAATTCATTTATCATGAAAGTAATCATATTTAGAGAGTTTGGAAGTCTGCAGAATCTGAGCCAATAATGATTTCCATTTACACAGTAAAAATAAAGTGAACTTAAAAATCGACTATCATGTTGGACGAATAATTTTATTACAATTTATTTATTCATGGATACAATATACCAAATAAATTGCACCGGTATATACATGTATAACATACACAACTTCAAATCGCTCTGAGTAGAATATACATCTAGAAATCAATTTTAAAGAACAATGCCACTAAGTACACAATAACTAAATTCATATTAAAAACAACTTAAATTAGGTAATAAAGTATACTCCTATATGCGTAAGTTTACGAACAGCTTAATGAAACACCCCCTGTTGCCTTCAGTAAGTTTGAATGTCTCCAAATTCATTTATCATGAAAGTAATCATATTTAGAAAGTTTGGAAGTCTGCAGAATCTGAGCCAATAATGATTTCCATTTACACAGTAAAAATAAAGTGAACTTAAAAATCGACTATCATGTTGGACGAATAATTTTATTACAATTTATTTATTCATGGATACAATATACCAAATAAATTGCACCGGTATATACATGTATAACATACACAACTTCAAATCGCTCTGAGTAGAATATACATCTAGAAATCAATTTTAAAGAACAATGCCACTAAGTACACAATAACTAAATTTATATTAAAACAACTTAAATTAGGTAATAAAGTATACTCCTATATGTAAGATTCGAAGACAGTTCAATTGAATTGATTTGTCTGTAAGTTTATCACTCAGACCGACTTACAATCAAGTTTAAGTTTCTTTTTATTGGCATTCTATTAAAGAGGAAGCTTGTCCTGGTATTACGTTGGTTAAAAAAAGGTGAAAACTTAAAGGAACAGATCAATGAAGGTTTGAATAAAATCCAATACGAAATAAGAGAGTTATGAATTTTCGAAGTTGCAATCAATCAAACACAAATTGGAAACTCCGTGACCTATCTTGCGAGGTACTCTCCAATGAACTCTATGTCAGAGTTCAGTGGTACTCTCCATTTGCCCTGTACAAAAAAAAAAAATAAAAAAACCCACATAAATTTCCACTTTTTTCTAAAGAAAATGGCAAATCATACATCATGTACATGCAACCTAGATATAATCATTACACATATTAAGACGAAACCCGTATGAACAAAATGTATTTCTACATAAACAACTAAGAACATGAGCATTTATGATGTTTTTTTGTACGGACCGAATGGGAGAAGATCTCGCAAGATACGTCACCGAGTTGCCAATTTGTGTTTAATTGATTACAACTTTATAAATTCACAACTTTGTCATTTCTTGATCGGATTTTGCTCAAACTTTCACTAATGTGTTCCTCTCAATTTTCTGCTTTTATTCAAATCAACTTGATACCAGGGTGGACTTCCCCTTTAAGGGTGATACGACGTTTACTCTTATGACAATGCTCCTGGGGGTTGTTTCATAAAGCTGTTCGTAAGTTACGCACGACTTTACGCACGACTGGTGATCAGTTCTTGTGCTAAATGATTGAGAATCTGATTAGTATAGCACCCAAGAACATGTTCCAGTCGTTCGTAAAGTCATTCGTAACTTTACGAACAGCTTTATGAAACACCCCCCTGGTTTTATTTCTTCAAAGTAGTAGGGTAAGGGTTAGGGTTTCAGTTAGGTTTTAGGTTGGATTTAGGATTAGGGCTAGGTATAGTGTTGGGCCAGTATTGAATTTAGGAACTCGTCTAGAGGAGGGAATCAACCACGGAGCAATGGTCGCTGAAGCGTGCGTCGCACAAGATGAGTTTCCTATGTCTTGCGTTTTGCTCAATTTTCCGTATGGATGGGTTTATGCACGTGAGACTGTTACCCATTCGTAAAAAAAAATCGGACGAGGCTCCCTGCCCGTAGCACACGAGGCATCATTTGCTGACGGAGGACTGCGTCAGCACGGGGAGCGTTTCATCAAGCGTTTTGTCAGTGATTTTTACCGACAACTGTTATAAGCTACTGAAATCCTTGCACGTGATTGGCTGAAAGCAAATTTGTCGGTAAAAATCACTGACAAAACACTTGATAAAACGCTCCCACGGTCTCTGATACGCCATGTAAGAATGACAAAATCGGAAGCAAAATGCACAGTGCAACCATTGCGTTGAATTATTGGCGCATGCACTGATTGCCTCCACAAGCTTAATTTGTAAAGGTAGTAACGCAGTTAGTTGAAATGACGTCCCGTGTACAACGGGCATAGAGCTGTCGACACTGGATGCGTTGCCTATGAGATGCGCTCCTTTTCCACTTAGTGTCTGACTGACGTGGTTCATCCTTGTGAAGCTGTGAGTCATTTGATAAAGGTACGTCAAAGGCAGAGTCTTCTGCATCCACTGTACCAAGGCTTTATGCCCGTAGCGAACTGGCGTCAATTGTGGAAGAAGGATAGCAGCAGCGACAGCGGCTGGTGCCATGTGGGAGCGACTTTGTTCAAAAAGTGAATGCAAAATGGAGAGTGCGCCTAAATAATGTGCAACGGGCATTATGCGTCTTCACCGTTGATCATTTTTTCTTTCAGTTCGTACTCTGTCTGCCCATGCGTTTGTACGTGAAATACTTTGTCATTTTCCTTTGTTTCCATTACCTCGTACTCGTACTCCTCCTAGAGTTGGATAAGGGGCAACAAATAAGAAAAATGATAAAAATCTTATTCCTTTTAGTTCAAGCGGGATGATGATGATAACAGTGATGATAATAGGAATAAATGACGACGACGATGATGATGATAATAATAATGATGATGATAATGGTAATAATAATAATGATGATATTAATGATAATAATAGAACTTGTAATTATAATAACAATAATGATAATAAGGATTATCATAGATGAATAAATAAAACAATAAATGAATAAATAAGTAGTAGGTGAAGTAATTGTAGTAGTAGTAGTTTAGTAGTAGTAGTAGTAGTAGTAGTAGTAGTATTAGAAAAGAAGAAGAAAAGTACTCGTACTAGAAATAGAACTGGAAACCCCTAAAAGTAGTAGAAGTATTAGTAGTAGTAGTAGCAGTATAGTAGAAAAAGAAGAAGAAACATAGTAGTATTAGATATAGTATATAGTACTAGATATAGTACTGGAAACCCCTAAAAGTAGTAGAAGTATTAGTAGTAGTAGTAGCAGTATAGTAGAAAAAGAAGAAGAAAAATAGTAGTATTAGATATAGTATATAGTACTAGATATAGTACTGGAAACCCCTAAAAGTAGTAGAAGTATTAGTAGTAGTAGTAGCAGTATAGTAGAAAAAGAAGAAGAAAAATAGTAGTATTAGATATAGTATATAGTACTAGATATAGTACTGGAAACCCCTAAAAAGTAGTAGAAGTAGTAGTAGTAGTAGTAGTAGTAGTTAGTATCGTAGTAGTTGAGGCGGCGCTCGGGGGGCGGGGGTACCCCAAAAGTGCCCCTTTTATTTATGAAAAGTGCCCCTTTTCATAGTTCACAAGTGCCCCTTTTTTCGTACACTCTAAAAAAATCAAGTGCTATATTTAGCACCTCAAGATTTGGAGGCAGCACCTGTAAGGGCACGCATAGGGACTGCACAAATTGTGCTAAAGTAGCACTTGTACAAGTGCTATAATGCAACACCAGTCCAAAGGCATTCGGTAACTTTGTGGAGGCTTGATTAAATACATTGTTCAATTTTGATATCTGTCTTGTATAATGATATTCAGAAGGATAAATAAATAGCCAGGCATAGAAAGGTTTTCAAATATATAATGCTGTGACTGCCTCACTTCGCGCGATTCGCCAAGTGAGGAGTTTCGGTCGAAATACTACAAACGTTCAAAACTCCAACAGAAATATATTCGCAGAGCCCAGAATTGTTGGTCGAAACTATTTATTAACAAATCCGTTCTCCGAGATAAAATACTGTAACATAACAAAACGAAAAAACAACAAATTAGTAACAATATACTAATGAGAACAACATAGCTATATAATATACTACACTAATATACGATCTGTTACAAAATCCCAACAGATAATTTAAGAACTAAAATGCTTACTCATTTTCGAAATATAATAACATAAAGAAGACATAAATTATACAAATTCTAAACACAAGCTTGGGCAAAGAGTTAATCAGCTCTTCTGTTTAAAAGGTATATTGAAATAATGTTAACAAGGAAATTATGTGTAGATTCTGTTTCAATTCAAGAATATCAGTATCAATAAACAATAAATTGAAGTAGGGGCCTACTGATAAACCATAAGATCGAATTAAGCAAATAGTTAGCAACTAAAATATACAATTATGTAATGACATTGAAGCTGCATGTAAACATGTGTATTTTATATCTTATAAAAATACCGAAAGGTTTAATAATGAACTTACCAATTGGAGGCTATGAGCCTTTTACACTGGATACTAACGAAAATCGAAAAAGCCAAAACTACGAAAGACGAACGAAAGCCAACTTCTAGTGACTTGACGCGACGAAATCTAAAACGAATCTGATTAGTTTGGCTGTCGTGCTAGCTTGACCAGAGCAAAAGGTACCAGCATAAGTTCTAGCTTAGACAAAGCAATAGGGGTGACACACATGGGACCATTGTCCCTCTCCTAGCCGAGTAAATTAACTACCAATATAGATGTCTACTGGCCACCTCATGAACAATAAGCATCCTACAAGGTGTATACACAACAAACAAAGACAAGATAGGGACAAGACATTTCAGAAAGCCAAGTTCTGTGCATAATTCTACAGGCGAAGTGGACATATGCATGTACACTAACCATATACTACATAAACTAAAGTGATATTACACAATATATCAAAATCATTATTAACAAAAATATCAAAATCATTATTAACGAAAATATCTAAGAACATTCACTGTAGAAAATTGGTCAATATTATTCACTGCAAACTGCTGCAGTGACATGGCTCCTTTAACTGATTCCAATCAGTTATTAATCTAAAACAATATCTAACATGAATGAAAAGTTCAAAACATATCGAGATATAATCTGCAATTATTAAAAAACACTAATTTACATTATTATACATAATCCTGCCAAGTATGCACAACGAGATATGGCATTTAAGAGGTGTAATATAAACACAAAACTATTGAATATACATCCAAATCCAGACGAGATATTTTTTGTTTTACCAAGTTATAACGTTCAAAGGAAGTAAGATAAAGGAAAAAGGAAGCCATATACAAAAGATAGAGAATGGAAGAGAGAAAAGTGGGGGGAAAACACAATACATCTAGTTAAAGTCCTTTGACGGTTTAGTTGGCTCCTTGATGGGGAATCCACTGGTCTTCCGATTTCAGTACAGCCTTATGAAGCATCTTCTGAAGTCAGCAAGACGACCAATTTATGGACTGGCCTGTCAATCAAGGCCGGCTGCTTCTGACGTTTTCCGAGGTGGTCCAAGGATGAGTCGGCCATCTTAAGCTGCACTTTCCGAACGACGCCGTCACTGCTTGGGTAGGCCTGGACTACTCGTGCTAACGGCCACTGGCATCTAGATTCATCAGCTTCTTTGCAAATGACGATATCACCGACTTTGAGATTTTTCTTGGGTCGAACCCACTTTTGCCTTGATTGTAGCTCAACTAGAAATTCCTTTCGCCATCTAGTCCAGAACTCGTTTGTGAGGTGTTGTACTCTCCTCCACCATTTCCTTGCATACATGTCCACGCGCTGGAAGTTGCCTGGAGGAGGGAGGACTATCTTGGGCTTCAGAGTCAGTAGATGGTTCGGCGTCAGAGGCTCAGGTGCATCAGCAGAACACAAGTTCATTGTGGTGAGCGGTCTGGAGTTGACGATTGATTCTGCCTCAGTGAGAAAGGTTCTAAAGGCATCATCATCCAGCTGCTTCCCGGCTGTCATGAGGAGGGGCTCCAATGCTCTACGAACTGTTTTGATTTGGCGCTCCCACACTCCACCCATGTGCGATGCATGTGGAGGATTCATCTTGAATGGAATCCAATCAGTTCCATTCTCGACAAGATATTGCTGGATCTTGTCTTGGTCCATTTCCTTCAAAGCCTCACGAAGCTCGTTTCTTGCACCAACGAATGCTGTGCCTCTGTCTGATCGAATTTGGCGAACGTTACCACGTCGATTCAAGAATCTTCGTAGACAGTTGATGAATGAGCTGCTACTCAAGCTATTTGCAGATTCCAAGTGCACAGCCCTAGAAACCAGACAGGTAAAAAATGCCACGTACCGCTTCACTGTACTTCGCCTTTCTGTGATTGTAAATGGCCCGAAGTAGTCTACTGCGCAGAAGGTGAAAGGAGGAGCTTGCTCTAGCCTGTCCTCAGGCAAGTCGGCCATCTTGGGCTGCTCTAGGGGTCCACGCAGTCGTTTGCAAGTTACACACTTGGAGATTACACTTGAGACGGCAGATGAACCACCAATCACCCAGTAGCCCGCCTGTCGTAACTGATTGTGCGTGATTCCCCTTCCCATGTGGTTCACTTGTTCGTGATGATGACGAATGATAAGAGATGTTAGATGACCATTTCTGGGCATGATGATGGGATGTCTGACATCTTCTGGAATGTTTGTTTGCTCTCCGGATACGCCCTCCTACTCTGATGATTCCCTTCTCATCTAGAAAGGGGTCGAGTCTATACAAGGAACTGTTTGGTTTGATGTTGCCATTTCTCATCTTTGCGGCCGCACGATCACTTCCATCTTTCATACTGAGATTTCCGAGAATTTTAGTCTCCTGGAGGAAGTGCTCCCTCTGGAGGCAGCGCAAGATTTCATTGTCAGCTTCTTGAAGATCTGCGACACTGAAGCTTTGCCTTGTGATGGGTCTCGTCACTGTTGGTGATTTTGTCAACTTAACCTCTCTCTTCTGTAGGCGTCGTTTGAACTTCAAACACAGAGCGATCGCCCTTCTCGCACGACTCCAACTAGAAAGATGAGAGAGGCGGCTTGTGTCAAACTTGTCCGCTTGCACTCTTGTGGAAAAGCTTGATGCTTTCTTCACTTCTGGGTCGCCTTCTTCCACGGCGAGCTTCAGATTCTGTGTAGGTGGATGAAATTTCCCTTTGACTTGTAGGAAGTTAGGCCCTGACAACCAGGTGCTTCTTTCTAACAGCTCTTTCGCTGTAAGGCCACGAGATGCATCATCGGCGGGGTTGGACGAAGTGTCGACATAATACCATGACGATGGTTTAGTCTCATTGCGAATCTGCTGGACTCGGTTTCCTACGTAGACATGAAACCTTCTTGCCTCGTTGTTGATGTATCCAAGAACGATTTTGCTATCAGTCCAAAAGAACTCTTCTACTTCTGAATACGGCAGCTCTTTTCGAAGAAAGGCACTCATTTTGGCTGAGATGACTGCGGCTGCGAGTTCTAGTCTTGGTATTGTTTGCTGCTTGAGGGGGGTTACTCTGGATTTGGCCATCACGAGAGAGCAGGATACCTCCCCATCATCGTTCACGAGTCTAAGATACGAGCACTGCCCATAACCGTGTTGGCTAGCATCTGAGAAGTGATGGAGTTCAGCATGCTTCACCTTCCCGAAGTTGGTAGGCTTGTAGCATCGAGGAATTTTGAAGTTTTCCAGCTCACCTATTTCCATCCTCCACTTCTCCCACTGCGGTCTGATGTCATCGGGAATGGGGCTATCCCAGTCGAGCTTAATGCGGCATAGACTCTGCAGGATCTGTTTCCCTCTAAGCGTAACAGGACTTGCGAAACCATTAGGATCATAGATGGAGCAAACCGATCATAGATGGAGCAAACCGTTGACAAGATTCCTCGTCTTGTGAGTGGGCGGTCATGTAACTCAATGCGAAATTGAAGAGTGTCGCTCTCTGCACACCATACTACACCAAGCGCGCGTTCGAGTGGGAGTGGTTCGACGTCGAGACCGTGATCTGCCAAGCCCTTCGCTTTCTCATCGGCTGAGAAGTTCTCCAGCACTTCCTTTTTGTTCGACATGATCTTGTGAAGCTTTAGTCCTGCTTTGGAACATATTCTTTGGGCTGACTTAAGAAGTGACACCGCTTCCTGAGTTGTTGGCACCGACTTCAGGCCGTCATCGACGTAGAACTCATTGCGGATATAGTTGGCTGCATCTTTTCCGAATTCCTCCTCTCCATCATCTGCTGCCCTCTTGAGACCAAAATTGGCACAGCCAGGTGAGCTTGCAGCTCCAAAGAGATGGACTTTCATCCGGTATTCTACTACGCCGGCATCAGGATTTCCATTTTCCCACCAAAGGAAACGAAGTAAGTCACGATCCTTTTCTGCTACGTAGAACTGGTGGAACATGCTCTTGATGTCAGCCATCACCGCCACTTCATCTTGCCTGAATCGACAGAGAATGCCAAGTAGTCCATTTGTCAAGTCTGGTCCTTGGAGGAGATGATCGTTGAGAGAAACACCACTGCATTTTGCCGAGCAATCGAATACAACTCTTATCTTTCCGGGCTTCCTTGGATGATATACCCCAGTATGTGGCACATAGTTCGTCCTTCCCGATTCGCAGATGGTTGGAGCTCTTTCTGCACAGGATTCGATCATCTCGCTCATGAATAGCCGGTAGTCGTTCATGAAGTTGGGGTTTTTCTTGAAGCGTGCAGTCAGTTGCCTCCATCGTTTCTCCGCGACTTCTCGATTCCATGGTAACGATATTTCATCGCTCTTGAAGGGGAGTGGCATTTCATAATGCCCATCTGCTCGTTTCTCGATTCCTTCTTCGAGGATGTGCAGGAATCTCAGGTCTTCTATGGAGTGATGGACTGGTCCTGTTTCATGCTTGAAGTCGGTTTCCAGTGCTTGGATTATTCTGTCCTCCAAGATTACCTCCTTTGCTTTAGTTGGAAATGCGAAATGAGGATACTTCTCAGCAGAAATCTTGTTGCAGCTTCCAGCGACTGCTTCTTCCGTGCTCCGACAGACTCGTCCCACGACTCCCCATCCAAGGATAGATTTCTGTGCATACGGCTCACTTTCTCCGCCAGCGATGATTTCTCGAGGTCGAATTGCACCGGGGCAGTCATTTCCAATGAGCAGTGACACTTGCACATCTTGATTGTAAGGCATCATTTGATCAGCCACTTGTACTAAATGAGGCCATCGCCTTGCAACATCAGTCTTAGGGATTTGCGATCGAGTTGCAGGTATTTCTTCTCTGGTGAAGGTTGCTGGGAGCTGAACGGTGTTTTCCTTTTTGAAGTCGAGTACTTCTAGTCCTCTGATTTTTTCACATTTTATTTTCGATGTATTGTGCATAGTGGTAAGCATAAGGTCAGTTCTCTGCCCTTGCAGCCCGAGCTTGTCACACAGTTTCTGAGATACGAAGCTGACGTTTGATTGATCGTCTAAGACGGCATACTCTAAGAACACTTTCGATGAATCACTGTTGTGTCTTACCCATACAGGTACAATCATGGAGTGATCCTTCCCATCTTGGTCCTTCAGATGGCACACAGACGTACACTTCGACGATGCTTCTTCCGAATTGACATGTTTGGGTTGCCATAAATGGAAGCAGGATAGGTGGTTCTCTTTACAGATGGTACATATCCGCCTGTCTTTGCACTGTTTGCTCCGATGTCCGTCAGTGAGTGCGCAACCGAAACACAGTTTCTTGTCAAAGAAGAAAGATCGCCTCTCTTCCAGGGAGGTCTCCATGAATTCATGACAGCTTTCTATATGATGGTCTCCATTGCAGAAGGGGCAGGATTCAAAGGGGCCATGCCTATGCGTGTCGCGGCGATGACTGGTGGTTTTCTGCTTGAAGTGGCTTGCCGGCTTTCCATCGGTAGAGAACGTTCTCGCCGATTGCTTTGTGGGCTTCGAGTCTGCTGATCGAGGCTGCTCCCTGGTCAGGCCACTAAGCTCTGGTATGTTTGCCTTATTAGCAGCACGGGTCACAAAATCAGCAAATACAGAAAAGGGCGGATACTCCTGTGGTCCATTCCTCTCTCTAAACCTTTCGATCTCGTCCCGCCATCGGCTTTCAAGATGAACAGGCAGCTTCTCCACCAATTTAGCATTTTCTTGCGGGAAGTCCAAGATGCCGAGGCTTTTCACTGTCTCCTTGGCAGCAAGGACCTTTTCTAGGAAGTCTGCGAAATCTAGCAGACCGGTGGAATCTCGACTTCCTATCCTTCCCCAGGAGTTGAGCTTGCTTGTGAATGCATTGCTCACGATACTCGCATTCCCATACCTCCTGGACAAGTGGTCACGTGCTTTGTCATACGCATGTTTGTCTCCAATCAGCATGTAGTGTTCTACCACTTGTTTAGGCTTTCCTGAAACATGGTTATGGAGCAGACTCAGCTTGCTGGCACAATCCAGGGATTTGTTTCCAATTAAACTATCAAATGCGTTCTTCCATAGAGGATAGCTCAGTGGGTCTCCAGAGAAGATAGGCACCTCTAACTTAGGCAGCTGCGCTGAAACTGCCATCCGATGGTTGGCTTGGCTCTGATCTGCTATCGTTTGTGCGAGTTGGAGGACACATTTTTCCATGGACAAGGCGATTCTCTCGAGTCCACTGCCGCTGGGTGTGGTGTTCTCCTGCATTATTGGCGATTTTCCTGCCTCCAGGAGAGGCGGAGGCGTCGAGTCTTGTGATGCGAGAAAACGTTCGACGCGCTTTGATTTCTCCTCCTCTTCCAAATAGTCAAGGTTAGAAGCATTGTCAGGAAATTCATTTTCGTAACTTTCAATAGCCACTTGCTCTGCTCGTATTCTGGCTAACTGTCTTTTCTTTTCTAGAGTGCTCCACACTACCTTGATTCTAGCCTCTTCTTCGGCAAAAGCAAGGTCGGCTTCCAAGGCTGCCTCTGCCTTCCTTAGTTTGAGTCTATCGCTAGCAACAGATGAACGTGAACTCACTTTGCTGGCTCGGCTAGCCCTGCTTCGACGGCTGCTTTGGCTGACGATGCTTTTGTTTGTGCCGTCCTCCTCAAGCTTCACGGAATCCATAGCGAATCGAGTTCTGCATCCAGATATCGAGATCAGCTACACAGCGTTCGTTTGTATTTTATTGTGACTGCCTCACTTCGCGCGATTCGCCAAGTGAGGAGTTTCGGTCGAAATACTACAAACGTTCAAAACTCCAACAGAAATATATTCGCAGAGCCCAGAATTGTTGGTCGAAACTATTTATTAACAAATCCGTTCTCCGAGATAAAATACTGTAACATAACAAAACGAAAAAACAACAAATTAGTAACAATATACTAATGAGAACAACATAGCTATATAATATACTGCACTAATATACGATCTGTTACAAAATCCCAACAGATAATTTAAGAACTAAAATGCTTACTCATTTTCGAAATATAATAACATAAAGAAGACATAAATTATACAAATTCTAAACACAAGCTTGGGCAAAGAGTTAATCAGCTCTTCTGTTTAAAAGGTATATTGAAATAATGTTAACAAGGAAATTATGTGTAGATTCTGTTTCAATTCAAGAATATCAGTATCAATAAACAATAAATTGAAGTAGGGGCCTACTGATAAACCATAAGATCGAATTAACCAAATAGTTAGCAACTAAAATATACAATTATGTAATGACATTGAAGCTGCATGTAAACATGTGTATTTTATATCTTATAAAAATACCGAAAGGTTTAATAATGAACTTACCAATTGGAGGCTATGAGCCTTTTACACTGGATACTAACGAAAATCGAAAAAGCCAAAACTACGAAAGACGATCGATCGAACGAAAGCCAACTTCTAGTGACTTGACGCAACGAAATCTAAAACGAATCTGATTAGTTTGGCTGTCCTACTAACTTGACCAGAGCAAAAGGTACCAGCATAAGTTCTAGCTTAGACAAAGCAATAGGGGTGACACACATGGGACCATTGTCCCTCTCCTAGCCGAGTAAATTAACTACCAATATAGATGTCTACTGGCCACCTCATGAACAATAAGCATCCTACAAGGTGTATACACAACAAACAAAGACAAGATAGGGACAAGACATTTGAGAAAGCCAAGTGCTGTGCATAATTCTACAGGCGAAGTGGACATATGCATGTACACTAACCATATACTACATAAACTAAAGTGATATTACACAATATATCAAAATCATTATTAACAAAAATATCAAAACCATTATTAACGAAAATATCTAAGAACATTCACTGTAGAAAATTGGTCAATATTATTCACTGCAAACTGCTGCAGTGACAAATGCTATTATTAAGATATCTATGACTGAATACTCCCATTTACAAAAGCGTATGGCCATACGCTTTAGTCTAACACTGAGTCAATGGGGGGAAATGAGTCTGGCATTTCAGGTCACTTGCATATGTTTAGTTTTGTGAAGCACATGATGATTTTGAAGTGCTGTTTTCCCCATGGGCTTCACTTTTACACCATATTACATACACTGATAGCATGTAAGGCCGGACAGTTCATATTTTACCAAGCCCCCACAAAGTTACCTAATCACTTTAAACACTTTAGTGTAAGCCTTTTTACACTTCCGGTGCTATTAGACACAGGCAGCTCCCCCCAAACCACACTTCTAGTGCATTAAATAACCCATTTTAGAGCCCCCAAAACGGCACTACTAGTGTTAACACTTTTGCATCCAATAT
The DNA here is from genome assembly GCA_025617745.1 of Heliocidaris erythrogramma. Taxonomy (NCBI): domain Eukaryota; kingdom Metazoa; phylum Echinodermata; class Echinoidea; order Camarodonta; family Echinometridae; genus Heliocidaris; species Heliocidaris erythrogramma. Next base: position 28,339,738 of record CM046861.1, on the reverse strand, counting down.
AGTGCTAAAATACACACAAACAGTATGCACAAAATTACACCTGTAGTGCTGAAAACTCACCCTTCTATATATAGTCTGTTATACAGCCCTACACTAAGCTCTAGATTTTATTTTTAGATTGATATGAACTGGTTGTATACATAGATGATGTGGACTAAAACCATGACATGTGGATTTAATCATCTGAGAATTACTTCAGACCAAGAAGTGGCAATTTCGGAGGTTTAATTGTTCCATTTCGGCAATCCACAATCGTGACGAAAACACACACACACCGCCTTCCAAACTTCCCAGGCCCGGCCGGCGCAGTCGATCGCGCCCATGCTGACCCCGCTTACTTTTAGCACTCAATTTTCTGCACCTTACCATCTCCCAGACGCAAATGGCACGTGAGGTGTTAGAAATAGCATGTCAAGTGCAAAATTCCAATTATCACTCGTTTTTCAGCACTTCACTTTTTAGAGTGTATAGCGCCCTTTTTTCTCTCTAGTAAGTGCCCTTTTACCTTCTGATAAGTGCCCCCTTTAACCTCAGACAATACTGCCCCTTATGAAATCTAATGATTGCCCCCCTTTCGCGTAATTAGCGCCCATTTCCCGTTCTAATAGTGCAATTTTCCCTTCTGATTAGTGTCCTTTATCACTTCTGATAAGTGCCCCTTTTCCTAAACGCGCCCGTTCTTCTTTCTGATAAATGCCCTTTTCACCTTCTGACAAGTGCCCCCTTTAACTTCATACAATACTGCCCCTTTTGAAATGCGTGCCTTTGTTTTTCGTATAATTAGTGCCCATTTTCTGTTCTAATAGTATAAATTTCCTTTCTTATAAGTGCCCCTATTCTCCTCTGATAAGTGACCCTTTTTCTTTGTATGACTGCCCCTTCTTCTTTCTAATAAGTGCCATTTTCGCTTTCTGATAAGTGCCCCTTTTCAGCTCAGATAAGTGTTTGAAATCCGACAAGTGTCCCTGTTTTCGTCTGATTAGTGTCCATTTTCCGTTATAATAGTACAAATTTCCCTTCTTATAAGATCCCTTTTCCCACCTCCGATAAGTGACCCTTTTACTCCGTATGACATTTATGACTGCGCCTTCTTCTTTCTAATAAGTGCCTTTTAAGCTCAGATGAGACTAGTGTCCCCTTGGAAATCCGATAAGTGTCCCTGTTTTCGTCTGATTGGTGCCCATTTTCCGTTCGAATAGCGTGTCCTTTTCACCTGTGATAAATGCCTCTTTTTAAGTGCCCCTTTTACTTCTGATCAGTGCCTTTTTTCTTTCTAATAGTATTATTTCCCCTTTTGGTAAGTGTCCCTTTTGTCTTCTGATAAGTGCTCTACCTATATACCTATATTTTTGATATATTGTACCTATATAATCCGTGTGCCCTAAATTCCACAAAAGAGCAACATAGGCCTACCTAGCTCCAAATAATCAGAGAGGCTTCATAATAATAGATTCCCTACTGATATCAGCACAATGAGACGAAGTGGAACAGGGGGCAGGAGGGGCACAATTCCCTAAATTAAACAAGAATGAGCAGGATAACAGGAAGGAGGACAATTTTATCTCAAATTTTTCCAAAGCTCGCTCGCTACGTTCGCTCGCATTTACCATTGCCCTTTTTTAAAAATCATATTAGGAAAATCGCTGCTATTCAAAATATCTTCAATATTTTGCTCGCTCGCTTTGCTCGCTCGTAAATGAATATCAGATCATTACACTCAACTGAAAAGTATTTTTTTTCTTGAAGCATGTTAATAAACAATAATGTGTCAAAAATGGTCCCTGATAGTGTGTTAATCAGAATATAGCGGCATACTAATGTCTCAAAGTGGCATTTTCCGCCTTGTTTTCACCCTTTGTAGGTGCCCTTTTTCCCCCCAAAGTGCCCCTTTTTGTTGGTTCCCCCACTTTAAAAGACGCTCCGCCGTGACAGGAGCAGCAGCAGCAGTGTTATCAGAGTGGTGTTACATGCCGTATATTTATCGAGCAGATACGCTGTTCAACCAAGGAGTTATAACTCCTTGGTCCAACCGAAAGTTAATACGGTGACATACGATATTTTACTCTCAATATGTTATACCCACCTCTTTAAACTCCTCCCCTACCCTACATCGAAGTGGTATCTTCCACTTCTCAGGTAGGCAGCAGTACATCTTATCAACGATTGGACATATTAGACGGGGGTCGAGTTTCTTTGGATCCTGCGGACCTGTTTACGGAAGGGGAAAACCATTGTTACAGTGTTACAGTGTTTGTAATGTATGACAACATCTTTATTTCATATAGTTTTAAATCTTCAACGGAATATTAGGTCTGCTACTTCTCGTAATTTTAGGGATTTGGGGAAGATTATATTCAAAAATATGTTTTGAGACGGTTCGGGTAACATTTGACTTGTAAGTTTCCGCCTTAGCCTTTCTTCAATACTCTTTACTTAATTAAACTGAAATTCACGGAACAAACTGAATGAAAATACGTTTAACCCCGCTGACATGCGCAAATTGTAATAACGAACTGAACTGGGCTAAATGAACCAATAGGAAATTGATTAAAGTACATTCACGAGTATCAATCTGAACTGAAATAAACCCCAAATTAAGTGAACTTATATTCAACCTGCAGCCTATCAGAGCACACATTGCACTGAAATAATCAAAAGTTATCACTGTTTCCTATAAATTAAATAAAATGATATCAAAATTTGCTGAAATAAACAGAACGGAACTGGTTTAAGTGTATTTAAGTCTACTCAACTGAACTGAATTTTATGACATTGTCATAAATTGAATTTTACATTCATACCGTCCTGTTTGTACGACACAAGCTCGTCCATTTGCTGCACTAACCAAATTCTTAATTTGAATTCGGGACCAAAAACTATGCCCGACCCTAACCCTAACCATAAATATATAGAGTTAGGCCCAAACTGCAACCCTAATTTTTGACGAAATAAAACACGGTACAACTGTTCGACCGAGCATAATATCGGAACACCTCCTACCTGTCAGGAAGCTAACGATGTTCGCAAAGACAACCGTGATCATCCAGGAACTCAATCCGTACCATGTGTAAGAAAGCTTGTAAAAATTCACCAAGGAAGGACTAAAGTGTTGAAAAAAGCAACAAAAAACAAACAAACAACAACCCCTTAACTGGTATTGGCAGAAAATTGTCAACACAAAAGTGGTGGTGGTGGTGAGGGGGGGGGGGGGGTGGACGCGTGGGAACCAAGTTATCATAGCTAGTTGGGAGAGAGAGAGAGAGGGAGAGTTACGTCACCAGAAGTTAATCCTGATTGGTCAGTGATTTTATGGAGTCTTCAAATAACTCGCTCTGTTTATACATTTTTACCTATGCAATTTCTGTGGCAAATATATATAAAATTTCAGAGATGTTTTAAAATCCAATTTTAAATAGAATCAATTTTTTTTAGAAAATAATACATTTACCAAAAAGTTATTTATACATCCCTGTTCCAGTGAACAAATTATTATGTTTGATGTTTTTCAGCATAATGAATCTCTTGGAGGGAACTTTTAAAGGACCCCTGCAACCAAAATGAAACAAAATTCAAGTTTATTGCTGTTGATATGCAGGGATGCATGCAAGTAATATTCTGCTATTAAAACATCTAGATATGTTTCATAGATTTTAAAATGTTTTTTGAAATATTTTTTTCCAACCTCCTAAGCTTCACCCTCAAAAAAGCTCCAGATCTTATTCCTGCAGTGACATTATCTGTCAATCATCGGTCAGCTATACTAACACTCTATAATAGACAGTGGAACTTCCCCCAGCTTAGCACATGCTCACAATAGAATTGCATGCTTTCAAACAATACCTCCTCATTACCATTCTTTTCCTGGTGATGCTACAGCATATCTGACATAGCAACTCCTATGTAGGCATTGTATGGTCTATTAAAATATAGATGGTAATCTCTGGCAAAGCTACATACCACTGTCTCTCCTTAGCTCACTAATGATTGACAAATGATGCCATTGTAGGAGTGAGATCTGGAGCATGTTTTGAGGGTGGAGCTTAGCATGTTTGAGATAATGATTTTGAAAAGCATTTAAAAATCTATGAAACATATTTAGATGTCGGAATAACAAACTATGAGTTGTATGCATCCATGCATATAAATATTAATCAATTTGCATTTGGGTTGCAGTGGACCTGTAAAGCCCACCGCACACTATACGATCGGTCTACGCTCCCGATTTTGAAAGAAAATGTTATAGCATTAGATATAAACACTTAAACACATTAGATATGTTTGATTTAGGTTCAGAATAGTTACATAGATAGTAAAATCGAAATTACAGGCTATTACGAGCATTCTAGTCGGAGGAAAGGCCAAATCGGCTCCGAATCGTAGTGACGTCAGAGCAGTCATGCGGTTGTCTACGATTTGAAACTGATTTGGCCCTTATCCCGGATATAAGGCTGACATCTCACCAAATTCCTATGTTGAGTATTCATATTATTGTTCAGAACCTGAATCAGCTATCTTTCACTGGTTAAACTGCCTATATTTAATGCTATTGCGATTATTTCCAAAAATCGGATCGTAGTCGATCGTATAGTGTGCGGTGGGCTTAAGGGAGCTATATGCTATCTGAACGCAACTGCGTACGCGTGTCACAACTGTAATCTTGTATTTACCAACAAACAACATATGTTACAATATGCAGACAAGAGTTAAACGAAATTAGCCGATAAATAATTTGCAATGAAGATATTTATTAACAATGGTAACAACCTGAAAATTTTATCTACGTAATTTTATCGCTGTGAGGATTTAAATGATAAAATCTGGTTACCCAATCGGAGCATCCGTCGTGAACTCGTCATCAACATATGGCATCGTCGATAAGTAGGTCGTGTTCAGCATGGAGACCGTCGTTGGGTAATAAGATGTGTTTGACATCGGGCAATCCTCGATGGTGAGCGGGGGATCATCGGGTGGGTTAGGGTAGATCTGTACCCCTATACCAAGCCAAAAGGAGTAGACTAGACCGAGAATTGTGCCTGTTATGGCACCCTAAAACAGAGACATGCCACGATATTATTATTGTGTACGAGGTTATGATGTCGGACGCCTGTTGAAATGCTGAACATCCCGAACAAGATAATAGTTCAGACATCGCTTAAGCATCGTAACCCAGGGATCCCACTACAACATTTGACTTTTGAAAAAATAAGGGGGCCGGGGCTGCATCGGATTAACGTTAGCAGAGAGTATTCCAACAACTTTCTCAAGAAAAAAAGGTCATCAGCATTCTGGATTTGACAACAGGGGTAAAACATGTCCTTGTATATATAAAATCAATTTCCCAACTCGAGCTATACTAGGAACAAACATAAGTGATAATCATGATAATCTAATTTATATAGTAATGATTCAGTTGTGGTTAAAATAAATGTATTCATATTGTTGTACGGACTCAGAAATGAACCATAGATCATGTTTCCTATTTCTGTTTATTTCTCCCCAAAGAGATGCATCGCTGTAAGTGACCACAAATATCTATGAAATTATGATAGTACTAATGATTACAGCAAACCAGATGTTAATTTAATAAAAATAATATTGATAAAAATAATATTAACAATAATAATAATAATAATAATAATAATAAGAGGAAGAAGAAGAAGAAGAAGAAGAAGAAGAGGAAGAAGAAGAAGAAAAGTAACATGGCCTTATTGGCCTACAGTAGCCTCATCAGTAGCACTACTTTTCTTTCCGAGGACTCTGCTATTATTACTACCTCACGATTTTACCATGGAATATACAAAATTGTACTAAGAATACGCACACAGAAAACAACAAAAATATGACTTTCATATCAAGAAATTATAAGTTCAGAAGGAGATCATTAAGTAGAATTTTCTAACCTTGGAATTGACCCATGGAAAGAACATACCACTGGAAAACAGACCTAGGACAGGACCTCCGAACATCCCGAAGATATTCATTGAAAACTAGGAAAGACAGGGAAGAGAAATAATAATTGTGCAATCTGTCTGCTGCAAGGGAGGCGACATTTACCGAATGTACTGGCGCTATCTTTAGCCCACCTCACACTATACGATCGACTACAATCCGATTTTGGAAATAAATCGCAATAGCATTAAATACTTACATTTAAACAAATAGAATCTTCCTGATTCAGGTTCTGGACAATAATTATGAACACTAAACCTTGGAATTTGGTGCGTTGTCAGCCTTCTATTCCCGGATCAAGGACCATATCAGCTTCAAATCGTAGACAATTGTAGGACTGCTCCGACGTCACTATAGCCTTTCCTCCGACTAGCAGGATCGAATAGGCTATAATTCTGATTTTATTATCTATATGACTATTCAGAACTTCAATCAAAAAGAATTTCTGTGTTTCAATTTCTTATCAAATGCTATTACATTTTCTTCCGAAATCGGATCTCAGACCGATCGTATAATGTGCGGTCGGCTATTGACGCGCCATTTGCTGGTGACACCGTAGAAAAGGGTAACATATAAACAGTGTACACACTACGTAGAATAAATGGCAAATGGAATATTATCACCTTTAACAGGTTTGATTAGTACATGAAATGACGCAATCGAAATGACGTCTCGTGTGCAAAGTTCATATTCAAAATCTACAATGAACTAACGAACGTAGCGCTCATGAACCAACCATTTAAAACCATAATCTCAACATTTCCCTTAAAGAAATGTCGACTTTAATGTTAAAACAGTTGGATTATGAACAAATATTTATACGGTGAAATTTAATCAAAGGGCGATTTGATACTCATAAGGTAGGTACCTACGGATCTTCAACCAACGTTTGTAATTTATGCAGATCTATTCATCTATTCATCTTGTTATAAAGAAAGAGGCCTTTCATGATTGACACTTTACATTGCAATTATGTCACTTATTTTGGCGACAGAAACTACAGGAACGACACGACTTATAGGATTAGTTGTTATATGAAATACGGAGAAATAATTATAACTGAAATTCTGAATTATTGATGTGTTTTACCTGTAGGATAGCACCCATTTGAGAAGCGATTAATGCAGAAAACATGCTGATAACACCAAAAGTCATTGCTAGCAGGTGAGGAAAGCAAAGGGCAAAAGAACAAGATTTAAAATTTTATATTAAAGATTATGTTGTGCGACTCTATCTCTCTTCCACTTTCTCTTCTTCCCCTCCTCTCTCTATCTCTCTTCCACTCTCTCTTCCTCTCTAAAAGTTTCGAGACAAGCTACAGATTTGTTTTCCACTGTTGTGCTATTCCGTGCAATATACGACATTAATTTCTGTCTTTTATCCATTTTATCCAAAAATGAAGAAGCTTTTAATAAGACCATTGAATACTGGTTCTTTCTTGTATCGCTACCTTATTTACTGCCATATCAAGATATTTTTAAAGATGAAATATATGGATAAATGTCATATGCCGTATGAGATACATTGCGCGGAATCGCCGTATTCACGTCGGAAGATAATGATAAACAGACCTCGTGCCTTTTCTTACCAAGTGCTTTGGTGGTCCATGTGTATCTACTATCACTGATGTTGGGCCAGATAGCTTTAACGATGTCTTCACCGGCAACAGCAGCTAGGGCGTTTAAACCTGATGAGATTGTGCTGAGAAAAATATTAAATCATAAATCAGGTTTTGTCTTGGGGAGTTAAAATATTTTGTACCGATACTTACCCATTAGATTGCATGATCGGCGAGGACATTTCTTGTAAATCCTTTTTTTTTGTAATATAATGAATGTACTCATTTCGAACCGCTAAATAAACCGACGCATAAAAAAAGTTGGATTTGAAAATGCGTTTAGTTCCAAAACACGCTATACCAATTTCAGTTTATTTCCAAAACGTGTTACATTTACATTCTAAAAGACAAAAGTGACTTTTTTTAAAGATTGATTTTATAATATTATAAATACAAAGTTGTATGATAGAACCAAGTTTCATTTCAAGTCGATTATGCAAAAAAAGGAAAATAGAGAATCCTTGTTTTTCTCAGCGGTTAGTGTCATGGATATGGCATCATATTTGACACTAAACTATCATATATTTTTTTACAGTAAGAAACTCGGATACCTTAACTGAGCAGAGATTTTGTGATGCATAGGTTTTACCTTAAAGCTGCACTGAAAACGGCTGACGTAAGCAGACCAGGAAGACCGGGCATCGAACCAAATAAATCCATGATAAAATACGGCATCAGCTGTCGAAGAGGGGATAACTATTTACCAATTTTTAACTCAATTTTATTTTGAATCCAAGAAAATACGTACAATTCATGTATAACACACAAAAAATACTATAATTATTATCATTACTTAAGGTGGTAGGACATGAATGTGTTTTACAAATACAACAAATTTCCATCTAAACTCTCATATTAATCAGGAAATTAAGGAACGATTGTTTAAAAACAACCGATCATATTTTATTACAAATACTGTTCAAATTCTATTACACTGATGTAACCGACACTGAACTGTCATACTACAGTCTTCACAATCATTTGTGGTGTCAAATTCTCTAAACTGGAATAATCTAAAATTCGAAGTAACCACATTACAATGTTTTGGATGCAATACCATAAAAAAGCATTAAAAACAATGGATACCTCTCACGAAACATTATAGTCTGTCATTGAAATGCAAAGACACATTGCAATGGCATGAGTAAACCATGGAAATATATACTTCGTGGATAACACACCTGATCATAGCTATCCACGGCACCATGAAGCTTTGGGTCACATCCAGCATAGTTACCATACATGACCACGCCCACTATATGGGGTAACAACTGTACCACTATCATACCGAATGTGGCTATCCAAATGGCGCTGGTGAAAGAAAAATGGGAAGAGAGTGGCTTTTCGGTTGAGTTATTGGAAAATTTTGGACTGTTTAGGCATAGAACAAGAAGAAATAAAAGCTATTATGGATGCATAATGACGCTTTGCTGGCGGTAATGGATGACTCTTTGAAAGGCAATTAAATGATTGTACATGTAGCTAGCTAATATACCATAGTCACACCGACAAGACCGACATCAGACCGAACAATAAAGTGATATTACGCCTATGGCCAGAAATCGTTCGGTTTGGTGTCGGTGTGGAGTCGGTTTGGCAGTGTCAATGAGGTATTACTCTGCTATGGTGCTCCCAACATGTGCTCTGGCAGCAATTGCTCCTGGTTGTCTTTCGTCAAACATATTTTCAATTCAATTCAATTTAATGACATTTATTTCCAACTTTCCAACATAAGTTTACAAAGTAATAAATGAACAACATAATGTACATGCATGTTTAGTAAACATATGACAATAGGTCAGGGAAAAGGTTATTAGGACATTGTGCGCGATCCAGGGTTCAACTCTATGGTTCAACTTTGGAATTCGTTTAGTTCAATGGGATATTTACCGAGGAGCATGTGTTGTACAACTAAAATTAAGTGTTTAAGACAAAATCATTACTTGCTTCTTTATAAGATCAATTTGTTTGGACAAAGCAATCTTTTTTTAAGTAAATGAAGAAGCTTGATGGGAGGAATTTTAATTTGTAAACAAATTTTTAGGCATTTTACTCCCAGTGTTAAAGATCGTATGCACGATCTGTAATGAAAAACACAGTAAGAAAAAATTGGAACCAGCGGGATTCGAACCTGTCATCTACTGCTTGCCAGGCAGCGACTTAACCATCAGGCTATTCTGGTTCACGGCCAAGTCATGATGAACTGGAATCAAATACCCAAGATCCTCTTCTTTCTGACTCATTAATATTCAACGGTCCGCCGTAGACAATGGTTAGTAAATGAAGAAGCTTGATGGGAGGAATTTTAATTTGTAAACAAATTTTGTCGACTTATAAAAGTTAATAAGTCGACATGGTTAGATAAATATCTTTACATGTCGACCAAATATGGATATTAAGTCGACTTGTCGCGATAAAATATCTCGACAAGGCGTCAGGTCGAATGGCAATTTAACGCTTTGGTACTTTCACTCTACAGACAAAACTATCCAGTCTGTATACACAGACCCTATTGCGAAACTTCAATAAAATCCCCGTGTAGCATATCCTAACTTTGTCAACCTTTGGTTATATCAGGGAAGTTACACTTCCCTGGTTACACTTCCCTGATAAAACATTGACAAGCACGGCTACAGTACATGACCTTGAACTTGAACTTTATTTCTATCGACTCCATTCGGAGTATGAGAAATATACATATAGTACATAGTATTATAACATATACAAAACATGCTTAAATAAGATGGCATTAAAGGCAAAACAAAAACCAGAAAACTATGAAATCATAGTTTACACAATACATGTGATCCATAACCTGAGTTTATAACGCGTGCCGTTATTACTTATGATCTGCGAAACTTTAACATAATAATTCTAACAAACTTGGCAAGTTTTGACAGTGTTTTCACGTCTTTGGTATTAAATAAAGTGCACATTTTCAACGTGTTTGGGCGGTTTCTATACTGAGGTAGGATATATTTGTCTTTGTCTCCTTTGAAGTAAGCACGCTCAAATAAGTAGTGACATTCGTCACCGATACTACCTACATTACAAAGAATACATAATCTATTATGTCTAGGGATGCCCTCGTATCGCCCTCTTACACAGGCTAGGTGACGACTGCCACATCTAAATTTACACAGATTTATTCGATCCTTTTCATCAACATGTACCAGATAAGCTTCTAAAACATGAACATCCTTGAAAATCCTATAATTAATTCACTGACTATTTTCAAAAATCTCGTTGTGCCAATCCTGTAAATCAAGAGCAAGTTTTAGCCATGTAGTGTTTACATACTCCTGTTCTGACCAAATGTTCCCAACCCCACAGCTATCTAAACTACTTTTAATTTTTATGATCCATTTTGAATGAAACCCATTGTTTACCTATGAGTTACAGTATTAATTATAACGAGCTCATACCCGATTGTTACGAATGACAAGGGTTTACGCACAGAAACTATCAAACGGTGGTCACGTGACTTTCCATGCCGTCATTGACCAGATTTTTGTAATTTTCATTCTGCTTTACTTGATCACAAAATTTGAGAAAAAAAAAATGATCACTGAATTTTTAACCAGTCACAAAGTATTATACATAAACATGTAGGTAATTTATTCGGCACCATGAATCCAATCACACCAGACTTCCTTGACCCTTAGATTTTTTTTTTCAGTGGAAGAACAAAGGAAACAGTTTGTGGAATTATGTGTGGTGTTTGACAGATTGCCATAAACAAAATTGTGAACATGGGTAAGATCAAAGAAAAAATGCTCACTAGATACTGCAGTAAATATGACAATATAATAATAATAATAATATTACCCCGGCTTTAGCCGAGCTGCCATGATAGGCGCTAAGGCATTCAAGGAATTTCTACCTACCGGGTACCCATTTACGATATGAACATCGAATTGCAGGTAATGAAATAAACTTTTTGAATCCGATCTCCCCAGAATGAAGAATTCATGAATTATGAACATACATCAAGTTCTTTGAAAAATTATGTGCGTAAAGTTGTGTTAAAAGGGTGTATGTGTACTTATAATGTAGACCTTCAAGGGACACTCAAATGCGTACTACTAACCAAGCATTATGGAGAGGGAAGAACGGGGACCCAGAAAAAGTCAGGTCTTTTAAGCACATAATTATTTTTTAGTTTTGGGGACAGAATTTACAAAAGCACCAACATTTGCAGATGTACTTGTGAAGACAATACCTTCATTTTTCCCAACAGGACCAATCGAATTAAATCTCATTTGCAAACTTATGCTGATTTATGCCACTTGTTGTATTATTATGTATTTATTGAGACAGGGTAAAAATCAAAATGGTTGAAAATGTACCAAACTTTCCATATGTATTTGTTGTGCCTACAGATTGATATTTTCCCGCAGGACCCATCAAAATAACTCACATCTTCATGGCTTGCAAAATTTCCCAAATTTATGCAAATTATGGAAGCACATGACTGTATCCAAAGTGTTAATGCCATTTATATTTGTACGTATATAAGAGCTTCAGCTCTTCATTAGAACAATATTTGTATTAAAATCAAGAAATATAGCCTGAAAATTGCAGTTTAACCTTGTCTTATCATTTACATGGCCTTGTTTACCAGTGAGTATCAAATTGGAAGTGCTGGTATAGTCAGTTATTGATATACCATTGCAATGTTGTTTTATGCGTTAATATTGATAAATTATCATAAAATATTCAACGGTCCGTCGTGGACAATAGTTAGTAAATGAAGAAGCTTAATGGGAGGAATTTTAGTTTGTAAACAAATTTTAGGCATTACTCCCAGTGTTAAAGATCGTATGCTCGATCTGTAATGAAAACCAAGATCCTCTTCTTTCTGACTCATCAATATTATAGTAGACCAGCCAAACATCCAAAAAGGCTCTAGAAAAAGATTCGACGGCATTTTTGGGTAATGCTCGGCATCCATGCTTAAAGTCTTGCAAAAATACTGACGAATAACGTACGGGCGGATGCCACGCGCATTTTTGCCTAAAAATGCCATTTTTGGCTCAAAATTTGAAAGAATGTAAAAAATCACAATTTTTATTTTTTTTGATCTAATATGTAATACCTGATTAAGACTTTTCAAGTGATATCAGATTTATTTTGAGTTTCAAGTTATAAACCTGATTAATACACAATTGAAAGTTGGATATTACACACACATATATGGCGTAATGAAACATAAAACTGTGATTTACTCAAAATAATAGGTTGTGAAAACTACCAATATTTCAAAGTTTTTTACCCAACGTAAATTTGTCATTTTAAACACTTTTTCTTGATTAAACATATCATGTATATTGTCATGTCACACACAGAAAAGAAATTATCCGATAAGGTGATAGATAACTCATTTTATGTTATCCCAAATGGAACGATGTATTTTTATTGGATGCGCAATTTGACTGAAAAACACTATTTGAAGGTACATCTAGAGTGTATATTATGTACATAAGGCAATTATCCCATGTATTATCAGTATAGTCTATGGACCAAAAACTGAAATGTCCCCACCTCCATAGAAATAATCTTAAATGATCTTTTTTTTCCTGTTAGATGGGACCATTACCTCTCAAAATGTGCTCCTTTGCCCTAAATTAAAAGGTGGGCGTGGCCACAAGGGCTATTACCATGGCAACGGATCAAAAACAATAGAATTTAAGAAATTGTCATATATTCGTGATTAAGAAAGTACAAAAACACATTGTAACATTTTAAGATAATGTATCAAAAGTTTCTCACTTGATTAAAACCCAAATAAGAGTTATAAAAAGTGTCAATCGTGTTTGAAAATGGCTGTTTCCATGGAAACAGTAAGAACAAAAATGATACTGGAGCAAAATCCCTTGATGCTACCTAAAAAAGAGGTAAGTATTGATATTTTCTATTTTACAGGACACTCACTGATAACTTATTTTAGTAAAGGGGTGATAGATGTGACTACTACATGTGTAGGCCGTTACCATGGTAACAATTATATTATTGTGTTGTATTTCTAACAAAATACTATCATTAGATTATGGTTGTTTTCAACATGAAATAATGGTAAACATCTAATAACTTTTGCCGTCTGTTTGATTATATTCAATATTTTAGTTAATTGGAGTAGAGCTTAATTCGATTTATAAAAACTGTTGCCATGGAAACGGAACGTTAATAAAGATAAAATCTTTCAAATAAAGAAATGTGACCTACCAATACAAAATAAATGTTAAACAAACTGCATTTGAACAATATCAAATGAATCTTATATTATTTTTCACTGAAGCTATCAGAATCAGCTTGATTGTCTTAAAGGCCAAGTCCACCCAAATAATGACTTGAGTTCAATCAGTAGAGTTAAATTAAATAAACGAAACAGTAAAAAATATCAAAATCGGATAAAAATAAGAAATTTACGGCATTTTGAAGTTTTGGATTGTTTCGTAAAACAGTGATATGCATAACATGGGCTGAATGCAAATTAGTGATCCGATGTCATGAGCTCACTTTCTACGAGGGGTCAAACATTCTTGGAGAAGAAAGCTGAAATATTTGAAATTTTATATAATAAAATACAAAAGGAAAAAAGTGAGCTTATGGCATCGTCGGCTCAAAAATTTGCATACAGCCCATGTTATTCATATCATTGTTTCATGAAACAATGCAAAACATTAAAATGCCATAAATGTCTCGTTTTATCCGATTTTGATGAATTTTAGCCTTTTTTGGTATAATTTAACTTCATTGATTTAACTCATTTTAAAAATATTTATTTATTTCTTTATTTTATTTTATTTATTATTACTTCTTTATTTTTTATTTTATTTTATTTTTATTTTTATTATTTTTTATTATTATTTTTTTTTTTTGGGGGGGGGGTGAACTTGGCCTTTAAAGTTGGTTACGGATGTGTTCCTTATGGACGTTGTCATGGTTAATAATGAGTTGCGCATCACGAAACTTTTGGAATTGGAAAAATACCACACATTCCTAATTGAACAACATGCAAGCAAATGTCCATTCTTAATATATATATTCTAAGCTTTCAATTCAAATCTTTCTAGATATTAGAAAAAAAGTGTTTTGACTAAACAGTGTCAAAATTGTTGCTCGCTCACAAACTTTAAAAGCTGTAAAGCTGAGTTTGAGCTATAGAGAATATTAGCACCCACCCCATCAAAATTACGTCTGCATGGCTTTCATCATTTGGTCGACCACTCGGAAGTCGGTCTCGCCAAGGTATATTGATAATGTATCAAAATCATATTGAATATGTAAGAAAACTTGCCTACATATACGTTGTAGGATGGATGGGCCGGCCACATAGCAGTTCCCTACCAATGGTTGAAAAAATCTTTGATATCTCGGTTTTTCTTTTAATTTTTTGTGCAAAAGCCAAACTTTATTTTATATAATATAAGTTATCGTTAACTAACTGGAAAAATGATATATGTTATATGAGCATTATAACATTAATACGTATCATTATGCTTCATTATAAATTCACTGTGCGGTCCACATTTATTTAATAAAATTATAAAGTCATGTGAATGCAATGGGTCAATCTCCAGGAGGTGGAACATCATATCGGAAAGTGAGAGAAATAAACAACAATATTCAGTGATGATGTGTCATGTATCCATATAGAGATAATGGAATTATACTCTTGGAAAGAGCAGACTTAAGAGGGTTATGTGAAGACAATACTCTGCATGATATTGTGTATTTTATTATGTAACACAACCAGGACTCTAGTGGAGTAATGTACATTTATCCTAATAGGCAAGTCAATGAATGTGCAAAATCTGTGCAAAAAAAATTACCACACAGTCAGCACATTTAATCTTTGTTGGGATATGATTTTATGTTTTCATAATGAAAGACAGAGATGATTTTTATCTTGTAATGGATTGTATATATTACAAAAATAAATCCTTAGTTGTGTACATGAAATTTAATTTAAGGTCATTTATTATAACTTTCCTTGGGAACAGGGGTGTCGATCTGTGTTCATGATTGGGGGATGACCGGCGAGAGGAAGGTGAGGGAGGGGGGGGGGTATCCCCCTCCAACATCAGGGACTTTTTCAAATATCTGTCTAAAAAAACTTGTATTTTAGAGCATCCCGAAATGGTTTTCTGTATGATTAAATGTTGTTAAATAATGAATCGCAATTCTCACATCCAAAACTATTGGGGGGGGGGGGGGGGATTATACAGGCCATCCCCCACCTCAAATTTCAGGGGGAATATATATTATATATTTGCAACAACATTTTTTTTAAATTCTCATATTAAAGCTGATAAGTACCCCTTCATCTATTATTCCCCTATTAATTCTAAGAGTTACCTGTTTTACTTAGACAATTACGCATATTCCTTTTTTTTTCAATAAAGTGATCCTTTCCCTCTAATAGGTGCTCCTTTTCATCTCTGTTGAGTGCCATATTTATCCTCAATATTATTGCCCCTTTCATTCTGATACATGGCGTTTTCCTTCCATTAAGTGCCCTTTTGAACCATAAAAGAGTCATTTATTTTATAAAATAT
Organism: Heliocidaris erythrogramma; assembly: GCA_025617745.1. Lineage (NCBI taxonomy): Eukaryota > Metazoa > Echinodermata > Echinoidea > Camarodonta > Echinometridae > Heliocidaris > Heliocidaris erythrogramma. The sequence continues at coordinate 28,323,610 of CM046861.1, read as the reverse complement.
ATTATCCTTTTAATAAGTGCATTAGTTATCCAGGGTTAGTTTTCCAGGGGGTAGTTGTTCTAGAATCGGTCATAAGGCATTTTATGTCGTCAGAACTTAAAACTTCCGTTAAAAAAAACAAAACATAAAAACAAAATAAACATTCCCTTGTAATTAAATCAACTTTCCCTTACTGAATACAATTGTTCCCGCCCCGCTTCGGAGAAAGAAGATCCCGTTTATGCTACCAATTATTATTTTTTAAAAAGTTTAAATAAAATTTGCATTCCCTTAAATACGATTGTGCCCCCCTACTTCGTAGAAAGAGGATCCAGTTTATGCTATACATTATTATCAAAAGACAAGTGTCAACAAAGTTTGATCGGTCTCTACGCTCGCTACACTCTTAGAAATGTTGGGTAAATGCCACTGGGTAAATGAAGATTGGGCATAGGTTGGTTAAATCTTGCTCAACTTTTACATGCATTTACCCAACATGTGTCAAAAGATAACAATGAAATTGGTAAAGTTTACCCAAAAGTTGGTCGGATACATAACTACCCTCATGTTAGGTAAATTTTGGGTAACATTTTGCCCAATATTTCTATAGAGTGTAGCCTAATCAAAATTAACATTCCCTTAAATAGGATTGTGCCCGCCCCGCCCCTTGCCAAGAAGATTCCGTTTATGCTGCCAATTTCTTTCAATGAGAAGTATTACCCTTAAATATGATAATGATTCAAATCGAACATTAAAAAGGGGGCTCGCTCGCGAATATGAAATTAACACTCAATTGATGTGGAACAAGTTATTGTAGGTGGTGCTTTAACTAGAAATTGGCTAGGAAAAACAGAATTATACGAATTAGATTTATCAAATAGAGGTGTCGTGATCTAGTGGATACGTCACCGGACTGTTGATCTCATGGTCCCGCAACGGCACGAATGTCCTTTGCCAAGACATTCATCTACATTCGCCACTCTCCACCCAGGTGTAGTAAATGGGTATATGGTAGGAATTTATTCCTTGACTGCTTTCAGCGCCTTATAGGGCAGCTGGGCTAAAGCCAGGGTAATAATACTACTTCGGCGCTTAGAAACATATGTATTCAGCGCAATATAAATGTTATGTATTATTATTCATCATTAAATGAAAATAGACTCACGGTTGATAAAGGTTGAGAACAAATTATTCTATTACTTGCTTCTGCACATGCCCCTCCCCCCCAAAAAAAAGCAATAATGTTGTCGTTCACAAACAAAGGTTTATCGGTTATCGGTGGCACACAGACTCAGGTTCGTCGGTAAATTAGTGGTCTCGACACCCCCACCCCCCCCCCCCCACCTCCAACTCATGAAGTCCTAGCGACGCCCACGGGTCTATCCAGTCTTTCATGATGACATTGTACTTTGTACCCCACTGGGATGACTTTTCCCTCTTCATAAGAATCTGATGTCACCAGGTTTTTTCAAAGTGGGGGGGGGGGGGGGGGGGGGGAGTCTCGATGTGAAAGAGAGATACGCGAAAAAACGAAAGAAAAAAGGAAAGGCCTCTGCCACCAAAATAGGGGGCCAATGTCCTAGATGTCAATCAGGGATAAATTTAAAAAGCTCCACCAAAAGCCTCCCCTCCCCGATCCACCACTAGGTGTCACAGCCCGCTATGCTCGATTGGAAATTAAAGGAATATACAGACCCTCACACTCGACTGCACGCTGTGATGTAAAGAGAGAAACAAATAGGATTATTTGATCTTTCCAGAGATGGCTTCAAAATGTAGGGTACATAATTTCTAAAACTAATGTATTCACTTTAACGTTTCCATTTATGCCTTTCCTTTTCCCTAAAAAGTGCCTTTTCTGTTAATGCCCCCTTATGCATGCCCCCTTTCCCCCAGAAGTTCTTTTTCTGCTGGTGTCTACTTTACATCAACACTAAATTTGTGATTATACCATATTTAGTTGCCAGCTAACCTTAATGAATATCATCGATATAATGCATGCATATGATCTTTGTGTGACTTTCAAAAATAAATTACAAAAGTACTCTGACTTTTTACGGTTTTTATTTTAGATGACAATCCACAAGGTTACCGGAACTATGTATGGAATATTTATTAAATACGGGTTATGTTTTTGTTCTTGTAATCCTGTAGTCTCATTAGTACATGGATGTTATCCACATTCCACAATAGTCATAATATAACATACTCAATTGGTTAGTTTTGAAATATTCATAGCCGTTTATTATTGTTTTTACTTGTTGAGATAATTTTTTTTCTCATTATGTAACTATATTACTTGTATTTTCATATAAAATTGTTACCAATTTATGCTATACCTTATTGTTTATTCCCGTTGCATCAGGAACATGATGCAAAACAGTTTTATACTGATCATGCTTTTATCCTGTATGAATAAATAAATGGATACATAAATACAGTGCGTATCAAAAAAGAAAGTATACACAACTCTGATAGCTTGTAATTAAAATGTTGTAATCGACGGTACTTTGAAATTTATTTCATGGTGCAGAATAGCTTATTGTCTGTCTATTGGTACCTCATTCATGACATTTCTGCCATGGATGACTGAGCACCAGGGTTTTTAAAAAGTCAAAAATCAAAATCTCCTTGTTCCAAGTGCGGTCTGACGCTGATGCAACGAATGTGAGTCAAGCCATATGAATGTGCTACTTTAGTCTACAATAATTTTAAAAAGTTAAATCCTCTTTGTGCTTCAATGATTCATTGTGTAAAGTGATCTAAGCTTCCATATGACCATGTTTCAGTCCACATGACAATATTTATTTTATTTCAATAGCCTTCTAACTTCTTGTCCCGTGATAATTAAAAAACTGTCTGCTCATTCGTCAATAGCACCATTTCACCTGCATACGGTGCACACGTTGTTTTTTGTAAATAACACATGGACTGAAAGGTTTATTGACCTTAAAGACTAAAAATAAGAATAGGAAGGATACGCGTTGAGAATTAACAATGTCCATTTTTAATGACTCAGTAAAAAGGCTTTCCTTAAAAAAAGGGATGCAGATGAAGCCAACATTGTGTTACAAATGGCAAAAAAAAATCTTAAATTTAGCTTGTAATGAGCCCTTTCTTGAGTTTGAGTTGACTTTAACACCTTTTCTATTCAAATGCACAAAATCAATTGAAAATAATTCAGCAATTGTTTCCAACTGAAGTAACTAATGCATAGTTGGTTTGACCCACACTCGCTACTTCAGCCCAAACTTGGTACAACAGGAGTTTGACAATACTGTTTGAAAAGCCTGCTGCTGAGTCATCCGTGGCAGCAAAGTTATGAATAAGATATCATTGCACACAATATAATTTGTTCTTTACTATGAAATAAATTTCAAGCTCATAGAGGTTACAACTTTTTAATTAGAAGCTACTTAAGTTGGGTATACTTTTTTTCTGATACGCACTGTATAAATAAAATTTTCAATGAACCAAGTAGCATGTCTTGTCATCATGTTCAATGTGAAAATTTTGGTATCACCCATTATATAGGGGACACAAATCTTCTGGATCTAGATTGGAATCAAGTAAACGGAAATTCTGGTAGAAAGACACCACTTTTTGTATTAGCTACCAAATTTTGGTAACAACTATTATGATAGTGGTCACATTCACAGCCAACGAGCAGATTCTAATCGCTGACGGTGTTTGTTAATCTAATTGCTATATCTTTTATATTGGTTAGTTACATTTCCTTCTTTAGTTGAAAGATGTCATCTTCATTAATTCTGTAACAGATGGCAACAGATTTTTTTTTTATATATCAAATTTAGCTATATTCCAAACTAAACTTTTGAATATTATCAAACAGGCAGTACAAAAAATTAGATGTTTAACATTATTTCATGTTGAAAACAAATATAGTTCTGCATTTCATTAGAAATGCAATAAATTTATTTGTTACCATGGTAACGGCCTACACATTTAGTGGTCTCCTCCATCATCCCTTTACTCAAACAAATTTTGATAAGTGAGTGTCCTGTAAAAGAGAAGATTATCATGTACAATATAAATGTATTAATATTTACTTTTTTCGGTAGCATCGTGTTTTTTTTTGTGCTCATATATGGTATTTTTTTCTTACTGTTTCCATAGCAACAGCCATTTTCAAACATGATGGACACCTTTTATCACGTGAGAAACTTTTGATACATTATTTTAAAATGTTACAATGTGTTTTTGTCCTTTCTTAATCACGAATACATGACATTTTCTTAAATTCTACTGTTCTTCATCCGTTGCCATGGTAATAGCCCTTGTGGCCACGCCCACCTCTTAATTCAGGGCAAAGAAGCATATTCTGATAGTTAATGGTCCCATCTAACAGGAAAAAAATCATTTAAGATTATTTCTAAGAGGGTGGAGACATTTCAGTTTTTGGCCCATAAACTATACTGATAAACATGGGATAATTGCCTTATGTACATATACACTCTAGATGTACCTTCAAATAGTGTTTTTCAGTCAAAATGCGCATCTAGTAAAAATACATCGTTCCATTTGGGATAACATAAAATGAGTTATCTATCACCTTATCGGATAATTTCTGTGTGTGACATGACAATATACATGATATGTTTAATCAAGAAAAAGTGTTTAAAATGACAAATTTACGTTGGGTAAAAAACTTTGAAATATTGGTAGTTTTCACAACCTATTATTTTGAGTAAATCACAGTTTTATGTTTCGTTACGCCATATATGTGTGTGTAATATCCAACTTTCAATTGTGTATTAATCAGGTTTATAACTTGAAACTCAAAATAAATCTGATATCACTTGAAAAGTCTTAATCAGGTATTACATATTAGGTCAAAAAATTAAAAATCGTGATTTTTGACATTCTTTCAAATTTTGAGCCAAAAATGGCATTATTAGGCAAAAATGCGCGTGGCATCCGCCCGTACGTTATTCGTCAGTATTTTTGCAAGAGCTTTAGCATGGAAACCGAGTATTACCCCAAAATGCCGTCCAAAGTAAAAAAATCTTCTTGGCTGGTCTACTATTAATAAGTCTGAAAGAAGAGGATCTTGGGTATTTGATTCCAGTTCATCGTGACTTGGCCGTGAACCAGAATAGCCTGGTGGTTAAGTCGCTGCCCGGCAAGCAGTACATGACAGGTTCGAATCCCGCTGGTTCCAATATTTTCTGACTTGTGATTTTCATTACAGATCGAGCATATATCTTTAACACCGGGAGTAATGCCTATTTTTTTTTTTAAATTAAAATCCCTCCCATTAAGCTTCTTCATTTACTACCATAAAATAGTTTTAAAAGTAAGGATTATACTCAAAACATCACACCTAACCATAGTCATTTCATTAACCTGACCTTATTCAACTATATGTTACAAATTTGAGGTGCCTTGTATAGTCATTTCCTGATATGTCATTGGAAAATGTGCATTATGCATTAATATGAATCAATAAGTATATATTACCATTAAAATCAATGAACATTGCAATTATTAATGTTATTCGATCTAACCTATGTCGTAGAATATGAAACCCTTACACATTTATTTTGTGAGTATACCATAGAATATTTTTTATGCATGAATTAGCATACATTAATACTAAGATAAAGCAAAATGAATTTGATGATTTCATGAGATTCACTTGGATATGAAAAATGAAGAAACTAGTTTATATATTTCGAGACAAACAATTGAATTTGTTTTTGTTTTTTTGCATAAATTAGTATTTTTAAATAGGGTGCCATTCACCCATTTCGTTGCACCCTATCTCAAATTAATGCTTCTAATACATATGACTCACAGGCAAAAATTGCGCTTTTGTAAATTTTGTCCCCAAAATTTTGTTAACAGACCTGACTAATAGGATAGGGTAGGAGGAGGGAGGAAAGGAGAGGGAAATAAGATGATACGACCCCTCCCAAATCCTCTCCCTAATTAATGGCCTTATTGTTAATTGCCTTCTCGATGTCTGGACTTACGCTACGCCACTGTGTATAGTAATGGGCTTGACTGCTGCTAACTTACACTTTAGCTTTCTGCATGGAACCACACGTGAGGTACCTCTGAACCTGTGCCTGGTTCACTCCAAATACACTCGTCCAATTTAAACCTCCACCAATCACAACTCCCCATATCGTATGACGTATTGTGACGTCTGTGCTCCAGCTATATTGACACAAAAGGAAATAGAATGGTTTGTGATAAAAACATTACAAGAGCGCTTAAAGATTTATTGTCGTTTAAGGAAGCGTCCATAAAACCATGTTGCGGTTTCTATACAATAACATGTCTCTTTGGTAACGTATGGACAGCGAAATGACTAATAAGTTGGTATCTTAATAGTACGTGAAACATCGTGGGCATAATATGACTTACGTCTTATCCCTGCCTCAACGAATGGATAAAAAAAAAATAGATTATAGGTACAGTATTACATTCGGAGTGGGGAAACTTCATGTTTCAAAGTGCACATTCCTCTCTGGATCGTACGAAATCCATGTCCTAGTTTCAACATATACAGTTCGCGTATTATGATGAAGTTCTTTGCTGGAACCAGGGAGGTGCTGGAACGACATTCTACCAGAAGTGCTAGGCCGAAAATATATACTGAACCGTGTGTTTAATGTAGGCCTACATTAAAGACCAACTGCCTTTAAAGACCACTTTTCATGTTTCCCTTGTGTGGTCTTTATATCCAAGTTCAAACTCAGTTTTAAGAGTATATATTCCTACTGGATCCATCCACTTACACCCAAATATCCAATCTTCCGCTGGCCGCGGCAGTGTGCCAAGCCTTGTCAAGACCACCAATCCTGATGGATCCCTGGATGATGACGGCAACGAAACCCACCACCATCAACGTCATCTGAAAGACATCTGTCCAGAGAACAGCCTTCATACCACCCTGCCAATAATATATAAATGAAGAGGGATCTATGATTGTTATGTATTTCTGTTCTACGAGTATATGTATTTTATTTGTATATTGTTATATTGAGAAATGAGAAATGAATAAACAAACAAACAAGCAAACATAAATGGGTAATGTCAATTAATAATAGATTTGCAGCCACTAAAAAGAACTATGCCCCTCCCCCTTCCCCCTATGAAACTTATACGTCATCAAGTTTTCACGAAGTCACGAGGGATGCATCTTATTCATCTTGCTATATACTCTGTTTGTGTTATGATCTTGTACATTTACTTATGATTAAATCAGATATTGATCAGATCAATCAGATATCAATCAGATACTAATCAAACATTTGATCAGATCAAATAATACTTATCAAACAAATCACACTTGTGAATCCGAACCTTGGGTCGATATCAGAATATATAAAATCATTTATGATTCCCTGACCTTAAATAAAGTGCCATATAGCAGCAATAAACTTCGAGGCTCGATAAACATAATAAAGGTATATGACAGATAACGGTGCATCAATGAACTGGGATACAGCGCATTTCCCATTGAGAAAATGTCAGCTAAAGGTTGATTCAATGTCAAAAGCCAAGGAAATGCTAGTTTAATTGAGGATTCATCACTTTGCACGTTTTAATATACAACTTTAACAAACATTTATAGTTTATTTGTCCACGAATACGTCTATTTACAGAGATTCGTCTAACAACAATCATGACAAAGATTTCCGGTATCTTTTGCACAAGTTGCAAATATTTGATATTACCTTTGGCATTGCATTCAACTTACTATTGCGGTGTATAGTGTACATACGATGCCAATTGAGAATACAGATCCCCAAAGATTTAACCCAGTGACTGTGTTGTAAAGAGAAACGAAACCTAAATGGATATCAAAACATATTCTGTTTTCCAAATATATAACATGACTATACCTTCTGTGATTGTTGAATATAAACGATGAAAATTAAAATTACCTCAAGATGATTATAATGATTTATTTAATTTGATTGAATTAATTATATTTCATGATAATCATGCAAACAGTACATTCAACATTACTTGAATAAAATCAGTTTTAACAATTACCATTTTAGGTTAAACAATCAGAGATTGAAAAGAAAAAAAAAATATTTTGATATTTCGTTCTTTTCACAACTGTTGCCCCTTTTTGAATGTAAATTAGGTGTAAATGTAAACAGTATTGTAAACAAAATTGAAAGTAACGATTTCTTGTTTTGGAAAAATAAGCACGATTGCTTGTTGGTCACTCTCTATTTGTGACTCTCAAAATGGCTATAGAACATTCTTCTATATAAAAAATATCAGGTTATTATTTGAAGAAACTTAATGAATTGAGGAATATTGTAATGTTGACATTATGGGCTCAATGTTGGAAAGGTTACATAATTCTAAAGGTTCTTTGAAGGTTATTATTTCCGAAAATAAATCGGTTTCATATTTCCGAAGCTTCGTAATTCCAAGAATGTAATAGAACACAATTATCATTTTGGGCATTAGGAATATTCGGAATGATAAATCCTCCTTCATTTTCAGAATTATGAATCTTCGGATGAATGAACGTTCGGATAAATGCACCTTCGGAATAATGAAATATGAACCACTTGAGTTATGCAAAATTATGAACCCCATTTCATTTTTGGAATAAATCCCAAAATGGTATTGTAACTTTGTCTCTAGGAGTTATGAACCTTCGGAATGACGAACCTCCAGAAAATCGAACCTTCGGAAAACGAATTCCCCCAGTGCAATGTATGAAATTATGGGGAGCTGAAATCACAATAACGAATAATTATGTAAATGTATTGGCAAAACTACACAAATCATATTTTCCCCGTCGATTCGGACAAATAATCCAATGGAGGGGATACAGTCATCGAAAACTCAAATAGAACTCACCGAAGGACATGCTCCTTATTTCAAAGGTTCGTTATTTCGAACACCAAAAAGTCTTGTACCAGTGGTTTCACTACTCTGAATATGACATGAATTCCATTCCATTTCAATTCTATTCCTTTTTAGGAATTACGAACCCTCAGAACCGATTGCGGAATTACAAACCCTGTCTTAAGAAATCTTGGGAATTTCGCACTTTGGGATTAATGAACCCTCGGATGAACAAAGCTTTGTTAAGAACGAACCTCCTGGAAAAAAGGGGTTCAACCAACTTACCTGCGTTCAAAGCCAGCGATGGCGCATACAATACGATTCCAAGGTACACGAGCTAAAAGAGAGATAGATAGTAAGATGACAGAGAGAGAGAGAGAGAGAGGGGGGGGGGGAGGGGAGTTGGAGGATAATGAAAAGGAGATGCTGTTCAGAAAGAGTTAAATGTCACAAATTAAATTCAGCTTGCTCAATCAATAAAGCTACCGTCGATTTCACCAATTATTGTTCAATAGACCGCTTCTGTAATGTATACAAATTTATGCACCTATATCTCTGAGCACCTAGTGACGAGCTATTCCATGAACCTGCTTTTTATAAAGGAGCCTCATTGCTTGGAATCCAGTTTGCATACATCAATTTTTGTCCGGCAAGTCTCCGGAAAGCTTTCAGGTTGTCAAGAACAACCTTTGTTTAAAAGGTATGCATAAAATTTGTATACATTACCGAAGCGGTATGTTAATGAAATACATGCAACTATAATGAGTGAATAATGGACCCCCTACAAGTAGAAAAGATTGCGACGCAGCTGCGCCTCAGTTGTTATAAATGTTCTGGTTTTTGTAGATTGTTGCGCCGATTGTTGCGACACGAGGCGTCATTTGCGACGTTAGGACCGCGTCAGTTACTTGTAGGGTCTTTTGCGCGTCAGGAAAGAGTGCATGGAGTGATAGAGTTTAAAAAGGAGCATGCAGGACAAGCATGGAGGATGTTGGACATGTCTAACAATCTCTGCGCGTGGCTATACGTGTGTAGATGAACGCAGGTGACACGTGCATCCATCATACTTCTTGCACAGGCATCTTGCGGAGTTCTCTCTTAGCCCATGAGCTCTATACGGAGCCGTAACAATTACGCGTCAGTTACACGGTACCTGTACGTTCGCCTCAAAATTTCTTGCAGGTAAGAGGGGTATGCTTATGAGGAGGGTGCAAGACTAGCAAGGGAGATGTAGAGAGGTGCACGGCCGGTTGTGACCATGACAAACGAAGGACGCACGAATCGCAGGAGTTGGCTCACATCCGACCGCAGTTGGTGACACGCACGTGCAAAAATACGCACGATCCTGGCTCTAATTCATTTATTAATAGACCTATATAGAGCCTTGTTTTTCGCAGTTGAAAAGATTTTCCTTGACAGATGCCCATCGGTGTCTGTCCTCTGGGTACCATCGGCTGACCGACGGTTATAATGCTGGCCCTGGGAGAACATCTCTTAATTTTTGCTCTAAAAATCTGAGGGAAAATTTTCAATGTACTGTAAATCTACTTGTATCGAAGATGGAAAGAACTTACCATATAGAAAGAAAACGCAAAGGCACCAAGAAGGCGAGCAGATCTGCCAAATCGTCGTTCCAGATACTGTCCACAAAGATAAATATTTTAAAAACTACAGTCCTATTCATGATATTATTCATAATAAGTTTGCTTGGTTTTTATCTTCTTGGAGAATTTTTACAATTATTTTGTTTACATTATTATTGTGCATAATAATGATATATAATAAGGAATATAATAAAAACCTTTAAAGACTCTTTTAACTAAAGGGGCAAACAGTATGTCCTGCACAACACATTAGGCAAGGGCTGAGAGGAGAAAGTTACAATCGGGCAAAATATCTAACCGGTTGAAATGCATGCAGGTATAAGGATTCCGACTAAAAATACAACGGAATCAAAGTACACAAAATACAGGCTTATTATTTGAAATTACGAAACGTAATAACGAACATTCGGAATGACGAATCTTCTGATAATATAGAGTACCCTAGAAAAATAAAAGTATATAAACGATCAGTTCGATCGAGGGTTTTCAAATAGTTGATATTTTCCAGTTTTATTCTGTAGTTTTCGGACCTACCTCATTTGAACTGGTAAGGCCCAGTTGATAGAAGGTTGGCATAAATAAAACAACTGTGGCAATGGATGACAGTATACTTCCCAGCCAGTTCCAGCTATGCATGATACCATGGACATAGTTTTCAGACGGAGTGCCCAGGAATGTAATGGCTGAGATAAAGCTGGCCACCAAAGACAGGGCCACGGGGACAGGGTGCATGTTACGATTGGCCATCAAGAATTCTTCAGCCGTCTTCTGCTTGCCGCCGCTACACGCCTGGTAGAAACCGATGCCGAGAGAAAAGGCGAGCATGGCACATAATACCCCATAGTCCGCCCCAGAAAAGGACATTTCTTGGGGTCCCACCGTTCTTGAAGAATTCTCCATTTTCGCTGTATATTACGCGATCCAGCACAGTTCGGATAATCAAGTTAGAACACCAACTATGCCCTATGCGTAGAAACGCCGATCTGTGCACACATTCGTCAGTTCTTATTGCCCAGTGGCCTTCTTACTGAGCCCTTTGTGTTGATATTGGTTGACAGCCAATCAGATACAGGGTAACAATACCATAAATGTAGGAGGTATATGGGATCTATAAAATCAGTTTTAGTGCATTATCGTCTAGTATCCATAATATGAAGACTTTGCGTACGCCAACCGCCGCTAAGCAGACTACCTTTCAGGGGCGTGGCTAGAACATTTTGAATGGGGGGGGGGGGGGGGGGGGGGGGGGTGACACCCAAATTTGTAGACGAAAATGCAGCTCCCTAATCTACCCCCCAACAAATAATAATTTAAAAAATATCACAGATGTAGAGATCTTGATCATAGATGCTTATTTTCGCAAGGAGGGGGCTGATGCCTTTTGCCCAAATATCAACTTGTGAATTTCTAAATTTTTGCGAGCGAGCAAATTTTCTTAACTTTTCGTACAGAAAATTTACAGAAGTTACATACAGAACATACAGAAATAACATAACTTTCTGGGAACCTTGCTGCCCAAATATGTGGATATTCTGGCATCTCACTTCGCTGCCCGAATACGAAGTGGTGTTTGCCCGAATATCGGAGCTTTGAAAATCTTCGGGGGGGGGGTGCTGCAGCCTATTGGCGAATATTAACTCTCCAGTGATTTTGCGAGCGAGCGAACTTTCCAGTATGAAGTGGTGGTTATCCGAATATCGGAACATTGAAAATCCTCGGGGAAGGGGGGATGCAGCCCATTGCCGAAGGGGGACGCATTTTGGCCGAATATCAACTTGTGAATATCTACATTTTAGCGAGCAAACAATTTTATAAAAACTTTTCGTAGAGAAAACGCACAGAAGTTACAGAAAGAAGTTACATAATTATCTTGGTATTCTATATATTCTATATGGATATTCTGACACCCCACTTCGCTGCCGAATATGATATCGTGGTGGCCCGAATATCGGAACTTTGAAAATCTTCGGGGAGCGGGGCTGCAGCCTGTTGGCGAATATTAACTCTCCAGTGATTTTGCGAGCGAGCGAAGAGAGCTAGCCAACAAATTGGCCAGTTTTTGCTTCTTTGTCTTTCCTTCCATTGTTTCTGTGTTTGTTTTCATTTCTTTCCCCTTTTCTTTTTTCTTCTCCTTTCTCTTTTCTCCATTTCCCTTTCCTCTTCCCTCTCCCTTTCTTCCCCTTCCTTTTATTTTGCCGACAGAGGTGGCACATTTTCCGACAGCAATTGACATCCCCACACCCCCCTCTATCGACGCCCCTGCTACTTTTGACAGCCATCCCCCTCTCCCTCCTCTGGAAATGATTCCACCCCTACTAGTATCTGGATATATTATAAGTTATCATATGCCCTGAGGTTCTTGTTTTGTTTGTTTGCACTTCCGTTTTAAGTGCAACGTCCTACTATATAGCTGTACCATGTTAACAGCACTTCCGATCAAATCAAAAAGCGATGTTTTTTATGGTTCTGTTCAAATTTTGAAAATGCATGTTGAAAAATCATTAATAAAACAAAAAACAATCAAACAAACAACAAAGCACCATTATATGGATGATAACACTAGTATGTATTTCTTTCGTAACGATAATATTATATCACTTTAGAACTACATGTCTTGCGGTACGAATAATAGTAATGAACGTTGCAATATAGCGCATATCACTTACATAAGAAAGTCCCTAAGCGCTTAAAGAAAATGTATAAAGAGATAGATCAAGATAGAAAACATGCCTGGTAAATGGAATAACGAATATACATGTAAATCTGATTGAAAAATTAACAGTGTTTTTTTTCTTTTTTTCTTCAATACTAATAGGGTTCGTATTTTCGAAAAAAGAAAAAGGGTTCATAAATCCGAACATTAAATAGAGTTCATTATTCCGAGTTTACGTAATTCTCAAAAATGATGGAGGGTTCTGTTACGTTTTCGGAATTATGAACCTTATTTTACAATAAGATTTGAAAAGGGACACTTATCATAATGCTAAAGGGGCGTTTATAAGAACGGAAAATTGTCACTTATCAGAAGCAAAGAAGGAGCTCTCATCACATTTGAAAAAAGCAGCTAACAAGAGGGGAAAAGTGGACTTAATGGAAAGGAAAAGGGGAACTTATCAGAAGTAAAAAGGGGCACTCATCAGATTTGAAAATGGGCACTACACAGGGGGAGGGGGAGTGCAGTAAATGGAGAGAAAAGGGGGCACCCATCAGATTTGAAAGAAGGAACTTATAGGAAGGGGAAAACGAGCACTTATAAGTAAAACGGGTATTTATTTTAAAAAGGGCACTTATAAGGGTGAAAAGGGGCAATTTTGGGGTGTTCGGAAAAGTGGATGGTGGGCACTGTGGCCCCCAGGAGCGCCGCATCTGGTAAAAAGGACATGTTTGTATCAGTATATATTGGTAGGCTGTCCTATCATCATTTCTTTCTCATAAGTTATCGTCTATACTAGAAACATCCTGTAGAGGAGGAGGCGGAGGAGAAGCTAAATAATTTTTAGTAGTCGTATGACACCCCATCCCGACGGAAATCTTCGTCAGTTTTTTTTTTGTGTTACGTAATGTCCAGTCATACTTTTTTCTTACTGACAAAGTTTGGTGCATGGGGGAGATGGGGGGTGAAATCGACCTGACTTTGGGCCTCTTTTGGGGGCTCTGGGGGCTAAACCCGACGGCTACGGTCAGGCTGACAACCTTTTTCTCAGTGACTTAGATGGTCTAATTAACTTTATGGGGTCAAATATTATGGGTAGAATGGGACGACTATTTCTGGACAGGCTCCTAGACTATTATGTGTTGAATTTTTTTCAATTTGTGAATTCACAATGCCTGTTTAAGCTGGTTGACAAAGCATATTAGAGGTCCAATAAAATCAACCTGAAATTGAAGCGAACCGTGGAAAATAGAGGGGTCAATAGTGTATCAAATGCTGCATACTAAAATGAGACATGTAGGGCTTGTATTCACCAGCTTATTTGAAAGTTGGGGGAGAAGAGGCGCATCAAATCCAAACAGAGGGAATTTGAATGCAATTTTGCATTGAAACAGAATTTGAAATATCTTCAAATATAGATCGGGGCGGGCGGGCGGTCATCCGGCTACTTCGTTCAATGCCATTGACAACAGATGAAAACACAGAGATTCTTGCAGGATCAGCAGACCATCAAACATGGCTCGCTCCACCGAATCATCGACCAGCACAATGCCGAAGCTCATGGGCCTGATAAGGGTCAAAAGCTATTACCAGGTTGTGTGATCAGCATTCGAGCAGGATCCGAGCAAGCACGAATATTGTTTTCATCGCTCTAAGGGTTGCTAACCGGAAGTTACGTAAGCCCGCCCCAACCTATACAAATCAGTAGCCTATCCATGAATTACACAGATACGAATGCACACCCACCCACAATCACACTCTGTTGACATAGGATTGCATCAGACAAAATTAAGTATCATTCCGTTCATTATTCACTTTCCTTTTAACTAGAGTTTCTCATGCATGAAGAGCGAGGTTATGAATTCTTCATGAGTATAATGCATAAAAAAAAAAAGGGGGGGGGGGGGGCTGCCACATGCAATATATATGTATATATATAAATATTAATTATGATTAAAATTGAATATATCATAAAGAAAGTAAATGTGAGAAAGTTACAATGCCCCGACCGGGATTCGAACCCGGGACCCTGGATTACATGACCAGTGCTCTACCAACTGAGCTATCCGGGCTCCCGTCGAAGCAAAGTAACAATCTCATATATAGCCCCTCTCGGTCCTCGGAAGCCGGACAATAGTCCTCGAACGTCGAACAATAAATTTGTGCCTTATTCCGTCGACTTTCCGAGGACGGAGGAACAATAGAGGAACAATACTTGTCCTCGGAAGTAAAGCTGTGTGTGTGTGTGCGTGTATGCGTGTGTGTGAGAGGTTTCCTGACCAATAAAATCCCTAAAATATCGAAAGAACTTTTACCACAAATGTAAAAACATGTCAACTGCAAATGGTTTACTAGTGTTTTCCTTTTTACGATCAGTTTACCATTTATGGGGGCGGGGGCAGGGTCGAAGAGCTAATCATAAACTTTAATGGCAGGTAAATTCACATACAAGATGTAGTCGCAATAGAACAACAATAGAGCAACAATTTATTTTATCAGTCTCAAGAGGGCGCTTCATATGAAGGTAATTTTTACTTTTATTTACGCGATTTTTGATGTTGAACTATTCAATGGTTGAAGAAAAATAAAATGCCTGAAACCTCTTATCGTTTCCATGTAGTGATAATCCAGTACACTATATTTCGCACGCTGCATGCTGTTTTGATTAAAAATAGGGTGCGACAGTCAAAGCCGTTAGTAACTCAAGATGACGCACTTTATTCTTAAAGCCCCCCCCCCCCCCCCTAGGATTTTCAATGTTCCGATTTCACTTTCACTTGCTCCCAAATATTGTAAAACTGCAAAGTTGATAATGTGCCCGTACCCCCACGATGATGATTAATAAGAATGTGTATAAAAAGTATTTTATTGAATATCTAAAATATATTGAATAGACAATAATTTCGTTTTGACCCTGGTAAGTATAATTAATGAAAAACATGGAAGATGGCTTGGATTTTCAGAATAAAGTGTAAATATTCAGTTACAAGAAAATTATGCACGTGTCATTCTTCAAATTGATATTGAACTTAAGGCACATCTCTGTTAAAAATCGTTTGCAACTGCCCCACCCCCATTGTTTATGTGGAAAATTAATTAGAAATCGTTGTGGTAGGTCAGACCTCAACGATTTATGTTAATAATGCTAACACATACACGAAAAACAAGATCACTGCATAGTTATATCGCGAATAATAATGCCTGATAACTTCCCTTTAATATGTTAGATTGCGTAACAAATAGCAAACAAATACATAAAATAATATTTAGAATTGCTTTAGAGTAACTGAAATAAGATGCTCAATGAAGGGATAATGAACTTTCTAAAGAACTATTGATTCCACTAATAAACAAAGGTCCTGTAGCAAGACAATTTTAACTAAATACATACAGAGAATGATAAAAAAAAGTCCGGAATGGATGCAGACGCGATTTGGTATTGGTGCAAGGGATAAGGTGGGTATGCATGGGTAGGAAGCTCGTTTATCGTGCAATGTGAACTCGGGCGAACACTATGAACACGATGACAAAGAGAGCGGACAAAATATACAGCTCCTCCTTGTACCCTTCACAATTGCTCTGGTAGACAGAAGAACATCCCTTCATTGCTATTATGTAAAATAAGTAGAACAGGTGAATATGTATGTGCCACCTGTTCTACATATTTTTACATAATAGCAATGAAGGGATGTTCTTTTGTCTACCGGAGCAAGTGTGGAAGGTACAATGAGGAGCTGTATATTTTGTCCGCTTCTTTGTTCGCCATGTTCATAGTGGAATGTCCCTGGTGTGACCTTCATCAGAGGCTGCACAACGGTCAGCTGTACCCTGTGACCTTGGCTCGTCCTTCAACTTGATGTGACCGTAAACTGCCGCGACATGTAGCCCAGCTAGCGGAATTGAAGGCAATCACCTGCTGCGGCCTTACGATGAGACCGCATGTAGATAGGAACAACCAGAAACAATGTAAAACAACTCTACCGTGTTATAGCTACAACATTATCACAATGCAAATTCTCATAAATCATGACAAAACAAACTAGATCCTTGAACTTAAATCTTACACTTAATACCATTAATTTTCAAATAAATGAATTAAATTCGTCCTACGGCCTAGTCTAGCTTACGATACTCCTTTTTGGTGCCATTACTGTGCAGTTAATTCATATGCATGAAATATAAACAAGCATAAGAACATATCTATTTACCTGTTCACTGATTTATAAAGAGATTATGTACTGATCTTATACCAATTTATTTAATATATGTCTATGCATTATGACAATCTAAACTGTTCAAATTAGCAAAATCTAACCTAAGTCTATCTCCTCTACAATAAACTCGGTCAGAAAGGTTGCATGCTGAGCAAAGGTCGTGATCTTGTGGTTGATCGTCTGTCAAAGGGGGGGGGGGGGCACCAACAAATAAGGGCACTATTTGGGGAAAAGGGGTCGCTTCCAAGGGGTGAACATAAAGTAAAAAAGGGACCATTTTGTGACATCGGTATACCCTACAAGCATCATCTTCTTCATTTTTATTGTGGTTTTGGAAATTGCTTCAACTTCCCCAATTAGCAGTTGTGTGTAATGGTGGCTGTAATGATGCATGTGCGAGCAAGCAAAGCGAGCGAGCAGAATTTTTCAATTTTTGTTGTTGTAATGCTGAAGTTGTTGGGTCGTGCATTATTCACAGCGATATAATGAAAATGACAATAGCAAATTCATTTCGGGGGAATGTCGAATGATCTTTTAATTCGTACATTAACCCTTTCATTTTTCTTTCGATATTAACATACTTTATGCGATCTGTTTGATTTCATTATAATTATACTATAAGAGCGAGTTTTTGGGACATTTTCATCAGATTTTGCTCTTACTTGGTGTATATTATGGGCACATTCGAGCAAGCGAAATAAGAAATCCTTTGCTACGGAGGGGGGGGGGGGGGGGTGGGCATTGTGCCACTCTTGACTCCAGCTCCGGTGCCTTACATTGTATAGTTGTAATATAATATACATTAGGTACCTGTTACTACATAAAGCCTAACCGATTCTTTGAAGCTAGATATGGCTCTTTTGGCAAGAAACAGTGGGAAATTTTGGTAAAAAGGGGGCACTTATCAGAAGAGGAAAGGGCGCTTATTAGAAGTGAAAAGGGGCACTTATGAGAAGAGGAGAAGAGGACATATTAGATAGTAAAATGAGCACTTATCAGAAGTAAAGAGAGGGCACTAATCAGATTTGAAAAAGTGCAGTCATCATAAGGGGAAAGTGGGAACTTATTAGAACGGGAAAGGGACATCTATCAGAAGTAAAAATGCACTTATCAAATGAGAAAAGGGCACACATTAAAGAGAAAATGGGGGTAATTATCAGATTTGAAAAGGGGCACTTATCAGAAGGAGAATAAAGGGCATTATCAGAAGGGGAAAGGGCACTTTTTAGAAAAGAAAAGGGGCACTTGTAGTAGTAAAAAGGGCACTTATCAGAGAGACCTCGGGCGGTATTCTGGAAGCTCCCTTGAAAATCTGTGAGCCAATTATTATTGCACTCTTTCATGTGCATCATGTTTGATTGGCATATCCAACGACTTATAGTCGTTGCGAAAACTAGTCAAGGTCTGACTACTTTTATTAATAGTTATCGTCGAGTATGGTGAGGTCTGGTAAGTATTGAGCGACCACGAGTAAAACAAAAGATACTACCTGTATATACGGTAGAGAGCATTTTATTTTTGTTTCCCATACATATACACATGGTAAAGAATATGTTTTATATCTTATGTGTAATGTTTTGTTTTACTGTCAATAATAGACATTCTTCTTGTTTACATGCAATATACATAAGAAATATAATATACTAATCAAACAAAAATACAAACATTTACATACATGAAGTAATATACGTTAACAATTTGTCGAAATTCTAATTAAATGAAACGTGTCAGATCTTTTAAAGACAAACATTATAAAAGGATGAACTAATACTGATTTCAACTCATCATTCGGCAGATATACGCGGTGGCAAACTGAAGTGGAATATAAGATTTACAAATCAAAAAACAAATATTAATATCACCTTATCAAACTTTTAACTACATGTACTAGGAGAAATGTTTAACGGTAGATTTTGAAAGTTCTTTTTTCAATATTTAAAATTTCTGTTATTGCTTAGTCAGTTACGATACGGTATAACTTACACCATTCTCTGTACACTTATACTACAAACAACATAGCAGAATCAAGCGGACTACACATCTAGAGATTAATACTACTCTAAGACTTGATACACAAACATGAAATAAGTTGCACACGTATACATGTTTGTAAGATTCGAAGAAAGTTCAACTGAAGCGATTTATTGACATAGCAGCTTATACAATCAAGGTTAAATTTCTTTTAATTGTCTCTTTATAGAGATGACCCGACGTTTAATCCGGTGACAATTGTGCCAGGCTTTATTTCTTCAAAGATATTTTAGGGTTAGGTTTTATCTTTGGGGTTTCAGTTTCGCTATATGTTTGGTACAGGGTTAGGGTTTGATATAGTGTTTGGTCCAGGACTGAAGTTGAAGAAGGAGTTGACCGAGGAGTAAAATTAATGTCGCCGTGTTAAACATGTTAAAGTTATGACATCATGGGATGTCTAATGGGGGGGGGGGGGGGTGGGGGGATGCTCGTGTTTCGTTTTCCGAAGGTTCACAATTCCGAAGGTCCGTAACTCCGGAACACACATTTCATAATTATTCAGATAATTAAATAGGGTTCATAATTCCGATCATTTGATGCATTAATCCGAAGGTTCGTATTTCCGAAAATGAAATGAGTTATCATTTCGGCAGCAGGTGGGTGTGTTGCCGGTTCTTCTTGGTGACCTTCTTGGTGTTATCCTTCGCAGCCATCTTCCACTCAATTCAATTCAATTTCAAGCCATTTATTTCCAACTTTTCAATATAAGTGTACAAAGTAATAAATGAGCGAAATAATGTACATGTGTTTTTAACAAAAATACGACATAATACATAGTACAAATATGTACATATTTGGAGGACACACCTCTCCTGATGACGGACAGTCAACCTGTCCGAAACGTCGAGTCTTCTCCACTTTCAGCCTTCAAATAGGATTCACATAATTCCGAAAATAAAAAATGGTTCATAATTCCGAAAATGCAAGAGAGCTCTACATAACTTTTCGGAATTACAAACCTTCGGAATTATGAACTCTTTCCCATTTTCAAATTATGAACCCCTTTCCACTTTCGAAATTACGAACCCTATTTCATTTTCGGAAGTACGAAACCTATTTCATTTTTATGAATTATGAATCCTTTTTCATTTTCGAAACTATGAACCTTTGGAATTAATACGAACCTTCGGAATAACGAACTTTCGGAAAAACGTAATATAACCGTCTACAGAAGATGCATTTAATATGCGTTACCATGGTTACGGTTTCTTCGACTGACTGAATTAACGGGTTTATGAACGTGAGACTGTGATACATTCGTAAAGACAATCGGACACGTCGGTATGTCCAAGCTCCCTGCCCGTAGCACACGGGGCGTTATTAGTATAAGTTTTCGAATGTGTCGACGTGAACGCCGTCCTAGATCCTCCCAGCAACAATGGACTGCTTTGTGACCGCGCTTTGTGCAAGAACGGCTCACCCGTCCACTGGCTTCTTCCTCGTCCACTTGTCAGATCGAGAACGCGTCAAACATGTATATTGCCGTCTTCACTAAATCGTGAACCTCGTTTCACCCACTGTTAGCTTCATGCTTCACCTACTTTGTATGCAATTAACACAAAACAGTCCAATGTCGCTGGGAGGATCTTGGACGGCGTTCACGTTGACACATTCGAAAACTCTCTATTTGCTGATGGAGGACTGCGTCACCACGTTCTCTGACATTGAAGCCATTGCGTTGAATTATTCGTGCATGGACTGACTGTCTCCATATATTTAATTTGTGAAGGTAATAACGAAGTTGAGCCTGGGCACAGAGGCTGTCTACACTGGATGCTTGCCTATGAGTTCTTTGTAACAAATTATGCGCGTTTCGGCATCCAATGTGTCAAGGCTTCATGCGCCGAGCGTCCGCCATCAGCAAATAACAAGGCGTCATAATGCTGTCGTATGCCTGCGTCAGCTACTGGCACTGTCTTTAAAGCGCCATGGGAGTGCGACATCATACTAAAAGTGAATGCAAAATATAAATGACGTCTCAAGTACCACGGGCATCATGCGTCTTCCCCGTTGCCTGTTATTTAATTCAGTTGTTACTCTGTCTGCGTATGTTTATGTACGTGTGATACATTGTCCTTTTCTTTCATTTCCACTGCCCGGTTCTCGTACGTGTACTCCTCCTAGGGTTGGATAATGAAAAAAAAAGAAAAAAGGAAAATAATAACACTGTTATCAGTCGTAGAAGCAGTGGTAGTAGGGGTAGTAGTATAGCATTAGTGGTAGTAGTAGTAGTAGTAGTAGCAGCAGCAGCAGCAGTAGTAGTAGTAGTAGTAATAGTATTTGTATTATTATTATTATTAGTAGTATTATTATTATTATTATTATTAGTAGTAGTAGTAGTAATATCAGTAGTAATATAACAGAAGCAGCAGCAGCAGCAGCAGTAGTAACAGTAGTAGATCTATTGATAAAACTATTAATATATTATACGCACCTCATTATTTTTAAACTCCTCCCCTACCCCACATCTAAGTAGGATCTTCCATTTCTCAGGTAGGCAGCAGTACATCTTATCGACGATTGGACATATTAAACGGGGGTCGAGTTTCTTGGGATCCTGCGGACCTGTAAGCGGAAAAATCCTAAATGATATTTTTCCTGTGCTGTGGTGATGTATTTCAGTATTTTTATAATCATTTTTAAATTGTTCAACGAATTATTGTTCTACCTTTCCCCATGTAATTTTGAGGATTTGGTCAAGATTGTACGTGATAATAGCTGGACGGCAAGATTTTTTTTTTAGGCAGTTTGGTCAAGATTTAATAGGCAACTTTTGCTTTAGGTCTACTTCAATGCTCTTTACTGAATTAAACTGAAATTCACTGAACAAATTGAATGAAAGTACATTTTATCCTAGCTGAACCCTACTAAATCAAACTGATCTGAAATGAATCATCCTATAATGAACTGGGCTAAACTGGACTGAAAGGAAGTTCATTAAAAGCGCATTCAATCTTCACTGAAATACACCTATACTTTAATAACATGAATAAGTAAACTTACACAAATTTTATCCCTGTGCACACATTGTAATTAAATAAACATACCTAGTTATGGCTTATAGAATGAATCAAATACTATTGAAATGCACTTAAATAAAGAGAAGGGAACGGTTAAGTGTATTTGACTCTAATTAACTGATATCAATTTTTATTACATTACCATATATAGATATGTACATGTAACGCGATCGCAAAGACTTTCGAAAAGTAACCTAAGGCAATTTTCAATAGCCTTATACAATACACCTTCTGAAATATGCGAGCATTACGATGACGTATCGCGTAATCCGAACATCCGATTTCTTTGGGATATACAATAGCGTATTGAAATTGTCCTTGAGTTTATTTCTCGAAAGTATCATGTTATTCATACCTGTCAGAAAACTAACGATGTTAGCAACAAAAACCGTGACCATCCAGGAACTAACTGCATACCATGTGTAAGAAAGCTTGTAGAAATTCACCAAGGCAGAACTAAAGGGTTTACAAAAAAACAGAAGCAAGAACATCTTGAGAGGTTTTGCTATAACATTTCCAGCATGGTGGTTCGGGCGGCGTGACAAATTTGCTAAAGCTGGTTGAGAGAGATAGTTACGCCACCAGAAGATGCTTCTTATTGGTCAGTCATTTCATGGAGCCTCAAATAGTTCTGTCGGTTATTTTTTACGTAATTCATTATGGCAAATATCTCTCAATTTTCAGGTAACAAGATTCCGATTTTCAAGAGAATCAGTAATTTAGATAATAATGGCATATTATAAATTTGTGTTCCAGTGCGCAAAATTTCATGTGTGATGTTGGTTTAGTATCTCTATTATCTCTATGAAGAATCTCCCAGAAGGAACTATAGGACCTTTATGATTTCATCAACGCCTGCGCTCGCGTGTGTTTGTCACAACTACTAGCTGTTCCGACAGAAAAAGGAAAAATCAGAGCAGCCGATTGGTGAAAGTTTGAACAAAATTGGACAAGCAGTAAGAAAGTTACGAATTCGGGAAAGTTGTAATCACTATTATGGGAACTTAAAATTGCCCGAATCGGTAATGTCACTGTGATGTAGTGGCAGACAACTCCCCATTTGCTTCAACACACAAAATGACTTAATTAAATGTCGTTTTTTCAAAATAATTTTTACTCAGTAGGATCTTTTTCTTTTAGGAGGACCTGTCACAATATAATATCTACAATATATTTTGAGTACTGCCCCGAGGGAAAAGACGCTTCTGAGAAAAACCGGAAAATCAATGATATTTTTGTTGACAACCGCCCGTATGTCACAATCATCGATCTCTACCAGTGGATAAAGCAACGTCCTCTACATTTGATGCGACCCGGCGCGACGCGTCGCCATGTTTGGGCTCGTAGATAAACACCGCTGCAGTACTGTTTCAATACAATTTTATGCATTTTTCGAATAAAAATATTCAACACCGTGAAGTCTTTTCCCCGAATTAACTGCAAAATCAGGCAAAACAAGTGTACCCTTACAAATTCTAGAGGCGATATAATTTGACTATTAGTATGATGTCTTTTTTAAATAAAAAAATACAGCAGACGATGCCCTACGCTATGTCCCACGCGGTAGTACTGTGTTTGAGTGTAGGGCTCCTAATTTTGGTTGTGCGGCCGTATCAACTGCTCGCATAGAGCCGTGCGTACAATGAGATATCCACGTAAGGTAGAGATCGATGGTCACAATCGACTCACCAAATTGCCAATCTGAGATTCGCATAGATTTAGTGATCTCATTTTTCAAACATCCATAACTTTTTTATTCCTTGTCCAATTTCTTTCAAACTTTCACCATCCTGTCTTCTTAGGTTTTTGCTTTTACACTTATCATCTTAGTTAGTATCAAGGTTGGATTGCCCTTTAAGTTAGTAATAGGAGATTGTATACTTTGCAATTGATTCGGATCAATCGCAACTCTTTATAAAACCGGGGCCTTAAGTTACCCATGTGGAGCATCCGTCGTGAAATCGTCATCGACTAAGGTTATCGTTGATAAGTAAGTTGCGTTCATCATGGTGTCCGTCGTTGAGTAATAAGACGTGTTCGACATCGGGCAATTTTCAGTGGTCAGCGGGGGATCATCGGGTGGGTTAGGGTAGATCTGTGCCCCAATACCAATCCAAAAGGAATAGCCTAGACCGAGAAGTGTACCGGCAATGGCACCCTGAAGTACGACAAACCGAAAGAAAAACAAAAGTCAGCATTTTGTACCTCCTCACTTGTTTTAAAATACAGTAGTCCAGACGACTGTAATTGCGATGTCGAAACCTCGCTAGTCTGCAAGCACAGACCCTAATATGACACTTCAATAGTAATAATAATAATTACAGTTATATAGCGCATTATGTGAATACTTCAATGCGCTTTACCATGTTATTTATTATTACCCCTGGTCATTGGATTTCAAGCCCGCACACAAGGATGCACCATCTCCACTCCTTAGGGAGTCTTGAGAGAAGCCTAACCCGTTTCCTACTGGCTGTGTCAGGAGCAGTTATGGTACATGACCTATGACGGAATTCAATGAATTTGATACCATTTCAATGGGAAGACTGTACTAAACCCGTTTTTCTAAGTTTGCGATTCAGAAATATTAATTAACGGAAGAATTTTGAATCGAAAGTCATGAAATTTCTTCCGTCCTTGAACAACCCTCTGTTCAGTGCGCCGATAATGACGTCATTCTAGGGACAAGCACGGTCGAACTCGTGTCCATACATGTATATAGTTTACAATGTAATTCGGCTGTGTTTGATCGTTCCCCATAACAAAAACACAATTCTAAACCACTTCATTGACTTGGAATTCATTTCAAATTTCGACAGCATTATTGAGAAACTAGTGATAATGAATTTGAGATACATGTAAATCTGGTGGCTGAATTAAAAACAATGAGAATTCACAATCTAAACGCTACCTATCGGAATTGTATTTGGTTTTTTGTATGCAGCCAGCGAGTAGGATTGGGATCGGCCCCACTGCAATATCTGGCAAATAAATTATAAGCATTTAATCATTATCCATTTCATTGTTGAACTATCGGCACTTCTGATATGGCAATTCATATTCTTTTAGAATTCTTTTAGACTTCTGTATTACTTCGTGAGTCTATATCATTTCATTTCATGATATAATTTTGCTTGACTTGATCGCCAGCCTCGTCGCGTCGATCGAACTTGCATGCTGAGAATTTTTCATCAGCAGCGCGCGTAGCATGTTGTTTCCAGCACTTTGTTTCCAGCGGTCAAAACATTTTTTCAATTATTTACGCGAATATATTTTATAAATCTTAAATCAAATCCCTGAGAAACTTACGACTGACAAATGTAAAAAAAAATCCATTTTCAAGTCGGTGTCGATGCCCGTGTCGAATTTTGTTCGACAAAATAAAAGGGTCCTAAATCTATACGCACACGTAATAAATGAATGCAAACCTTATTTTTTCAACACAGCTAAAACAGGTCCTCGCATAAAAAAGGGTAGGCTTTACCGACAAAAAAGTGAGATTGAACGCGCACACATTATAGTGACACTTCTGTGAATACTAGTCGTGTTGCGATCCTAATTAAGTCGCAGAGAACGTACTAAGATCGCTTAAAATGTCAACTTGAAGTCATAGCACGCACATAGTTTGGTTTGGATAAAGTTCTTACATGATTCTTTAATTCGTTCATACTTAAAAAATTCAGCGTACATTTATTATCGATGCACACTGTGTACCATCTGAAAACGCTTGATAAAATGCATGTTTATTGGGTAGGATTTTACCCAACAAGCGAGAATGTTACCTTTTTACTCAATATTGGGTAAAATTCTACCCAACGTGTTTGAGTATGTGCCGAGTTTTCAAGGCTAATTCCCTATACTTGGGCCAATAAGAAATATATATGTATATACTGTATATATATGTATATTTGACTAACGGGTACATTAGGTCGACACCTAACAATGGAGTTTATTCCGTCATAATAGCGACCCCTACATTAGGTCGACAGTTGGTACATTAAGTCGACAGTTGAACAAAGAAAAAGAACAAAAACTGTCCTCCTAATGTACCCGTTAGTCGTTTATATATATATATATATATATACCGTATATATATGTTATCTCAAATCTCGATCTCACGGAGTTTTATTTACTTCTCTTTTTGATATTCTTACTTATCTCCGAGCAGAACTTTTTGTTTATATATATATATATATATATATATATATATATATATATATAAACACCTATCGGGTACATTAGGAGGACAGTTTTTTGTTCTTTTTCTTTGTCCAACTGTCGACTTAATGTACCAACTGTCGACCTAATGTAGGGGTCTCTATTATGACGAAATAAACTGTATTGTCAACTGTCGACCTAATGTACCCGTTAGTCAAATATACATATATATATACATATATATATATATATATATATATATATATATATATATATACCGTATTGTCACCAGTCGTGGAGGGGTTTGACAGTATATTAATACATGGTTGGGAGTGCGTTGGTGCGATCTGGCAACACAAAGGTTTTTATCGTGGTGTACTATACGCACGAGGCGCAAGCTGAGTGTGTTTGACACCACGATAAAAACCTGCGTGTTGCCAGATCGCACTAATGCACGAACTCACAACCATGTATTAATAGTTTTATAAAACGGGTCGGCAATATGATTATGAAGTCTATAAAAATGGTTACGAACCCCATAGAAACGCCAAGAGTCGCACAGTCATGGAGGCTGCCATTTGCTTTCCTGGAGGACATCACAGAAGCGCAGCCAACAAAAGTCATGCGCGTTTCAGTGCGCACATGTAATCCCTGCGCCAAAATGACAATTAAATTACGCGATTTCATTGCGTTTTAAGTTTGCACGCACAAGAGTACGCATACGCACAGCTCAGACGTGGTTTAGAGCCTTTTTGCCGATTGTTATCACTTTTTTTGCACGGTCACATGGTGTTATTTGACCAATCAGGATGGCTACATTCTTGAACCCGTTTTATAATTTGGATTAATAATTTTCAGAAAATACAATAGTTGTTGAGTTATCACCCACCATTCGATGCCGAAAATGCTTGTGAATAAAATCCACCTAAAACATTGCATCTTGCCTCTACGGCGCGAACGCTACTGCGGCGCTTATGCGGGGCTTCTGCTGATCCATGCAGTGTCGCCGCACATTGCAGCAGTGGTGCCGCACACTTCGCAAATGATATTGCGAAGAAGGATTAATCTAAGATAAATCTGTTGTAAAAAATATTCACTTAATAATATATGCAGGAAGCTATCTGGCTATCGCATTGTCTTTGCGGGATTGCGCAGGCGCACTGTGTAATGCGCCTGTCGGGCTGCCTACGTCATGATTTGTGTGTTGTAGGAATGGCGCGTCACGACTGGAGCATATAGGCATTCTCGGCAAGCCAGCCAACTTTGAACAAAGATGATTTATTTCCAAAGTATTTTTTATGCAAAAAATTTGTCTGGCCAACATCGATTATGGAACTTAAGCTCTGTTACATCGAAATCAGAAAATATGGTACATATTATTTATTTTGTTTCAGTCTGCTAATTAGAGGACGTTCTTGTTCTACCAAATAATTAGCAGAACATAAAAAAATCCCTGTGGATAATTCTCTTTGGAAACGAACTTTTCCTGCCGTCATTCTTTGCGCGATCGGCAGCGAGCGAAACGCCGCATAGTTGTTCCTTATTAATTATGATACAAATATCTGCGAGCCAATCGCATCCGTTCATTTCGCTCTGAAGAGACTACAGGGCAGTTGACACAGGGCGTTGCAGTAATGAAGCTGTATTACAAGGATGTGCCACGACTGGAGACATTACGGTATATATATATATATATATTTGAAATTATGGTGCATGAATCATGTATTTATGTATATTGCATAAATACATGATGACTATTATACATGAAGAAGAAAAATTCGTTTTTAAGGTAAATCTCCTAACCTTGGAATTGACCCATGGAAAGAACATACCACTGGAAAACAGACCAAGAATAGGACCTCCGAATATCCCGAAGATATTCATCGCAAACTAAAAAAGATAGGGGAGAGAAATAATAATTGTTAAATAATAATTCTGAAGCCCGGCTCACACGAGGCGTCATTTCGATTGCGTCATTACCTGCGCCAATCGAGCCTGTGAACGCAAATTACACATGCTGTTTGCACTATTCATTTTGCAATTACTCTTTAAGACGATATATCGCCAAATTCACTAACGCGGTCCTTACTTCAGCAAATGGCGCCTCAGGTGAACCGGGTTTTAAGTCATTTAGTTAGAGAAAAGGCCAAATCGACTTCAAATCGGGGACGGCCTTTGCAACTGTTTCGAGGACACTACGATTCTCAGCTGATCGGGCGGTTTCCTCATAATGAACCACAACTACGATTTTAGAATCATGTGACTAATACGAAATTTAATCGGTAGGAATTTACATGTGTAAATTTTCATACCCAAGGTAATCAATGATTTTGGAATCTCTTACAAAATCAGACCGCAGTCGGACCTCATAATGGGCGGTGGGCTTTAATTCAGCTTCTATTGTAGGCACAGACCCGATTACGTAATCTGAGGGTTGGACCATAGAGTTAACATACGCACCATAGACGGCTCGCCCGAGCAAGGGCAAAACATCGCTATAATACGCGGGTCCGCTCGCTGTTCATGAGGACCGCTATTCATTTAACACGCGTTATGATTAGCGATCCTTATGAATAGTTATGAATAGTGGTCCTTATGAACGGAGGTCCTTATGGATAGCGAGGTAATATGTCTATGTTGTATCCTACGCTAGAATCTCTTCTTTCTCGAAGAAAATCTTGTAAATTCTTTACACTAAACTTATCAAAGGACAGTAATTAGGAAGCCATCAAACAAAATCAAAAGTTGAGCAAGGTAATCGTAGACTAGCAGTGAAAATACGAATGAAATAAAAATACGAGGTAACGGAAATCGGCGCGGAGCAATACCAAAAGCACGAATCCAATATTGCGGTATGTCAAAGCTTGGCCAACCTGGTTACTATTACCAGGCATTACGTCATCGCGCTCGCATCGCCGAAACTGGGCTCGTGAACTCACGAACTTCAAGCTCTTAAAAGGGCCCCTGTAACCAAACACAACCCAATGCAATTTTTTTGCTGTTGATGTGCGGGGATGCATACAACTAATATTCTGTTATTCAAACATCATTTTTTCCAAGCTCCTAAGCTCCACCCTCAAAAAAGCTCCAGATCTCATTCCTGAAATGACATCATCTGTCAATCATCAGTCAGCTACACTAACATTCTACAATAGACAATGGAATGTAACTTCCCCCAGCTCAGCACATGCTCATAATAGAATTGCATGCTTTCAAACAATACCTCCTCATTTCCACTCTTTTCCTGGTGATGCTACAGCATGTCTGACATAGCAACTACTATGTAGGCATTGTATGGTCTATTAGAACTGATGGTCATCTCTGGCAAAGCTACATACCATACTGACGTCACTGCAGGAATGAGATCTGGAGCATTTCTTTAGGTGGAGCTTAGCATGTTTGAGAAAATGATTTCAAGAAATATTTCAAAATCTATGAAACATATTTAGATGTTTGAATAACAAAATATGAGTTGTATGCATCCCTGCACATCAACAGAAATCAACTTGCATTTGGGTTGCAGGGGACCTTTAAACCGATCATTTCAAACACAACCTCAGATACATGTATTTCCTTTATAGTACTCACTTGTTGACTTTGATCTCATGACAGTTCATTGAATTGTAACAGATGTTTATACGGTGAAAATTTTGATCAATGTGCAATTGGATATTACATAAGATCCTTCTTCAACCAACGTTTTCAATTTACAAAGATTTCTTTAAATCTATTCATCTATTCATCTTGTTATGAAGAAAGAGGCCCGTCATATATTAACACTGTACATTGTAATTACGTCATTTATTTTTGTGAAAGAAATGACACGACTTCTGTCAAGGTTTATAGATTTAAAATGAAAAAAGGAGAAATAGACCTAAATATGGAGTTAATGAAGTTATCTCACCTGTAGGATAGAACCCATTTGAGAAGCGAGTAGTGCAGAGAGCAAGATGATAACACCAAAAGTCATTGCTGCCAGGAGAGGGAAGCAAAGGGCAAAAGAACAAGATTAAAGAAAATCTTCTTAGACTGTGTTGCATGACTCTCTGTCTCTCTCTTTCCATCTCTCCTCTCTCTCTTTTCCAGAGAAGTTACTAATTTGTTTTCCACTGTTCTGCGATTCCTTGCAATGTGTCCCGTACTAAATTTTCTTTTTTATCCATACTGAATCCATACTGATATGACTACTGAATAGTGGTTCTTCCTAGCATCACTACCTTTATTTACTGTCATATCAAAATTTTGCTTTAGATGAAATATATGGATAAATGTCATATGTCATATGGGAAACATTGCACGGAATCGCCCTATTCACGTCCCAACTCCAAGGCTATTGGTCGCTGTTAAAATTGATAGATTAAAAATGATAGATTAAGAGCGTGCTTTTTCTTACCAAGTGCTTTGGAGATCCAAGTGTATCTACTATCACTGATGTTGGGCCAGATAGCTTTAACGATGTCCTCACCGGTGACAGCAGCTAGGGCGTTTAAACCTGATGAGATTGAGCTGAGAAAAAAAATCAATCATAAAGCGATTTAGGGCCCCTGTTTGGAAATGTTATAGTAGTAGTAGCAGTAGTAGTAGTGGTAGTAGTAGTAATAATAACAATAATAATTAATTAAAATGATAATAATAATAATAATAATAATAATAATAATAATGATATAATGATAAAGATAATACTAATAAAGATAATAATATGAATAATATTAATAATAAAGGTCATAATAATAGTGATAATGATGATAATAATAAACAATAATAATAATAAATCGTCGCTGAATTCACGAAGAGGCACAACCTCCCGCGTATCTTTCAAAACACATTCTAAGAAAAACGTGATTCAAATTTTTGCATATGCAAATTTGACTTAAAGTTAGAGTTAAATTTGATAAATCATATATGTACAACATGTACCGTATATTAAAGGGGAATAAAAGCAACAAACATTAGCCTATAATCATGTAGATAATTGGCAGCCTATTACAAATATCTTGAGATTACTCCTATTTGATTATTTAAGAAGGAGAACAATGTCTCCAAAACTTGCAGCTTCCTTGCTTGACATTATCCCATGGGGGCTGCCATTTTCTTTACAAAGTAATGTCAGAGCAGTTCTATTTGTGAGATACCCACTGACCTATAAACTTAACTACCATGACACTCATGATCAGCTGTGGAATGCATGACACTGGATTATCTCGTAATAAACCATTTTTGTAGTCATGTACATTCAAATGAAGATACTTTTATCCTTTGTGTCAAGATAGGTTCAGCTGTTTCTTTTGTTAAGCAGGATTTGGCATGCACTTGTAAGTTGTTTGGTCTGACAAAGGTTTGTCAATTCTTCAAAGAAGTGACTAAGACCTACAACTGCTCTTAGATATCACCTGTGCGAGACCTGTGCAAGGTTACAAACATTCGTGTCAATAAGCCAGTTCGGGGTTAGCGCATGGTACAAATGACCCCAAATATCCACAGATATTTTAGACATGGAGGGTCCCTTTATGTGCACTTCAGAAAAATAAATCTGGGAGTGATAGAGGTGCCTCATGAATAGCTTTTGTTTCCCCCTTTAAAAAGAATACTTCCACCTGGATATCATGGAATGCACCATTAGTGCATAATCGAATAATGATTACATGACATTCATGAGCACATATCGAATATTAGTGTCAGTGGGTTTTAGAATTTGGTACAGATGACCTTTATCTGCTCATGCTCAGATTGCATCCCCGAAGTGGCTTATTCGTGTCACTTCGTGAAAAAAAGTAATATGCGTACCGTAATGCGCACTACACGTTAATTAGCTCCTTTTTGCCACGGACACACTTTACATACGCACTAACTCTATGGATGCGCGCGCTATTTATTCATACGTGCGCTCCATTCACCATAACGTAAAAAAAAACAACAACGTTCGTGTCACTTCGTGAATTAAATGGTTGGCCTTTTTGAGGTTCTTATTTTGATCATACCATTTTTTGCAGAATTAATCAAAATCGATATTTGAAAGTTCGTTATGTGATAAATGATGGAAAATAGATGCTAAAAATTGAAGAAAAAATGAAATTTGATATTTTACGCAGTTTGTGGTCTTCTTGCCACTTCGTGAATTCAACTACGAAATAGAGCATTCATAATGCACAATCGAGGTAGTAAAATATTCTGAGGCACATAGGGATATCAATAGCAATTATTTATTCTTGTTCTTGGAAGTTAAAATTATTTGAGTTTTTTTTTCCAATTTGTTTTTCCCCCACAGTAAGGTGTTTTATTGAATAATAGCACAGTATGCATTTTCATGATGGGAAAAAACAGCTAATAAGTGTAGAAAACACCCCAAAACAACAACATACAAACAATAACTGATCACAGTATTATGATAATGTAACACATGTAACACAGGTCATTGACAGTGCACAACCATAATTAAGATTGAAAGAGGACTAGAAGTGTAAAATAATACACTGTCAATTAAAACATCTTTGCGACATTAGTCGAAAAGATTATTAAAATTTAACGAACATCTTTCAAATAAATCTTGCTTCATATTTTCACAGAAAATGTTTTTTTCAGAAACGAAATAACTCTTTACCTCGTTAAGAACTGTCTGTGGTATGAGGCGAATTCCAGCCAATTTAATTTTATAAATTATCCATTTATGCCAAATGATAAGCGTTTTTAAGGCTTTATTGAATTTAGTGGGTGTGATTCCAAAAAGAATACTTTCGGTAGTTAATTTTGTTACAAATTTGCATCTTTCGTACAATCTCTTTTGTTTTGACTTTAACATCCCTGATTCTTACCCGGTAGATTGCACGATCCGTGGTTAAAATACTGAGACCCTAAAAGGCACCCGAAAAAGTCGATAACATTTTGTCGCTTATATCAGAGATTTTAAAAATAAGTTAGCCCTTATAAACCTTAAAGACCCTATCCAAAGCCAATACAACTACACATCAATGGAAAGCTGACGAGACGTAGAATAAAATTATTCATAGATAAAAATTATTTTCCTTTCAGTATTGCACAAAAGCAGATCGAAACTTCACTGAGCCGCCCCTCCCAAATACGTGTCAACAGTAGTCGAATGAGCCGTTATTTATGACGTCATCCAATGCAGACCTTGCTTATCGGCTCGCAGATGGCCTGCCGGTGTAGCGGCACATACGGTTCTCCGGCAGATACCGTATCCGCCGGCAGATATCGCTATACCTCTGAACCATATCTGCCGGGTTTGACGCTTGCAGATTTGGTTCCCCGGCGGATTTGGTTCCACGGCGCTGCAGATAAGGTGTATTGTATATTGGCAGATTTGTACGAGACACTCTCGTGCCTAATAGACCTGTTTACTAAGTGATTCAAATTTATGGATGTTTCTTTCCTGGGGACCTAGTCAGTGGCGTATCCAGGGGGTGGCGCAAAAAACTAGCAAAAAAAAAAAGTTGTTCATTAAATAGGCTTCAAAATTGGTCACATATCCTATAGGATTATTTTGCATCTCAACCCTTCTTCAGAAGCAAAAATTTTCAAAGGGGAGGCCCCTCCCCTTAGACCCCTCCCCCAGGACGGCGATCAATAATTCCTGGCGCCCCCCCCCCCTATTGGGAAATCCTGGATACGCCCCTGCTAGTAACGAGGTATTTCATTAACATGTTATTAATGAATGAACTACAATACTTGGAATGCAGTTTGCATACATTATTTGTTGCTATGTCTAGGTACGGTATCTGCCGGGGTTGGAACATGATCCGCCGGCAGATAGTGTTCTTGGCCGTTTTTAGAACGGTATCTGCCGATCCCCGTATCTGCCGCTACACCGGCCAACTGACTAATCGTAGGTACCGTCTAATCGTAGGTTCCTCTAGCCGGAAGTTTCTTTTGATTTGAAGAGTTTCTTATCGAGGGTAAAAAACGAAACAAAGTGAGCACTACACAGTACACTTTTCTATGTGCAAACGCAGGGGATCACAATTATGCACACACGTCACCAGCGCAGCTCTACACGACACGACGTCATCAAATCCAAGCCTGTTTGGACGTCGATAGCTGCCCGTTTTCGAAGCTCTCGAGTTCGAGTGTTTCGAGAGAGATTACTCTCCTGGCAGACAATGAAATCACATGCAACTGGCATTGTTGTATTAAGCTTTCCATTGACGTGTAATTGGCCTCATTTATTTTCCTCTTTGGATAGGGTCTTTAAACCTTAAAGTTGAAAACATTTTTGTTCTCAGAGATTGTTGTTTTCTGGAATCGTGACCCCTTCCCACACATAATCCTCGATCCGCTACTGACTTAGGTTTACCTGAGGGCTGCACTGAAGACGGCTGATATAAGCAGACCCGGTAGACCGGGCATCGAACCGAATAAATCCATGATGAAATACGGCATCATCTGTCGAAGAGAGGACACTTGTTCACAATTTGTCACTCAGTGTGGGACTAGAATCCAAGGAAATAGCTATAATTCATGCATTACATAAAACAATTATTTAATACCATTGATCGCCGTGGTAGGGAGTTATTTTTACAAATACAATAAATGTTCATCTTCACTTTCAGTTCAAACGGATAACTCAACGATTGAAAAGGAATTGTTTATTATAAAATGTTATTAAACGGATGTAATTGATCGTTGATTTTCATTATCATTTAAATCATGCGTAATCCTTTCTATATATTGTTATAAATGTTCTAATGTGATCTTTTGTACAGTTTTAACTGTAATTATTCATTTTTCATGCAGAGTTTTTCATGCAGGGCTCTGTGGTGGACCAGTATTTTATAGGTTTTCCCGCTCGATTTCTATTTTTGTCAGTCAAATTAATTTAGATGCATTCAAATTCAGACACTATCGTCTAACGATCGATATCGGTCTTTCAAATTTTGAATGGATTCATTGAAATTCTTTTCGAGACAAGCGGATTAATTTATGAACACTGAAATTCATTTATGGACAAGATTATTTAAATTAATATCATTCCATTTTACTTAATCCACATTCGATTTATTTTCAGGGCATTCAAATTAGCGATCGTTCTTACGAATTCGTTTTAGTACTATACGGTTTCAAATTTCGTGCATTAGATTTCAATGTTCATGCATTCAACCCCAGAGGGGCCTGTTTGGGCATTCACTTTCAGTTTAAGGAATTCATTATAAAGTCATAGATTCGTTGATCAACTTTCACGGATTTCGGGGTTTTTAATGTACTCAAACTTACACTGTCTCGTATATTTAAAGGGAGGGAATTCCAAAATTTAGGAGCTGTATATGAAAAAGTATTCTGGGTTAATGCCGTACGAGTTCTTGGCAAGTGATATAGATTGATTTGTCTGGTTGGGTAATGATGGATCTCATTATTTGCTGTAAATATATTATTGAAGACAGTGGGCAATTCATGATTATGATACTGAAACATAAGTACAGCAAGATTGAGGCGGTAAATATCATAATTTTTTAGTACATTATTAGAGTGAAAAAGACCATCAATGTGGTGGCGATAATTAACATTACTTATAATTCGCATAGCCTTTTTCTGTAATAAAAAAACTCTGTCTAACAGGCATGTCGCACTGTTTCCCCAGGCTAATATTCCATAATTTAGATATGGTAAAACTAGTGTGGAGTATATAGTTTTCCAAAAACTTACAATACACATTAAATCGAATGCACTTATTTAAAACTTGCCAGCCTTTTGATGAAATTGAATGACCGAAGAGTAACAGAAGCCGGTTGCAGGTGAAATTGGATGCTTCGATTTCAAACTTTTGCTTGTAAGTCAAATTTGAATGAAGAATTTCAAGAATCTGTTGCACAAAAAGTTAATTTGCACTTGTATAAATGAATTTGGATGCTCACTGGTTAAATCGTTTGCTCTTTCTTCAGATGAGAATGAACCATTTGAAGAATTTGTTGCACGAATAGTTAATTTGGACGAATCAAAGTGAAATTGATTGCTCTTTCCTTAAATCGTTTGCTCTTAATAGGAATCTTGATGACCCATTTGAAAAATTCGTTGCACAGATCACGAATTTGAAGGAGCAAAAACGAAATTCAATTTACATGTACCATGGCGATCATATCGTTTGTGAATTCGAATGCTGGAAATGTGAAATACACTGTTGGTCATAAAGGTGGAATATTTTTTTTCACCAAATTTTCACAGCGTAATTATTACAACATGATTTGAATATGGCATTTATGATGCATGATAACCACTTTACTTTATTATTCTGCCTTTTACACACGTTTGACAGTGATATTTTACAAGTTTATGTCCTAAGCGATGGATGTCATGAGCATAGAACAACAATGACGACAATATACAGTAAATTAAAGGATCATGAGATACAGTATTTATTTTCAATCTCTCTCAGTTTTCCAGATGACTTCTTTTTTTGTGATTTCATGGACAAAGTTGCATCAAACTTGAGTCATTGTTCTTACTCAGTCACTAGTATCGGGTATGTCCACCCCTGGCACGAACCAGCGCATGCAGACGTTGTGGCATGCTGTCCACTAGCTTGTTGATGACGTCAACATGCATAGCGTCCCATTCTTCCCTCAGAGCATCTGCCAACTCCTGCAGATTTTGAGGAATGACCTCTCTGTCGTTGATGGCTCGGCCTAGGGCATCCCATGCATGCTCTATGGGGTTCATATCCGGCGAACAAGCTGGCCATGGCAACTGTACGACGCCCTCTGCCTCCAGGAATTCCCTTACTGCAGCGGCCCTGTGCGGTCTAGCGTTGTCATCCTGCAGTCGGAAATTGTGCCCATACACTCGTCTTGCATATGGAAGACAGTGGAACTCCAAGATATCCCTGTAGGCGGCGGCGTTGACGTTTCCGTCCGGAACCACCAGTGGCGTTTTCCCTCCATAATGGATGCCGGCCCATATCATCACTGAGCCGCCTCCGCCTTGAGTCGTCTCGTGGATACATTCATCGCGAAGGTTTTCCCCGGCTAATCGACGAACTCGTTGTCTCCCATCCTTTCGATCAAGGATGAACCGGCTCTCGTCCGTGAAGACCACATGTTGCCAATGTCCTGGATGAAGCCTTCTGTGCTCCCTAGCCCAAAGAAGACGAGCTACTCTGTGGCGAACAGACAGGCGTGGACATTTGGTCAACCGTCGTGCTCGGTAACCATGTTGGAGCAATCTGCGATTAACGGTTGACCGGGAAACGCTGATCCCATTATATCTCCTCCACAAGCGACGAAGACGGCTCGTGGGCAATTTCCGGTTTCTGCGGCTGAAATTCAACAGCTGGCGATCATCTCTTCTTGTGGTCAATCTGGGACGTCCTGGAGATTTCCGTGGCCGCACATTCCCCGCCTCACGTTGACGTTTCAGGATCTTAGAGACTGCACTCTGTGATATCCCTAGGACTTCTGCGATATCAGTCTGCTTGTAGCCCTCCTGTCGCAGTGCTACCACTCTCTCGCGTGTTGCTGTTGCCGTTGGACCAGGCATAGTCCAGGGAACGTCTCTACCGATTTTTATTTCAAACGGTACAAGGAACTCGAAAAAATGCAACCTTCTTATACACAGTGCTAAATCAGGGAAAGGGACAGAATATCATATGCATAGGCTTTTATAGTCTACAACAAAAGAATTTATTACGTAATCCAAATTTCTCATGTTGTAATGTCACCTGTGTAATGGGGAAACATTATGTAATCACTCAATTACCATTTTGTCTACGCGTAGCCTTTCAAATACCAACAAAACTGTCGATTTTTATTCAAAAATATTTTATTCCACCTTTATGACCAACAGTGTAGATTGAACAAATTGTGAAATTGAACGCGAAAACCTATAATATTTTACATATCTACGTACATAGAAATGACGACAAAGTCTCGGTATGACTTACGACATTGCCATTGCGCATGGGTAGTGTGATAGCAATTATGTAGTTATCAATGTCATATTGATAACTATGCTTTTCCGTACTTAAATCCATACTTTTAAAAAAAAATTGGCACTTGAATATCCTTCGCTGATTATTTACTTATCTTCGACTGTTTCTTGTTCTTTTTCACAACCTTGTAAGACTTAAATTTTATTACTCTCTGGAGCCTATAACCAACAAGCTTTGCTTTTACTTTAGGCTCCTTCATATCCTTATTCCCAATTTTGTTAGTCATTCTCTACAAGTTACAACAAGTAATCCAAAGTGATATAATATATTTTTTATGTACTTATGCTTATTACATAAACACTGTATTATTTTTTATCATTATTTCTAAACAAACCGACAATATGTATTAAAAATGAAATGTGAAATGTGAATATGAAAATAAAGCGAACTTAAATTTGAACTTGAACTTGAAATGAACAGACTGCCCTAAATGAATATGCGATTTAAATATAAGATTAAAGGAATAAATAAATACACAGCTAATAAACTGTCATACTAGTCTTTGTGGTGTCAAATCGTCCATATGACAAAAATATATAATTTGCGTAATTACATCCCTTCTCTTCTCGATGCAATACCATCAAAATTCTCAGGATTGATATGAAATAAATAGTAGATATTTCTCACGAAACATTGCACTCTGCCTCAGAATTGCAAAGACACACGATGACATGGGAATGTAAACCATAGAAATATATAATCCGTGGATAACGCACCTGATCATAGCTATCTACAGCACCATGGAGCTTGGGGTCACATCCAGCATAGTTACCATACATGACCACGCCCACTATGTGGGGTAACAACTGTACCACTATCATGCCGAACGTGGCTATCAATAAGGCTCTGGGGAAAGAAAATGTAAAGAGAGTGGAGGGAGGGTAAAAAAAGAAATGATCATTTTAAAGAATGGTAGCAAGATATAAATATGTATAGTGTTGCTGTTGACATGTTCCTTCGACTTCGCTACATTCATTATTATAAAAAATAAGCCGACTCGCTTTAAAAAAAAACCCATTATGCTAAAGGCTAGGAACAAAGGCATTTATTTTTTCTTTAAACATGTTAAACGTTCCCCTTGGTTAAACATATCTATACTTGAAAGAGATGATCATCTATGTGCAACGATTTGGAATCAAAAGTTGCTTCGTGAATGAATAAGGTATGATACGATTTTACTCATAATATAAGGATTGGATTTCAGGGTTATCACTATTATACTGTAGTATGATGAAGGCACAACGATATATATGTAAAACAAATATTATATATACTATCAAGAAGCATTGTAAGCCAGTGACGTAGCTCCAGGGGGCATGGTGGCAAGGGGGCACGAGCATCCCCCGATCGAATGTCCTCTCCCCCTCAAAAACAAAACAAAACAAAACAAAAACGAAGAAGAAAGAGAGAGAGAGAGAAGAAAAAAAATTAGGAAAAAGGGAAGATTTAAAGAAGATGATGTAATTCCAACCCACACCCTCTCCCTAATCAATGACCGTGTTAATTCGGACCTATCGAGTAAGCCCCCACCCCATCCCCTCCTCGATGTATGGACCTACGCCACTGTTAGCAATGGAATTGACAGCTGATAGCTTACACTCTTGCTTTCTGAATGGAACCACACGTCAGGTACCTCTGAATCTGTGCTTGGTTGACTCCAAATACACTTGTCCAGCTGAAACCTCCACCAATCACAATTCCCCATATCGTATGACGTATTGTGACGTCAGTACTCCAGCTGTAGAGACAGAATTGTAATAAATATATCTAACTGTAATAAAAACAACACAATACATGACGTCCGAGGAAGCGTCCATAAGAACATGTTACTGTCTGTCATTCTGGCGACATACAGACAGCGAAAGGTTTCTAAGGAGACGATTTTAGGTACGTTCACACGTAGAGCGATAGCATCGATGCTATCTAGGTTTCGAGACTATTTTGGTCATGAACAAATAGTTTTAAGACCAAACGCTGTCTGAACGCAGATAGTCACGAGATAGAAGCGAGTTGGAGATTTCGAAACTATTCTGGCAGCGAGTTTGGCAGGAGTAAATCTCAGGATCCAGCGACAAAGCATCGATGCTTTGCGGTAGACCACCCACCGCGCTTGTGACTATTTGTAATGTGAAGGCAATCGCTGCTTCACTCGCTGATATCTTCACTCGCAACTTTGCATGATATGACCACTGTGCACAAACTTCAATACCAATTATACTCGGGTCACCGTGTATGGCGCAGTAATTATTGTTTTGGCAGCGAGTGAGCGATGGATAGTCGTACATTGTACATAGCATCGATGCTATGTTAGCATCGATGCTTTGTAAGTCTCGAAACTATTTCCAGTACGTTCAGACAGGCCATGATCGACTTGCTTCTATCACCCACTCGTGACTATTCATCGCTCACTCGCTGCCAAAACAATAATTACTGCGCCACACACGGTGACCCGAGTATAATTGGTATGCATAGTCAAAACGCTCGGAAGTTTGTGCACAGGGGTCATATCATGCGAAGTTTTTGTTTTGAATAATATTTTATTTGTCTTCATAAATCAACATAATAACACAATAACAATTCATTTGTAATATATCGATAATACAATCAACTAGCAAATACATGTGTTAAAATAATTAATTTTAAATAAACCTTGTACATTCTATTCTCTGGTAAGCACATGTAAATCAATATCTAAAGACGATATCATATATATAAAAAGAAAATATAAAAAGAAGGAAAACAAAAACAAACCAACCCCCCCCCCCTCCGTTACCACACAGTATACACAGTAGCCTACTTACCCCTACATCACATGAATACATACATTATATTATAGCACCACATGAAACAGACAGAATTATAATAGTTTGGTCTTAAAACTATCTGGTCATCACCAAAATAGTCTCGAAACCTAGATAGCATCGATGCTATATCGTTCTACGTGTGATTATAGAGGAACTTGTCATGTATCTGTGGAATGTGCCTGCCAGGCTGAAATGTACTATTCATGTGTTAATGACACAAGTTATGTTTATACGTAGTACATAGCATCGATGCTATGTAAGTCTCGAAGCTATTTCCAGTACGTTCAGAGAGGCCATGATCGACTTGCTTCTATCACCCACTCGTGACTATCCATCGCTCACTCGCTGCCAAAACAATAATTACTGCGCCACACACGGTGACCCGAGTATAATTGGTATTGAAGCGGTCATATCATGCGAAGTTGCGAGTGAAGATAGCAGCGTGTGAAGCAGCGATTGCCTTCATATTACAAATAGTCACAAGCGCGGTGGGTGATCTACCGCAAAGCATCGATGCTTTGTCGCTGGATCCTGAGATTTACTCCTGCCAAACTCGCTGCCAGAATAGTTTCGAAACCTATCTCCAACTCGCTTTTATCTTGTGACTATCTGCGTTCATACAGCGTTTGGTCTTAAAACTATCTGGTCATGACCAAAATAGCCTCGAAACCTAGATAGCATCGATGCTATCGCTCTACTCGCTGCCAGAATAGTTTCGAAACCTATCTCCAACTCGCTTCTATCTCGTGACTATCTGCGTTCATACAGCGTTTGGTCTTAAAACTATCTGGTCATGACCAAAATAGCCTCGAAACTTAGATAGCATCGATGCTATCGCTCTACGTGTGAACGTACCTTATGTACTACGTATAAACATAACTAAAGTGATATCAAAAGAGGAAGCGCAATGGCTCAGTTGTAGAGGAGTGGTCTCGTAACTGGAAGGACCCAGGTTCGAAACCAGGTGGATGGGTTAGTCCCCTTTGGTAAAGCAGTAATCCTCTTTAGCAAGTCCCTTCAAGAGGACTTAAACCGTCGGTCCCCTCGTTGCTTAATGTACAAGTATACAGGTGCTTTCTTAACAGTCAGGTAAATAAACCATCGAACCTTTTCAAACCAAACATAATTATGACACAAGTCTTTTAAGACTAGGATTATTAAAACTAAACACATAAAATAATGAATGAAGAGAGAAAGAACTTCTTTGTTCAAAGTGGAAAATCCATTTCCCGCATTTGATTGGGTCGACGCGCTACTTGACTCGCCCTTTAACATGTAAAATCATACTGGTGTGCGTATCGTGGTGCGCACTATGAAAGCGTATAAAGGTCGGTTGTACTCGGTACAAATAACCTTTATCTGCACATGTGTAAATTGTAAATACGAACTGGCTTAATATAAGATAGGCCCTACATATTTTTATGTTGATATCAAACTGAAGTTTTTAGAGCAAACAATCCTACTGCCGGGATCCATTTACATACACCCAAAGATCCATTCTACCGCTGACGGCAGCAGCAGTGTGCCAGGCCTTGTCAAGTCCACCAATCCTGATGGATCCCTGGATGATGACGGCAACGAAACCCACCCCCATCAACGTCATCTGAAAAACATCTGTCCAGAGAACAGCCTTCATACCACCCTGCCAATGACATATGAATAAATAATGATTACCAAAACTGAGATAAAACGAAAAATAAAATACACATTTTATTTATTTTTCATTTGCAGTTTTATTTATACAGGGTAACATTGTCAGTTTCAGAACTGCTTTCCACAACGGCCTTATCAGCCTTTACTATGTACATGACAATATTTTTAAAGATTGTCATACAAAAAATGAGAATATAATCCCTTGTAGAAATTAGAAACAAAGAAATAAATTAATTTAGGTATATACAAAATACAGATTTGAAGACATACTAAGAATAATTAAATCGAAGAAAAATGTTAAAGTTTTGGCAAACACGCAACAAAACCAAGATGAAAAACAAAAAACAAAAACCAATAAAATAGATAAAATAGAAACGATTCAAGAGTTAACTTACTGTTTAAAGCTGACATTAAAGTGATTTTGTAAAATGAAGCCCAGGACAAAAAAAAGCACTTCAAAATCACCATGTGCTTCACAAAAGTAAACATATGTAAGTGACGGGAAATACCAGACTCATTTTCCCCCATAGACTCAGTGTTAGACTAAAGCGTATGGCCATACGCTTTCGTAAATGGGAGTATCCAGTCATATATATCTAAATAATAACATTATATATTTGAAAACCTTTATATGCCTGGCTACTTATTTATCCTTCTGAACATTATTATACTAGACATAATATCAAAATTCAACAATTTATTAAATCAAGCCTCCACATAGTTACCGAATCCCTTTACAAATGAGTGATTTGGAAACACTTTAGAAAGTAACGACATATTCCAAGATTGACCATTATGTTTTGATGATGACATGTGGATCAACTATCAATTTGGATTATTCAGTGACAATTTAAAAGCACATCACGACCGACTATTTCTTTGATTCATACTAAAGCTCTTCCATCCTCTACATCACATGTATTCAAAAGTAAGACTAGCAGCATTGTTAAATAATCTTAATTTATTACTTAGAGAGCCATTTATCAGGTATCTTGTGTCAAACGAATGAATCCGTCTGGTGAACAAATATTTCATGTAATCGGGTGCGAGATCGTTAATACATTTATACACTTGGATCATTCTATGTATCTATTTATTGTGATAACCCAATGATATATTGCTCAAAACTAACATTGGTTTATTTGTACACCAACTAACCAACTAACATTGGTTATGTTTATTGTGCCTTTACTTACAAAGACTGTAAGACAAAAATGTGTATTAATTGATTGTGACCCTTGACATTGATAGATTTGCCGCTACGTACCTTGAAAAATTTTACCTACACTCCCCCACCCTGCCCGAACAATCTTGTGTCTCATCAAGTTGTCAAAGAGTAATGAGGAGTTTATCTCCCTTTTCTTGTGATTTTATACACTGACTTTCTCGA
Source organism: Heliocidaris erythrogramma (assembly GCA_025617745.1). Lineage (NCBI taxonomy): Eukaryota > Metazoa > Echinodermata > Echinoidea > Camarodonta > Echinometridae > Heliocidaris > Heliocidaris erythrogramma. The sequence goes on along the minus strand of CM046861.1, from coordinate 28,279,322 downwards.
GAGATCAATATTAAAAATCAAACAAACAAAATCTATTAATCCAAATCGTGCATTAATTTCCGGTAAATATAATATTTTTCGGGCCCATGACCTCATAACAATTGCATAACATCAGCAATAAACTTGGAGGATCTATAAAGATATACGCCAGATAACGGAGCATTATTACATTGCAACGTAACCAATTCGGAAAATTGCTGTTAAAGTAGGTATCTCACTGAGCGATGACGATTTGGCGATAGCGGCGAATATTCGTCAAAAATTCTGATGAATTTTTGGCGACCCTACTTCTCGCCAAGTATTCGCAAGTCAGTGAGAGTCCAAATGCCAATAGCTAGATAATGAACACTTAGCGACACATTAGCGATATTGTGATGAATATTAGGCGAAAACCCTTAAGTGGGGTTGCGAACAGTTGGCGAAATCAGCAAATATGCATTCAAGACATTCGCCAAAATCATCAAGTATTCTTTAAAAATTATGTAAATATTATTAAGTGTTCGCCATGTTCACTAAACGTTCGCCAACCTTCCTAGGAAATTTTAAACATGTTCAAAATTGTCAAAAACCTTTGGCGATCATGACTTTTTGTATGGTCTGTAAACATGCCCCACAGCCTATGTGGCAACTATTCTTCAACTGATCTGCAAACGTTCTCTTTTAATAGTTGAAGAATAGTTAACGATCAAGAAGAACGTAAATGCAGACCAGTTGAGGAATATTTATAGACCATTTTTTGAAAAGTCATGTTTGCCGAAGGGTCTTGAAAATTTTGAACATGTTCAAAATTTCCTCGCAAATTCGGCGAACGTCTGGTGAACATGGCGAACAATTGGAAAATATTTAAAAAAAATTAAAGAATACTTGACCATTCTGGCGAATGTCTGAAAATGCCTAGTCCCTGTTTTCAACACTGTTCGCAACCCATGTCAGATACCCACTTTAAGGTTTATGCAATCTCAAGAGGGAAATACTGATTTAATATGGTATTTAGCAGTTTTTGCACGTTTCCTTTTACAACTTTTGCAACCGTTTATAGTTTATTTATCTACGATAACATTTACACAGTTTCGTTTAAATACAAAGTTTTTTCTTATGTTTTGCACGGGTTGGAAATATTCTACTTCACCTTTGGCATTGCCTCCAACTTACTATTGTGGTGTACAGCGTACATACGATGCCAATTGAGAATACAGATCCCCACAGACTTAACCCAGTCACTGTGTGTATAGAAACAAAACATTCATATACATCAAAACACATTCTGTTTTCCACATTTTTACAGGGAGCACTCCAAAATCATTTACATTCTGTGTGGTCGAATATAATACAATGTAGTACAGTCATTTCGTGAAAAAAAGGCATGAACCTCCCACTAATTGCAACAGAAATCATTTCAACCCTTTTATTTTCTTACAAAATGTACTTTATAAGATGTAAAAAGTTCTAAGAACTCTGAGTGGTGGAAAATGTTGAAAAATACTCAAAATCAGTGATAATCATTTCCAATCTTCTGTCAGCATCAACATTACACATAGATTGGGAAACTCGGTTTGAGCTGGACACACTCTGACGCACATTCTTTGTTGCGTGCCGTATTGTGTTCAACTGTCATTAATCTATGTTTATACATATCGATGACTCTGGCTTACCAGTAGTCCCCTAAATCGAATGGCGAATATAGAAAAAGAGAGAGGGAAAACAATATATATATATATAAAGAAAGAAAGAGAGAGGGAGTAGGGGCGGAAGGAAACATGAAAAGAAAGAAGGGTGAAATCAAGATTACAAAAATTAATACCGCTATCCTCAAATCATGAATTGCAGGCCTACTATAAGATTTATTCCTTAATGGCAATGCAGCTGCAGGTGGCACATTTTTATTCCTATAAAAATGGAAGTAGTATTTTCCCTTTAATTTTCCAATACCGCATCAAAATGACTTTTCCACAGGAAAACACTGCATGCTTGCTTATTTTCCTTTAAAACGCCCCAACCTTAGATGATTATACAAGAAATTACTTACACTCCTTTTGCTAATTTACACGAACATATATGTATAATCCTTGGTTAATAAAAGGAAGATCCCGTCCTTTCAGCTTTTTCCCACATTGAAAATACGTAAACACTATAGACTCATATCAAAAAGCACATTTAGTAAAGAAAAAAAAAAAAAAATCCATAAATCCATGCATTTCTGCGAGAAATTCTCTTTCTTGGCCCTAATTGGCATGTACGAAAGTGGAAGGGATAGGGCGGCGGACGTTACGTTAAATAAAATGTGTGTTAGAGTGTGTCCTAATGAAACCGAGTTGGCCAATCTTTGTGTATAGTTGGCTCTATTGGTGCTTATAGAAAATGGAAAATAATTATCGGTGATTTTTTGTATTTTCAACACTTTCCACCACTTTTTGCATGTTATCAAGTGCATAATTATGATGCTAGAAAACTAAAATGACTGTGCTATAAATGATGAAAATTATACTTACTTCAAGACATAATTATTGATTGATTTACGATTTCGTGATAAATACAAAAATCCCCCAAAATGGAAATTTATGTCATTTTTTAGTACAAAGTAAATATGTGATCGAAAGGTACATCAAAGCGTTTCCATTGTGTGTTGGAGCGATTACGAACTTGAAAATACATAACTTTCTTATTTTCATCGGATTTTCCTCATATTTTCACTGATCTGTTTCTCTCATTTTTTTGGTTTTATCAAAAACCAAGTTGATATTAGGATGGACTTCCCCTTGGAACAATGTTCCATCCCGTGGTATATTCTTATTAATGTTGAACTTGTGAATGGAATCAAATTCATCGGGAACAGCTGAAATCACAACAATGAATAGGTAAATATAATGACCGAATTATATAAACCATACTCCGTCGATTATTGTAAAGCTTTCTAACAATATCCATTTCCAAGTTTGAAGAAAATGAATACTAAATACTGTATGTATAAGATGTTTATTTGAGGCTGACAAAATGGAACAGCACGTTGAATAATTGAATATATGTAGAGAACACCACTTATGGTTAAAAAAAAACAGTCGGCGCCGAATTTTATAATTAGTTTCTGATATTGTCCGCATATATAAATAGTTGTCGGAAAATCACCGATTGTCCTAGTCCGTAATTTTACCACTCCTGGTGTGATCCTAGATGTGTCCGCGCTGTCCTGCTACGATCAGCATTTTCCGCGGCATTTTGCGATCTAATTCCCGATTGATTCCCAGGACACTCCCAGGTATGCATTCAGTCAATATACGCAGAGATTCGTGGTACTTCCCAAGAAACGATGAGTCACTCACCTTTTCCGCGTCTGGCGCAGAAAGAATACCGAATTACCGAAATGAAATTGCTTCCGCAATTAACCCTTCCTAATCTTATCGGCGCTCTAGTGGACGCCAGGATTATTTAGATACAGTCAGTGCTAATTCAAAATACAACTCACCCGTTAACGGTCGTTATTCGGTACGTTCGTTACTCCGAACACCCTAAAATTACTCATAAAATGAAATTCATTCCAAATCATTCAGTTCATTGTATCTTCGGAATAACAAACCTACCACATTTTCGGAATGACACCTCTATTTCATTTTGGACTTTATACAAACTCCTATTTCATTTTCGGAATGACGCCTATATATTTTTTTCAGACTTATCATCCCTTATTTAAATGTGGGAATTACGAATCCTGGGAATGAACAAAACTTTGCAATAACGAATCTTCTGAAAACCAACCTGTAACGTACTTACCAGCGTTTAACGCCAGTGATGGGGCATACAATACGATTCCAAGGTACACGATCTAGAAGAGAGAGAGAGAAAGGATAGTAATATAACAATAACAGTTAGTTTTATTTACCCAAAATAGCCTCATCAGCATTAATACTGCTCTTCCTGAGGGCCCTGCAATTATTATTACCCCAGCAGTGCCAGGTACCAATTTAAGCTTGGGTCGAGAGGGACAAATGTAGGTAAAACATCTTGTCATTAAGGATGTAAGCACCGAGCGAGTATCGAACCAAGAACCTTCAAGTATGAGAGTCAATTGGATAAATGAGAAAGGAGGGAAGGGGAGAGGGAGGGAGGGAAGGAAGAAGGGACGGGAACATGCATGGAATGGGGATGCTGTATTAAGTCAGTTTGAGGAACATTCTTCTAATTCTTCTAAGAATCAGTTTTAATGGTAAAGAAATAATGTATTGATCTTCAGAAAAAAGTAAAATGTCACAAATTGGAAGAAAGCTGAATGAATGCATACCACATCACTGCCAGGAATCATTATCACGATCATAATGTCCCTTTTTTAAGCACGGGACCATATTTTACTCTGGTAAAGATGTTTTTAGATATAGAACAGGGTCAGGCGCGTAGCCGGGGGGGGGGGGGCGGTGGGGCGGTCGCCCCCCAAAAAAAAACGCCCCCAAAAAACGCCCCCCCCAAAAAAAAAAAAAAAAAAAAAAAAAAAGCGAGAGCGAAAAAGCGGGGGAAGTGAGAGAAAAAAAGCCTAAAAAGTTGCTACGAGCCGTTATCTTTCTATCCAAATTTGCTAAAACGGCAATGTTTTCGCGCTTCGCGCGGGAAGGGGGAACCCCCTCCCTGCGCGCCCACCGCTGTTAAATATAGTGCTGTATTGCGTCCAAATAATTGAAAAGCAGTCAGGGCATCGAACTAACTTTTTGCCTGAAAGAGGTGCAACACGAGCCGTCATCTTTCTTTCATATTTGCCAGAACGTCAAAGCTTTCGCACTGATCTCGCGGGAAGGAAGAACCCCCCCTCCCTGCACCCCCCTGTTGTTACATATAGTGCAGTATTGCACCCAAATAATTGAAAAGCAGTCAGAGCGTCGAACTAACTTTCCGCCTAAAAAAAGGTACTACGAGCCGTTATCTTTCTCTCGAATTTGATCAAATGTCAAAGCTTTCGAACGGGGGAAACTCCCCGCTCCCTGCACCCACCCCCCTGGGGAGCACGCTTCGCGTGCTCAACCCATAGGCTCAACCCATAGGCTCAACCGCACCCCCTAAAATGAAATCCTGGCTACGCGGCTGACCAGGGCCCTTTTTCATAAAACTTGCTATTCCAAATTTTCTGTCATCCAATTAAATTCAATTTCAGTAGCTTATAACAGTTTTGTGACGGGTTATTGATAATGTTTTATGAAACAGGGCCCAGAAGTGCTCTTAAGGCGTGTTCTCCGCATAATCAAAGGTTTGATTTTTGACCTCATAGATCTTTAAAGGGTCACTAAAATAGAAAATTAATTGCCCAGTTTTCGTAAGAAGGAGTCATCAGGAGCCAAAAAATACTACTTCACCCGTAACTCCAGGGAGCTCCAACGCGTTGGAGCTCACTTGAGTTACTTCACCCACGGCCCCTTCACCAGGCCCTGGCGCGTCTTCTGCGAGGGGTTCAAACATGTAATATAGTCGAGTTATCCTTGCCACTTGAGCTTCTTTGCCTTCGGGATCTGATAAATCATCTGATAAATCAGAGTTAGTATCTGGCTCAAAAATGTCCCCCAACTCGGAAACGCGGTCACTTTGCATCTCTCTATTTCAGTTACTCGAATTCAGCCGAAATCTAAGTCAGTACTACCGTAGTATGTAAAGCAAAGGGGGAAAAAAGCCGAAAGTGAAATAAAAAACAAAACAAAAACGTTCTCCAGTCGCTAAGTACGAGGGGAACATAGTATGTGCCATACTAAAGATGTGTAGTACATTCTGACGCATAAAACGGCTGTGCACGCGTTTAAGACCAATGCAAAACTTTCGTTCGGCAAGCTCAGATACATGAGAACATTGTTCAAATAAAAGTTAAAAAACAAAACAAGAGCTGTATATTTGGGCAAAAGTGTTTGCTGATCTTGGAGAAAATATATTGATAATGATTATTCACTCCGAATACTATATTGATTAATTTCCTTTTTTCATAAATTGAACAGAGGGGTCAAATGCCGCATTGTGTGTACAATGTTATATGCTGCAGCCTGGAGATCTTGTGCCTCTTACTCTTCATACGTCACTTGGAGGTGTGACCTCAATTAGCCAATCAGCTCACGAGTTTTAAGGAACGGTTCCAAAACCTCTACTTTTCCCCCTTTTTCGCCAAAACGAGACATAATATTGGACAATCGATTGCCAGATTCGTGATTAGAAGGCAAAAATACATAGAAACATTTTTCACTCTAATTTAGTCAACCTTTAAAATCATAGTTTTTGAAACCTTGATGATTCATCTTTGAGTTCTTGCGTGATTGAGTTCCAACATTTATCACCGAAATAATTGAAACTTGTTTTCTTAAAACATGTTCTTACTTTTGGCAATGAAAAATTGTTTAGTTGAGTTTCTTATGTTATAGTTCGAGCTTTTCGAAATTCAAATATATTTAAGAAATAATTTGGACAAATACGATTTGCGATTTTGTACATCATATAAAGCGTATGCTTGGTTCTTCTCACATTATTTTAACGAATCAACTATCAGCAGATTTGAAGAATACCTATAGTCAACTTGTAGTACAGTTCAAAGGGCTTTTATTTTGAAGTACCTGAAGCTTCTATACAGAACTTTTTTTTTCTCCAGACCACGTCGCAATAGTCTAAATTTACTTTGAAATATTGATTTATAAGACGAGAGTGCAATATTCTGAGATATATATTTCCTTATCCTTTTGAGGAGGCACAGGTTTTTTTTTATAACTTCCTTTCTCAACTGTTAATATGCTCATCCCAGCCGAGACATTGATCAATATTTGCAATGGTTTATCTGTTTGAGTTTCACGGCAGTGATATATACATTAAGAGTTTTATCTTTCAATTTGGCTTTTGATCCAATGAGCATGACTTCACATTTTTTAGCGTTTAAACATAAACTGTTTGCATTCAACCATTTGGAAAAACGTACACAACAAAAACGCTGTTTAAAATTTCGCTGTTTAAAATTGTGTTGTTTAAATTTTAAGCAATATTGTTTAAAAGACGGACCCTGTATGTAAACATCCGCTGTTTAAGACATCAATGATAGTCTTTTAAACAAAGTTGTTTAAAAAGATTGAAAATTCGCGCTTGACGGGTTTCCTTCTCCGCCAAACATGGCCGGCTTCATCATGGCGGATGACTTTGTTGTTGCAATGTTGCAGAAGTTCCAAATGCCGGAGCTGATTGATACATTCAGATGTATGCATTTAGACTAAATATATTGTAATCTGATCGAGTTTATACTCAAGACATATTTGCGCTGCCATGACATCTATATGATGTCTAGATCTAAGCCACAGTCACAGAATTAATTATGATTTAGACCTAGCTGCAACTTTGCAAGTCGCCCTTCTAGCGCAGCGCAGCGCAGTTTAATCCGATCAGTCTCACGACAATCGTAGACCAAATCGCAGAGATTCGACATGTTGAATCTTCTGCGATGAGTCGTGCGATTTTAATCTTTTGGCCAATCAGGATGGTGCAAAATGATGACGTCATCGTCCAGTTACTTGAGATGATCACCAAAACCAGGAAAAAGCTCATCGCACAAAATAGCAACTGATGTTATAATCGACCGTTTTATCCAATAAAAACATTTAAAAAAAAGAAACCTGAAAAAAAAAGCAGCTGATGTTATACGCACACAACTCACAAATCACAACTCTGGCGGGCTGAAACCTGCGTACCGTATAGACTGCTTGAAATTGCTGAACCACTGAGCAGAGAAGATCGAGGATAATGTCTCCTCTTACCATCTGGGCTAGACTAGTTAGAAAATGATGAGCCATTAAGAGAAACAATATTAGTCTGTATTCATAACACCCAGCCTGTTCCAGGAAAAGATTTTGAGGAGTGTCAGAGACAGAGTACAAGGCAAAAGCGACTCAATTCAACTTCAATTCAGACAAGACCAGTCCCAGCTATGCAGTTCGAGGTAGGCAACCATAATTTATTTACAGATCTAACAAAATTTTAGCTTTAGCAAAGTAATTGTTAAAACTAAAGTGAAGAACTTAATTCTTCTTCTTCTCCTCCTCGATCCTCCTCCTCCTCCTCCTCCTTCTACTTCCTCTTCCTCTTCCTCCTCCTGCTCCTCCTACTTTCGAGTTTCGTCTTCTGATCTTCTTCTCAGACTCCTCCTCCTTTCTTCTTCTTCTTCCAATTCTTCTTCTTCCCCATTCTTGGATCTAGGCTCGAGATTTTACTTTGGAGTCTAACATTTTAGATCTTTTATCTGATCTAACTCGCTTTAGTCTAGATCTAGACCTACATCTTATTTTCTTTTTCTTTCTTTCTTCTTCCTCTTTTTCTTTCTTTCTTCTTCCTCTTTTCTATTCCTCTTTCGCCTTCCTGGGATTTCGACACATGCCCAGCCCAGGAGTTCCTGGAACTATTCAAGGAGATCTTTATTTTACTCCATCTTTCTCATTTCCCCTTAATAACTCTATGTACAGCCCCCCTCTCTCTCTGTGCCTTTCATTCTTTCTTAATCTGTTATTCTTTACTCCTCTCCTCCCCCTTGCCCTTGATCGAAGTCCATCCCCCAGCAGACATATGTCGGCAACCTCTTTCTCATATACCCTCGTCCTCATCTTCTAGTTCTCATTCCTACCCCACTTTCTGAGTTCTCTCAGGGTTGGGTCTTGTGACTATTTTCCAAAAAGCAATAAGCTATTTTGTGTAAACGATGCATGTACTCAGTTTTTTCCCCGATTGTAAAACAGCAAAATTTGTTTTGTAAATCAATGTTATTTTCAGACAAGATAAGTTCGTCTTCTTAAATGATATAATATACAGGACATTATAAAAATGGTTACTCCGATGCAAAATACGCACGCGCTGCAAAACTAAAATAGGTTTTAGTGGAATCGTACAGTCTGCGATGTCCTGCGACTGCGATCCGATTGGGCTCACAGTCGCAGAGCTTTAGTTGCACAATACAGTATAGGACCGGACCCACGCGCGCGTTCACTGTGTGTGCAACTTAAGCCCGGCGCACAATGCACGATCCGACTGCGATTCGATTGCTCTGCGACTGTGAGCCCAATCGGATCGCAGTCGCAGGACATCGCAGACTGTATGATTCCACTAAAACCTATATCCGATGATTTTGCAGCGCGTGCGTATTTTTCATCATGTCCTGTATATATACCTGCCTGTATTATAAAAGAAAGTATCTTGTCTGAAAAAGACATTGATTTACAAAAAACTTAGGCTGTCTTACAATCGGGAAAAGGGTATACATGCATTGTTTACACCAAATAGCTTATTTTTTTTTTTTAAATAGTCACAAGACCCAGCCCTGAGAGAAAGTGGATATAGGAATGAGAACTAGAAGATGAGGACGAGGGTATATATGAGAAAGAGGATGCCGTCATGTCTGCTGGGGGATGAACTTCTATCAAGGGGGAGGGGGAGGGAGAGTAACGAATAAGGGATTACAAGAGAATGAAAGATAGAGTGAGAGAGAGAGAGAGGGGGCGGGGGGCTGTGGGGGTTATTAAGGGGGAATGAGAAAGATGGAGAAAGAGGAAGAAGAAAGAGGAAGAAGAATGAAAGATATTGTACAGTTTAAAATAGAAGTAAACAGCTTCCCTAGACAGCTAAGAAGCGTAATACCCCTATAATTATCTGGGTTTGTGTCCTCGCCTTTATTTTTAAAAAATTCGGACGATAATCCCTACACACCAGTCAGTTGGTATAATACCACTATCTAGCACAACATTAAAAGGCAACTATTAAATGTAAAATACTAACTGGGCAATTAATTTCTTATCAAGTCTATATCAGAAGCCTTGCCATTTTTTATGGGTTTGATAACCAGCAATGTCTCATCAATTGTTATTGGAGCATTTAAAATATCAGACTCGTCAAAACTTGCCAACGACGAATGCATATAAATACAAATATACAAAAATACTGACAGAGTCCTGATACAATGACCTGCATTGGGGTCCCGGAGGGGGGGGGGGGGGGAGGGGGGTATATATCCCCGCAAAGTTTGAGGTGGGGGATGGCCTGTATTATCACCCCCAATATTTGTTGATAAAATAAATAAGAATTATGATACATTAACCTAATTAAACTAATAATTATCCAAACTTATTAAGTTTGATCTTGAAATAACTATCACATTCTTTAATGATTACAAGTAAGGAAATAAGAAATGCCATAATTTCAATGCGAAAATATCGAAGAAAATTCGTTCGCTCGCATTGCTTTTCTCAATTGAAGGGCTCCGTCCACTGGCGTGGATCCGTGCATTCCTTCTTTTCATTAAAAAAACATTTTGGGATGCTCTAAAATGCAAGCTTTATAGACAGATTTTTGAAAAAGGTCCCTGGTGGGAGGGGGGCTTCGCTCCCTCGCCGGTCATCCCCCCAATCGTGAACACGGATCGACACCCCTGGGAAAGGCCATCATTTATCAATTAATTATTCCTTTCCTTTGGGGAAACTGAGTTACGCTTCGCTTAAGACACCATGTATCTTGTTAGGCCCCTGAATTCAAATCATTTATTTCTCATGCATGTTTATAGGAATAAAGGCTCTATTTCCATTATTGAAAATGCTAAAAGTGCAGACTTTGGTTGTTAGACGCACATCGGGTGTTTGTCCTCAGGGCAACATCAGCTGACCAGCGGTCCTTCACTTTTTGCTCTAAAAATCCCAAATCTTCAGACAGAAAATTTTTTGAATGGGAGAGTCATAAACCCCATCCCTATACATTTTTTTTAAAATGTCTTCTCTTATCGAAGATGGAAGGATGGTAACTTACCATATAGAAAGAAAACGCAAAGGTACCAAGAAGGCGAACAGATCTGCCAAACCGTCGCTCTAGATACTGTCCAGAAAAAAAATAAATAAAAACTGCAGTCGTATTAAGTATAATAAGATTATATTGAAAACTTTACGACTTTTTTAAGGGGTCATTTAATGAGGTAAACGGTATGACCTGCACGTAACATATTGGGCAAGGGCTGAGAGAAGAAGGTTACAATCGGGCGATTATCTAACCGGTTGAAATGCATACAGGGGAAAAGGATAATCGAGTAAAATTTACAACCTAATCAAAGTACACAAAATACAGGCCTATGTTTTGGAGAAATAAATAAATGATAAGTACGATCGAGAGCTCAAATGGTGGATATTTTCCAGTTTTTAATATGCTGTAGTTTTCGGACCTACAGTACCTCATTTGAACTGGTAAGGCCCAGTTGATAGAAGGTTGGCATAAATAAGACCACCGTGGCAACGGATGCGAAAACACTTGATAGGCAGTTCCAGCTATGCATGATACCATGGACATAGTTTTCAGACGGAGTGCCCAGGAAAGTAACGGCTGAGATAAAGCTGGCAACCAAAGACAGGGCCACGGGGACAGGGTGCATGTTACGATTGGCCATCAAGAATTCTTCAGCTGTCTTCTGCTTGCCGCCGCTACACGCCTGGTAGAATCCGATGCCGAGAGACAAGGCGAGCATGGAACCCAAGACTCCGTAGTCCGCCCCAGAAAAAGACATTTCTTCTGGTCCACCCGTTTTAGAAGAATTCTCCATTTTCGCTCTTTCTTCAGCTATCCAGCACAATTCGAACAATCCACCACCTGTATTGTACAGCAACTATTTCCTTCCCATTTGATACCTCTAGCACTGACAGTCGTTGAAGCGCTGATGAGCGAATTTTGCACACATAATTTTTATGTCAGTAATTTATGCCTGATGGCCTTCTTACGTCACCCCGTGTATTTAAAGTCACTCTTGACAAGCCTTTGGATTTTAGTGACTCCCCAATATTATGTACAAATATTTGAATATTATGTCTGACGTGTTCTTTTTATGTGGAAATAAATAAATAAATAAATAAATAAATAAATAAATAATGGTTGATAGCCAATCACATACATGGTAATAATGCCATAAATGTAGGATGTATAGGAGATCTATCAAATTTTTATTGAACCGTGGCGTATCCTGCAAAGGATAAAACTGGCGTAGCCCTCCCCAGCCGCCTCCCGTTTGAAGGCCCAGTACTACATCCGTTGATATCTATTCCTCTCCCCATTCATCTTGAACTAAATCTGCCCCCTACTTGTACGTATCTGGATATTCAACTGTGAGGAGGAAATACAGAATGACACAAGAAGAACGCAACACCTGAGATCTGCAATTTGAAAGATATTATTGACACAATGTCATTGGTCTTTATATTATTGGGTAGATCATCAATTTCGGATAAGGCGTTTTGATTCTACACCTATTTTTGTGAGGCAATCTCGTTTTCCAAATTTGCTACTTTTGCCACCTTTGTCATCTGGTCATGCTTCAAAGGTTGGTCACAACCGGTCGTGCACCTCCGTGCTTGTGGTCTGCGACAGATTTTGCAGAAAATCCTTGCGTCGCATGCACGGGTCTGCACGTTTTTTCCAAGCATGTAGGAGCACGCAGGACACGCAAGAAGGCTGTTGGACATGTCCAACATGTCCAACAATCTCTGCGTGTGGCTACGTGTTCTGATGAACGCACGTGACGCGCGCAGCCATCGTACTTCCTGTAGGTGCTTCTTGCGACCATCGCACGGGCTCCTTGCGGAGGCCTCACAAAGCCCATGGCTCCATACGGATCCGTGACATGTCGCGCGTCGGTTGCACGTCGGTTACACGTAACTGTACGGGGCTGTACGTTCCCTTCAAGAGTTCTTGCAGGTAAGAGGGAGTATGTTAATAAAGAGGGTGCAAGACGCCAAAGAGGAGGTGCAGAGAGGTGCACGACTGGTCGTGACCATGACAAAAGAAGGACGTACGAATTACAGGAGCTGACCCACAGCCGATCGCAGCTGCGGACACGCACGTGCAAAAACATGCACGATCAATTGTGACCATAGCATTAAGGGTTGGTCGCAACCGGTCATGCACCTCAGACTTGCGTGTGGTAGGGTAGGCTTACTTCGAACCATCGTGTGATCTCTTTCACGTCACGTCGTCACGTTACACGGCCTTTCGTGAATACTAAGCCCTAAATTCACGAAGGGTTTGATTTGATTTGATTTGATTTGATTTATTCACCAACAATAACATCATGTGTACATGATTTGTCACACAGTAAATATTATTACAGGATTGAAACTTAAATGATAATAGCTGGTAAATGGGACCGGAAAATAGCACAAGTGCTAGTCGAGCCTGGCCCTCTCTACAAAATTTACATAGTAGAAGATATTAATTCCATTACAAACATAACAATTACAACCACATACATAGATAGCATGGTGTTACATGGACATGTACATGTATATAGAGAGTAAAATATTATACTTCATTACTTAAAAGATGTTCTTTTAATGATTTCCTAAAACTACTTCTGGATGATTTCAATTTAATATCAGTTGGTATTCTATTCCATAAATCACTTCCTAAAAAAGAAAGAGAAAATTGTCCTTGGTAAATGTACCTGTCGACCTGTCTTTGTCTCGTTAAATAATTGTGCTGTATTGTATCACAATAGTCTATTAAAGAGTGGGGTAAGTTGTTATTACCCAGGTCATACATGAAGGGTAGGGTGTAACATTTGTGAAATATCCTCCCCCCCCCCCTCACCCGTTGTGCAATTGTCGGGTTCGAGACGTGAGTATTCGTAGATTTGCAATACTTTTTTAAAATAAAATGTCAGGTGAACGGGACCCTACACTTCGCCAATGAGAGGGGGTATTTCACAAACGTTACACCCTACTCTTCGTGAATTTAGGGCTTAATGTTCACAAAAGGTCATATAAGCATGCCTAACGACCTGTTCCATACACGTATCCCTGCAGTCTGTCTTTTCATAATTACCTGCACCTTCTCTTTCTGCCCCCTGTTATTATATTTGTTATCAGTTATACTTTTATAACTTCTTATATTTTGTATATTATTATGTGTTCTTTATACATTTTTTCATTTTTCCCCTGGATTAAAACGTATTGAAACTAAGTTCAGGGGCTTGCCTCTTGTACAAGCTTTGCTTTTTTCTGGCAAGTCCCTCCGTTTTACACTTATTATAAGCTAAACTGTTGTTATGTTGCTGATCCTTTTTTTCAAGAATTATGATATTTTCATGTATTCTATATGACACATGTTCTAACAACTTTGCTGTATTATATTTATTATGTCATGTTTCTTTATATTTTGTTTATGTGAAACGGAAAAAGAATACAAATACAAATACAAAGGTCGTGTAACGCGACAACGTGACGTGAAAATGATCACATGATGGTTCGAAGTAAGCCCTTGTGGCCTGCGACGAATTTCGCAGAAAATCCTTGCGTTGCACGTGCGGGTCTTTTTCAAAGCACGTAGGAGCACGCAAGACACGAAAGAAGGCCGTTGGACATGTCCAACAATCTCTGCGTGGCCCTACAGTCCACTGCCTGGACTGTTCAGTGAGCGCTTCGTGATATGCACTATGCCTGCCCTAGACGTTGATGGCGTGTGAGACTTTTTGAGTCCTGAATATCTGCCATTTCCCCCCGAAATTTTCGGGGAACTTCACTCCTATGACAAGCCACAGAGGAATATATTCGTCTCTTGTATTTATATTCATCTCTAATATATATCTGTGCATGGACATGATAGGTGTCTAGCACTATCTAGGCTTGGTCTACCCTCTGCGATCCCGATCGAGGTGGTGGCGTTGCCGGTGGCGTTGCCGGTGATATGTCAGTTTGCCAAAACTTGGCTCATCAAGGTTTTTTGCTTGCTGTTCGTTGTTTGCTTGTCTTTGGCACCGACAGCCCCGAGAGACCGACAATGTAGTGTGTGTGTGTGTGTGTGTGGGGGGGGGGGGGGGGGGGGGAGCTGAACCCTGTTATGGATATGAGTCTGACACTGACATTCTATGACAAGGGCGAATGCGGGATGTAGTAAAAGGGTGGGGGGGGGGGGGGCACAAAATTAATGCAGGGCTGTCAAAGGAGAATTGTATCTTCTCGCCAGCTCTCCAAAAGTCAGTTGGGGGATTTTTCTCCAGCCCTCCAAAAGTTGCTCAGTGGGGAGGGGGTGGCAAAAATTTTTCTTCTCGCCAGCCCTCCGAAAGTCGTTTAGTGGAGGGTATCAGATTTATGAGTCCAGTTTTCCTCCATGATTCTCTGACAAGCAATAATTCTCTGTCATGGATGTGAAGAATATGATTGCATAGTGTTGGTTGTCGCCGTGCGCAGCGGGGGGGGGGGGGGGGGGGCAGGGGGGGGCAGTTGCCCCCCAGAAATTTCAAAATCATACTTTTTTTTAAATCGGGTTTTAGACTTCAAGTTATGGGTTCCTTTGAAAGCGATCATCTTGCCCCCCCCCCCCCCCCCGGAAAAAAATTTCTGTGTACGGCCTTGATCTTGTAGTGACCTCAATCTGTCACTCATTGAATTTTTGGCAAAATTGTTATTTAATTTGTATCAACAGAAAGTTCATTGACCGTCTAGCTTCAATTCTGGTCTAGACCGGTTTTCTAAACTCTTTTCATTATATCACATGAACATCGCGTGATCGTCCTGCGTCTTATGTTAATTCACGATGTTGTTTATTGTTATTGTTAATCATGTTCAGTTCATGTCATGACTTGTAGCGTCTTATTTTTGAATACGCTATTTTCTGGTCCAATCATGTATCGCGTAACTCCGCCGCGAATTTCCATTCGGACAGTTTTACACTTTTCTCGTCTCTCGCATTACAACTACGCTAGAGTCAACAACTCGCAACTCTGCTTGCTCGAGTCTTACACACACCTATCTTCGTGTCTTGCATCAACGCTAGCTGAGATGTTTCATCGCCGGCCGCAGTCCATCTTCCTCATCGAAGATTTCGGCACTGAAGCTTCAAAGCACTAGCCCAGCACAGATAAACACTTTTTCATACCTCAGCTTGTTCGGCGTCTTCCCGCCTCATCTTCAGAGATATGTATTGCATCAACCGGCACGACCCACTGCTGCCTTCAACCCGCAATGTCTCTCATGGATCATTCAGCCGCCAACGCCACGAACACTGAGACCGTCAGCACTTCCTTTAACTGGCCGTTTCCAAACGACTTTCTTCGGGCGACTCACCGTCCCGTGTATCGCCGACTTCCGTCTTCATTTAGTCATACCATCTCTTTACCTCCGCCAGGCTCTTCAGCCCCGACATGGCAGAGCGTCGCATCCCGCAAAGACTCCGAGATCGTCATCGCGTCTGAGCTAATCGTCTCCGTGAACCGACTTCTCGTCGAGCGCCCTTTTCTCCTTCATCCATCTCTCGCTGTCCTCGTTCGTCTTCACTAGTCTTTTGGTCGCGATAGCTGGACTTTTTCCTGCACGTTTTATCGTTCACCTTACCACAGACTCACGGACACATAGGACACTTCATTTGTAATTCATTACGTGCTTCATTTATTCGTTCGTCATTGTAAGCATGTACTTTTATCTTGTCTTGTAACTGCATTGCATTTATTCGATTGCCTAGTCTCTAGTTTGTTCATTAACATTTTAGCACGATAATACTCCTCTGCTAATCATTCTGCTAGATACTTGGTATATCGATATTTATTATTGTGCAATTATTCGTCGTTTCAATTATCTATTTTTTATAATAAACATAACGAAAAGGGAATATTCCTGTTCTTCGATTTATTTGTACCTGTTTGTCTTTCCACCTAGACTTAGTTAAAAAAGGGAAAATGGCACTTCCAATCCACGCACCCTGTTTACAACAATTGCATATTTTTATCGGTGCACACGATAGTGCCACTTTTACTAAACTCTCATTAAATTGAAAGATTTGGGGGGGGGGGGGGGAAGCAATAAGAGATCATTTTTATATTTTTTTTTAAATTTTGTTTCAATTGCTTTATTTTTACTGTTTGTTTTTGTTGGTTTTTTTTTGTTTGTTATTTTTTGCTCAGTGATTTTGTTTTTAATCATGTAAATCACTTGTAATTGTTGTGATTTCTGTTGATTTCCTAATAAAAACACAAATAAAACAAATAAGAGATCATTATTTTTTCCTCAATTCTATTTTACAGATCGGTTGTAAGAGAGAAAAGAGAGTATGAGAAAAATGAGAGGGGGAGGAGAGAGAGAGACAAAGAGAGCTGGGGCAAAAGTAATGGGATATTCCTACAAAGACAGAATAGGACTGGTAATAAATAAATTATATCATCAGCTGCTATATTGTAACTTACTAATCAATTCAATTCAAAACGCGGAGGCCATCCCCCTTTTCGTACAATCGGTAAACGCCCTATTGCGTTGGTGATGGCTTCGAAGCCCCTATACTGTTTTCTGCGCCTGTCGTCTCACATTTCTACAGCAGAATATTACAAATAACTTACCGTAAGTTGGTTATATTGGTGGCGTATCCAGGAATGCAGGGAGAGGAGGGAGGCTCACGCCTGACGAACAAAAAAAAAAATCATCAGATGCATTCTATTTTGAATTTTAGGACAAGCAAGGAAAAAAAATTATCACAGTTTTCAGATTCTTTCTGTGCGGGGGGGGGGGGGGGTGGTACACATTTCCTTTCATTCGATGTGTAACTAAGATATGTCAGATTTGGTTTTGGCTGGCACATAGGGGCACGTACATTCCTGGATATATAATCTTGGATACGTCACTCTTAATGTAATCTTTATATATATATAAGAAATTGCTCGCACGCAATCTCATTTTATTAAAGCCTTTTCTGTCTTGAATTTTAAAAGAATAAGGCTAATACAATTGTAGGTCTATAATCCCTATAATTTCCATAAATCATATCAAATGAAATATTCTGATTTAATAGAAAAATAAAGATAGCACATTATTATTTTTAAATAACTTTTCTCGACATTCCCGTCAGATATCACAGTGTTTGCTCATATAGAGCTTAATATCAGGGAACATGTTTGGACCCCCCCCCCATCATCACATAAATATTAATAGAAATTTCATAGCAAATAACTTTAACAAAAATACAAACATCTAGTCCGAGGCCCCCTCCCAACTCTCTCCCTCTCCTCCCTGGTGCAGTTAGAGTTGATTGGGACATAAGTTTGTATCTGAAGGGACAATATCAAGATTATGCCCTTTAGTTACGGCTTTACCAAAAGGCAAAAGCGCTGCCCAGAAAAAGAAGAAAAAATAAAGAAAATAAAAAAATACAAACATCTTGATTAAAACTATAACCTTTCCCTCTGGGCCGATCGACATGTACCACAATATAATTATACGCGTGATTTATTTCGGCACTGAGCACTCTTCGCATTTAAACTCTTTGGTTAGAGCAAGAGTAGAGTACCTTTATATAGAGAGTAGCGACATGGACGTCTGACTTTTCTGGACACAAAATGGCGTTTGAATTCTTTCTATTGAGAACACCCAGGTGCTCATCGGAATTGAAAAGAAATGTTGCATAGCAGTGGAAACAAAATGGCGTTCAAATCATGAGTTGTCGCTACTCTCTTTATATAG
Source organism: Heliocidaris erythrogramma (assembly GCA_025617745.1). Lineage (NCBI taxonomy): Eukaryota > Metazoa > Echinodermata > Echinoidea > Camarodonta > Echinometridae > Heliocidaris > Heliocidaris erythrogramma. The sequence goes on along the minus strand of CM046861.1, from coordinate 28,260,882 downwards.
GTACTCTAAGCAAGAGCAGAGAGCAGCGCCATCTCGTGCCCATTGGAGAAGAAGAATATAATGTTTCAAAGACGAATATATTAAAGGAGAATGAAAGTCAAAACATTGTAATCAAGCGTTTACAAACTAAAATTGTACTTGTTTGAATGATCCAAACATGTCACAAATCTGATGTACCGTATTTGAGTAAATTCAATCTTAAAACATGGACCACGATCTGGCACAGACATGGGCGCCGCCATGTTATGCGGAAAGTGACGAAATTGCGCTATAGTGTGTGATTGGCTGTTACCATTCATAGCTATCATTCAAAATGGTGTCTCTACAAAACGTGTACATAATTTAAAGCAGATTTGTATCTAAAAATATTGAAAAACTGTAATGTACGTAATTATTTAAAATGAAATAAAAATAGTGATAACAACAATAGAGACATTATTTTGAATGATAGGATAAGTTCAGCAGACGATTAATAACAAAAAATAAACACCGGCAACCGGCACTACGTCAAAAAAACAGAGGTCAACACCTAACACCGACTGATTTTTTTCTCATTTCATAGTCGGTGTTAGATCACAATTTCGCGGCAAAATAGACACTAACACCAAACACCAACACCGACGGTGAAATCACCCAATGTGTTGGTTAGGATACTGTCCGTTTTTTAAACATCTATGACTAAAAAACTCATGGAGATAATAGCAAAACCTTTACCATTTAGTTTTCTTCTAGTTGCTGGTGGGCTGGGCAAGATTTAAAGTATCATTACATATATGTCTAACATAAATTGAATTATTTTTAGTGACTGAGGGATCATTAAATTATTTACAATAAGACAATAGATGTACATATTTATCCTCATAATATAGAGGCGATCATTCAAATAACTCACTAGGTTTCGATGGCTTACAGCATATTGTACGTTATGACCAAAAATTAATTAATTTAATAAATAAATAAAAAAGATTAATGTACATGATGCAGTAAAGTGTTGATTGGCAATTTGATTGGCAATTTGAAGGAGGAAAAATGTTATGGAACATTCGTGATAAGCCGTGCATCGCAATTCAAATTTCAAATGTTTAAAGGAATGTTTACCTTATATAAAAGCACATTTATAGTATATATCGTGTACGTAAAATTGTTGTAGCTCTTTAATTTTTTGTATAATTGTTTAGGTCCACAAGATCCAAAGAAGCTGGACCCGATTTAATATGTCCAATCGTCGATAGGATGTTATTGCTGCCTACCTGAGAAATGGAAGATACCACGTCGATGCGGGGTAGGGGAGGAGTTTGAAGCTGATGAGGCGAGTATAGAACGTAATTTTCTTTCATTTTATTACGTCAACTTCTGTGGACAATCTAATCATAAAAACTGACAAATCAGTTTAATTTCCTATTTTTTTTTTCACACATTATTCTATATCTAAATAAACATGATTCTTTCTATCTCTATACACGTACATTCCATTCTGTACAGATGTTGTAACACATTTAGTTGTTCCAGAATTTCAAATTACCCAATAGTTTAGCAGAAAACGAGTATAATAACAATTACACCAAAATTGAACATGAAAACAAGGAAATTATGAATTGTAAAACACTCCTATTCATAATATTTTAAGAAGGCCCCTTGGTAAAAAATACTTCCTCAAGGAGGATTTCGGAACGAACTTGCAAATATATAGGCCTACTCTTATTTTCCAATTGCCGTGATACCCCTAATTTCAGATTTCGCGGATGTATTTAGCACAAAGACCCCTTCCTGTTCGCTATCGGGGCCGGCGGAAAAACACGGAGAATTTCCCAAGATACCCATTTCCCGCGGAATTCGGAAGAGTCATCCGTACACATTTTCATAGTGAGTGAACCCCCTTGAATCTGCCACATCAAAATATGCTTGGGGAAAATGGTAACAGTTCTCATTTTCCATCAGAAAGAATTTTCAGAATCTTCTTATCTTGTTACAAATTGAATTTGTAATCAGATGATAAACTGTGCAACACATCACTAATAGTTTATTTCGAACATTCGCAAAATGATTCGTTTGTAATTATTAATCTTTTTTTTTAAATGTTTTTGAATACAGGCGGAGTATGAGTACCAAGCGATGAAAACAAAACAAAAAGATAAAATGCGTTTCGAAACGGACAGAGACACAGAATGTGAGCTTTAGGATATGACTCTCATAGAAAATAATGGAGATGCATAGGAGTTGCCTTAATTACACTCGGTGGTGGTGTAGTGGACGGGGGGGGGGGGGGGGCAAAGAGGGCACATAATTCCTGAACTCAATATAAAACAAACTCCCCAAAGAAAAAAACAAACAGATTGGTTGACATTTAGAGAAAGAGAGAGGGAGGGAGAGAGAGAGAGAGAGAGAGAGAGAGAAAGAGAGAGGAGAGAGAAGGAGAGAATGAAACAGAGAGAGCGAGAGAAAGGAGACAGATATTAACTTTAAGAAGTAAAAAGGCCGGGACACTTATCGGAACAAAAAGGGGCGCGTTTTCAGAAATGAAAGGCGGCACTTTTTTGGTCTTTGAAAAAAGGGGGCTGTCACGTGAGTGACTTTAGAGCAAAACAACTAAATGCTACTATGACTCAAACAAAATGAGATCTAAACGATTATGTAAATTCAAACGATGTTTCACCTTTGTCTTCTAATTCTGGTGTTCAACATTCATGTAACAAAATAAATATACAAATATTATATCAACATAATTGAAATAGGTGGGTAGCTTCTATCTGGAGGGTCCGCCTCAGCCCCGGGTCGTTTGGCCAGTCTCTCGGTAGAACTTGGCAGCTCAATCCTGTAGCCTCTTTCTACCACACTCTCTCCTCGACCACGGATGACGTGCTAGCCTCTCTCTCTCCCTCTCTCTCTGCTGGGCTCCCTCCTTGACCACGGATGACGTGCGGGTAGGCCGAGATCGAAATTATAAATTAATTATAACGAAAGTTTGCAGCTTGGGCTCGCATCTATCTCGCCTCGATGTGGAAACCCCTCTCCCCAAAAAACAACAACAACAACGCTTCTGCTGCTAATTTAAAGGGGAATGAAAGGCAACAAACATTACCCTGTAATCATGTAGATAATTGTCAGCCTCTTACAAATATCTTGGAATTTCTCCAAGTTGATTATTTAAGAAGGAGAACAGAGTCTCAAAAGGTTGCAGTTTCTTTGCTAGACATTATCCCATGGGGGCTGCCATTTTCTTTACAAAGTAATGTCAGAGCAGTGGTATTTGTAAGATAACCACTGACCTGTATTATACTACTAGCTACGATGACACTCATGATCACCTGTTAAATACATAACACTGCATTTTCTCAAACCACCTATTTAGTCATGTACATTCAAATGAAGATACTGTTATCCTGTCATAAAACCTATTTGTGTCAAGATATCTGGTTCAGCTGTTTCATAGGTGGGGCAGTTTCTTTTGTTAAACATGATTTGGCATGCACAAGTTGTTGCTTGGTCAGACAAAGGTTTGTCAATAATAAGAGATGACAAAGACCTACATACAACTGCTCCGAGATAACGCCTGTGCGAGATGCTGGGGGTACCAAGATGGCTGCCATTTTGCATTGGTGGCTTTAGTTGTACAATAGTTATACATTATGCAACATCATATCCAATGTGTACAGGTAAATGGACATGTCTATACTCTGACATCACAGTTTTTCAAAATGGCAGGCCCCATGAAATAATATCTAGCAAGGAATCTGCAAATTTTAGAGACATTGTTCTCCTTACCGAGTAATCATATTGGAGTATTTTCAAGATATTTTGAACAGGCTAACAATTTTCCACATGATTATTAGCTAAAGTTTGTTAAGTTTCATTCTCCTTTAATGACGGGGTCGCCAGAAACTTCTGAATGTCTATGACATGTATGATCCGGTTATTGTCATTCACATCAGAAAGGACAAGTCGGGCCACACTGCTGAAGAAGGCTGAAGCAGAAGGGCTGAACAGCTGAAATTTTCGGAGTTAAATATTTTTGTATTTATATCAAAAAGCCCAACTCTCAAATAATTACACAATTCATGATGCTAATAGGAAAAAAACAAGTTTTTAAAACAAAGCATTTAAAAACAAATGTATGAAGACCTTTACATAAATCATCGACCTTTTTGTAAGCTATGCATATCTCCAAATGGTCATCCTTGACTACATGGTAATTTGTTAAGCGCTATAATCGCAGTGGCATATCTGCAGCAGGCACGGGGGCAGTGGGCACTCTCCCTCGGCTCCAATAAGAAGAAGAAGAAGAAGAAGAAGAAGAAGAAGAAGAAGAAGAAAAAGAAGAAGAAGAAGAAGACTTTTTTTTTTGACTTTTCAGAATAAAACTTTATTTACAAATATAATAAAACTTACAAACAAAACACATAAAACAATGATGCACTTTACACTTACAGTGATCGTATGTTTTACCAGTATAGTACATAATAGGTAATACAAGTAAAGAAATAATCTCCAATAGAAACAAAGGAAAAAACCATGAACAACTCAGTGATGTCAAAAGACATCAAGGGGGATAAGGCTCATATATAGAGCCTCAACATATTAAATCAACCATGTTATGATACCGGTATTGTCTGAACAACTCAGTGATGCCAAAAGACATCAAGGGGGGGGGGGGGGGGGATAAGGCTCATGTATAGAGCCTCTTCAACATATTAAATCAACCATGTTGTGATACCGGTATTATCTGAAAGAAAGAGTACATTGTTATGTGACCAAGTTTTGTGAAATAAAGCCAAATTATTTTGCACTTTGTAAAACTCATAATCAATAATTATCCTGTTTTTTATTCTGAAAGTCCAAAAAGGAACAGGATCGAAAAAACGGGTAGTACGATAAAGCCAATACAATGTACTTTTAAAACTGATAATAAGGTAGTTGAAAAGGCGTACAGCTTCCCGACAACGACCTCCTGCATGTGAAAGTAGAGTCCAGTACAGATCAAAGTCAATTTTAACGTTCGGAAGAAGACGTGAGAGAAGATGATGCAGAAGATCAAGAGCAGGCTGAATAGAAGAACACTCGATGAAAAGATGAACAATAGTTCCTTTTTCACCACACCAACCACACGAAGAAGAGATGTCTGGGTTGAGATGATGGAGAACAGCAAGCGATGGAAGAACATTGTGCAAGAGTTTATACTGAATGTCACCGTCTTTCTTATACGATGGATAACGATAGACTTCAGTCCAGTTTATTGACGTAGACGGGGAAAGCATCCCAATATCATGCCAGTGAGTAAATTGAGTTCTCGGTAGAAAGTTAACAGCTCGATTGAAGATATGGTAAACTAATTTACTCGGTATGTTAAGCATGTTCTTGGTGTCAATAACAAAAGAGAAAGGAGTCACAATAGGTGCAGTCAACGTAGCCAATTTCGGAAGATGTGAAGTGACGGAAGACATTCTCAGTCCATTGGTGGAGAAAAACTCAGGGAAAATGTTTGAAACCACAGCCTGAAGTCTTAAAAGTTCAAACTCAAGGAGGCGAAGGGATGGACGCTGTAGAACAGAAGAGAAGACCACATCTGCTGCTCGAAGCCAAGTGCCATTGTTGTTTACTAAATGTTTGACGAGTTTAATTCCACATGCAAAAAGTCTAAAAGGGAAACTGTTAACGCCACTCGATGTACAATAAAGGAAACGATGATAATTTAAAGGAATATTTAAAACATGGTTGACAGAGAAGGACGATGTGTCTACGCGAGCTCCAGAGAGAGTCCAAGCACGCAGAATTTCAGAATAAAAACAAGGGAGACTGGTATAGTACTTTGGGTCTAATTCAATTAAGAATAATTGATAATTGAAATCAAGTTTTTTGTATCGTCTTAAAAAATAAGAACAAAATGAGTACGCGGGGTGAGAATAGAGTTTTAAAAAGCGTTGTAAATAAGTAAACCGAAAGGTAAGGCTCCGTGCTTGGAGACATACCAAACCAAGTCCACCTTTGTTAGGTTGTTGAAATAAAATCTCTGATTTCAAAAGATGCCTTTTTCTAGACCAAATGAAATCAATAAGCAATCTTTGGAGTTCATCCAGGATATGAGGAGGAGGAGAAACAATAGCCAAACAATGAAAAAGTTTAGTTGAAGCTAACTGATTAGCGACAATAATCTTTCCTTTTAAGGATAAGGAAAAAACAAGATAACTCCAGCGAGAGAGAGTTTTGTTTAGTTTCTCTTTGCATTTAATCCAGTTATTATTCACATAACTAATACTATTGCCTAGATGAACCCCAAGAAAAAGTAAACCCTCATTATTCCATTGAAAATTAAGAGGTTTATCTTTCCGTCTGGACCAGGATCCTGCCCACAGTCCCTGTGATTTTGCATGATTAAGGCAAGCGGATGATGCCTTACTGAAAAGATTATATGTATTAGAGATAATGTCAAAACCTGTATCATTGGTTACAAAAATTGATATATCATCAGCATAGGCTGAAACAGCAACATTTCCACTGTTATTAGGAAAAACATAACATGAAGAATCAAGATTCATTTTTAACTTATGAATAAAAGGTTCTATAGCTAGAGAATACAATAAACCAGACAAAGGACAGCCTTGTCGGATGCCCTTTTCAAAGGGAAAAGGTGCGGTAAGAGAGCCACACACTTTGACTAGGCCCTCTGCGTCATTATACAGAAGTTGAATACAAGAAATAAAGAAATTACCAATGCCCATACTCCTCATTGTATTAAAGAGGTAACTATGATCAACGTTATCAAAAGCTTTCTTTTGATCTAAGTTAACAATAGCAAGGGGGGTGTCATTACAATTCGAAAAGTGAATAATGTCACGAATTAAACTAAGATTGTCGTATATTGTTCTTTCAGGAATACAATATGTTTGATCTTCAGATATTATTTTCGATATATGTGTTTTAAGTCTATTAGCCAAAACCTTTGCAAAAATCTTATAATCATTGTTAAGTAACGAAACTGGACGCCAGTTGGAAATATCTGCTAGATCTCCCTTTTTAGGAATTAATGTAATTACAGCTTTACAAAGTGACTTAGGAAGACATCCAGAATTTATGGCATATTGAAACACAGAAAAAAGATCATTCCTAATTAACGGCCAAAACGTCTGATAGAATTCAGAAGAAAGGCCGTCTAGACCAGGTGTTTTGTTTTTGCCAAGTTGGGTAACAGCAATATCAAATTCGTCAATAGACAAAGGAGAATCAAGAGATTTAGAATCTTCAGGGTCGAGTTTCGATAAATCATTTAAAATAGAGTTAACAGAATCAATATCAATAGGAGTACGAGAGTACAAATTCTTGTAAAAGTTTCGAACATGACTTTTAATTTCACTCTGATCTTCTGTAACAACACCGGATGGAAGACGAGTGCGAGTGAGTGTCTTGAAAGAAGAATTAGATTTCTCAAGACCATAAAAGAAGGCTGAATTTGTGTCTATCTCATTAGCATATTGAAAACGTGACCTGACAAGGGCACCTTTGGCTTGATTCTTTAAAAGATTGTTACATTCATTTCTTTGTTCAGCCAGGGCCCGCTGAATGTCAGGTGTGAAAACAGGCACAGACTGCAACTCATCAATAAACTTATTTATTTTTAGAAAAGCTTCTCTATTTTCATTTGCTAGTTTAGCACCATACATTTGGCTGAGCGATTTGATGTGAGATTTACCGAAATCCCACCAAGACAAAATATTCGGAAAATCCGTTTTCTGTTTTTGCCAGTCACACCAAAAATGAGTAATTATATTTATGAACTCATTATCTCCAAGAAGAGAATTATTAAAATGCCAAAAAGCACTTCCTCTTGGTTTCTTTGGAGGAATTTTAATTTTAAGGGAAACTGCACAATGATCAGAAAGAGAACATGGAAGAATACGGCAAGAAAAAATTGAAGGTACTAAAGAAAGAGGTACATAAAAACGATCAAGTCTTGCCTTGGAAACGCCATATATGCTATGGGGGTTGTTTCTATGCCACGTGTATTTCTTTTCGAAAGGGTGCAATCTACGCCAGCTATCACATAAGTTGATACTTTCAATTATATGTTTGAGAGAAGAAAATAATTTTGTTCTGTGTTCAGTAGGCCTACAAAATCTATCCAATGAAGGGTCAATGGTGCAGTTGAAATCTCCACCAAAAATAATAAACCCATCACTGCATTGATTAACATGAACAATAAGAGAATTGATAGCTTCAAGAGCAAAGCTGTCATCCTGTGGCATTAAAATATTGTACAAATGATAAATATTAGAGTCAAATTCAATTTTTACATAGAGAATATAATTGTTAAAAATAATTTGATGCTCACAAACACTACATTGTCTACACTTTACAAGGGTGGCAACCCCAGAGCCCCGAGTACAACCCGGAGCACAAAAGGGGCTGTAAGAAGTCCACAATTTCCAACAATGTGAGTTACGGGATAATTCATTAATTTCTTGCAAGAAAACAATATCGGAGTCAAAAAACAATTTGTCAACATAAGAGAAAATGGAGGCATTCTTAGTGGAATTGGAACAGCCTCCAGTGTTGAAAGTGAGCAACGACAACGTCATAAGTAAGGCAAAAAGAGAATGCAGGCCTACGTCCATAGTACACATAAAATGAAAGGATTACACATCAAGATTTTTAATCAATTTAAAGATCCGCTGCTGTGTACTCTTTGTGAAAAGAGGACTTTTACGCAGGGGCCTCAATTGTCTTACAAGTCCTGGTATATTCGAAGTAAATTTCCTAGCGACCTCTAAAGGTTTTTTCCGAGCTTTGACTATTTTAAGGAATTTGATCAGTTCTTTTTCTGAAAGGGGTCCTTGACTTGACGGAAAAGAAGAGGCCCAATCCAAGGAGTCATCATCGGACTGTGTGTCTTCTAACACAACATCATCAGTATCAGCAGTACCTGTTGTTGAGGCTGGGGAGGGTGGAATTGATGATGTAGGTGATGTACGGTGTGAGGCAGGGGTAGGGGAAATGGGCTCTGATGATACAGGGGAGGAAACCTTTTTCATCATTTTCCGTGAAGGGGTATCTGAAACAAGCTGCATAAGTTTGGGGGAGTCTTCTAAAAGAGGAATGGTAGATTGTTTCCTTTTAGCAACAACGTCAGAGAAAAGTCTCGAAGGGACGGGTGGTGAGCCCCAAACAGGGGCTGCATGAGGGGAAAGGGTCTGTGATGACTCCTTGGTTGAGGGAGGCAAAAGTTCTTCAGAAGGCCGTTTGCTCTCGGCATCCTGGTTACTTTCCATTGGGGTCTCTCGCACAGTTGCAGCCGAAGGCTTAGGTTGCGGAGAGGGGTGCGGAGAGGGGGGCGCAAGAGCATCACCATGGTGAATAACATTTTGGGTTTGCTCCCGACTTGAGGTTTTAGTCAGAGATCTAGACTGCTTGGAAGGATGACGTGGATCAGATTTTCCTTTGCTCTGCACCAAATGGGGGGTGGAGTTTGTAGGCTCATCTTGTTGAGCTGGCTTTTTTTTACAGTTTGTACTAAGATGGCCAACTTCTCCGCACATAAAGCAGCGAGCTGCCTCCGTGGAAATAAAAACACGATAATTGATTCCTAGATGAGTAAAATTAATGTAACCGGGAGGGGTGACATTAGGATTAATCAAAACTTGTACCTGACGACGAAAAGACATTATGTGAGAAAAATCTTTTTCCTTAAAGCCAGCAGGAATAGGGCGAATTTGAGAAACTACTTTACAGAAAGAAGAAATTTGTTTCACTAAAACGGAATTCGGAATTTCCGTATAAACGTTAGACATTGTTAGCCTTGTTGTTGGCAATACAAGTGGAGAGACCTCAATGAATGAGTTTTGGAAAGTGATGCCATTGTCTACAGCACGCAAGACTGCATCTCTGGAATTGAGGTAAATGGCAATCCGCTGATTACTAATGCGAGAAGCAGAAACAATACTTTGTGCAGGTGTGGTTTGTGCGAACGCTTTAACATAGTCACGAATGGGAACATGTTGCTCAGCAATGAAAGAAATTCCATTATTTCGCCTAACAGACTTGAACGGCTCCGGGGCTGAGCCATAAACCTGAGCCGTACTGGTCCCCGGCTCGTCCCGGGAGGCCTGTTCGACCCCGGTGGCCATGTTGGCCTCACAAAAAACTTAAGCAAAGTAACAAAAAAAGACTTAAAAACCACAGAAAAAAACCCAACAAAAGGTGGACTTGATCTGGTATTACAGCAAAAATGTGTATAAAGACACTTAGTAAAGTAAACCTGTAAAAACGACAGGATATTAAGGTAAAAACTTACAAAAGTCTAGAGCAACTTAGACACACGTCCTTCCGCAAGAAGAAGAAGAAGAAGAAGAAGAAGAAGAAGAAGAAGAAGGAGCAGAAGAAAAAGAGGAAGAAGAAGGAGCAGAAGAAGAAGAAGAAGAAAAAGAAGGAGCAAAAGATCGAAGGAGAAGAAGAAGAAGAAGAAGAAGAAGAAGAAGAAGAAGAAGAAACTATGAGAAAGAGAAACTAGGAAGAAGTTGGAAAGAAAAGTGAAAAATAGATGATGTGACACCATTCCACACTCTCCCCTTTTGTATTCAGTTGCTAATTCTCGTTTCATCCACCCAGTTGGTGTCCCTAAATTTTCCCAAAAAGTTATGTAGGGCTCTATTGCATTTTTAGAATTATGATTTTCGCTTTGTTTTGACGATTCCTGTCCGTTTCGGCAGAGAGTTTAGCTTCTTACGGTTGACTCTCGCTTATGTCTGCTTAATTTCCAGATGGAATTATTAAATCAGGCGACAAATTGTTGTTGTTTTTCTGACGTGGAGAAAATAAAAAGTTGTCACCTCGAACGGAATTTAGACTTTAATGACTCTGCATTTGTGTGTGTTGATACACTGCGTATATTCTAGTGTGAACATACAATATAACGACTGCATTGTAAAAAATATCTGTATTTTTACAGGGAAAAAAATACAGGTTAGTTCTGTATTTACTCATAACAGCTAATCTGATGTATTTGTACATAATTTTCATAGGAAAAAGTAACAATTAATCTGTATTTTTACATCAGAAGTTATGGCGACTCTGCTGACACCAGATTTGGTGTAAAATTACAGACCTTTTTTTTACAGTGTGCGCACAATTGGCTCCCATATTGATCATGATTGTAGCGATCACATGCATATCACATGTTTTCAGCGGTTGAATCACTTTGTTGATCATTATTATTAAGTATTCGGCGTCACCTGTGCCTGGGAGGGGAAAAGCGAACTGAATCACTGTAACCCTTAGGTCTCTCCTCCCGATATAACTGATTTCCCCCTACTGTTATTCGAATAGTGCAGTGGGTTCTTAACGTGCAAAGGTGGTGACTTTCCTCTACACGGGACCTCCAGTTAACGTCCTATCCGAGGGACAGAGTGTTTTCCTCTGTAACATAGCCTGTGTCTATGAAACAAGGGAGGGGCACGTTAACACACAACGCAGGCTTCAGTCATCCGCCCGGGGTGGATTCGAACCCACGATCTTTGGTTCGACAGGCAGACACGTTACCGACTGAGCCAACTCGCCTCTTTTACAGTGAACACTTGTTCCTCTCAAAAATTCTATGATTACTAAAATATGATCACCACCTTTCAGAATTATAAACCCTAATTCGTTCTCGGAATTACAAATCCTATTTCACTTTGATTTTCAGAATTGCGACCGTTCAGAATTTTGGACCCTATTTCATATTTTGGAATTACAAATTCGGAATAACGAACCTTCGGTGTAATGCATCAAATGTTCACAGTTATGAACTCTATTTCATTTTCGGAATTATGAACCCCCCCCCCCCCCCAGCCCTGCTACGGGCAATTTTTATTTCGGAATTACGAACTTTCGAAAAAAATGAGTACCCTGTAGAGCCCACAAATATAAAGATCAACCACAAATGTAAAAATAACCACAAATGTAAAAACATTGCACCCGCAAATGTCAAAATAACTACAAATATCATTACATGTCTACCACAAGTGTAAACATAACAGCAAATGTAATATAATCGCCCACAAATGTAAAAATCGGTTTAACGTACCACAAATGCAAAAACATTTCGCCTGCAAATGTAAAACTTTCCATTTTTACCACAAATGTCATAACATGTCGACCGCAAATGTAACTAGCACATCAATGATGTGGCGCTCATCCGGCATCCAGCAAAGAAATTCAAGCAATTTGTACTTTGAACAGAGTAGACACTAGTTATGTTCACACGTAGTACATAGCATCGATGCTATGTAAGTTTCAAAAATATTTCCAGTACGTTCAGACAGGCCGTGATCGATTTGCTTGTATCACCCGCTCGTGACTATTCATCGCTCACCCGCTGCCAAAACAATAATTACTGGGCCACACAGTGTGACCCGAGCATAATTGGTACAGGGGTCATAATTATGATGCGAAGCTTTTGTTTTGAATAATATTTTATTTGTCTTCATAAAGCAACATAATAACACAATAACAATTCTTTTGTAATATCGATAATACAATCAAGTAGCAAATACATGTGTTATAATACTTAATTTTAAATAAACCTTGTACATGTCAAAATTGACTGAACTCCAATCTTATGCCAAAATAAAACACATGCATGCACACTATATTCTCTGGTAAGCACATGTAAATCAATATCTAAAGACCACATCATACTTTAGTTAAGGTCTGATTCTGAAAGAGCAGATTCTCAGCTTTAAAATGATATATAACTCATTGGATGTTCATAACTCAATGTACAAAGAGAAGAATGCACAGTCCCTCATAATGTTACTTCTTAATAAGGGTTTAAAGTTTGCAGTCTATTGAAGCACTCTGACTTGCTAAGTGTTGTGCTAAGGTGACAAATGGAGGATTAGAACTCAATGAAAATTTCTATGAATTGATTATCAGATTGTCCGAAAACTTGGCATACTACATAGACATATCCTGTTGATCATATAGTGCACAAGTATCAATGCAAGAACTTACTCCGGGAGATTTATGGGAGATTAAAATGAGACAAGTATTCAGGGTCGTGAAAAAGATAAGTAATACAACAAAATCCAGAGAAGACACACATAAGTCTGATAAAAAGCTGTCAAAAATACCACTTCTAGATTGTTTGGTGCCTCCACATTTTAGATTACTTAGAAAAAAGTATACTCTTCAGGAAATACCCAAAACTAAAATTTGACCATGCATGCCAACCAAAACACATTGATTGAGCTCTAACTGAAAATCCCACCGTGCGACTTTTGGGTGGTTTTGTGGTGCCTGGTCATATATAAAAAAGAAAAAGATAAAAAGAAGGAACCCCCAAAAAACAAACAAACAACAAAACAACCCCCTTCCTTACCACACAGCATTATATTATAGCACCACATGAAACAGAGAGAATTACCATAGCAGCGAGTGAAGATAGCAGCGATTGCGCTCACATTACAAATAATCACAAGCGCGGTGGGTGGTCTACCGCAAAGCTTCGATGCTTTGTCGCTGGATCCTGAGATTTACTCCTGCTAAACTCGCTGCAAGAATAGTTTGGAAACTCGCTTCTATCTCGTGACTATCTGCGTTTGGTCTCGACACTATCTGGTCTTCACCAAAATAGCATAGACACCTCGATAGCATCGATGCTATCGCTCTACGTGTGAACGTACCTACTGTAATGAATACATGAAATGTACATGTATTGGTTACATGCATGTACAGATGATGAAGTGCCTATTGCAAATCTGGCTAAATGTGGTTTTGGAAGGAGACAGTGACTAAATTAGCATAATTATTTTTGTAGACAAAATTTCAAAATTCCGTGTAGAAGTTCAATGAACCTCATGAAAGTCTTTCAGATGAACAAAAAAAAATCGAAATCGGTCAATAAATGAAGAAGCCAGAAGGAGAAGCAATTTTTGTGATTTTTGAGAAATGCGCATAAATTAGCATATTTAATGAGTTTCAAAATTCTGTGTAGAAGTTTCGAATCCCCCACCTAGTGCTATCATATAAAGCAAACGGAATTAAAATCGGGTAAGAAATGGCGAAGAAGAAGCATTTTGAAATTGTGGACGGACGACGGACGGACGACGGACGCCTCGCCTCGACTCGACACGGCATAAGCTCATCTGGCCCATTCGGGCCGGATGAGCTAAAAACGAATTGCTTGCGTATAATGCACCGATGCAAGTTACTAGTATTATGGTAAATTGCCAATTGGTCTAATAACCAAATGGTCTAACATCATTCGGTCTATTCGTCCATCACCAATTCGTCTAATCAACATTTCGTCTAAAATAACCATATAGTCTAATAATCAGTTTAATCACTTCGTCTATAGTCAATTCGTCTTAAACCCTTTTGGTCTAATGCCCATTTGGTCTAAACCCCTTGGTCCAAACACCACTTGGTATAATAATCATTTTGTTTAAAGGGATACACAACCGGGCGGCCGTGGGGAAAGTCAGGATTGCGTAAGCCCCATTCACTCGTACACAAAGTTTGTGCGTCGAACGCGTCCGTTGGACTCAGTGGGATTACATTTCGACTGCACGAAGCTGACCGAGAGCTCGAGCTTAGGCGGAACATGCATGTTTGTGCGGCGACCAGTCTATCCGAGGTTTCCGCCCCGCGGGGCAACGGCATGATTAGGTAACGATCACGGTGCCCTCTCGCGGCATTAAAACGTCCACAATCTGCGGTTGAGTATCCCTTTAATGTTCACTTGGTCCAATATCTATGTCGGCTAAAACCAGTTTGTCTATAATAACCAAATGGTCTAATCATCATTTCGTCTAATAGCCATTTTGTCTAAACCCATTTGGTCTAAACACTCACATCGTCTAATCATCACTTTGCCTAATTACCATTTTTTTCTAATTATCATTTGGTCCAATTCACAGTTCGTCTAATAACCGTCTGGTCTAATGTTCACTTGCTCTAATACTACAGACAAATGGGTTATAGTTATATACGTTTATTGCCACTTGGTTTAAAGCGATTTGGTCTAAAAGCCAATTGGTCTAACATCATTCGATCTAACATCAGTTGGTATAATAACAGATTGGTCTAATCATATAATTCATTTACCATCATGTATAATTTTCATTAGAGCTAAAACCATTTGGTATAATAACCATTTGGTCCATTATCAATAGGTCTAATTGCCATTTCGTCGAATCATGAAATTGTCTAAGCCCAGTCGGTCTAAAAGGCCTACCCATTTGGTCTACACATCATTTGGTCGATTTGTCAGTTAGTCTAACATCGGTTGGTCTATCATCCTTTATTTCTCCATTTATTTATTTCCACATAAAAAGAACATATGATACAATATGTAGTCAACACCCATTTAGTCTAATAAGCACTTGGTATAATTGTCATTTGGTCTAATGTCTAATTACCATTTGGTCTAATCATCGTTTCGTCTAATATCCAACTGGGCTAATTTCTTGTTTTCTCCCTACAATATTACTCTAGGGGGCTTTGACTAAACAGTCAGGCCTCGGTTCGGCGCACTGGCCGAAATTTTTTTTTGCAGTAATTGTATGTTTTTGTTTGTTTGTTTGTTTGTTGTTGTTTTTTTTTTTGGGGGGGGGGGTGGGTTTGCATGGCATGAATTAATTACATGTGCTTAGTTGATTATCTAGTGAATAAAGCGATTTATTAATTAATCAATTAATATTTTAGTGAATTTTTAATCATTGCTTAATTGCATTTTGCTTTTGTTACAGTGTTTTTTATCCTTTCATTTCTTACGCTATCTTCTCTTGTATATATATATATATAATATATATATCTATCTATATTACGCTGCATGGTAACTTAGCAGGGCATGCAACAATACGGTTTATTCTAGTTAAACTGCTACTAGCAGTTTAACTAGAATAATGTGTTTAGCAGTAGAGAACGAGAAGTAGTTCATCACGATTTAATTATAACATTAATGATAACCAAATTATAAGTAATCAAGAGTTAAACTTTACTTTATTTTATATATTTTTTATTTCAGCCATCATATTGTACTCATGTATTTTGTTTACACAGTCGTCCTGATGAAGATCTTTAGATCGAAAGCTTGATTGAATAAAAGAGAAGTATAGAAGCTACGGCCATTTCATAGTCCATTTCTTTCGCTGTATTCCATTCCACAACTATGAGTGACCGCCAGTGTTTTGCTCTTGGGAAATTTCTTCCACTATATATATATATATATATATATATATATTTTTTATCCTTCTATCATTTCTCTATCTGTCGCTATGTTATTCCTTGCTTTTATCCTTTCATTTTCCCATCTTTCCATAATTATGTTGATATTTATATTATTTCCTCTATCATGTTTTTCTTTCTCGCTCTATTATGTTTTTTCGTTCTTTATTCCTTGGTTTATCTTTCTATCATTTTACCTAATTTGCATTATTCTTTCCTTTTTTAAAATTTTATTTCTTAGTTTTGCTATTCATCTCTAATTTCCCCCTCTCTATATCTTTACCTTAGGCCTATGTCTTTATCCTTCTATCCCTTAACTTCCAATCCTCCCTATTGTATTGTTATTCATCGATTTATCTAATTTACTTCCGTCTTTCCTTAGATTACTCTCTATATTCATTTTTCCATCATATCTCTCTCTCTGTTTCTATTCATTATTACTACATGTACCACAATGCAGAGAAATGGAGCATTTTTGGAAGTGGGGACTGACGCCTCTTGGCCGGATACCAACTACCCTTTTCAAAATTTTGCGAGCGAGCGAAGAGAGCGGCCAAACATTATTACAAAAAAAATGTGATCTCTTCTAAAAGATAAGTATTGTACATAATCATTAAACCAAACTATATGAAAAGTGTCTACTCAAAAAGTGAAGGGGATTCAGCCCCATTTCAAAATTGCCAAATAGACCAAATGGCTATTAGACGAAATGACAATTAGATCAAATGGTAACTGGACGAAATGATGATTAGAGACCTATTGGTTATTAGACCAACTGATATTAGACCGAACGACGTTAGACCAATTGGCTATTAGACCAACTGGCTGTAGACTGAGTGGCAATAAACCCTTTAATTTTAATCAAAACAACATGCAGCGTGTGCCGTATCATGTACCTCCATGATTGAAACGATAACATGCAGTGTTCAGGCATTTCTCAGCCATTAGATATTTCATCATTAAAAATCGCGTGAATACAAAAGTATTATCGACCATATCAGACATCTGAGCAATGCAATTTTTACATTCTATTGCCGGGCTTTGACAAGCCAACAAAATTACGGGCCGGTAAATTGTTTATTGCCCGGTTTCGAAAGTGAATGGGATTTTGCATGTTCTTTCTTTTGTCTTATTTGCCGACGATACAAATATCCTTTGTCCTCACAAAGACCTTAATTCCTTAACCAATACTTTGAATTATGAAATTAACAAAGTATCAAACTGGTTTAAGTGCATTAAACTTTCTCTTAATATAAAAGAGACTCATTTCATGTATTTTAAACATCATTCTCATAAAACAGACACACCAATATATATTAAAATCGATGGTATGCCAGTAGAAAAGAAAACTAAGTCCAAGTTTTTGGGAGTAATTATAGATGAAACTTTGACTTGGAATGACCATCTACACCACGTAATAATGTGCATTTCTAAAAGCATTGGTATAATTTCCAAGCTAAAGTTTCTTCTACCCTATGCAACCTTATTCATGTTATATAATACGCTAGTTCTCCCGTATATAACATATTGTAACATTGTATGGGCTAATTGTGGTTCGACAAAAATCAATTCTATTTTTAAACTACAAATTAAAGAGAGCTATACGTATTTGTACCGGATCGCATTTCTTAACTCACACTGACCCCATATTCCATAAACTTAAAACGCTAAAAATTTTCGACTTGAATACTATCTCAAGTAGCAGTCATAATGTTCAAGTACATTAATAACCAACTTCCACCATCCTTTGATAACATGTTTAAGTTTAATAGTTCTGTTCATTCCTACCCCACTCGCATTTCTGGAAATTTCCATCTTACAAATCCCAAATTATCAATAACACATAAATCTGTAAGACATTCTGGTCCGGACTAATTGGAATAATTTTCCCGATAACGTAAAATCTTGTTCAACCATCTACTCCTTAAAAGCTACACTTAAACGAAAGATACTATAATCATACGCGCCCACGCTTTAAATTTATATCTACTATTTGCACCCACACTAGCCTTTTGACAAGGCCTCGTGACTTGGCTATTTTCCTCGTCATGCTGTGCCTGAGATGAGACTAGCCGGTGATGAAAAGAATCAACACGGCCCGGGTGAACGCGCGATCGAGCGACTTTAGTCGCGAGGCCTTTTGGAACCTGGGTTTCCATCGTCCGATATGAATTATTCACCAGTTGACATTCGTATGCTAACACGCCTACCGAGGATTATCGACCAATCACAACGGTATCTGCGGGGCTTGCTTTCCATGATTGATGTACTAGTAGCTTGCGCGAGATGAAGGCGAATTTGCATACCAAATGTATGCTGACGTCATGCGAAGATACGTTTGCTGATTGGCTCCTACCTATATGGTAGCAGATCCTCGCTAGGAACAAAGGATAACATAAGAAATACAGGCCAGGTTCCAAAAGGCCCTCGGACTCACGTCGCTCGATCGCGCATTCACCGGGCTGGGCGGCTAGTCTTGTTATGCAGCCACTACTAGCTTACTTCCCGAGAAAAATTTCCAAGTCACGAGGGCCTTGTCAAAAGGCTACACCCACATCTGCAATTGCACTGCACCCATTTGATCACTCAGTTTTAGTGTGACTGCCGCCCTGCGCCTCTTGGCAAACAGGCCGGAGTTTCGAACTTATATACACTCCAACAGAAATATATTCACAGAACCGGTGTTGGCTTGTGTGAAATAACTTTATTCATCATCCCAACTTCCAAGTTCCAAGATAAAATACTGGAATATAAAACAAAGAGAAAATACATATTTAGATATACAATTCCACAAAGACATAATGGGTACAAATCTAAGACTCTGATTGTATTGGTCTTAAACTATCAAGAACTTTACTATACTACCAAGGAACATTGATGTTACATCAAATGACTACAACCAAATACTGCCAAAACAATACATACATGCACATGTAATGTAAACATATAATGTATAACTATATCAACTAAATTCTAGTGAAAACTTAGTATAAAATAATACCTGAACAGTACAGTCCTAATTGCATATGACAAAATGTAACACATATATATCACAATCTTACTTCATCTTTCAAAGGGGAACAATGTACATATTATCTATTACTATTATTGTAAACTCTTAATTACATGACATGAATATGTTATTTATGATATGCAGTTCTAAAATATCAACGGAAAAGTTGAAAATATAAATTAAGGGAAAACAGATTACACCTTTGCACTCTTGTGCGAACTGCAAGAAACTACTTTTATGACAATCAACTTGAGTTCTCTCTCTGCTTACTCTAACTTCAACTGATAGCTTTTAGCTTTTTCTCTCTATAATTTATAAGAAGAGCATAGATGCTGAGCGGACTAAGATGACTCACCAAGCAGACCTAAAGGTTATTGTTCACGGACTAAAAGGGTGCTGGTACTAGCCAGGGCTTAGCACCCAGTAGACAATGAACTTGGCCAACGTATACAATTTAAAACAATGAAGGTGTGCCCACTGTGTGCATTACAACTTAGTATTTCTCCCCATATACTATAACACAAATAAATTTGTATTTTTTAAACAATATTGTGGAATTCGCTCTAGATGTCTGATTTTGTTAATGATAATGATATGGACTGCCTACTTTCGGGGGATATAACATCAATTGCCCTCACTCGAATCGTATTAATTGCTGTTCTATGTAGAGATCGATGGATTATGTGAATTTTTCTTGCCATTGTTCAAAGTCAGTTATGATCAGCTCCTCGACCCCCGTCTCTGTAAACTAATCATAAAAAGGGAAACCACTATTAAACCACTAGTTCTATTACTTTTTTACATTTGCATCTGACATGTTTTGACATTTGTGGTTAAGGCTAGGGTGTTGCAATATTTTAGGGATTTTAATGGTCAGGAAAACCTCACACACGCGCATAGACGCGCACAAACACATACATCTCATAATAACTTTTGTCACTTGGGTGCATTATGCAAGCACTCAGTTTTTACATTAGCGGCCGACATGTTATGACACTTGTGGTAAAAATGGAAATGTTTACATTTGTAAGCGAAATGTTTTAACATTTATGGTTAAACAAATTTTTACATTTGTGGGCGCTTTTTATTATTTGTGGTTATTTTTACACTTGTGGTAGACATGTTCTGACATTTGTGGTTACTTTGACATATGCGTGTGCAATGTTTTTACATTTGTGGGCTCTACAAGGGGCAGCGGATCGTCTTTCAAAGAGGGGAGGGGGCGGGAGAGCACCAGCAAAAACAGGCACTTTTTTGGTAATGATGCATGTGCGAGCGAGCAGAAATTTTCTGATTTTTTGTTGTAATGCTGAAGTCGTTGGGTTGTGCATTATTCACAGAGATATAATGAAAACGACAATATCAAATTCATTTCGGGGGAATGTCGAATGATCTTTTAATTCGTACATTAACCCTGTCATTTTTCTCTCGATATTGACACGCTTTATGCGATCTGTGTGATTTCATTATATACTATAAGAGCGAGTTTTGGGGGATTTTTCAGAAAATTTTGCTCTTAGTTGGTGTAGCTTATGGGCACATTTGAGCAAGCGAAAAAAAAAAAACTTTTGCTAGGGGAGGGGGGGGGGGGGGGCGGTGGGTGGGCATTGTGCCACTCTTGCCTCCAGCTCCACTGCCTTACATTGTATAGTTGTAATATAATATAGTTACCTGTTACTATATAAAGCCTCACCGATTCTTTGAAGCCGGATATGGCTCTTTTGGTAAGAAACAGTGGAAAATTTTGGTAAAATGGGGGCACTTATCAGAAGAGCAAAGGGCGCTTGTTAGAAGTGAAAAGGGGCACGTACGAGAAGAGGAAAGAGGACATATTAGATAGTAAAATGAGTACTTATCAGAAGTAAAGAGAGGGCACTAATCAGATCTGAAAAGGGCAGTTATCAGAAGGGGAAAATGGGAACTCATTAGAAGGGAAAAGGGACATCTATCAGAAGTAAAAATCCACTTTATCGAAGGAGAAAAGGGCATTTATTACAGAGAAAATGGGGGTAATTATCAGCTTTGAAAAATGGCACTTATCAGAAGGGGAAAGGACAATTATTAGAGAGAAAATGGGGGTAATTATCAGATTTAAAAAGGGGCACTTATCGGAAGGAGAATAAAGGGCATTATCAGAAGGGGAAAGGGCGGTATTCTGGAAGCTCACTTGAAAAAACTGTGAGCCAGTTATTATTGCACTCTTTCTTTCATGTCCATCATGTTTGATTGGTAGATCCAAGGACTTAGTCGTTGCGAAAACCAGGAAAGGTCTGACTGCTTTTATCAATAGTTATTGGTGAGTATGGTAAGGTCTGGCAAGTACTGAGTACTACTAGTAAAACAAAAAATACTACCTGTCTATGTGGTAGAGAGCATTTTACTTTTGTTTCCCATACATAAACACATGATACAGAATATGTTTTATATCTTATGTGTTATGTTTTGTTCCATTGTCAATAATACACATTCTTCTTGTTTACATGCAATATACATGTACATAAGAAATATAATTTACTAATCAAACAAAAATACAAACATTTACATACATGAAGTAATATACGTTAACAATTTGTCGAAATTTTAATTAAATGAAACATGTCAGATGTTTTAAAGAGAAACATTATAAAAGGATGAACTGAAACTGATTTCAGCTCTTCATTCGGTAGATATACGCGGTGGCAAACTGAAGTGGAATATAAGATTTACAAATTTAAAAAAAATATTAATATCACCCTATTTAACTTTTAACTACATGTACTAGGAAAAATGTTTGACGGTAGTTTTTGAAAGTTCTTTCTTTTTCAAGATTTAAAATTTCTGTTATTGCTTAGTCAGTTACGATACGGTATAACTTGCACCATTCTCTGTACACTTATACTACAAACAACATTATAGCAGAATCAAGCGGAATACATATTTAGAGATTAATACTACTCTAAGACTTGGTACACATTAAATAATTGTTTGCACTTGGCGAGAAAAGTTGCACTCGTATACATGTTCGTAAGGTTCGAAGAAAGTTCAACTGAACCGATTAATGACAGAGCAGCTTATACAATCAATGTTAAGTTTCTTTCTATTGTCTCTTTTTAGGGATGACCCGACGTTTAATCCGGTGACAATTGTGCCAGGCTTTATTTCTTCAGTTTCGCTATATGTTTGGTACAGGGTTAGGGTTAGATATAGTGTTTGGTCCAGGACCGAAGTTGAAGAAGGGAGTTGACGGAGGAGTAAAATTAATGTCGCCGTAGCATGCGTCATACAAGCTTGCTAAGGTATCTTAAAGTTATGACATCATGGAATGTCTACTGGGGGGAGGAATGTCTACTGGGGGGAGGGGGTCCTTGTGTTTCATTTTTCCGAAGGTTCACAATTCCGAAGGTCCCTAACTCCGGAACACACATTTCATAATTATTCGGAAATGAAATTGGGTTCATAATTTCGAAGGTTCTTTATTGCGAAAATAAAATGAGTTATCGTTACAGCAGGTGGGTGCGTTGCCGCTTCTTCTTGGTGACCTTCTTGGTGCTATCCTTCTCAGCCATCTTCTACTCCTGATGATGGACAGTCAACCTGTCCGAAACGTCGAATCTTCTCTACTCTCAGCTTTCAAATAGGATTCACAATTCCGAAAATTAAAAAGGGTGCATAATTTCTAAAATCAAAAAGGGTTCATAATTCCGAAGGTTCATGATTCCGAAGGTTTGTCATTCCGAAAATGCAATAGAGCCCTACATAACTTTGGGGAATTACAAACTTTCGGAATTATGAACTCTTTCCCTTTTTCAAATTATGAACCCCTTTTCGCTGTTCGAAATTACGAACCCTATTTCATTTTCGGAATTACGAACCCTATTTCATTTTTCTGAATTATGAACCCTTTTTCATTTTCGAAACTATGAACCATCGGAATTAATACGAACCTTCGGAATAACGAACTTTCGGAAAAACGACATATAACAGAACTCTACAGAAGTCTACAGAAGATGCATTTAATATGCGTTACCATGGTTACGGTTTCTTCAACTGACTGAATGGATGGGTTTATGAACATGAGACTGTGATCCTTTCGTAAAGACAATCGGACACGTCGTTATGTGCAAGCTCCCTGCCTGTAGCACACGGGGCGTTATTAGTAAGTTTTCGAATGTGTCGTCGTGAACGCCGTCCTAGATCCTCCCAGCTACACTGCTTTGTGACCGCGTTTTGTGCAAGAACCCGTCCACTGGCTTCTCCCTCGTCCACTTGTCACATCGAGAACGTGTCAAACATGTATATTGCCGTCTTCTCTAAAACGTGAACCTCGTTTCACACATTGTTAGCTTCATGCTTCACCTAGTACTTTGTATGCAATTAACACAAAACAGTCCATTGTCGCTGGGAAGATCTTGGACGGCGTTAACGTTGACACATTCGAAAACTCTCTATTTGCTGATGGAGGACTGCGTCACCACGTTCTCTGTCTGAAACACCATGTAAGAATGACAAAAAACGGAGACAAAAATGCACATTGAAATCATTGCGTTAACGCAGTTGAGCCTGGCATAGAGGCTGTCTACACTGGATGCTTGCCTATGAGTTTTTTTAAATTGTCTAACGTGGTTCATCCTTGTGAGACTGTGGTCCATTTGTATCACATTATGCTCCTTAAACGCAGGGTTTTCGGCATCCAATGTGTCAAGGCTTCATGTGCCGAGCGTCCGCCATCAGCAAATAACAAGGTGTCATATCGCTGTCGTATACCTGCGATAGCTACTGACACTGTCTTTAAAGTGCCATGGGAGAGCGACATCATACTAAAAGTGAATGCAAATATAAATGACGCCTCAAGTGCCACGGGCATCATGCATTTTCCCCCGTTGTCTGTTATTTCATTCAGTTGTTACTCTGTCTGCGTATGTTTATGTACGTTGCCCTTTTCTTTCATTTCCACTGCCCGGTTCTCGTAGGCGTACTCCTCCTAGGTTTGGATAATGAAAAAAAAAAAAAAAAGAAAAAGAAAAGGGAAAATTTGTTTTCATCATTAAAGGTCCCCAGAAATCCAAATCTAAATATGTTTCATAGATTTTTAAATATTTTTTGAAATATTTTTTCCAACCTCTTAAGCTCCACCCCCAAAAATAGCTCCAGATCTTATTCCCGAGATGACATCATCTGTCAATCATTAGTGAGCTATGGAGAGAAAGTGGTATGTAGCTTTGCCAGAGATAACCATCTGTTCTAATAGACCATACAATGCCTACATAGGAGTTGCTATGCCAGACATGCTGTAGCATCACCAGGAAAAGAAGGGTAATGAGGAGGTATTGTTTGAAAGCATGCAATTCTATTGTGAGCATGTGCTGAGCTGGGGAAGTTACATTCCACTCTGTATTGTATAATGTTAGTATGGCTGACTAATGATTGACAGATGATGTCATCTCGGGAATAAGATCTGGAGCTATTTTTGGGGTGGAGCTTAAGAGGTTGGAAAAAAATATTTCAAAAAATATTTAAAAATCTATGAAACATATTTAGATGTTTTAATAACAAAATATGAGTTGTATGCATCCCCGCACACCAACAGAAATCAACTTGCATTTGGATTTCTGGGGACCTTTAAGTAATTGGCAGATTCTATTCTGGTAGCTGGCTATCATTTGCATGGAGATGATCAGTCCTTAATTTTTGCATCTTCGTGATCTTTAACTGCCTTCTCTTTCTATTGGAAGCTGTAAGAATTTTATCCCAGGTGTGGAAAATTAGTACATAATACAGTAGGGGTTTTGTTAATAGGCAACCTGATGGACTGAAGTCATCCTCAGATTGCTTTCTTTGATGTGCAGAGTGAGCATAGTTGTAGCCTTTGTTTAGTATCACCAGGCAAGCAAACAACCTGTATTATTTCCTAACAGCCTAGCCAGGCAATCTATAGGTTTGGAATGTGTATAGTCTTTATGGACAACTGTTGTGTCTATTGTACTTTGTACCATTGAATACTTTCACTGGGTGTGTAAGCAAGGTAGCAAGGCTCAGGGCAGTCTTGATTTAGTTGCCAGACGAGTAGGACCATATTGAGGGTTCTGTCTCTGCAGCAGGTTTTACAGCCGGCATGAGTAGGCGCGGCCAGCAGCCGCCGCAGCTTTACTGTTAGCAGCCAGCACTATAGGGGCAGCCAGCAGCAGCCGTTTCAGTGCCAGGTTGAGGTTCTCTCTCCTCAAGGCCGAATTGTAAGTTCTTTTGCATAAGTGATAATTATTTTATATCACCCTTCCAATACCAAATGACAATTGTATTAGTTTTCCTACAGGTATTTTCAATCACTTTCCATTTGTAAATGTCACATTAATTATTCAATGTCATTGAATTATAACAGGCAGTTTAATGTACTGATCATATTAGATTATTTGCAGCTATATTAAAGTCAGTATAGTAGGTAATGGCTCACAGCACAGGTTGAAGTGCTGACATAGATAGAATCACTATTGGTGATTATTATAGGGTAATTTTAGTCAAGGACATTTGAATTAGAAGGAATTATAATTATCAGTTTAATATATTTGAATTTGAAGTGTATATGGTAGGCCATATAGTTTTGGAATGGTCATTCTATTTAGACGGCGGTTACTCCAGGGTCGCCCCCATGGTCGTCCCCTTGGTCGTTGTCAGTATCGTCGATGTCATGGAACTGGTCAGGGCCATATTCATGGTTATCACTTCTTCACGGTCCTGTTCACCATCATGATCACGTCCCTTCAAGCGACTTCGGGTTACTTCGGGTCTAGACAGAGACATATCTTCAGGGTTACGGTTTAGACAGCTCATTTCTCACCGAGAGGTCTTCCTTCCCATTTCTTCACGTCTGGACACTGGTAGTCTACACCGGGTGTCGTCGCGACATATTTCCTTTAGTTAGTCGTCCTTCGACAGACCATCTTTCCCAGCATCATGTTATGTAATACGTTTTCTTCTTCAATTCATCCATTGATAGACTTTGAACTGTAATGAACTGTCGGATGTTTCCTTAATTATGTTTTATTTCATTTAGAAGCTCATTAAGTATATACTTTAGAATTATATAACTTCCAGAAGAATTTTATATAATTATAATAAAGACATACCAATTATACTGAATTTGTTCCTGGTAATTTATTGGGTGGCTAAATAGCCCGTAGATTTAACAAAGTCAATTTCACTTTTACAGAAGCTATTAGTCGATATTTCTCTTCAATTACAGAATTTTGTAAAATGAGAAGTTTATCAGCTGTAAATATGTTTTGGTAAACATTTAACAGCAGTAGATTAAATCATTATTTGCAGCCAAGATGGAAAGTAGAAAAACTTTCGACTACACTTAAGTCTTGGCGCAAAAATAACTTGTGTTCAATTTCCCGCATGGCAGCTTGAGTTGAGTCCGTTGGAGTGCCTGTATAAATCTATTGTTAACTTATTAAAACAATTTCAGCTGCCAAATCGCGTGCTTGACATAGCAAGGAGCAATTGCAATACATTCTACTTGGTAGCCTTTTACCTATGGCCAAAGCGATTGCCTTTTCCCTTCTTCGACCCTTTACTAAAACTTTGAAATTATTGCTACGTTGAAAGTTTTGAAGATCCGAGCAAAATCAATTGTAAGGCCTTTACTAGTTTTCATGCATACGACAAAGATGTCGTCTATTCGAATGTTGATATGGTGGCATGAAGCCCGGCTCACATAATGCGTCATTTCTGACGTAAGGACCGCGACGGTGACGTATACGGTCTTGCGCGTCATGAAAGAGTGATATCATATATATTGAATATAAATTGAACAGTGCCAACAAAGTTTTTAATTACTGGCGTATGGCAGTCAGACCCAACTTCAGAAAACCGAGCACAGGTTTATACTCCGAAAACGGCGTATAGAACATGATGAATATAGAGCCCTCATCGTTCAGTGCGAGACAGTGTGTACAAAAGGCATGGGGGAAATCCTTCAATGTGGACTTGCTTTTCATAATTTTCAAAAATAATGTTGCAGATATATTTATTTCAAATGTTTGTCATTTGAAAGTCATTTCATATGGCGAATCATTCACGGATTTTGAAGGTAATTGACACGCAGCATTATTTTTAAGAATTTATATATCGATGGCAGGTTGACTTTGTAAGATTTCCCCCATGCCTTTTGTACACACTGCCTCGCACTGAACGATGAGGGCTCTATATTCATACGCCGTTGGGTCTGACTGTATGGGTTAATTGCGTTCCCAGTCTCGATTTGTGCCGGCAATGACGCAATCGAAATGACACCTCGTGTGAGCCGGGGCTTTATATATAGGTTTTCCCGCCCAATTTCGTCAAAATTGCATCCGATTTAACAATGCAATCATTCAATTTCGAGCGAATTTGAATGATCACCGAGATCAACATTCAAAAAGCTAACTAGTTCATTCAATTTAATTTCATTAGCATGCGATTTCATAATTTTCTCAAATAAACGTGTAAAAAGCGCGTTCAAATTAAAAATGCACGTAAAATGCATTCAAATTCGCACCTGCTCTGCCCTGATGAACGTTTGGGAATTCAAATTCACGAATAGGCAAGCATTTTCAGCATTTGGGCAGTGTTTTTCATTACTGCTTATGTTCTTTGTAATCTGCATTTGTTAATTATGCAAACTTTATTTACCTTGAAATGTGACATTTGCCTTATATTGATCTTTCTCATTTCTCTGTCAAACCGTCATCGAAACAACAACTCCACTTTCATAATTATACATACAATCAGGCCCCTGGGAACGATTTTGTTACTGGGGGTGCTGTGAGCAGATTTTTTTTTTTGTATCCAGGATTTTGCGATATTCACAAAATTTTCTGACATGCAAAAAAAAAAGTCCTCAACGTTTTGGGGTGTCTTTTTAACTCCAAAAATCTTTGACAAGCAAGCAAAAAAAAGTCATAAGCATTTTGCTGGCTACAGCACCCCGCATCCTCTGCCTTCTAGGGGGTGATGTGCACCCCCTCAAAAAATTCTGGGGGTGCTGCACACCCCCAGCACCCCCGCCTCCCAGGGGCCTGTATACAATTCATTTATGCACGACTATGGTGGCGGCTCGAGGAGATTACATGAATATCTCGAATACGGACAGAATTAGGTTGGCTGAAGCATTTGACAACAAGCAAGACTACCTAGAACTGGCCGACACTCTAGGAATAAACATGAAATATGATAAAAATAAACTTTGAAAATGAAAGTTTGAAAAAATGAGAAGGAAATTATATAATCAAAAACAGTGAAAAGGTGTGCATATTACGTGAAAAAATGAGGTAAGAATTACATAGAACAACAGAACTTGTTTATGGTAATTGAATTCGAACGTTCAAAGTGCGAAGGTGTGTGCCTATAAATGAAATTGAAATTGGTATTTGGGACGAAATTGAACGTCTATCCAGCCGGCGCCAAATTGAATGACAATTTTGCGTCGTTGAATTGAATGAATTTCTCTCTAAATCGAATGAAATAAAATTTAAAAGGAATGATATAAAACTAAATTTAATGCTTAAAGAATGAAAATGAACCATGAGAGCAGAGACTTGACGAAAATGGTTCGAACTTGAACGCCTATTCATGAATTCGAATGCAACTCTGATGAAATTGGGCGGGAAAACCTATATTAACACTCAAAATATTATACGCACCTCATTATTTTTAAACTCCTCCCCTACCCCACATCTAAGTAGGATCTTCCATTTCTCAGGTAGGCAGCAGTACATCTTATCGACGATTGGACATATTAAACGGGGGTCGAGTTTCTTTGGATCCTGCGGACCTGTAAGCGGAAAAATCCTAAATGATATTTTACCTGTGCTGTGGTGATGTATTTCAGTATTTTTATAATCATTTTTAAATTGTTCAACGAATTATTGTTCTAATTTTCCCCAGGTAATTTTGAGGATTTGCTCAAGATTGTACGTGTATAATAGCTGGACGGCAATAATTTGTTTTTTGAGATAGCTTGGTCAAGATTTAATAGGCAACTTTTGCTTTAGATCTATACTTCAATGTTCTTTACAGAATTAAACTGAAATTCACTGAACAAATTGAATGAAAGTACATTTTAACCATAGCTGAACCCTACTAAATCAAACTTAAATGATCTGAAATGAATCATCCTTTAATGAACTGGGCTAAACTGGACTGAAAGGAAGTTGATTAAAAGCGCATTCAATCTTCACTGAAATACACCTACATTTTAATAACATGAATAAGTAAACTTACACAAATTGTATCCCTGTGCACGCATTGTAATTAAATAAACAGACCTAAATGGCTCATAGAATGATTCAAATAATATTGATATGCACTTAAATAAAGAGAAGGGAACGGTTGTAAGTGTATTTGAATTTAATTATCTGATATCAATTTGTATTACATTACCATATATGGATATATAAAATGAAAAAGTATTCTTAGATCAAAAAAGAAGGGCTGGCATGTGTATTTGGAGTGTCACGTTTTCATTCTTACATCTACGGCCGACATTTCACGCTTGTCACCTATCACAAGTCCTTGCTAGGCCTATTTAATGAGGATCCGACCCGTGCCTGTACAAGCATCCGGTAGCATACAACGATGGGCACTAACTCTGGCGACATACGAGTATACATTGCGCTTCAAGCCGACGCAAGCGCACGCGAATGCCGATGCATTGAGCCGACTTCCGTTGTCGGGGAAGCCAGCCTGTGCGCCAATACCAACCGAGACAATATTGCTACTGGAATCAAGATGCATCTCCGATTTCTGCAGCGGAGATTGCGACATGGACTAGGAGAGACCCGGTCCTGTCCCGCGTTCTCGGTTTCGTGGAGACCGGTTGGCCGAACGAACTTGGGCATGATGATGACCTGAAACCATATCAACATCGACGAGTTGAACTTTCCGTACAAGATGGGTGTAACTTATGGGGAAATCGGGTCATCATCCCACCCCGTGGTCGAGCTCGCGTTCTGCAGTCTCTACATGAAAGTCACCCCGAAATGGCCAGGATGAAGAACTTCGCTAGGGCCTTTGCCTGGTGGCCCAAAGTGGACAAAGACATAGAGTATAGAGTATAACGCTGTGACAACTGTCAACAAACTCGACCCGCACCCGCGAAAGAGACTCTCCACCCGTGGAGTTGGCCTAATCGGCCATGGCCAAGTCTGCATATCGACTATGCAGGTCCCTTCATGGGGAAAATGTTCCTGATCGTCGTGGACGCGCACTCCAAGTGGATGGAGGTAATGCCTGTTTCATCCTCCACCTCGACTTCGACTATCGAGAAGTTGAGACAAATATTCGCGACTCATGGCCTTCCGGACAAGGTAGTATCAGACAACGGAACTTCTTTCACGAGTAGTGAATTTGCGAAGTTCATGAAAGTCAATGGCATCCGCCATTCGACAACCGCGCCGTATCATCCGTCATCAAATGGACTGGCTGAACGTGCAGTGCGCACATTCAAAGAAGCTATGAAGCGTACCGACAGTGGATCTATCGAAACGAAAGTTGCACGGTTTCTGTTTCGATACCGAAACACTCCGCACACTACAACTGGTCGATCTCCCGCGGAATTACTTCTTGGACGGAGGGTGAAAACACATCTCGACAATTTGCGACCCGATATCGCTTCCCGCGTCGAAAATCACCAGGAACACCAGAAATTAAATAACGACCGAGGATAGTAGCCCAGCTGCTACTTATGATGAAGGTCCCCCGGATCTTCCCCTGCCTACACGTGCTACGGAAAGACCTTGCGACCCCGAGCAACCGACTTCAGCTCCAGAGCGGAAAAGTTACCCGACTCGAGATCGACACCCCCCTAAACGCTATGGTCTTACTTAGGAACATTAAAAATTGTTCGCGAAGGAAATTTAATAAACTCAACCTTCATGTATTTGAAGATGCATGATTTTAATACACACCGTGTATCTTACTTTCTATTTCTTGGTATCTCCCTCTTAGACATACTTCATTCTCAGTTGTTTACTATTTATTCTGTATCATAAACATCCTGGACTAGACATTCCTCCACTCTTGGTCACTTCTTGAGATTCTTGGTATAATGATGACTCATAAGGTCATATTGTTGTAACAGAGAAAGTACTCTGGTTGTATTGGAATAAACACTTGTATTTCAGACCTCAACTAGACAAGTCGCACATCTCCTCCGTTCTAGTCTTCGTATATTCTTATGTACTAAGTTGATACATTACACATATGCACATTCAACACGATTGCAAAGACCTTCGAAAAGCAACCTAAGGCAATTTTCAGTAGCCTTATACAATTCACCTTCTGAAATATGCGAGCATTACGATGACGTATCGCGTAATCCGAACATCCGATTTCTTTGGGATATACAATAGAGTATTGATATTGTCCTTCAGTTTATTTCTCGAAAGTATCATGTTATTCATACCTGTCAGAAAACTAACGATGTTAGCAACAAAAACCGTGACCATCCAGGAACTAACTCCATACCATGTGTAAGAAAGCTTGTAGAAATTCACCAAGGCAGAACTAAAGGGTTGAAAAAAAAAGCAAGAACATCTTGAGCGGGTTTGCTATAATATTTCCAGCATCGGGCGGCGTGATAAATTTGCCAAAGCTGGTTGAGAGAGATAGTTACGCCACCGGAAGATGCTTCTGATTGGTTAGTCATTTCATGGAGCCTCAGATAGTGCTGTCTGTTAATTTTTTACGTATGTATTCTCTATGGCAAATATCTCTCAATATTCAGGTAACAAGATTCCGATTTTCAAGAAAATCAGTAATTTAGATAATAATGGCATATTACCGAAGAAAGTTTCATTATATAAATTTGTGTTCCAGTGCGCAAAATTTCATGTGTGATGTTGGCTTAGTATCTCTATTATCTCTATGAAGAATCTCTATATAGGGAACTATAGGACCTTTATGATTTCATCAACGTCACAACTACTATCTCTCAATATATGCTATCAACTTTGATGCTGTTAAAAATACAATATGGACCAACAAACAAAAACAAACATGGAATTATTTTACACTTTGCCGGCGAGAGTTATTAACTCTTAATTAACGCTTGATAAGCAAATTAACCGACATGTAATTAGCAATTAAGATATTCATTAACAATGTTAACAATGTTGAAATTTTGTTTACACTGTAGTAACCTACGAATATTTATTTCACAAAAAATACCGCTATCTAATTCTCTTATCCAAGATGGCTTCTAATTTCGTTTTTATTCAAGTTCAATTTTCAGAGTGGTGAAACCAGTTTGAACTTGATTTCCAACTTTCCGTTTACTCATGTTTTCATGTTACTATAACCAATCAGCTATCGTGTTATTTTTACGCGATCATGGACCAATCATCACCCTTGTTATCACCGCGGTCGTCATCGACAGCGAACGACTCACTGCTTCGCCGGGTCTCATCTAAACACTCATGTTATTGATTTTAATCGATCGCAACTTGAAATCAATCACAACTTTGTATTTAAACTGAAATCCAACCTAATAGCAAGTTGTTCCGACAGAAAATGTAAAAATCAGAGCAGCCGATTGGTGAAATTTTGAACAGATTGGACAAGCAATAAGAAAGTTACGAATTTGGGAAAGCTGTAATCACTATACATATATGGGAACTTAAAATTGGCCGAATCGGTAATGTCACTGTGATGTAGTGGCGGACAACTCCCCGTTTGCTCCAACATATAAAATGACTTAAATGTCGTTTTTTCAAAATAATTTTTACTGAGTAGGATCTTTTTCTTTTAGGACCTGTCACAATATACTATCTACAATATATTTTTGTACTGCCCAGAGGGAAAAGGCGCTTCTGAGAAAAACCGGAAAATTAATATTTTTGTTGACAACCGCCCGTATGTCACAATCATCGATCTCTACCAGTGGATAAAGCAAAATCCTCTCTGTTTGATGCTACCTGGCGCGACGCGTCGCCATGTTTGGGCTCTCAGAAAAACACCGCTGCAGATTGTTTCAATACAACTTTATGCATTTTTAGAATCAAATAAGTCAGCACTGTGAAGTCTTTTCCCCGAAATAACTGCAAAATCAGGCAAAACAAGTGGACCCTTATAAACTCTAGAGGCGATATAATGTGAATATTTTTTAGTATATGCAAAAAATGTCTTTTTTAAATAAAAAAGATTAAATCATTTATTTTTCAAATAGGAATACACTGGAATCGTACACAGCAGACGAT
Source organism: Heliocidaris erythrogramma (assembly GCA_025617745.1). Taxonomy (NCBI): domain Eukaryota; kingdom Metazoa; phylum Echinodermata; class Echinoidea; order Camarodonta; family Echinometridae; genus Heliocidaris; species Heliocidaris erythrogramma. Next base: position 28,227,462 of record CM046861.1, on the reverse strand, counting down.
GTCCTACGCTATGTCCCACGCGGTACCACGTGCTGTGTTTGAGTGCAGAGCTTCTAATTTTGGTTGTGCGGCCGTATCAACTGCTCGCATAGAGCTGTGCGTACAATGCGATATCCACGTAAGGTAGAGATCGATGGTCACAATCGACTCACCAAATTGCCAATTTGAGATTCGCATAGTTTTAGTGATCTCATTATTCAAACACCCATAACTTTTTTATTCCTTGTCCGATTTCTTTCAAACTTTCACCATCCAGTTTTCTTAGTTTTCTGCTTTTACACTTAAACATCTTAGTGAGGATCAAGGTTGGATTGCCCTTTAAGATAATTATAAGAGATTGTATACTTTGCGATTGATTCGGATCAGTCGCGACTCTTTATAAACCGGGGCCTTAGTTACCCATGTGGCGCATCCGTCGTGAACTCGTCATCGACTAAGGTTATCGTTGATAAGTAAGTTGCGTTCATCATGGTGTCCGTCGTTGAGTAATAAGACGTGTTCGACATCGGGCAATTCTCAGTGGTGAGCGGGGGATCATCGGGTGGGTTAGGGTAGATCTGTGCCCCAATACCAAGCCAAAAGGAATAGCCTAGACCGAGAAGTGTACCGGCAATGGCACCCTGAAGTAAGACAAATCGGAAGAAAAACAAAAATCAGCATTTTTTTACCTCCTCACTTGTGTTAAAATACAGTAGGCTAGTCCAGACGGCTGTTATTGCGATGTCGAAACCTCGCTAGTCTGCATGCAAGCACATACCCTAATATGACACTTTAATAGTAATAATACTAATTATAGTTATATAGCGCATTATGTGAACATTTACAATGTTATTTATAATTACCGCTGGTCATTGGATTTCAAGCCCGCACACAAGGATGCACCATCTCCACTCCTTAGGGAGTCTTGAGAGAACCCTTACCCGTTTACTACTGGCTAAGTCAGGAGCAGTTATGGTACATGACCTATGGCAGTCTTAAAGTAGCCATCACAAGAACTAAAAACTTATCCGAATTCAATGAATTTGATACCATTTCAATGGGAAGACTTACTTTTTCTCAGTTTGCGATTCAGAAATATTTACAGAATTTAACGGAAGAATTTTGAATGGAAATTCATGAAATTTCTTCCGCCAAACTCGTTCTTCGACCTCCGTTCAGTGCGCTGATAATGACGTCATCCTAGGGACAAGCACGGTCGAACTCGTGTCTATACATGTACACAGCTTACAATGTAATTCGGATGTGTTTGATCGGTCCCCATAACACAATTTTAAACCACTTCAGTGACCTGGAATTCATTTCAAACTTGACAGTATTATTGAGAAAATAGTACTGATAATGAGTTTGAGATACATGTAAATTTGGTGGTTGAATTCAAAACAATTCATGAGAATTCACAATGTAATCTGTTTGATTTAGCAAATAAACTTGAAGAAGGCCAGGAGCCGAAAGCTTGTAAATTAACCGAGTGACCTGCTTCATTCCGTTCCATCATTATCTGTTCACATATGGTGAATCATGTATTTATATATATATTATATACATAAATACATGATTCACTATTATAAATGAAGAACAAAAATTCGTTTTTAAGGCGAATCTTCTAACCTTAGAATTGACCCATGGAAAGAACATACCACTGGAAAACAGACCAAGAACAGGACCTCCGAACATCCCGAAGATATTCAAAGTAAACTAGAAAAGATAGGGAGAGAAATAATAATTGTGCAATAATTATGTCTGAACCACACTGAAGCCCGGCTCACACGAGGTGTCATTTCAATTGCGTCATTACCTGCGCTAATAGAGCCTGTGAAGGCAAATTACACATACGCCATATACTAAAAGTACTGTTTACACTATTCATTTTGCAATTACTTTTTAAAACAAAAGTCCCTGACAAATCGACTTTCAAATCGGGGACGGCCTTGCGACTGTTTCACAATGTCACTAAGATTCGCAGCTGATCGGGCGCTTTCCTCGAATAGAAACCGCATAGTGATCCAAAACTACGATCTTAAATTCATGTGACTAAATACGAACTTTGATCTGTGGGACTTTACAGGTGTAAATTTTCATATGCAAGGTAATTAATGATTTTGCAATCTCTTACAAACTCAGACAGCAGTCGGATCGTATAATGTGCGGTGGGCTTTAATCTAATTCACCCGTGAACTGACGAACTGCAAGCTCTTGAACCAATCATTCCAAACATAACCTCAGATACGTGTATTTCAAGTACTCACTTGTTGTCATTGATCTCATGACAGGTCATCGGATTGTAACATATGTTTATACGGTGAAAATTTTGATCAATGTGCAATCGGATATTACGTAAGGTACTTCTTCAACCAAAGTTTACAATGATTCATGCAGATCTATTTATCTATTCGTATTGGGATAAAGATAGAGGCCCGCCATAATTAACACTGTACACTGTAATTACGTCATTTATTTTTGTGACAGAAATGACATGGATTCTATATATCAAGGTTTATAGCTGTAAAATGAAATACGGAGAAATAGAAATAAATATGGCATTAATGGAGTTATCTTACCTGTAGGATAGAACCCATTTGAGAAGCGAGTAGTGCAGAGAACATGCTGATAACACCAAAAGTCATTGCTACCAGGAGAGGAAAGCAAAGGGCAAAAGAACATGATCTAAAAAAAAAATCTAAGATTATGTTGTGTGACTCTCTGTGTCTCTCTCTCTTCTATTTCTCTTACTCTCTTTATCTCTCTCTATATTTAATATATCTTTTCCTCTCTAAAACTTTCGAGAGCATCTATTAATTTGTTGTCCACTATTGTGCGATTCCGTGCAATGTGTCCTGTACGACATTTGCTTTTTTATCCATATTGATATGACCATTGAATAGTGATTCTTTCTGGCATCACTACCTTTATTCTCTCATATCAAGATATTGTTTTGGATGAAATACATGGATAAATGTCCTATGTCAGAAGGGACACATTCACGGAATCGCCCTATTCACGTCCCAAGGCTTTTGGTCGCTGTTAGATGCAACAACGCTTCTATAAAAATGCCTTTTCTTACCAAGTGCTTTGGTGATCCAAGTGTATCTACTATCACTGATATTTGGCCAGATAGCTTTAACGATGTCTTCACCGGCAACAGCAGCTAAGGCGTTCAAACCTGATGAGATTGTGCTGAGAAAAATTCAATCATAAAGCAATTTAGGGCCCCTGTTAGGAAATGTTAGTAGTAGTAGTAGTAGTCCTAGTACAGTCAGACCCAACTCCGTAATACCGAGCACAGGTATATACTCCGAAAACGGCGTATAGAACAAGATGAATATAGAGCCCTCATCGTTCAGTATGAGACAGTGTGTACAAAAGGCATGTGGAAAATCTTGCAAAGTCAACCTGCCAACGATATACATATTCTTAAAAATAATGCTGCGTGTCAATTATCTTCAAAATTCTTGAATGATTCGTCATATGAAGTGAATTTCAAATGACAAACATTTGAAATAAATATATCCGCATCATTATTTTTGAGGAATATATTATCAACAGCAGGTCGACACTGCACGATTTTCCCCATGCCTTTTGTACACACTGCCTCGCACTGAACGATGAGGGCTCTATATTCATCTTGTTCTATAGGCCGTTTTCGGAGTATATACCTGTGCTCGGTATTACGGAGTTGGGTCTGACTGTAGTAGTAGTAGTAGTAGTAGTAGTAATGATAATAATAACTATAATGACAATAACAATAGTACTACTATTACTACTACTACTACCACTAAAAATAATAATCATAATAATAAGGATAATAATAATAAATAATAATACTAATAAATGTATGCAGAAGAGGAAAGAAATGAGTGGTGAGTGAACAAATTCTAACATAACAACACAAGATACGTTGCGAAGCGCAGATTTGTGTGATGATGCAGAAGAGAGGAAAGAAGACACCCAAAGAGGAGAATCACCGTGTGTACATCTACGATCTCAACACACGCAATAACCAGAAGAGAGTAAAGAAATTTTGGTCAGAAAAAGAGCAACTCATGATTTGCTTCTATTTTGCGAGTGACGTAGCCCATGACACTAGAAATAACAGAAAGTGAATGAGGAAGGGGTGGCTTGAGAGTAATGGAGATGCTACCCTAGGAGAGCAGGCCCTCGCTGACATGAAGCAAAGTATAATTCGATCAAAATTCTTCAGCAACATAAAATTACAGAGGCTTAACTGCTTAAGGATAAAGCCAACAGGCCCGTAACTAGCATTTTGCCGGGGGGGGGGGGGGGGTTCAACATTGGAAAAGTGGACCTTTCTGGGGAGCGAAGCGACCGAGTAGGGGTTTCGGGTCAGGGGGTGTGCCCCTACAAGGGTATGAGCATGAGCTAGTCAGAATTATTTGACAGGGGGTGGGTCAAATATGAAGCCCGAACATATACTACCACTGTGTAGGATTCCAAATACTTCAAGCGAGCAAAGCGATCGAGAGAAAAATAAAAATGCACTTTTAAGTGGCAAAGTTTTTATTTCATTAGTCACCAATATGTGAAATGTAAAGCTATATCTCTGGTCATCTAGCTGCCATATGCAGGAATCATTCATATTATTAAAGTTTTTAGGAAGTGAAGGGAACGGGGGGGGGGGGGCAATTTACTGTTGTTCTTTTATAAAAAGGTAACCCTAATATGTGGGTGCCATGGCAATAGGGCAGTGACGTGCAGAATATTGTCATAACATTATGGACCCCGCTGCATGAAGCGAGCGAATAAAATGCACTTTACTTTGCTGTTGTGCATTTCAATATAGAAAGTGGGCCTAACAAGTATTCGGGTGCCATGGCGATAGGGTAGCGACGTGCCTGAATATTGCAATAACATCCTATAGAAATATTCACGGACCTCGCTGCCTGAAACTCAGTTCTATATGATCTGCGAGCGAGGAAAGAAAAGTACACTTTAATTTATTTTTGCTCATTTCAACATAGAAAGTAAGGTAACCCTAATTTCTGGGCCCCATGGCGACAAGGCAGTGACGTGCCCGAAAATTGGCATAACATTGATTATTCATGCATGGATATATCGGGCTTCATATTTGACCCACCCCTGTCAAATAATGCTGACTAAGCTCATGCCCATAGCCTTGGAGGGGCACACCCCATGACCCGACACCCCTACTCGGTCGCTTCGCTCCCTTAGAAAGGTCCACATTTTCCAATGTTGTACCCCCTCCCGCCCCCGCAAAAATCCTAGTTACGGGCCTGAGTATGATTTATATATTTCACTTTTATATTCCATTACCACAGATTTCATTTGAGTCTTATCATGCTTATCACTGCTTATCTTCCCATGTTATCTTTGTATGGTATTTTAACCGCAATCCGCAACATAATTTTATCATCAAATCCATCTTTGGGACCCCCCCCCCCCGTAGTTACGGGCCTGTGGGACAGGCTCCTGGCCTATGTCTTAGGTTTACCTGAGGGCTGCACTAAAGACGGCTGATATAAGCAGACCCGGTAGACCGGGCATCGACCCGAATAAATCCATGATAAAATACGGCATCATCTGTCGAAGAGAGGATATATGTTGACTATTTTCACTCAATGTGTGATTTGAATCCAATTAAATCGCTTTAATTCATGTATAACATAAAACAATCAATTAATACCATTGGCTGCGGTGGTAGGGAATTATTATTTACGAATACAATAAAGTTTCATCTCCACTTTCAGCTTAAACGGATGACTGAACGATTTAAAAGGAATATATATATTTTTTTTAATATTACCTCTTGTACAGTTTTAATTGTAAATATGTAATTTTCATGTACAGTTTTTATGTTATCAGGGCTCTGTGGCAGATCAGTTTTTATTTTTTACTGAACAGACCACCATAAACAAAGATGCGAAATAAATATTTAAAGAAATAAATAAATAATAATACTGTCATACTAAAGTTTTAATATTTGTGGTGTCAAATCCTCCATATAGCACAAATCTACAATTCGACGTAATCACATCCCATTTCTTTTTCTAGATGCAATACCATCAAAATTCTCAGGATTGATATAAATATGAATAATGGATATCTCTCACGAAACTGGGCGTTGTAGCGTGCCCCTGTAATCTAAGTAACAGTGAAAGTTATAAACTGATTCAGCAGACCCATGTTCGAGACTGAGTCACGTCTTTCGGATGGTGACGTTAAAGGTCGGTGCCCAGACATAAATAATCATATCTGATTGATACGCGTCTGTAAAAAACCCAATTACACACACACATATACACACACACATATACACTCACCCACGAAAAATTATTCTCTGCTACTGAATTGCAAAGACACGCGTTGCGATGGCATGGGAATGTAAACCACAGAAATACATGTATATAATTCGTGGACAACACACCTGATCATAGCTGTCTACAGCACCATGGAGCTTTGGGTCACATCCAGCATAGTTACCGTACATGACCACGCCCACTATGTGAGGTAACACCAGTACCACTATCATGCCGAACGTGGATATCAATATGGCTCTGCGTAGAGAAAATGTAAAGAGGGTGGAGGGAGGGTAAGATGATCAATTTAATGAATAGAAGCAAAATATAAAGATGTTTAGTGTTGCTCTGGACAGGCTCCTTCGACTTCGCTACATTCATTATTACATGTATAAAACTTGTAGCTCACTCGCAAGGAACAAAGGCCTTTATTTTTCCCCTTAAACATTCTATTTGTAAAAAAAAATCTATACTTGAGATGGATTGTCATCTATGTGCAAGGATTTGCTTCGTGAGTGAATAAGATATGTTACGATTTTACTCATGGTGAAACATATTAAGAGGTATGTTAAATTCAAGGATTGGAATTCAGGGTTATCACGGTTATAGTGCAGTATATGATGAAGGCACAACAATATATGAACAAATATATAATAACCAAGAAGAACTGAAAGCCAGTGGCGTAGGTACAGGGGCACGGGGGCACATCCCCCCAAAAAAAAGAAGAGAGAGAGAGAGAGAGAGAGAAATTAGGAAATCAATCAATGACCGTGTTAATTCGCATCTATCAAGTAAGCCCCCCCCCCCTTCCCCTCCTCGATGTCTGGACCTACGCCACTGTTAGTAATGGGCTTGACAGCTGATAACTTACACTCTTGCTTTCTGAATGGAACCACACGTCAGGTACCTCTGAACCTGTGCTTGGTTGACTCCATTTACACTTAACCCACTGAAACCTCCACCAATCACAACTCCCCATATCGTATGACGTATTGTGACGTCAGTACTCCAGCTGTAGAGACAATAACAAACTTGTAATAAACAAATTGAACTGTAATAACAACGGCAAAAAACATGGCATCTGAGGAAGATTCCCTTTTACCGTCTGTCATTTTGGGGGACATACAGACAGTGAAAAGTTTTCGAATGAGACGATCACTTGATACCACTTGAAAGAGGAAACGCGATGACTCACTGGTAGAGCAGTGGTCTCGTAATTGCGTGGACTCGGGTTTGAATCCAATGTGATGGGCTAGTCCCCTTTGGTAAAACATTAATCCTCATTACCAAGTCCCTCCGAGAGGACTTAAAGCCGTCAGTCCCCTGGTTGCTTAATGTACAAGCATACACAGATATTCTACCGGAAGTACGTGGCCAAAAACGTTTTAATATACTTTCTGAATAGCAGAGTAAAATCTACATGCAAAAGTACAAGGGGTTGAGAGAGTTGGTTGGTTGAGTCTAGTTTCGGCCTTAGTGTTTGATTCAGCAATTATAAGATAATAATTATGTTGATATCAAACTAAAGTTTTTACAGCACACAATCCTATTGGATCCATTTACATACACCCAAAAATCTATTCTTCCGCTGACGGCGGCAGCGTGCCAGGCCTTGTCTAGACCACCAATCCTGATGGACCCTTGGATGATGACGGCAACGAAACCCACCACCATCAACGTCATCTGAAAAACATCTGTCCAAAGAACCGCCTTCATACCACCCTGTCAATGCCATTTGAATAATAATTACCAAAAGTGAGATAAAACGATTAATAAAAAAGCCACATCAATATATATTTATTGTGATAACTAATCTGCTAATGATATATTGCTGAAAACTAACATTGGATTGGTTGTGTTTACTGTGCCTTTACTTACAAAGACACACATGGGTATTAATTGATTGTGACCCTTGACATCATAGATTGCCCTACGTACCTGGAAAATTATACCTTAACTCCCCCACCATCCCCCGAACAATCTCGTACGTCATCAAATTGTCATTAAGTAGTGAGGAGTTCATCTCACTTTTTTTTTGTGATTTAATACATTGCATTTCTCGAGAGGTCAATATTGCAAATCAAACAAAAGCAAATCTCTGGTAAATATATGTTTAGGGTAAATCACCTCGTAACAATTGCATCAAATCAGCAATAAATATATAGAGATATACGCCAGATAAGGAGCATTATTACATTGCAATTATACACAATTGGGAAAATTGATGTTAAAGTAGATATCTCAATGAGCGACGAAAGTTTGGACATAGCGGCGAATATTCGTGGAAAAGTCAGATGAATTTTTGGCGACCCTCCTATTCGTCATGTATTTGCAATACAGTCAGCGAGAGTCCAAATGCCAATAGGTTCTGATAATTTAGCGACACATTAACAATATAGCAGATAATTATAGTGATGAATATTAGGCGAAAAACCCTTAGGCGGGTATCTGACTGGGGTTGTGAACAGTTCGCGATATCGGCAAATAGGCATTCTCAGGCATTCGCCAGAATAGTCAAGTATTCTTTTAAAATTATGTAAATATTCTTTAAGTGTTCGTCATGTTCCCATAATGTTCGCCGTCCTTCCGAGGAAATTTTGAACATGTTCAAAATTCTCAAGAACCTTTGGCGAACATGACATTTTTTTAAAATGGTATGTCAACTTCCACCAAAGTCATCAACTATTCTTCAACTGGTCCGGACTATCACAAAGCACGTTTGCAAACCAGTTGAGAAAAATGTACTGACTATTTTGTGAAAAGTCATGTTTGCCGAAGTTCTTGAAAATTCTGAACATATTCCAAATTTCATCGCAAATCCGGTGAACGTCTGGTTAACATGGCGAACAATGGGAAAATATTCACATAACTTTGAAAGAGTACTTGACCATTCTGGCGAATGTCTGAAATTGCATATTCGCCGTTTTCACCACTGTTCGCAACCCCATCAGTCAGATACCCACTTTAAGGCTTATTAAATGCCAAGAAGGAAATGCTGATGTAACAGATGATTCATCAGCTGCATGTGCACGTTTGCTTTTACAACGTTTATAACCGTTTATAGTTTTATTATCTACTTCAACATCTATTTACACACTTTGGTTTAAATACAAAGTTTTCCTTATCTTTGCACAGGTTGGAAATAGTTTACCATTAATTAGCATTGCCTTCAACTTACTATTGTGGTGTACAGCGTACATACGATGCCAATTGAGAATACAGATCCCCAAAGATTTAACCCAGTGACTGCGTGTATAGAAACAGAACATTCATTTACATCAAAGCACATTCTGTTTACCACATTTTTCCAAAATCTCCATAATTTACATTATGTGTTTTTGAATATAAACGATGAAAATTAAACTTATTCGAAGACGTAATTATCAATTGAATTTTATTGAACATGATACATACAATGCATCCGACATTATTAAATACAGCACATGCACAGTATATTGCACACAACCTAATTTCCTGTATATATCGTGAAAATTGGTAGACGTACAATAAATTGCGTAATTTACTTCTTATAGAATAGATTATTGATATATGGATGGGATACAGTCATTGACAATTCAAATAGAATTCACCAGTTAACGGTCGTTATTCGTTACGTTCGTTACTCCGAACACCCTAAACCCCTATATCATATAATGGTTTCGTTACTGATAAAATGAAATTCATTCCAAATCATTCAATTCTATTTAATCTTCGGAATTACAAACCTATCACATTTTCGGAATGACGCCTCTATTTCATTTTTCGGACTTACGAACTCTTATTTCATTTTCAGAACGACGCCTATTTGTTTGTTTTCGGACTTAACATCCCGTGCTTAATTTGGGATTTACGAATCTTCGGAACCGGCTTCGGGAGTCACAAATTTCGAGAATAACGAAGCTTTGGATAAATGAACCATCGGAATGAACAAAACTTTGTCATAACGAATCTTCTGAAAAACAAACTGTAACCTGTATACTTACCAGCGTTTAACGCCAGTGATGGGGCATACAATACGATTCCAAGGTACACGATCTAGATGAGCGATAGACAGAATAGTAATATAACAATAACAGCATGGTTTTTATTTAACCAAAATAGCCTCATCAGCATTAATACTGGCTATACTGCTCTTCCTGAGGGCCCTGCAACTGTAATTATCCCAGCATTGCCAGGTAACATTTACATTTGGGTCGAGAGGGACAAATGTAGGTAAACATCTTGTCCAAGAGTGTAAGCCCCGAGCGAGGATCGAACCAAGAACCTTCAAGTATGCGAGTCAGTTGGATAAATGAGAAAGGAGGGAGGGTGAGGGAGGGAAGGAAGGAAGACGGGAGCATGCATGAAAGGGGGATGCTGTATTAAGTCAGTATGAGGAACGTTCGTCTAAGAATCAAGGTTTAATGGTAAAGAAATAACGGAAATTGATTTTCAGAAAAACAGATGTCACCAATTACAAGAAAGCTGAATGAAGGCATATATCACATCACTACCAGGATAGCTGTTCGCATGCGATCACGAACATCGTGTCCTTTTGTTTATACCCCCATCACACCAAGCTAGTTCTTACTTCGTTCTGGAAAATGTTGCCAAAACGGGCTCAAACTGTGTGCGAACGGAGTAAACGTAGTAGCAATTGTTTACGATCTGTTTAATAACCTCATCGGACGGCTCTAGAACTTTGAGCCTGTTTAAAACTTCCCCCGTCCTAAAATTAGACGGAACAACAACGTTCTTGAACGAGATGGACGTACTATGAACGGGGTTGCCGTACTTCGATCCTACTTGGGACGAGTTACAACATGACGTGTTCGAGCATCAATTAGCAGTACGACTACGACCGGATCAGTTTGTAAGTCGACCGGGTCCGTTGCCAAACAGACCCAACTCGACTGCACTACGTATTTAGTACGTTAGCTTGACCGGGTCCTTTGCCAAACATACCCAACTGGACCACACTAAGTCCTTAGTACGTTCAAAACAAATGCACACGTTCTGAATGAGTTGGCAACACGTTTCTACATGGTTCTATAAGTTCCCAGTAGGTTCTCAGTAAGTTTTACTCCCTCTTAATACGTGTATGTCGTTCTCACGCAGTTCCACCCCGTCTGTAGTACGCTCGGACAAGGTAGGTTATAAACTTCTTGTTCCCCAGCTTGGTGTAGCGTGTCCTCAGGCTGGTATACCAGATGATCGCCCAGCTCGCCCAGCTCCTCTGCTTGCTTAATTCTACCACGGAAAGTTCTTTTTCTTTGTGTCCTTATAGGTCTCAATTATTTTTTTTATACAGGACTTCATTGGCATTGAGCTTCGTGATCAGGGGTGAAATGGGTGTCAGGTTTTTTTTTCAGGGACTTCTGCTGCTCAACTTGGGCCTGATCTGGCTGGCCTGCAGAGGAGCTGGAGCTTGGGGATATTTGGGTATAAGAACTATTGGTTGCTTTCCCACGGCCAACCCTTATTGCACTTTTCTTTGGAGACACAATATTGAAAGTCACTGTTCTTTTTTACCGTGGTGATGAGTGAGTTTCCCAGTTGTTTCTTTTGTTTTCATGCATCTTAACATCAACATTAACATGGAATCAAACAAACCTCTGCACAAGCAAACACATAACAAACAAACAAACATGCATGCATAGGTATTTCAAAACACGACTCAAACCATGTTATCTCACAGAACCATCACTACATAAACCCCAACAAAACAGCAAAAATGAAGAGGCATGAGCTTGTTTTAATGGATTTTCATCTTTATTGTCACATACAGAGATCTTTGATTTCATCAATTAACATGATCAAGGCTCAGTAACGGGTGGACGACCCAAGTGCTTGCACCACCGCCTGGCAACGCCTCCTCATGCTGCTGATGAGCTTCGTGATTCGTTGCTGTGGAACGGCATTCCATTCTTCAATCAGAATCTGACGCAGTCCTGCCAGTGTCGTTTCATTGGTGACTCTCTTCCGTACAGACTGGCCGAGTTGATCCCAGAGATGCTCGATGGGGTTTAGGTCTGGGCTGCATGCAGGCCACTCCATTCTCGTGAAAATTGCGGACCAGTCTCGCTCTGTGGGGTCTCGCGTTGACGTCTTGCAGGATTGCGTCGTTCCCCATATTCCTTAAATACGGGACAGCTGTTGGTTGGAGGATCTCGTCTCTATACCTCTGAGCAGTGAGGTTTCCGTCAATGACAAGAAGTTCTGTTTTTCCTGCAGTCGAGATGCCTCCCTACACCATCACGCTTCCTCCACCGAATGGTGTAACGCGGTCGATGCAGCTATCGTCGAAACGTTCACCCCGCCTACGCCACACTTCACTCGCCCATCAACTTTCCGCAGGCAGAAACGCGACTCGTCGCTGAACATCACCATCTGCCACTCGCGCCTGTTCCAGCGGAGATGATCGCGGCACCAACGAAGGCGCTCCTGCTTCTGTCGAACAGTCATTGCTGGCTTCTTTGCCGTCTTTCGTGCTCGGAGTTCGGCAGCATGGAGGCGGTTTTTCACTGTTTGATCAGATACCCTGGTGTTGAACCTCCTAACAACGCTTCGTTGAATACTCTGTGACGATCGTCTACGATTCTGTAAAGCAAGTACCCTTATATAACGGTCTTGCTGTTCCGTCGTGATCTTCGGACGTCCACTCCTGGGCCGATCCTTGACATCACCCGTTGCTTGGAATTTCTGTTTCCATTCAGTGATGGTCCCAGGGCTTACACCAAGTCTCTCTGCTACATCTTTTTGAAGCATCCCAGCTTCGATTTGCCCAATGGCGCGGGCCCTTTGAACATTACTTACACGTGGCATAATGAACAACCAACGTAACAGACTGAGCCATTAACACTGCCTGACATGGCACCACCAAAAGCTTGAATGTGAAATTCAAACTTCTATTGAATTTGACATTCATGGTTGACCAGTTGATAACAAAAGACATCACTCCGGACAAAAGAATCATGTTCTTTATTGACCCTTCATGACCATTTCTGCAGCTTTTCAGTTCAGACCTTATCCAACACTTTTGAATCCTGCTCTTTTCCTGATGGCATGATCTTAACAAGCAGGGTATCATTTTAAAGAGAATTAAATGATCTTTTGAATTATATCAAACATGCATTGGGTAATATTGGGAGATGGGAGATGGGAGAAATTAGCGGCCAAAGTCAGATTTCCAAACTTTTTTTGAGGAGTTTAGTTAGAATGGGTTGGGAACGAGGTAGAACTAGTTAAGAACGGATTTAAACTGACTACGGACGGGCTTGAACTGCTTGAAAATGGCAAATTTTCTGAAAATCTGAACTGACTGTGGACGGGGTACAGACGAGATAGATATATTGAAAACCGATTTTCTAGGGCGGGGTAGGGAATTTGGAGAATGTAGTGAGAACTAGTTTGGTGTGATGGTGGCTTTTAAGCACGTGACCATATTTTTTTCTGATAAAAGATATAGACCATGCATGGCCCTTATATCTGTTTCATAAAACTTGCTTTTGATAACAACCAACACGAATCTATGACAAATGTTCTCAGGCAGAACGCGTATACATCTTTTGAACTTTACAGCCCGGCTCACACGAGGCGTCATTTCGAGTGCGTCAGTACCTGTGCTAATCGAGCCTGTGAAGACAATTCACCGATTACGCCCGTTATTAATAATATTGCACTATTTTGCAACTTTTTATGTCACTCTTTCATGACGCGCAAAAGACATGAACGAGTAATATCGTTGTAAATATGATTGCAAAATATACAGTGCAAAATATACCGGTACTGACGTAATCGAAATCGCGCCTTGTGTGAGCAGGGATTATTTGCCGTTGGAATACGACTGGCGTAAAGGCTAAATTTTTGCCTTCATAGGTTTCATTCGCGTAGGTAATGCCTCAGTCACAATTGGGGCCGGCGGCCGTCCGATAATGGCCTCTGGAGGTCACCGCCCGATATTCAAAATCGTTGGGTCACCGGCGAGTTTTGCCGATGTTTGGAAGACGTCGGTCTAGCAGTCACAAGAAATTGCTCCCCGTGCAGTCACCGGACGCATGCCAGCCGACACTTATGAGAGAAAAACTGACGGACATCAGACGGAGATCGGCAGGATATCTTCCGGGCGCCGGCAGGAGACCGCAGGGAAGCAGGACGGTCACCTTGCGGCCATCTGCCGATAGTAGGTCATCGTGCGATCATCTGGAGGTGGTCCTGCGGTGTCCTGGCGAGAGGCCTGCGGTCTCCGGGGGGTAACCGTTAGTGTTCCCGACGAGTGACCGATGATTATCGGCCGAATTTGATTGTTTAAGCGTCCTTTTGGTTTGTTTACACTTGGTGGGTATATATAAATGACAATGTTTTCTAACCAATCACCCGTGGTATTTATACTCCCCGGGCGGACGACCTTAGATCCCCGCCCGTTCATCGGACAGGCGCCGGCAGGTCGCCTTCACCTAGTCGGCAGTGTGCCGCCAGGGCCCCGCCAGACTTCGTTCAAACATCGGGCGTAGACAGGCCGGCGCCTGTCCGATTTTAAACAATCGGAGGGCCGCCTACAGGGCGCCGTTTGGTTATCGGACGATGGCCTGCCGGCGCCCTGACTGGAAAAGTCTGGGAAGCTAACTTAGGAGCCTGGGAAGATTTTATCGTGGGAACAATCTGACGGGAACCGGGCGAGATGCGAGACGCCCTGGCGGCACCTGTCAGGACCCCCCCCCCCCAGAAGATCTGACGGTCACCGGGCGGCCACCTGCCGGCTATGTCAACGATGTGTTGACACTGCCGATGTCTGTAATCCATTGCTAGCTTTTAACTCCGCGCTAAAAGTTGACGATGCCTCCAACGATGCCCCCAAAACCCAACGATGACCCCGATTAGCATCCGGTTGTCTGCCGGTCACCGCACGAATGCTCCGATGACCGCCCGATTTTAGACCAAAAACTCATCGGACGGGGCCCGTACATGACATCGGAGCCTGTTGTGACTGAGGCATAACAGCCACTTATTGTTCAATTCACTAGGATTCATGCCGGTGCGAACATGAACAAAATAATATTTCTACTATGAGACTTTATGCTGATGACTGTATTCCACATAGACAAATTCATTCCATAAAAATGCTAACATTCTGCAAAATGATCTCGAGAGTTCAGGCAAATGGTCAAAGCCATGGCTCATTGACTTTAATGTATCGAAATTTTCAATTATGAAAATGTCTCGTAAATCCTAAATGTTAGATTATGTATAGAGAATGTATGGACAAAAGTCTAATTCTGATAAGTATTTTGAGATAAATAATATAGGTTTTCCCGGTCAATTTCAAACTTTCTCCAATCAATTTAACGTTTCGAGCAATCAATTTCGCCCGAAATGCGATCGCGGTAACAAATCAGAATTCAAATTCGTCTTTGGCCGCTCAAAATCAACATCTCAGCGATCAAATTGCAAATTGCGCCAATCAATTTAAAACAATGAGCAATGGTATTCGTCAATCGTCATTCAAATTCGTCCATTCGTAACAATTCCGTCTTTGCGGTCATTCAAATTCGTTAATGAGCATGCATATTTGAAATAACTGCAATCAAATTAAGAATGTGAGGTTCGTATCAAGTAGAAAGTCAAAATGGGGAGGGTTTGGGGAACGCTTTATGTTAATACTTGGCCATGGTGTTGTTATGCTCATTTGGCAAATAACCAGAAACATTTTCCTTCTTTTCATGTCAAATTTGGGTAGAAATTTGATCTCTTTTTTGATATGGTGTTTTGATTTCTTAAGGGGTCTATGCCCCGGTTCTCCCCCAATCCACCGTAAACTAAATATTTAGTTTACGGTGGATTGGGGGAGAACCGGGGCATAGACCCCTTAAGAAATCAAAACACCATATCAAAAAAGAGATCAAATTTCTACCCAAATTTGACATGAAAAGAAGGAAAATGTTTCTGGTTATTTGCCAAATGAGCATAACAACACCATGGCCAAGTATTAACATAAAGCGTTCCCCAAACCCTCCCCATTTTGACTTTCTACTTGATACGAACCTCACATTCTTAATTTGATTGCAGTTATTTCAAATATGCATGCTCATTAACGAATTTGAATGACCGCAAAGACGGAATTGTTACGAATGGACGAATTTGAATGACGATTGACGAATACCATTGCTCATTGTTTTAAATTGATTGGCGCAATTTGCAATTTGATCGCTGAGATGTTGATTTTGAGCGGCCAAAGACGAATTTGAATTCTGATTTGTTACCGCGATCGCATTTCGGGCGAAATTGATTGCTCGAAACGTTAAATTGATTGGAGAAAGTTTGAAATTGACCAGGAAAACCTATACTATAGATTGGAACGAGCATTTCAATGCATTGCAGTTAGATTATTGGCTTCACAAAGAGAAATTTGAATTGCCCAAGTTCTATTTTTAAGATTACACGCGCGTGTCTTGAATATTGTTGTATTGCATGGGACCTCTTTAGAATTTTACGAATGCAACACCAATAAACATTATCGAAGGGTTTTCTTTTTAACCTTTTGCTGCATCCCCAGACATGCTTGGTTTTTAACTTGTCTAAATTGATACAACTACAAAAAAATATATGACTGAGTCCTGACACAACCATTGGGGAAATCGGGTTTGACTTCACTCAAGACACAATGTATCTTGTTACGCCCCTGAATTCAAATCACTTATTTATCATGTTTACAGGAATAAAGGCTCTATTTCATCATTAAAAAGATGCTATAAGTGTAGTCTTTGATTAATAGACGCACATCGGGTGGTTGTTCTCAAGGCATCATCAGCTGACCAACGGTCGTAAAGCTGGCCCATGATCAACAACCCTTCTTTTTTTTTTGTTCTAAAAATCCCAAATCTTCAGACAGAAATTTATTTGAATGGGAGAGTCATAAACCCCATCCCTATACATTAAAAAAAAATATCTTCTCGTATCGAAGATGGAAGGATGATAACTTACCATATAGAAAGAAAAAGCAAAGGTCCCAAAAAGGCGAGCACATCTGCCAAACCGTAGTTCCAGATACTGTCCAGAAAAATATATATTTTAAAACTGCAGTCGTATTAAGCATGTTCCAATCGCTTATTGTCACCTCCCGTGCAGCATCCTTCTTCATTTATTACAATATTATGTATATCTTTATATTGAAAACTTTGACGACCTTTTATTTAGAGAAATTAAGGGGGTCATCTAAAGAGGTAAAGAGAATGGCCCGTATTCTTGAAAGGCACCTAACTTAAGCCCCCGCCTAAGTGTGTAGATTTAGGCCACCGAATTATGGAGAGCCAAATGTCACCCTCTTTTAATACTACAAAATCACCATAGTTCTGGGACTAAATAAAAATACAAAAACCGACAAAATTTAATTGATTTCTGATGCTCATTTCATGCCAGAAAATAATTTTGTTTCTTTATTTTGTCACTTGAATAGAGTAATTTATACGAGACTTAGGGGTTGACGAATGGCCTTCCATAAATCAGTGGCATAAGTTAGCTTAACTTGGGCCACATTTGAGAATACGGGCCTATAACCTGCACGTAACGCATTGGACACAGGCTAGGAGAAGAATTTTACAATCGAGCGAAATATCTAACCCGTTGAACTGCATGCAGGTGAAAAGAATAACCGAGTAACATTTACTTCCGAATCAAAGTACACAAAATACAGGTCTGTTTGGTAAATTATGAAACTTCGTAATAACGAATATTTGGAAAATGGCGAATTTTCTGAACATAGACTTCCATCAGAAAAATTAAAAAACATAAATGATAAGTGCGATTGAGAGTTCAAATGGTCATTACTTTCCAGTTTTATTCCTTTAGTTTTCGGACCTACCTCATTTGAACTGGTAAGACCGAGTTGATAGAAGGTTGGCATAAATAAGACTACTGTGGCAATGGATGACAGTATACTGCCCAAACAGTTCCACATATGCATGATACCATGGACATAGTTTTCAGACGGAGTGCCCAGGAAAGTAATGGCTGAGATAAAGCTGGCCACCAAAGACAGGGCCACGGGGACCGGGTGCATGTTACGATTGGCCATCAATAATTCTTCAGCTGTCTTCTGCTTGCCGCCGGTACACGCCTGGTAGAAGCCGATGCCGAGAGACAAGGCGAGCATGGCACATAACACCCCATAGTCCGCCCCAGAAAAGAACATTTCTTCTGGTGTCCCCGTGTTAGAAGAATTCTCCATTTTCGCTCTTTATTTAGCGATCCAGCACAGTTCGAACAATCTACCACTATATTGTACACCAAATATTTCCTTCCCATTCGATACCTCTAGCACTGTCGTAGAAGTGCGGATGAGTTAATTTTACACACATATGTCAGTTATTTATGCCTGGTTGCATTCTTACTTCACCCTATGTGTTTAAATTGGTTGATAGCCAATCAGATACATGGTAATAATGCCATAAATGTAGGATGTATAATTTACAGGGGATATATCAATAGATTTTAAATAAACTTTATATTATTGGGTTGATCATCAAGTTTGAAATTTGGATAAGGCGTTTTGACTCTACAACTATTTTTATGAGGCAATCTCGTTTTCCAAATTTGCTACTTTTGCGACCTTTGTCATCTGGTCATGCTTTAAAGAGGTCATATGTTGATTTTATCCGACCCTCAATTGCAAGAATATGGTTTGTAAATAAATAATAAACATATTGAAATAAAGGTTTCATCAATTTTATGCAAATAAAATAGATTTTTTTCGGTAAAAGGGAGGGTCCAGCTCCCCATAATCTCTGACAAGCAAAAAAAAGAAGAGGAGGGTTCAAGCAGGCTAAAAAGGGGTACATGCATGAAAATGCTATGACAAGCAAGCAAAAAAAAGGGGGAACCCTTGATGCCCCTCCACTCGCATCCGCCCCTGCAGTTTTCAGCAAGGTGTTCTCCATCTTGTGTCCTTCTATGACACCATTTAACCTTAACTAAGGTGATCCGTACTTAAATCAAATTTTCCCATCTCGTGACATTTTTTGACCCTCCGATAAGCCATTTTATTTTAGATCAAACTCTGAACAACATAATTGAATACATGCACAAAAGAATAATGTATATTGCAGCAAAATAATTTATACGTCATGTATGTCAACAGTTATAAGCGTTTTCTAAACACCATAGTTGGACGTTATCACTATGAGTACGATGACAAAGAGAGCGGACAAAATACACAGCCCCCAATGTACCCCCCACAACCGCTCCCGCAGACAAAAAGAACGTCCCCTGCCCAAGTGTACCTTTTCTGTGTTTTAGCTTTGAATCATTGTAATTCTCACAGGGAACTTTTTTGTCATTCGTGGTTCCATTATCAGTCGAAATAAAACATGTAAATGATGTAATGTTAAAGGAGACGCTGAGAAATAGTAGAGATGTACACAAAAATGGAGACAGAAAAACATTTGGACATGGTCATGTCGTTTATCCGAATGTTCATAATTCCGAAATTTCGTTTCTCCAAAGATTCGTTACTCCGATGGTTCATAATTATTCCGAAGGTTCGTAATTCCAAAAATGAAATAGCGTTCATAATTTAAAAAAAAATAGGCTTCATAATGCAAAAAATTGAATAGGCTTCATAATTCCAAAAATGAAATGGGGTCATCATTCCAAAGTGTCATAAATCCGAATATGTAAAAAAAACCTTACATTATTTTTTTTCGGAATTACACAGCTTCAGAATAATGAACCTTATTTCATTTTTGAAATTATGAACTCCCTTGTATGAAAATTAAGAGTTTCGGAATTATGAAACTTCGGCACTGCAAAACTTCTGAAAAATAAGTATTCGGAAAAATCGAACCCCCCCCCCCCACACACACACACGCAAACCCTTGTGCATGGAATGTATGCGTGTGTGTGTATGTGTGTGAAGAGAGATAGGGGGAACATAAAGAGGTATTGAGATATATATATATATATAGAGAGAGAGAGAGAAATAAAGAGAGGGGAAGGACAGAGAGGTTGTAAGATCGACTGAGAAAGAAAGAGGGGCTGGGGAGAGAGAGAGAAAGAAAAGCATAGAGAATTGAAAAGCGCGAGAGAGAACAAATATAAGTGGGGAGAAAGACAAAACGTTGGGGAGTAAGAGGAATAGAGAGAGAGAGAGAGAGAAAGAGAGAGAGCGGAGATGGAAAGATGATAATAAAATCACCTTATTATGTCCTAAACTTCAGTTAGGAGACATGGAAGAGTTGCGCAGTGTGCACTGTACAGGAGGGTAAGAAGACAGTGGGACAAAATACAATCGATAAAGGATATCATATGAAATACGAGTACACGGCGATCGGTGGCTGCATCCAACTTGAGCACAAAGGCAGAGCTTAAAGGTGAAAAACTTGACTTAGACTTGGAAAAAAGCATTGGAAATCAGGATCTGGTAATTACAAAATAAAAGCTAAAACTGAACTTGAAATAAATCCAAAATGTCAGAACCTGAGATCAAATCGTTCTCCGGTGCAGACTACGGCGTCTTGGGTGCCATGCTCACCTTGTCTCTCGGCATCGGTTTCTACCAGGCGTGTAGCAGCGGCAAGCAGAACACGGCTGAAGAATTCTTGATGGCCAATCGTAACATGCACCGGTCCCAGTGGCCCTATCTTTGGTGACCAGCTTTATCTCGGCAATTACCTTCCTGGGCACACCGGCAGAAA
The DNA here is from genome assembly GCA_025617745.1 of Heliocidaris erythrogramma. Classification (NCBI taxonomy): domain Eukaryota; kingdom Metazoa; phylum Echinodermata; class Echinoidea; order Camarodonta; family Echinometridae; genus Heliocidaris; species Heliocidaris erythrogramma. Next base: position 28,206,524 of record CM046861.1, on the reverse strand, counting down.
ACTACGTTCATGGCATCATGCATACCTGGTTTTGGCTGTCTAGTGTTTTGTCATCCATTATTACCATGATCCTCTTCATGCTCACTTTTTATCGTTTGGGCATCACCAGCTCTAATGAGGTTAGTACAGAGGCGGCGGAACGTCGGGCTCGGACAATGAAAGTGGGGGTGCACCTTTTGTTTGCCGGACAAAAGGTGCCGCTCCACTTTCATTGTCCGAGCTCGACGTTCCCCCGCCTCTTTGTTAGTATCACTTAAACTTTCACCCTTTTTCACATTTCGACAGACAATATTCAGTAAAATAATCATCAATAGTAGTTTCTTCTTTTACGGGGTATTTCAAAACATAATAGATCCTTTAACTGCGATTTACAGATCCATATATTGGAAAAATTTAATCAGTGAGCTAAATCTTTAGTGAGAGCGTTCCACATGTTTATACCTCCACATACAGTATGTCCCACAAAAATTACAAGCGGCATTTGGTTAACGATTACGAAAGAATTCTTCTTGCAATATGAAAAGCCATGCTGGACTCTTATGAAAGTATAACTATTTCACTACAAGTCAGTGAAGATCACGTCCGACCTGGTCCAGAAGAAGAAGAAAATATGAGAAAGAGAAAGTAAGGAAGAAGTTGGAAAGAAAAGTGAAAAATAGATGATGTGACACAATTCCACACTCTCCCCCTTTGTATTCAGTTGCTAATTCTCGTTTCATCCACCCAGTTGGTGTCCCTAAATTTCCCCAAAAAGTTATGTAGGGCTCTATTGCATTTTGGGAATGCTGCTTTTCTGACGTGGAGAAAAAAAAAGTTGTCACCTCGAACGGAATTTAGACTGTAATGACTCTGTATTTGTGTGAGTTGATACACTGCTAGTGTGAATTACAACCAACATACAGTGTAATTTATAATTGGCTCCCATATTGATCATGTAGCGATCACATGCATATCACATGTTTTCAGCGGTTGTATCACTTTGTTTATCATATGCTTTATTTTATGCAGTGAACACTTGTTCCTCTCAAAAATTCAATGATCACTAAAATATGATCATCACCTTTCAGAATTATAAACCCTATTTCGTTTTCGGAATTACGAACCCTATTTCACTTTGATTTTCAGAATTACGACCCTTCAGAATTTTGGACCCTATTTCATTTTTGGAATTACAAAATTCGGAATAACGAACCTTCGGAGTAATGCATCAAATGTTTCAAATATTTCATTTAGCATTTAGGTTATTAGAGGAAATGAAAATTAGACCAGCTGATATTAGACCGAATGATGTCAGACCAATTGGCTATTAGACCAACTGGCTGTAGACTGAGTGGCAATAAACACTTTACTTTTAATCAAAACAACATGCAGCGTGTGCCGTATAGTCATGTAGCTCCATGATTGAAACGATAACATGCAGGGTTCGGGCATTTCTCAGCCATTAGATATTTCATCATTAAAATCGCATAGATAAAAAAAGTATTATCGACCATATCAGACATCTGAGCAATGCCATTTTTACATTCTAAAGTGCAGCTTAGTAAAATTGATATTAATTCAATCTCATTTTTTGGCCACACAATTTATTTGTCGCAGACTTGTCGCAATCTTGGTGTCATGTTTGACTCATATATAACAATGTCTAATCAAATTTCAAATATCTGCAGATCAGTTAGGTACCAATTACGTAATATCGGTTTTATTCGGAAATATTTGTCCAAGTCTGCCACTGAAAAGATAGTTCACGCCTTAATTTCCTCCCGTCTCGACTTTGGCAATGCCCTTCTGTTCAATATACCCCAAAATCTGTTGTCCAAGCTCCAGAAGCTTCAAAATGCTGCGGCTCGCATTGTTACTCTGTCCACCAAGCGTACTCATATCTCCCATGTTTTGCAGTCACTACACTGGCTCCCTGTCAAACATCGCATTATTTTCAAAATTTTGTTGCTCACTTTTCACTGCGTTCACGGTTCTGCTCCCCAATACAATATCTCTTTAATTAAAAATTACATCCCCGCGAGATCTTTGCGCTCATCCACTTCCAGTTCTCTTGTGATCCCTAAATTCGCAAGATCATGGGGGGGGGGGGGGGGGGGGGTTGGGGGTTGGGGGGAGATCATTTACCCATGTCTCGTCTAATTATAAAAAGGGAAACCACTATTAAACCACTAGTTCAATTTCTTTTTTTACATTTGCGGTTGATATGTTTTGACATTTGTGGTTAAGGGTGTTGCAATATTTTAGGGATTTTAATGGTCAGGAAAACCTCACACACGCGCATACTCGCGCACAAACACATACATCTCATAATAAATTTTGTCACTTAGGTGCATTATGCAAACAATCAGTTTTTACATTTGCAGTCGACATGTTATGACATTTGTGGTAAAAATGGAAATGTTTACATTTATAGGCGAAATGTTTTTACATTTATGGTTAAACAGATATTTACATTTGTGGGCGATTTTTTTTTTACATTTGTGGTTATTTTGACACTTGTGCTTGACATGTTATGACATTTGTTGGTTATTTTGTCTTTTGCAGGTGCAGTGTTTTCACATTTATGGTTGATTTTTACATTTGTGGGCTCTATAAGGGGCAGCGGATCATCTGTCAAAGGGGAGGGGGCGGGAGGGCACCAGAAAAAAGGGCACTTAATGGAAATGGGGAGCTTCCAAGGGGTGAACATAAAGTGAAAAAAGGGACCAGTTTGTGACATTGGTATACCCTACGAGCATAATCTTCTTCATTTGTATTGTGGTTTGGGAAACTGCTTCAGCTTCCCCAATTAGCTGTTGTGTGTAATATGGTGGGTGTACTCATACATGTGCAAGCAAGCAGAAATTTTCAGATTTTTTGTTGTAATGCTGATGTCGTTGGGTTGTGCATTATTCACGGCGATTTAATGAAAATCAAATTAGCAAATTCATTTCGGGGGAATGTCGGATGATCTTTTAATTCGTACATTAACCCTGTCATTTTTCTTTCGATATTAAGACACTTTATGCGAATTGATTTCATTATATACTACAAGAACGGGTTTTGGGGGAATTTTCAGAAAATTTTGCTCTTACTTGGTGTAACTTATGGGCACATTCGAGCAAGCGAAAAAAGAAATCCTATGCTGGAGGGGGGGGGGGGGGGGCATTGTGCCACTCTTGCCTCCATCTCCGCTGCCTTACACTGTATAGTTGCAATTTATAATATAGGTACCTGTTACTACATAAAGCCTCCTCAATTCTTTGAAGCTATATATGGCTCCTTTGGTAAGAAACAGTGGGAAATTTTGGTAAAAACGGGGCACTTATCAGAAGAGGAAAGGGCGCTTATTAGAAGTGAAAAGGGGCACTTATGAGAAGAGGAAAGATGACATATTAGATAGTAAAATGAGTACTTATCAGAGGTAAAGAGAGGGCACTAATCAGAGTTGGAAAGGGGGCAGTTATCTGACAAAAAATAGGGTCTTAATTTCCAGGGAAGTATGCCCCCGGACCCCCTAGATGGCCACTTTAATATCAAAGGAAAAAAGGGCACATATTAAAGAGAAAATGGGGGTAATTATCAGCTTTGAATAGTGGCACTTATCAGAAGGGAAAGGACAAATATTAGAGAGAAAATCAGGGTAATTAGCATATTTGAAATGGGGCACTTATCAGAAGGAGAATAAAGGGCATTATCAGAAGGGGAAAGGGCACTTTTTAGATAAGAAAAGGGGCACTTTTAGTAGTACAAAGGGCACTTATCGTGCGGTATTCTGGAAGCTCACTTGAAAATCTGTGAGCCAATTATTATTGCACTCTTATGTCCATCATGTTTGATTGGCAGATCCAACGACTTAGTCGTTGCGAAAACCAGTAAAGGTCTGACTGCTTTTATCAATAGTTATTGATGAGTATGGTGAGGTCTGGCAAGTATTGAGCGACTACAAGTACAAAAAATTACTACCTGTCTATGTGGTAGAGAGCATTTTATTTTTGTTTCTATACATATACAACTGGGTAAGAATATGTTTTTTTTTAATCTTATGTGTTATGTTTTGTTTTATTGTCAATAATAGGCATTCTTCTTGTTCAATGCAATATACATAAGAAATATAATTTACTAATCAAACAGAAATACAAACATTTACATAAATGAAGTAATATACGTTAACAATTTGTCGAAATTCTAATTAAATGAAACATGTCAGATCTTTTAAAGAAAATCATTATAAAACGATGAACTAAAACTGATTTCAGCTCAACATTCGGCAGATATACGCGGTGGCAAACTGAAGTGGAATATAAGATTTAAAAATTAAAAAAATATGAATACCACCTTATCAAACTTTTAACTACATGTACTAGGAGAAATGTTTAACGGTAGATTTTGAAAGTTCTTTCTTTTTCAAGATTTAAAATGTCTGTTATTGCTTTTATCAGTTACGATATGGTATACATTTCACCATTCTCTGTACACTTATACTACAAACAACATAGCAGAATCAAGCGGAATACATATCTAGAGGTTAATACTACTCTAAGACTTGATACACAATAAATAATATACAAACATGTGCACCGGCCCACGGCCGTAAATGCACGAGAAACATTCAGCCACTTATCTCTCTTTCCATTTCTCTCTTTCTCTCTCTCTCTCCAAACACGTGGACCTGTCGTGTGTATGTATCAGGCAGCTGGGCCCCGCGCGAGAATCATTCGGCCATGCACTCGCCTTCTTTGAGCTATATGTACGTCGATGACTTGAAAAAATGAATATACGGAATGAAATTGGTGAACATTTGGCGATCATAGGGGCGCTATGTGTTCACCGACTTATTTTGTTCAAAATTGCCTCATTTTGTGACAAAATTGACTCAAACTCGATTTTGTTACAAAATTATTGAACAAAACAAAAACTCTGGTACGGAATGAATTGTGTGGGTACAGATCAAGTTGGTGAACTTGACAAAATAAAACTGACTCTGTGATACGGAATGAAATTGGTGAACATTTGGCGATCATACGGGCGCCAAGTGTTCACCGACTTATTTTGTTCAAAATTGCCTCATTGTGACAAAATTCACTCAAACTTGTTTTTGATACAAAATTATTGAACAGCAATTCATTTTGTAACAAAATGAATTTGAAAAAGTAATTTTGTAACAAAGAAATTAACATGACAAAGTTATGTGTTTATTCTCATTTTGTAACAAAATTCATTCTGTTACAAAATGAAAATTGGCACAATAATTTGGTCGTGTTAATTTTGAAAAAAAAAATGATTTTTGTTACAAAAGGAGATCGGACAGAATTAGTAAGTGATGTCAATTTTGTAACAGAATGACGTTTGTTACAAAATGAAAATGGACAAAACAAATATTGTAACAGAATTATTTTTGTTACAAACTAAAAATGAACAAAATGATTTTGTCATGTTCATTTTGTAACATAATTATTTTTGTTACAAAATGAGAATGGACAAAATAATTCGGTCATGTCAATTTGTTACAAAATCTTTTTCGTTACACAATGAGAACGGACAAAATAATTTTCGTTACAAAATATAATTGGATATGTTCATTTTGTAACGGAATGGTTTTTGTAACAAAATGAAAAATTTGCCATGTTAATTTTGTAACAGAATGATGTGCGTTACAAAATGAAATCGGACAAAATAATTCTGTAATGTTAATTTTGTAATATTTTTTGGTTACAAAATTACCTTTTAAAATTCATTTTGTTACAAAATGAATTGCTGTTCAATAATTTTGTAACAAAAACGAGTTTTTAGTGAATTTTATCACAAAATGAGTCAAGTTTATAGAGAATAACTCGGTGAAAACTTGGCGCCCCATAGTCGTATGCCTGCGTCAGCTATTGGCACTGTCTTTAAAGAGCCATGGGAGTGCGACATCATACTAAAAGTGAATGCAAAATATAAATGACGTCTCAAGTGCCACGGGCATCATGCGTCTTCCCGTTGTCTGTTATTTAATTCAGTTGTTACGCTGTCTGCGTATGTTTATAGACGTGCGATACATTGTCATTTTCTTTCATTTCCACTGTCCGGTACTCCTCCTAGGGTTGGATAATAACAATAAAGAAAAAGAAAATAATAACACTGTTATCAGTCGTAGAAGCAGTGGTAGTAGGGGTATAGTATAGCATTAGTAGTAGTAGTAGTAGTAGTAATAGTATTTGTATTATTATTATTATTAGTAGTAGTAGTAGTAGTAGTAGTAGTAGTAGTAGTAGTAGTAATAGTATTTGTATTATTATTATTATTATAGGTTTTCCCGGTCAATTTCAAACTTTCTCCAATCAATTTAACGTTTCGAGCAATCAATTTCGCCCGAAATGCGATCGCGGTAACAAATCAGAATTCAAATTCGTCTTTGGCCGCTCAAAATCAACATCTCAGCGATCAAATTGCAAATTGCGCCAATCAATTTAAAACAATGAGCAATGGTATTCGTCAATCGTCATTCAAATTCGTCCATTCGTAACAATTCCGTCTTTGCGGTCATTCAAATTCGTTAATGAGCATGCATATTTGAAATAACTGCAATCAAATTAAGAATGTGAGGTTCGTATCAAGTAGAAAGTCAAAATGGGGAGGGTTTGGGGAACGCTTTATGTTAATACTTGGCCATGGTGTTGTTATGCTCATTTGGCAAATAACCAGAAACATTTTCCTTCTTTTCATGTCAAATTTGGGCAGAAATTTGATCTCTTTTTTGATATGGTGTTTTGATTTCTTAAGGGGTCTATGCCCCGGTTCTCCCCCAATCCACCGTAAACTAAATATTTGGTTTACGGTGGATTGGGGGAGAACCGGGGCATATTCAAAATCGGAAAAGAGGGTCGCTATTCATAATCGGAGCAGAGGGTCGCTATTCATAATTGGAGAAGAGGGTCGCTATTCATAATCAAAGAAGAGGGTCGCTATTCATAACCGGGGAGGAGGGTCGCTTGTCATAATCGAAGAAGAGGTCGCTATTCTTAATCGAAGAATAGGTTAGCTAGGTTAGGATTATTTGTAAAAAATTGGAATATGATTTTCAGCCATGCGGGCAAAAGAGGGCCATGCCCCCCCCCCCCCCCCCAGTCAGCCCCTTAGAAAAAAGGCGAGAGCGAAAAAGCGGAGGAAGTGACATAAAAAAGCCTAAAAAGGCCCAATCCACCGTAAACTAAATTTAGTTTACGGTGGATTGGGGGAGAACCGGGGCATAGACCCCTTAAGAAATCAAAACACCATATCAAAAAAGAGATCAAATTTCTACCCAAATTTGACATGAAAAGAAGGAAAATGTTTCTGGTTATTTGCCAAATGAGCATAACAACACCATGGCCAAGTATTAACATAAAGCGTTCCCCAAACCCTCCCCATTTTGACTTTCTACTTGATACGAACCTCACATTCTTAATTTGATTGCAGTTATTTCAAATATGCATGCTCATTAACGAATTTGAATGACCGCAAAGACGGAATTGTTACGAATGGACGAATTTGAATGACGATTGACGAATACCATTGCTCATTGTTTTAAATTGATTGGCGCAATTTGCAATTTGATCGCTGATATGTTGATTTTGAGCGGCCAAAGACGAATTTGAATTCTGATTTGTTACCGCGATCGCATTTCGGGCGAAATTGATTGCTCGAAACGTTAAATTGATTGGAGAAAGTTTGAAATTGACCGGGAAAACCTATATTATTATTATTAGTAGTAGTAGTAGTAGTAGTACTAGTATAGTAGTAGTAGTAGTAATATCAATAGTAGTAATATCAGCAGCAGCAGCACCAGCAGTAGTAACAGTAGTAGATCTATTGATAAAACTATTAATCAAAGCACTTGCCTTTTCTAGGTTTTTACTCGCCTTTTCAGACAAATCTCTAAACCAAGATGAAGCAACATCTTGTTTCCTCCACACTAGCAACAACTTACATTTCTATGGAATCAAAAGGACATGTTTTTTCTTATGCAGTAAGGCTTGCTCTATTAGTGAATGCCTACTGGAGAAGGGAAAAATTGTTTTCATCATCAAGTAATTGATTGATTCTATTCTGGTAGCTGGCTATCATTTGCATGGAGATGATCAGTCCTTAATTTTTGCATCTTGAACTGCCTTCTCTTTCTATTGGAAGCTATTAGTCGATATTTCTCTTCAATTACAGAAGTTTTTAAAATGAGAATTTTATCAGCTGTAAATATGTTTTGGTAAACATTTAGCAGCAATAGATTAAATTATTATTTGCAGCCAAGTTGGAAAGTAGAAAAACTTTCGACGACACTTACGTCTTGGCGCAAAAATAGCTTTTGTTCAATTTCCCGCATGGCAGCTTGAGCTGAGTCCATTGGAGTGCTTGTATTTAAATCTATTGTTAACTTTTTAAAACAATTTCACCTGCAAAATCGCATGCTTAACATAGCAAGGAGCCATTACAATACATTCTACTAGGCAGCCTTTTACCTATGGCCAAAGCGATTGCTTTTTTTTCCTTCTTTGACCCATTACTAAAACTTTGCAAAAGCAAAATCGATTGTAAGGCCTTTACTAGTTTTCATGAATACGACAAAGATGTCGTCTATTCGAATGTTGATATGGTGGCATGAAGCCCGGCTCACAAATTGCGTCATTTCTGGCGTAAGGACCGCATCGGTGACGTATACGGTTTTTTGCGCATCATGAAAGAGTGATATCGTATATTGATTGTAAATTGAACAGTGCCAACAACGTTTTTAATTACTGGCGTATGGCAGTCAGACCCAACTTCAGAAAACCGAGCACAGGTTTATACTCCGAAAACGGCGTATAGAACATGATGAATATAGAGCCCTCATCGTTCAGTGCGAGACAGTGTGCACAAAAGGCATGGGGGAAATCCTGCAATGTGGACTTGCTTTTGATAATATAATTTTCAAAAATAATGTTGCAGATATATTTATTTCAAATGTTTGTCATTTGAAAGTCATTTCATATGGCGAATCATTCACGGATTTTGAAGGTAATTGACACGCAGCATTATTTTTAAGAATTTATATATCGATGGCAGGTTGACTTTGTAAGATTTTCCCCATGCCTTTTGTACACACTGCCTCGCACTGAACGATGAGGGCTCTATATTCATACGCCGTTTTCGGAGTATATACCTGTGCTCGGTTTTCCGAAGTTGGGTCTGACTGTATGGGTTAATTGCCTTCCAAGTCTCGATTTGTGCCGGCAATGACGCAATGGAAATGACACCTCAAAATATTATACGCACCTCATTATTTTTAAACTCCTCCCCTACCCCACATCTAAGTAGGATCTTCCATTTCTCAGGTAGGCAACAGTACATCTTATCGACGATTGGACATATTAAACGGGGGTCGAGTTTCTTTGGATCCTGTGGACCTGTAAGCGGAAATATCTTAAATGATATTTTTCCTGTGTTGTGGTGATGTATTTCAGTATTTTATAATCATTTTTAAATTATTCAACGAATTATAGTTCTACTTTTCCCCAGGTAATATTGAGGATTTGGTCAAGATTGTACGTGTTTAATAAGCTGGACGGCAAGAATTTGTTTTGAGACAGTTTGGTCAAAATTTACTATGCAACTTTTGCTTCAATGCTCTTTACTGAATTATTAAACTGAAATTCACTGAAGAAATTGAATGAAACCTTGCTGAACCCTACTCAATCAAACTGAAATGATCTGAAATGAATCATCCTTTAATGGTCTGGACTGAAAGGAAGTTCATTAAAAGCACATTCAACCTTCACTGAAATAAACCTATACATTCTTAACATAAATAAGTAAACTTACATAAATTGTATCCCTGTGCACGCATTGTAATTAAATAAACATACCTATTATTTATTACTATTATTTATACCTATTATTTACCTATATTTATGGCTTATAGAATGAATCAAATAATATTGAAATGTACTTAAATAAATTAAAGAGAAGGGATCGGTTTTAAGTGTATTTGACTCAAATTAACTGATATCAATTTTTATTACATTACCATATATAGATATGTACATTCAACGCGATCGCAAAAGTAACCTAAGGCAATTTTAAATAGCCTTATACAATACACCTTCTGAAATATGCGAGCATTACGATGACGTATCGCGTAAAAATCCGAACATCCGATTTCTTTGGGATATACAATAGGGTATTGATATTGTCCTTGAGTTTATTTCTCGAAAGTATCATGTTATTCATACCTGTCAGAAAACTAACGATGTTAGTAACAAAAACCGTGACCATACAGGAACTAACTGCATACCATGTGTAAGAAAGCTTGTAGAAATTCGCCAATGCAGAACTAAAGGGTTGGAAAACAAAGAAGCAAGAACATTTTGAGGGGTTTTGCTCTAACATTTCCAGCATTAGTTGTCAGATTGTGGTTCGAGCGGCGTGACAAATTTGCCAAAGCTGATTAAGAGAGATAGTTACGCCACCGGAAGATGCTTCTGATTGGTTAGTCATTTCATGGAGCCTCAAATAGTTCTGTCTGTTAATTTTTACGTATGTATTCTCTATGGCAAATACCTCTCAATTTTCAGGTAACAAGATTCCGATTTTCAAGAGAATCAGTAATACAAATAATAATGGCATATTATCGAAAAAGTTTCATTATGTAAATCTGTGTTCCAGTGCACAAAATTTCATGCGTGATGTTGGTGTAGTATCTCTATTATCTCTATGAAGAATCTCCTAGAGGGAATTATAGGACCTTTTTTATTTCATCAACGCCTGCGCTCGCGTGTGTTTGTCACAACTACTATCTCTCAATATGTTATGAACTGTGATGTTATTAATAATGCAATATTGACCAACAAACAAAGACAAACACGAAATGGTTTGGCAATTATTTTACACTTTGACAGCGAGAGTTATTAACTCTTAATTAACGCTTGATAAGCAAATTAACCGACAAGTAATTTGCAATGAAAATATTCATTAACAATGTTAACAATGTTGAAATTTGTTTACACTGTAGTAACCTACGGTTTTTTTATTTCACAAAAATACCGCTATTTAATTCTCTTATCCAAAATGGCTTCTAATTTCGTTTTCATTAAAGTTAAATTTAAGTTAAATTTTCAGAGTGGTGAAACCAGTTTGAAATTGATTTCCAACTTTCCGTTTACTCATGATTTCTTGTTACTATAACCAATCAACTATCGTGTTATTTTTACGCGACCATGGACCAATCATCACCCTTGTTAGTCACCGCGGTCGTCATCGACAGCGAACGACTCACTGCTTCGCCGGGTCTCATCTGAGCACTCATGCTTTTTTTTCAGTAATCTTTTATTGATTCCATATGATATCAAAAACAATACATAACAATCAACACACACACACACATATATCTATATATATATATATATATAGGTAGTAAGTGTATTTTAACCTGCAAATTACTGACAGTGCTCAACTAGGGGAGCTAATGTAATATAAGTATAGGTTAGAGCGGTTCAACTTTTTTATTCAGTTGTACAGACTGTTTCACCCGAAGGCTCATCAGCAACTGAATCAAACTTTTTACAAGGTATAATGAGTTAAATACAGCATAAAGACACTTTACACATGTGCAGTCGAGTATGAGAAGCAGGGGACGATTATAACTGGCAACACAATTGTGTTTAGCTAATAACAATAGTGCCCAGTCAGCACTGGGCCTAATGTGGTGTTGCAAGAAAGTTGCAATCGATTGCAAATTGTAAAGCAAATTAGAACAACCATTCTGAATGGTTCAGGGTCTGCCCATTCAAGAAGATGCGCTTGCAACAATGATTTTGATTGGTCAGTATCGATCAGTTGCAACTTGCAATCAATCGCAACTTTCTTGCAACACCCCATAAGAGGCTTAAAGTGGTGAATTACCAGTAAGCGTGTTGCAGGGGGCGGGGGGGGGGGGGGGGCCTGGGGGCAGCTGATGTTAACCATATTCGGAAAGTAGAAACTTTTTCTTATGTCTGCATGTTGAAATTAGTTCAGTTCTAGAGTTCAACGTTGCAGATTTCTTGGCTGTGATTATGTAGTACTTCTCCCACAAGCAAAGGTTGCAGCGTTTCGTTCGTGATGAGTATGGCTGGGCGTGTCTTATTATTCTCCATGTTATTGCGTAGGGGGTTCCATCATCCTTCAGGGTCCATATGTATTTGCTGAGCTCGGTCTGGTTTCTTTTTTCCCTGTGCTTGAAGCTAGCTTTGTGGGTCGAATGTCTGGCTTTGAACGGGGTTGCTGTAAGTCCGATGTAGGCTTTCTCTTCGCTGGAGGTCGTGACTTTGGCTTCGTAAATAATGTTCTTGGCCGTGCATTTACCTGGGAGGGGACAATCTGCCTTCTTTCTGCAGTTGCAGGTGTCCTCTGCCTGGTTGGGGTTGTGGTTGGTTATTTTGTTATTATGTGCCTTTGTCATCTTCGCCATATTGTCCATGCAGCTGTAGCTGATTTTCAAGGTGTTTCTGTTGCAGATCTTATGTAGTTGGTGCTCCTTTGGGAAGTGCCGATCCACGAGGGCCAGAAACTTTCGGCCAATGTTTGTCTTTACATGTTTACTGTATGGTGGGTTGAACCATGTTACTTTGCGTTTCCTTGGTTGTTGTTTCTCTTTGTTGGTATTATCCTTGGGTTTGTAGGTTAGGCTGGTCTTGTAGCCTGCTTCACGTAGTGCCTTTTCGTAGTCTTGTTTGGCGTGGTCGAATACTTCTTCATTGCTGGAGATGTTGGATAGACGGGTTTCTATGGATTTGGGGATTTTCTTGGTGATGATTGGAGGATGATTGGATTCGGCATGGACATACAGGTGGGTGCTTCCTGGTTTGGAGTATGGTCTGAATTCCTTCTTGTTTAGATCGAATGTCACGTCTAAGAAGTCGACGACTGTCGTGTTTGCGTCGGCTGTTATTTGTAGGCCGAGTTGTTTGCATTTTTCACAGATCTTCTTCTTGATGTTTTCGGCTGCCCTTGGTGGCTTATGAATGATTGCTAGGCCGTCGTCTCTATAGAGCCCGATGTTTTCCTTGGTGATTACGCTGCTCATCTCAGCGAGGATGTAGGTTCCTACCAGTTCACATGTCTCCGCACCGTCATATGATCCCATAGTGACGTCGAAGCGGTCATCTGTGTTTGCTTTTTGCCAAGGCTCGTTGTTGTGAAATAAGAGGGTGTTCTTGGCTTCGAAAATTATTTCCGTTTCGAATGGTGTGATGGTGGTGAATCTCTTGGCGAATTCTATCGCTTTTTGGAGCAACTCTCTGTTGATGGAGGGGGAGAAGTTGACGACATCAAATGTTATGAAGGTGGAATTTTGTCTGGTTTGAATTTTATAACTGCAGTTGAGTTTTTCCATTGGTGGACTTTCGTTGCTTCCAGGACATCAGTGTTGATTCTATCCAGTATTTGCTTGGAGATGATTCCGATTTCACTTTTGCTTGGATTGATGAGTCTGCAAGTTGGGTGGCTTCGGAAGTTTTGTTTGTGGTCCTTAACGTGATGTATGCAGGTTTGGGGGCTAACACTTGGATTCTATCGGATAATCTGAGGTTGTCGGTGATCCGTTTTGCCTCCATGTTGGTGGTGTGCTCTGATTGTTGATCTGACCTCTTGTATGTAGCCGTGACGTTCTTCTTCATTAACTCGTTGTATTCTTGTGGGGTGACAGAGTAATAGTTGTTTGTCTTGTCAGCTGGTACAAGGATGTTTTTCTCGTTGTGTGTCCTTTTCATGTCCTTCTTGAGTTCGTTCTGGAGGGGTGTGGTTATGTTGCGGAATTTGACTTCTTCGATCAACTTCAGTAGGTCGTTTTCGAAGTTCTTCAACTGGGGTATGAAGGGTGGGGCTCTCGGGCTTTTGAATCCATATGTTTCCTTGTGGTGAGCTTTTGGCTCTGGGTTAAGGAAGAAGAATGCTCTCCATCGTAATCGTTTTGTGAAGTCCTCAATCTTCTCTATAAGTCTCTTTATGTACTCGCTATTCGAAGGAATGGGTATGTTCTTCATGCTGTATTTGAAGTTGAACTTGTCCATCCTCAGGTTGCAGAGTCGAGTGCTCAACGGAGGGAGCGATATTAAGTAAGTGTATTTTAACCTGCAAATTACTGACAGTGCTCAACTAGGGGAGCTAGTGTAATATAAGTATAGGTTAGAGCGGTTCAACTTTTTTATTCAGTTGTACAGACTGTCTCACCCGAAGGCTCATCAGCAACTGAATCAAACTTTTTACAAGGTATAATGAGTTAAATACAGCATAAAGACACTCTACACATGTGCAGTCGAGTATGCAGTCGAGTATATATATATATATAAACCCCTCAAAAAAAGTTCTGCAATTCAAGTTTAAGCATTTATATCTCTCTAGTTACTGTATGATCATCATCAAGTTTGATATCATTGTAAAGCTTGTTTATTCACCTTCACAATGATACCACATTTGTATTGATTATGTAATCACGGAATGTGCAGTGCACCTAAATATAGGGCAAAGTCAAAAGTGAAAAGTTGCAGAATGTATTGTTATTGTTCACACTGAGTTCTTAATTGGAATGAAAGGTTTTGTTTCTTTGTTTTTGTTCCTTTTGGTTTGTTTAATTTTGTATTAGGTGTGCATGTTTCTGCTGTAATCCCTTGTTTGGTGGACAAATATTGTTTTCAGTGATTTTGAAGAAGTGGAATTATTCTTTTGTTTTAAGATGGAATGTGTTTTAATCAGCAACTGATTGTGATAACATTAATATTGTGTTTTGGTTTCATGCAGAATATTGCAAGTTTCCACCTTAGCAGTACACAACTGCGGTGGGGAAAAAAGTCTCCCCTCAGCAAATTATCTCATTTTCAGCCATGTAACCCTATCACAGAACCATAAGCAACACAAACTCTCCTCTTCTCTTGGATTGCTTTTCACTTCAACAAACACATTCCCCTTTCTTGATGTGAACTCATGTTCTTTAACTCTCTCTTCCCTCTCTAACGAAACAAAAACAAACACAAATACACAAATTTGCAAATGACAAAATGTTTGGCACTTTTTATTGAGTAACATGCACATCAAATGTGGAATAGCAAAGGATCAGAAGTTCAGTAGCGAGTAGAAGATCCGAATACAGCTACGACAGCCTGGCATCTCCTCCTCATGCTTGTCACCAGCCTGGTGATGCGTTGCTGTGGGATGAGGTTCCACTCTTCGATAAGGATCTGTCGCAACTCAGCCAGTGTAGTGTGATCTGTCACTCTGGCGCGTACAGCACGGCTAAGCTGGTCCCACAAGTGCTCGATTGGGTTCAAGTCAGGGCTGTTCGCAGGCCAATCCATCCTCGTCACTGCCTCCTCCTGCAGGTATTCGGTGATGATCCTTGCTCTGTGTGGGCGGGTGTTGTCATCTTGGAAGATGGCGTTTGGTCCAAGATTGCGCATGTATGGGATGACCTCTGGCCGAAGAATGTTGTCTCGGTATCTCTCTGCTGTCAGGTTTCCATCAACGATGATAAGCTGTGTCTTTCCCTCAGCAGATATGCCACCCCCCTGGAAGATAACCTTCGATTCCGCAGGGCAGAAAGGGTCAGGAAGCGGTCTTCTTGTTGGGTTGTCTTCTTTGGACGACCACTCCTTGGTCTGTCCTTGACATCCCCAGTTTCCCGGAACTTTGCCAATAATCTGGAGATGGTACTGGGACTCACTCCAAATTGAGCAGCAACTTCTCTTTGGGGAATACCGGCTTCGATTTGGCCGATTGCTCGAGCCTTCTTAACATTTGATAGACGTGGCATGTTAACATACGCGAACAGCTACTCTTTAAAAGTAAGCACTGCCAAGCATAAAGCTTGTGCAAGGCACATTTCATCTACCAAACAGGAAATAAACTTGTTGAATCATTCATGACCCATTCAACATCATTCACACACACCCGACATTGCAACAAAAGCAATAGACAATAGCCAAGATAGCCATTCAATTTGCAACTTTTCACTTTTGACTTTGCCCTCTATTCAGGGGTGCTGTGCATTCAAGGATGACATAACCATTACAAATGGGGCATGGATGTGAAGGGGGATAAATGAACTTTCCAATGATCTAAAAATCAAGAATGATTAAAAAGCCGCCAAAAAGATATCAAGGCTCAAAGTTGAATTGCAGAACTTTTTTTGAGGGGTTTATATACATATACATAAATTAACAGAAATCAGCAATAAGTCATAATAAATCAAATATATGTTATATGCTTCAAAAATACTATAACTTCTAAAAAAAAAAAATCAAGCATAACATATTGTACATATATAAACAACTTAAAAAGAAAAGGA
This sequence comes from Heliocidaris erythrogramma, assembly GCA_025617745.1. Classification (NCBI taxonomy): domain Eukaryota; kingdom Metazoa; phylum Echinodermata; class Echinoidea; order Camarodonta; family Echinometridae; genus Heliocidaris; species Heliocidaris erythrogramma. The sequence goes on along the minus strand of CM046861.1, from coordinate 28,190,233 downwards.
ATCTAGATCAGTGGTTCTATCCCCTATCTTACCCCCCCCCCCCTGGACGATGGGCTCTGGGCTCTTCCTTGTTGGTTATTTAGGTTTTCCCATTTGGAAAAATGGATAGTATTAGGGTTCCCCTAATCGATGCCAATTTTCTCTCCTCTAACCTATCTCCTACAATATTATTTTTTTATTTCATTAAAAGAAGGTGGTTTCTTATGCCCTCTGTTTTTAAAAATCAAATATTTTACAAGAATTAGAATATGATTTAACAATTGGTGTTTTCCTTTATTTCTTTCCTCCCTCCCAAACAGAATTTCTTTCCAGCTACAATTCCGTAAATCGATATAATTTAAAAATCTCGAACATGATTGCCAGATTAATTGCGCATATTCGCAAGAATATGTTTCTTCCTCTTTTTCACAAAAAGAACATAAATCACTTGAAACCAAACCAAACCGGAAAAGATGATGGTTTGTATATATAATGCCATGTATAAGTCTAAATTGGAACTCTCTTAGCCGACTATTTAATGTACAATGTCTTAACCTTAAAAAATATATTTTCTATTTCCTTGTAAGTAAAACCGTAATTTTTTTCCATTTTTTCAAAAACCAGTGGTTCAAAACCTTCTTTCCTGATGAGTTGTAAGTTAGATATACTAGTTATTGTCCCACCCAAAATGAAATCAGTTTCAGAGTTATTATTTTTTTCCATTCTAAAATTCCTTTTCCTTTAACCTATCAATGTCGTTTACTTCTAAACCTAATTCTGCGAAATATCTATCGGATTTTAATTTGCCATCGTTTCTTATAATATTATGTCTTAGTTTGTAAATTCCTTTTTTGTGCATTTTCTCATCGTATATACAATTTCCTTTAAATCGAACAAGCTTATTATTGAAAATTACCACATCACCAATGTACCGGTTATTACTGCTGACACTTCTTATATGTCTCGTATTCACCCAATCTTCTAATATATCCATATAAAATTGCGGAGCTGTCACTTTTAATAATACTGGTAAATAATCTAGTTACAAAGTTAAAATACTGTTTCCATTTCATATTTTCATCCTTATTTAGAAGTTTTTTGACCCACATAACTCTCTGCGACTTCATTTTTGACGGAAAGTTCGTCATTTTTAAACCTCCTTGCTTATAGTCTAAGAACATTGTATTTCTAGTTATTTTATCTTTCTTTCCTTTCCATATAAAATCAAAAAACTAATTTATCTAACGATTCATAAACCCACCTTGGAACTGGAGTGAGTGACGCTCGGTATGTAACTTTAGAATATATGTGCACTTTAAGTAGTTGAATCTTTCCCATTAAGGTTGGATTGCCATTTAAGATAATAATAGGAGATTGTATACTTTGCGATTGATTCGGATCGCAACTCTTTATAAAACGGGGCCTTAGTTACCCATGTGGAGCATCCGTCGTGAACTCGTCATCGACTAAGGTTATCGTTGATAAGTAAGTTGCGTTCATCATGGTGTCCGTCGTTGAGTAATAAGACGTGTTCAACATCTGGCAATCCTCGGTGGTCAGCGGGGGATCATGGGGCGGGTTAGGGTAGATCTGTGCCCCAATACCAAGCCAACAGGAATAGACTAGACCGAGAAGTGTTCCGGCAATGGCACCCTGAAGTTAAGACAAATCGAAAGAAAAACAAAAATCAGCATTTTGTACCTCCTCACTTGTGTTAAAATATAGTAGTCCAGACGACTGTTATTGCGATGTCGAAACCTCACTAGTCTGCATGTACAGACCCTAATTTGACAATTTAATAGTAATAATAATAATAATAATAATAATAATAATAATAATAATAATAATAATAATTACAATTATATAAACACGATAAGATCTACTTTCGAAAAATAAACTCAAGGGCAATTTCAAAGGCCTATTGTACTGCCCATAGAAATCAGGTTCGGATTACTTAACCATTGTAATGTTCGCACATTTCTGAAGGTGATAGACAGGGCTAATGAAATTGTCTTGAGTTTATTTTTCGAAAGTAGTTTTTATCGTGTTTATAGCGCATTATGTGAATACTTCAATGCGCTTTAGAATGTTATTTATTATTATCCCTGGTCATTGGATTTCAAGCCCGCACACATAGATGCACCATCTCCACTCCTTAGGGAGTTTTGAGAGAAGCCTAAAAACCCGGTTCCTACTGGCTGTTTCAGCAGCGGTTATGGTATATGAACTATGTAAAATAGCCATCACAAGAACTAAAAACTTATCCGGCGAATTCAATGAATTTGATACCATTTCAATGGGAAGACTGTACTGAACCCGTTTTTCTAAGTTTGCGATTCAGAAATATTTACAGAATTAACGGAAGAATTTTGAATCGAAGTTCATGAAATTTCTTCCGCCAAACTCATCCTTGAACAACACTTCAGTGCGAAATTTCTTCCGCCAAACTCATCCTTGAACAACACTGTTCAGTGCGCCGATAATTACGTCATTCTAGGGACGAGCACGGTCGAACTCGTGTCCTTACATGTATAAAGCCTACAATGTAATTCGGGTGTGTTTGATCGGTCACCATAACAAAAACACAATTCTAAATCACTTCAGTGACTTGGAATTCATTTCAAACTTGGCTGTATTATTGAGAAAAATAGTACTGATAACGAGATACATGTAAATCTGGTGGTTGAATTCAATACAATTTATGAGAATTCACAATCTAAACGCTACCTATCGGAAATGTTTTTGGATTTTTTTTGTGTGCAGCCAGTGAGCACGATTGGGATCGGCCCCACTGCAATATCTGGCAAATAAATTATAAGCATTTCATCATTAATCATTTCATTGTTTTTAGACTTCTGTCAGTCTTCGTGAGTCTATTATCATTTCATTTCATTATATAATTTTGCTTGACTTGATCGTCAGCCTCATCGCGTCGATCGAACTGTCATGCTAAGAATTTTTCATCAGCAGCGCGCGTAGCATGTAGCTAGTGGTATTATGGGGGGGGGGGGGGGGGGAGGGGGAGGGGGAGGGCCTAAAGCTACGCACTTTGATTCCAGCGGCTAAAACATTTTTTTAATCATTTACGTGAATATATTTTATAAATCTTAAATCAAATCCCTGAGAAAATTACGACGGACAAATGTCAATAACATCCATTTTCAAGTCGATGTCGATGCGCATGTCGAATTTTGTTCGACAAAATAAAAGGGTCCTAAAGCTACACACACGTAATAAATGAATGCAAACCTTCATTTTGAAGCTGACTGATGTGAATTTCACCCCGATTTCCAAATAGTGATAATATCACAAAATTACTCATTCTTTTTGGCAAACGTATATATGATAATCTTGTTGCTCAGTCACACCAAAATTTTGGTGCATTGAACGCGTCGCATATAAGATGATAAATCTGGAAATCTATATCAATCCATGATAAAGTCTACAGGGTTGTGGGAGTTTAAAACTGGACGAAAAAACCAAAATTATCCAATAACAAACAGGTAGGGGCCTGTCCAGATATTGCACATTGCGAACGGCAAGAATCTTGCTGTTCGCAAATAATGCCCAGCACTAGTGCAGTGCGGCCTGCGGCGCAGAAGCGTACTTGGCTATCTCCGTACAGCCGATCCCCAAACGTAATGAATGTACCGATAAAATGTTTCAAAATTCATAATAATTTTCTAAATTATAGTTCTAAATTAGGTCTACATCTGATTTCTTGGACTCGCCTCGGTTTTTCAATTCCACAGTAAGTACAGTCCACAGAGAGTCTTGATTTATTCGCCACAACACTCGGGTAAACAGGTACGGGTTATACCCCTTTGCACAGAGCTTTCTGCTTATCGGTCACTCGTCGGAAGCAAATTTTTTTTCTTCCAGTCACCCACTGAAGTGTATCGTATCACAGGCCGATGAATCCGTCTGTGTTGGTTACGTGTCGGGCGTGATCCGATGAGGCGAGATCGTCTCAGAGCTTAGTTCGCCATCGGACGCCATTTCCAGTCGCAAGTCGTGTCATTGTCGGATAAGTGTCGAGTCAGTCCGATGTGTGTCAGATTTGTGTTGTGCGGCTATCGGGCATTTCCAACAGTCTGCTGAGTGTCCCATGATGAAAAGTCATCAGACGCTCATCTGATTGCAATCTGCGGTCTGTCCGACGTGTTCGATAGCTGCCCAGCACGAATTCAACATTCATCGGAGGGTAAACGATATTTTGCACCGTCCGATTACTATCCGTTGTGAAATCGGAGGGTAATAGTTCATTAACTCAACTGTCACCCTACACTTATCGCATAACAAGTGGTGACATCTGACGGCCAACGGTCTATAAAAGGAGGGTGATCCCAGCGTCAGCCAACACTCGCGCATGACAGATTTTCATCGGACAGTAACCGTGCTACAGACACCAAGATCCTGCTTTTTTACCCGATTTCCGATTTTGGCGAAAAATCCGCCCAGTATCGGATCAGTGTCCAATTACCCTCCGATTACTAACCGATTAGTCGGATTGGTGTCGGGTGATTGTCGGAAGTGTCGGGTTAGATCACCCTCGAATTACCCTCCAACCGCAATCAGATATATATATATATATATATATATATCTGATATATATATATATATATATATATATATATAAGCGTGAGAGATATAAATGAGACGGGACGTAGCTCTCAGTTAACCTCGATTTTAATTCCAAGCTTTCGGCCTCATTTGGCCTTCTTCAGGGTCTACCAAGACAAGTCAAAATTAAATGAAAACAAAATGAATATAGCATGACAATGCGAACATAAATAATGTTCAAATATACATAACATAGTACCCGCTTCACTTAACGCCATCCGGCGCAATCGTATTATAAAACAATTCTTGCGAACATATATAGATATATAGATATATAATCATGTATTTATGTATATATTGTATACATAAATACATGATTCACTATTATAAATGAAGAACACAAATTCGTTTTTAAGGCGAATCTTCTAACCTTTGAATTGATCCATGGAAAGAACATACCACTGGAAAACAAACCATGAATAGGACCTCCGAACATCCCGAAGATATTCAACGCAAACTAGAAAATGTAGTGGAGAGAAATAATAATTGTGCATTAATAATTGTTAAATAATGATTCTGAAGCCCGGCTAACACGAGGCGTCATTTCGATGACGTCATTACCTGCGCTAATCGAGCCTGTGAAGGCAATTAACCGAAACGCCAGATACTAAAAGTACTGATTGCACTATTCATTTTGCAATTACTTTTTAAAACAATATCGCAAAAGTCACTGACGCGGTCCTTATATACTTCAGCAAATGGCGCCTCAGGTGAACCGGGTTTTAAGACATTCAGTCAGAGAAAAGGCCAAATCGACTTCAAATCGGGGACGGCCTGGCGACTGTTTCAATGTCACTTAAGATTCGCAGCTGATCGGGCGCTTTCCTCGAGTGGAAACCCCACAATGAACCACAACTACGATTTTACAATCATGTGACTAAATACGAACTTTAATCGTTAGGACTTTACAGGTGTAAATTTTCATAATTATGTAAGGTAATTAATGATTTTGCAATCTCTTACAAACTCAGACAGCAGCGGTGGGCTTTAATGTAATTCACCCGTGAACTGACGAACTGCAAGCTCTTGAATCGATCATTCCAAACATAACCTCTGATACATGTATTTTAAATACTCACTTGTTGTCATTGATCTCATGACAGGTCATCGGATTGTAACATGTGTTTACACTATGCACATGACGAACAAAGATGCGGACAATTTATGCAGCTCCTCATTGTACCCTTCACAATTGCACTGGTTAACAAAAGAACATCCATTCATTGCTATCCTGTAAAAATATGTAGAACAGGTGTCACATAATAGCAGTGAAGGGATGTCCTTTTGTCTGCTAGAGCTATTGTGGAGGGTACAATGAGGAGCTGCATAAATTGTCCGCTCTCTTTGTCATCGTGTTCATAGTGTTTATACGGTGAAAAATTTGATCAATGTGCAATCGGATTTTACATAAGGTACTTCTTCAACCAAAGTTTACAATGATTCATGCAGATCTATTTATCTATTCGTATTTGGATAAAGATAGAGGCCCGTCATAATCAACACTGTACATTGTAATTACATCATATATTTTTGTGAAAGAAATGACATGAATTCTATCAAGGTTTATAGCTTTATAAATGAAATACGGGGAAATAGAAATAAATATGGCATTAATGAAGTTATCTTACCTGTAGGATAGAACCCATTTGAGAAGCGAGTAGTGCAGAGAACATGCTGATAACACCAAAAGTCATTGCTACCAGTAGAGGAAAGCAACATGATCTAAAAAAATCTTCTAAGATTATGTTATGTGACTGTCAGTCTCTCTCTCTTCCCTCCCCCTTTCTCTCTTCTATTTCTCTTACTCTCTAAAACTTTCGAGAGAATGTATTAATTTGTTTTCCACTATTCCGTGCGATTCCGTGCAATGTGTCCCGTACGACATTTGCTTTTTTATCCATATTAATATGACCATTGAATAGTCATTCTTTCTGGTATCACTACCTACGCCCTATTCACGTCCCAAGCCTTTTGGTCGCTGTTAGATGTAACAACGCTTCTATAAAAATGCCTTTTCTTACCATGTGCTTTGGTTATCCAAGTGTATCTACTATCACTGATATTTGGCCAGATATAGCTTTCACGATGTCTTCACCGGCAACAGCAGCTAAGGCGTTCAAACCTGATGAGATTGTGCTGAGAAAATAATAAATCATAAAGCAAGTTAAGGCCCCTAGTTAGTAGTTGTAGTCGTAATAGTTGTAGTAGTAGTAGTCCTAGTAGTAATAATAATAATAATCATAATTAAAATGACAACAACCATACTACTACTACTACCACTAATAATAATAATAATAATAATAATAATAATATGGATAATAATAATAATAATACACGTACATGTATGCAGAAGAGGAAAGAAATGAGTGGTGAGAGAACAAATTCTAACATAACAACACAAGAGACGTTGCGAAGCGCAGATTTGTGTGATGATGCAGAAGAGAGGAAAGAAGACACCCAAAGAGGAGAATCACCGTGTGTACATCTACGATCTCAACACAACGCAATAACCAGAAGAGAGTAACGAAATTTTGGTCAGAAAAAGAGAAACTCATGATTTGCTTCTATTTTGCGACTGACGTAGCCCATGACACTAGAAATAACAGAAAGAGAATGAGGAAGGGGTGGCTTGAGAGTAATGGAGATGCTACCCTAGGAGAGCAAGCCCTCGCTGACATGAAGCAAAGTATAATTCGATCAAAATTCTTCAGCAACATAAAATTACAGAGGCTTAACTGCTTAAGGATAAAGCCAACAGGCCCGTAACTAGCATTTTGCCGGGGGGGGGGGGGGGGGGCTCAACATTGGAAAAGTGGACCTTTCTGGGGAGCGAAGCGACCGAGTAGGGGTTTCGGGTCAGGGGGTGTGCCCCTACGAGGGTATGAGCATGAGCTAGTCAGAATTATTTGAAGCCCGAATATGAAGCCCGAACATATACTACCACTGTGTAGGATTCCAAATACTTCAAGCGAGCAAAGCGATCGAGAGAAAAAAAAATGCACTTTTAAGTGGCAAAATTTTATTTCATTAGTCACCAATAGGTGAAATGTAAAGCTATATATCTGGTCATCTAGCTGCCATATGCAGGAACCATTCATAGTAATTGAGTTTTTAGGAAGTGAAACTAACGGGGGGGGGGGGGAATTTGCTGTTGTTCTTTTATAGAAAGGTATTTTGTATTTTGTATTTTGTATTTATTCTTTTTCCGTTTCACATAAACAAAAGAAACATGACATAATAAATATAATATAGTATAGCAAAGTAGGTAACCCTAATACCTGGGCGCCATGGCAATAGGGCAGTGACGTGCCGAAATTTGTCTCGCTGCATGAAACATGAAACATGTCGTTTATAAGGTTTGCGAGCGAGGAAAAATGCACTTTACTTTGCTGTTGTGGATTTCAATATAGAAAGTGGACCTAACAAGTATTCGGGTGCCATGGCGATAGGGCAGCGACGGGCCTGAATATTGGAATAACATCCTGTAGAAATATTAATGGACTTCGCTGCCTGAAACTATCTCATTTCTATATGATTTGCGAGCGAGCGAAGAAAAATGCACTTTAATTTGTTGTTGCTCATTTCAACATAGATAGAAAGTAAGGTAACCCTAATTTCTGGGCGCCATGGCGATAAAGCAGTGACGTGCGCGAAAGTTGTCATAACATTGAATATTCATGCATGGACATATTACAATAACATACTATGGAAATATTCTCGCTGCCTGAAATCTCGTCTCAGAGTTTTGTGGATGAGGGAAGCGAGCGACGGAAAACACACTTTAGTATCTCCCAAATGTTTCCCAAACACCCCAAGTGTTATATTGGGGCATCTTGTTATTTCTGATTATAGTTTCTAAGAAGTCGATGTTTTATAAAATATTCCCATGGCACTCCGGTTGAACAGGTTGTAGTAGAGGGACATCATTTAAGGGCCTGAATGACTAGACCGCTTTCGCCAGGAGTACTCCATGCAACTTGAGAGCGGGAAAATTTTCCATTTTAAAGTGAACAGACACATGAAATACCCCTCTCTCTTTTCTAGTAATATTTGGAATGCTACACAGTGGTGGATTATGTTCGGGCTTCATATTTGACCCACCCCCTGTCAAATAATTCTGACTAAGCTCATACCCATAGCCTTGGAGGGGCACACCCCCTGACCCGACACCCCTACTCGGTCGCGTCGCTCCCTCAGAAAGGTCCACTTTTTCCAATGTTGAACCCCCCTCCCGCCCCCGCAAAAATCCTAGTTAGGGGCCTGAGTATGGTTTCTATATTTCACTTTCATATTCCATTACCACAGATTTCATTTGAATCTTCTCATGCTTATCACTGCTTATCTTCCCACGTTATCTTTGTATGGTATTTTAACCAATCTATCTCCTTGCATTGGATTTCCTAACACTTCTCAAAGAAGGCACATCAATTTCGTCCTATAGGCTAATAGGAATCAATAAATCATCCAAATGTCAGATGTAAAAGATAGTTTAATAATTAAAAATGTAATTCAACAGTTTCAATGGTCAATCAACATATCTCCATTCATTTTCGTCAGATTTCATTCGAATCCGTCCGAACTGGCAATCCGCTGCAAAATTTTACCATCAAATCCATCTTTGGGACCCCGCCCCCCCCCCCCCCCCCCCCCACTAATACGGGCCTGCGGGACAGGCTCCTGGCCTATGACTTAGGTTTACCTGAGGGCTGCACTAAAGACGGCTGATATAAGCAGACCCGGTAGACCGGGCATCGACCCGAATAAATCCATGATAATATACGGCATCAGAGAGGATATAAGAGAGGATATATGTTGACTATTTTCAACTCAATGTGTGATTTGAATCCAAGGAAATCGCTTTAATTCATGTATAACATAAAACAATCAATTAATACCATTGGTTGCGGTGGTAGGGAATTACTATTTACAAATACAATAAATTTTCATCTCCACTTTCAGCTTAAACGGATGAATGAACGATTGAAAAGGAATTGTTTATTATAAAATTTTATTACACGGATGTAAGTGATCGTTGATTTTCATCATCATTTAAATCATGCATAATCCTTTTGATATTTTGTTATAAATGTTCATATATTACCTTTAGTACAGTTTTAATTGTAATTATGTAATTTTCATGTACAGTTTTTATGTTATCAGGGCTCTGTGGCTGACCAGTTTTTATCTTGTACTGAACAGACTACCCTAAACAAAGATGAGAAATAAATATTTAAATAAGTAGATAAATAATATACTGTCATACTAAAGTCTTAATATTTGTGGTGTCAAATCCTCCATATAGCACAAATCCACAATTCGACGTAATCACATCCCATTTTTCTTCTAGAGGCAATACCATCAAAATTCTCAGGATTGATATAAATATATATAATGGATATCTCTCACGAAACTGGGCGTTGTGGCATGTGCCTGTAATCCAGCTAACAGTGGAAGTTATAAACTGATTCAGCAGACCCAGGTTCGAGACTGAGTCACGTCTTTCGGATGGTGACGGTAAAGGTCGGTCACCAAACGTAAATAATGATATCTCACACACACACACACACACACACACACACACTAACGAAAAGTTATACTCTGCCACTGAATTGCAAAGACACGCGTTACGATGACATGGGAATGTAAACCACAGAAATATATAATTCGTGGACAACACACCTGATCATAGCTGTCTACAGCACCATGGAGCTTTGGGTCACATCCAGCATAGTTACCGTACATGACGACGCCCACTATATGAGGTAACACTAGTACCACTATCATACCGAACGTGGATATCAATATGGCTCTGCGTACAGGAAATGAAAGAGGGTGGAGGGAGGGTAATATGATCATTTTAATGAATAGAAGCACAATATAAAGATGTTTAGTGTTGCTCTGGACAGGCTCATTCGACTTCGATACATTCATTATTACATGTATAAAACTTGTAGCTCACTCGCTTGTTTTTTTTTAAGATACTAAAGGAACAAAGGCCTTTATTTTTCCCCTTAAACATTCTATTTAAAAAAAAAAATTATACTTGAGATGGATTGTCATCTATGTGCAAGGATTTGCTTCATGAATGAATAAGATATGTTACGATTTTACTCATGGTGAAAAACATTAAGAGGTATGTTAAATTCAAGGATTGGAATTCAGGATTATCACGGTTATAGTGCAGTATATGATGAAGGCACAACAATATATGAACAAATATATAATAACCAAGAAGAATTGAAAGGCAGTGGCGTAGGTATAGGGACACGGGGGCACACCCCCCCCCCCCCGAAAAAAAAAAACAGAGAGAGAGAGAGAGTGAGAGAAATTAGGAAATCACTCAATGACCGTGTTAATTCTTATCTACTATCAAGTAAGGACCCCCATTCCCCTCCTCGATGTCTGGACCTACGCCACTGTTAGTAATGGAATTGACAGCTGATAGCTTAATACACTCTTGCTTTCTGAATGGAACCACACGTCAGGTACCTCTGAACCTGTGCTTGGTTCACTCCATTTACACTTAACCCACTGAAACCTCCACCAATCACAACTCCCCATATCGTATGACGTATTGTGACGTCAGTACTCCAGCTGTAGAGACAATAAAAGACTTGTAATAAACAAATCGAACTGTAATTTGGCGACATACAGACAGTGAAAAGTTTTCGAATGAGACGATCATTTGATACCACTTGAAAGAGGAAACGCGATGACTCAGTGGTAGAGCAGTGGTCTCGTAACTGCGTGGACTCGGGTTTGAATCCAATGTGATGGGCTAGTTCCCTTTGGTAAACATTACTAATTACCAAATCCCTCCGAGAGGACTTTAGCCGTCAGTCCCCTGGTTGCTTAATGTACAAGCATACACGGATATTCTACCGAAGTGCGTGGCCGAAAACGTTTTAAAATACTTTCTGAATAGCAGAGTTAAAATCAACATGTAAAAGTACAGAGGGTTGAGAGAGTTTACCAACTGGTTGATTCTAGCATAAGTTTCGGCCTAAGTGTTTGATTCACCAATTCTAAGATACATAATTATGTTGATATCAAACAAGCATATTTAGAGCAAACAATCCTACTGGTTCCATTTACATACACCCAAAAATCCATTCTTCCGCTGACGGCGGCAGCGTGCCAGGCCTTGTCTAGACCACCAATCCTAATGGACCCTTGGATGATGACGGCAACGAAACCCACCACCATCAACGTCATGTGAAAAACATCTGTCCAAAGAACCGCCTTCATACCACCCTGTCAATGACATTTGAATAATGATTACCAAAACTGAGATAAAACGATTAATAAAAAAGCCACATCAATATTTATTTATTGTGATAACTAATCTGCTAATGATATATTGCTGAAAACTAACATTGGATTGGTTGTGTTTACTGTGCCTTTACTTACAAAGACACAGATGGGTATTAATTGATTGTGATCCTTGACATCATAGATTTCCCAACGTACCTGGAAAATTATACCTTAACTCCCCCACCCTCCCTCGAACAATCTTGTTCGTCATCAAATTGTCATTAAGTAGTGAGGAGTTCATCTCACTTTTTGTGATTTAATACATTGCATTTCTCGAGAGGTCAATATTGCAAATCAAACAAAAGCAAATCTATTAATCCAAATCGTACATTGATTTCTGGTAAATATATGTTTAGGGTCAATCACCTCGTAACAACTGCATCAAATCAGCAATAAATGTGGAGGATCTATAAAGATATACGCCAGATAAGGAGCATTATTACGTTGCAATATAAACAATTGGGAAAATTGATGTTAAAGTATATCTCACTGAGCGACGAAAGTTTGGACATAGCGGCGAATACTCGTCGAAAAGTCTGATTAATTTTTGGCGACCCTACTATTCGTCATGTATTTGCAATATAGTCAGCGAGAGTCCAAATGTCAATAGGTTCTGATAATTTAGCGACACATTAGCAATATAGCAGATAATTATAGTGATGAATATTAGGTGAAAAACCCTTAGGCGGGTATCTGACTGGGGTTGTGAACATTTGGCGAAATCGGCAAATAGGCATTCTCAGGCATTCGCCAGAATAGTCAAGTATTCTTTTAAAATAATGTATATATTCTTTAAGTGTTCGTCATGTTCACATAATGTTCGCCGACCTTCCGAGGAAATTTTGAACATGTTCAAAATTCTCGAGAACCTTTGGCGAACATGACATTTTTGTAAAATGGTCTGTAAACTTGCACCAAAGTCATCAACTATTCTTCAACTGGTCTGGACTATCACAAAGCACGTTTGCAAAAGTTCTTGAAAATTCTGAACATTTTCAAAATTTCATCGCAATTTCATCGCAAATCCGGGCGAACGTCTGGTTAACACGGCGAACAATGGGAAAATATTCACATAACTTTGAAAGAGTACTTGACCATTCTGGCGAATGTCTGAAATTGCATATTCGCCGTTTTCACCACTGTTCGCACCCCCATCAGTACATTTGAAAAAGTGAAGTGCTGAAACACGAGTGCTAATTGGAAGTTTGCACTTGACATGCTATTTCTAACACCTCACGTGCCATTTGCGTCTGGGAGATGATAAGGTGCAGAAAATTGAGTGCTAAAAGTAAGTGCTGAATGTTAGGACGCTCGTTTTACACTTCAAGTGCTGACCAACGTCCCGTGACAGCACCTGCACAATTCTGTGCTAATAATTAGGATTTGCGCATGAGCAGATAAAGGTCATTTGACATAAACTGGCATGTTCGTTTAAAATTCACTGCGATAAGCATCGACAGTGTAATGATTATTCATATATTCATTTAATTATACTTTTCATTAAATCCACTGAAAAGCAACAAAGTGTTCATTGATGGTTGGTATTTGACAGTCTGCCAAATGATAGCCAACTTGCAAACAATGCGCTTCAGTGGCAGATCTACGGGGGGGGGGGGGGTTGTTAGGGGTTTACCCCCCCCCCCCCCCTTGGGCTGCCAAGTAAAAATTTAATGTGCATAGAAAAACGTCATCATATGTCCAGACCGACACAGTATGTTCCTATAGCATTTTTATGGTCTCCATTGCGTTAGTAGATGCCAGGAAAACATCACTTACGGGGGTTCAAAAAAGCTTCGCGGCTTGGAAAAAAAAGCTAGATCCGCCCCTGCGCTTTCACCAGCGTTCATTGGCGTGCTATTCTAGTCACCTGGTCTACGATGTCTTTCTTTCATAGAGTTTGAATTCTGTAGGTTGCTATGTCGGGCAAGCTTTCATATTATCTTTCTTTGAAAAGATGCCTATCCAAACGAAAATAAGGAAAGGTCATTTGCGAAAAGTCGCTCATGGGCCAATAGACCTGTTTACTAAGTGATTCAAATTTATGGATGTTTCTTTCCTGGGGGCCTACACTGTAAAAACTGAAGTGCTGTATATAGCACTTTGAGGGCATGCATAGGGACTACACTCAGAGTGCTATTGTAATGCACACATCGTGCATTGAGAGGCGCTGACGTTACCGATAGACTAACGAATGCTTCTTGCAATCCAGTTTAGTCATGGGAGTCAAGTAGATAACATGAACTATGTGGAGTCGTAAATTCACTATGTAACAATATGATCTGCTCTAAAACGTATGATGTGAGTTAGTCTAGCGGCAATGCCAGCAATTCTCGATCAGCGGACCCTGGTTCGAGGCTCGCCAAATCACGATTTTTTTTAAAATGAATGTTTAGCAGTTTAAGGAGCCGGTCCAGCTCCCGTGAAAGTGCTGAAATAGCACGCTGTGTGCATTACAATAGCACTCTGAGTGCAGTCCCTATGCATGCCCTCAAAGTGCTATATACAGCACTTCAGTTTTTACAGTGGAGTAACGAGGTATTCCATTAACCTGTTATTAATGAATGAACTACAATACTTGGAATCCAGTTTGCATACATTACTTATTGCTATGTCTGACAAGCCTCTGGCAAGTGGATATGAAACATGATGAAAAGCAATGAAGTGGAAATGCCATGTTTCAGCATGTGTGGTGTGGCCAAACGTCTACGGTACGTGTTGTCGTTGACATGAAAATTGTTGATCATGCGGGGTCAGCGAGGCATGGGGCGCGATCGACCGCGCCGGCCGGGCCCGGGAAGTTTGGAAGGCGGTGTGTGTGCTTGTTTTTCGTCACGATTGTGGATTGCCAAAATGGAACAATTAAACCTCCGAAATTGCCACTTAAATCCACATGCCATGGTTTTAGTCCACATCATCATGTATACAACCAGTTCATATCAATCTAAAAATAAAATCTAGACCTTAGTGTAGGGCTGTTTAACAGACTATAGAAGGGTGAGTTTCAGCACTACAGGTGTGATTTTGTGCATATTGTTTGTGTATGTTCTTTAGTACTATTGGGGGCTCTAAAATGGGTTATTTAATGCACTAGAAGTGTGTTTTTTTGCGAGCTGCATGCGTCTAATAGCACCAGAAGTGTTAAAAGGCTTACACTTAAAGTGTTTAAAGTAGCACTTGGACTGGTGTTGTATTATAGCACTTGTACAAGTGCTACTTTTGCACAATTTGTGCAGTCCCTATCCGTGCCCTTACAGGTGCTGCCTCCAAATCTTGAGCTGCTAAAAGTAGCACTTGAGTTTTTAGAGTGTAACTAAGGCTTATTAAATGCCAAGAAGGTAATGCTGATATAATAAAGGATTCAGCACTTGTGCATGTTTGCTTTTACAACTTTTGAAACCGTTTATAGTTTTATTATCTACTTCAACCTCTATTTACACACTTTGGTTTAAATACAAAGTTTTCCTTATCTTTTTGCAGAGGTTGGAAATATTTTACTTTACCATTAGCATTGCCTTCAACTTACTATTGAGGTGTACAGCGTACATACGATGCCAATTGAGAATACAGATCCCCAAAGATTTAACCCAGTGACTGCGTGTATAGAAACAGAACATTCATTTACATCAAAGCACATTCTGTTTACCACATTTTTCCAAAATCTCCATAATTTACATTATGTGTTTTTGAATATAAACGATGAAAATTAAACTTACTTGGAGACGGAATTATCAATTGAATTTTATTGAACATGATACATACAATGCATCCGACATTATTAAATACAGCACATGCATAGTTATTGCACACAACCTCATTTCCTGCATATATCGTGAAAATTGGTAGACGTACAATAAATTGCGTCTTTTATTTTTAAAGAATAGATTATTAATATATGGATGGGATACAGTCATTGCCAATTCAAATAGAATTCACCAGTGAACGGTCGTTATTCGTCACGTTCGTTACTCCGAACACCCTACACCCTTATATTATATAATGGTTTCGTTACTCATAAAATGAAATTCATTCCAAATCATTCAATTCTATATTATCTTCGGAATTACAAACCTATCACATTTTCGGAATGACGCCTCTATTTCATTTTTCGGACTTACGAACTCTTATTTCATTTTCAGAACGACGACTATTTGTTTGTTTTCGGATTACCATCCCGTGCTTAATTTGGGATTTACGAATCTTCGGAACCGGCTTCGGGAGTCACAAATTTCGAGAATAACGAAGCTTTGGATAAATGAACCATCGGAAAGAACAAAACTTTGTCACAACGAATCTTCTGAAAAACAAACTGTAACCTGTATACTTACCAGCGTTTAACGCCAGTGATGGGGCATACAATACGATTCCAAGGTACACGATCTAGATGAGAGATAGACAGAATAGGAACATAACAATAACAGCATGGTTATTTTATTTACCCAAAATAGCCTGGGTCCTGCAATTGTAATTATCCCAGCTTTGCCAGTTACCATTTACACTTGGGTCGAGAGGGACAAATGTAGGTAAAACATCTTGTCCAAGAATGTAAGCACCGAGCGAGGATCGAACCAAGAACCTTCAAGTATGCGAGTCAATTGGATAAAAGAGAAAGGAGGGAGGGTGAGGGAGGGAAGGAAGAAAGACGGGAGCATGCATGAAAGGGGGATGCTGTATTATGTCAGTTTGAGGAACATTCGTCTAAGAATCAAGGTTTAATGGTAAAGGAATAACGGAAATTGATTTTCAGAAAAACAGATGTCACAAATTATAACAAAGCTTAATGAAGGCATATATCACATCACTACCAGGAATCATTAGCTGTTTGCATGCGATTACGAACATCGTGTCCTTTGTTTATACCCCCATCACACCAAGCTAGTTCTCACTACGTTCTGGAAAATGTTGCCAAAACGGGCTCAAACTGTTTGCAAACGGAGTAAACGTAGTAGGAATTGTTTACGATCTGTTTAAGAACCTCATGGACGGGCTCGGACTGGCTAGGACGGGAAGAGCGCTCTAGAACTTTGAGCCTGTTTAAATCTTCCCCGTCCTAAAATTAGACGGAACAACAACGTTCTTGAACGAGATGGACGTACTATGCCTTACTTCGATCCTACTTGGGAAGAGTTACAACGTGACGTGGTCGAGCATCAATTAGCAGTACGACCGGGTCAGTTTGTAAGTCGACCGGGTCCATTGCCAAACAGACCCAACTCGACCGCACTACGTCTTTAGTACGTTAGCTCGACTGGGTCCGTTGCCAAATATACCCAACTGGACCACACTAAGTCCTTAGTACGTCCAAAACAATTCACACGTTCTGATTGAGTTGGCAACACGTTTCTACATGGTTCTATAAGTTCCCAGTAGGTTCTCAGTAAGTTTTACTTCTTTTTTTATACGTGTATGTCGTTCTCACGCAGTTCCACCCCGTCTGCAGTACGCTCGGACAAGGTAGGTTATAAACTTCTTCTTCCCCAGATTGGTGTAGCGTGCCCTCAGGCTGGTATACCAGATGATCAGCTCCTCACTGTTTACGCCCATCTCCTCTGCTTACTTCTACCACAGGAAGTTCTTTTTCTTTGTGTACTTATAGGCCTCATTTTTTTTTTTACACAGGACTTCATTGGCATTGAGCCATTCTACCATGGCTTCTTCTTGATCGGGGGTGAGATGGGTGTCAGTTTTGGGTTTTTTCAGGGACTTCTGCTGCTCAACTTGGGCCTGATCTGGCTGGCCTGCAGATGAGCTGGAGCTTGGGGACCTTTGGGTATAAGAACTATTGGCTGCTTTCCCACGGTTACATGTCGTTTTTCCGAAGGTTCGTATTTCCGAAGGTTCGTTTTTCCGAAGGTTCATAATTCCGAAGGTTCGTTATTCCGAAGGTTCGTTACTCCGAAGGTTCATTTTTCCGAAGGTTCGTTTTTCCGAAGGTTTTTTTTTCCGAAAATGAAATAGGGTTCATAATTCCGAAGGTTCGTATTTCCGAAAATGAAATGAGGTTCGTATTTCCGAAAATGAAAAAGGGTTCGTATTTCCGAAAATGAAAAAGGGTTCGTATTTCCGAAAATGAAATAGGGTTCGTATTTCCGAAAATGAAAAAGGGTTCGTATTTCCGAAAATGAAAAAGGGTTCGTATTTCCGAAAATGAAATAGGGTTCGTATTTCCGAAAATGAAAAAGGGTTCGTATTTCCGAAAATGAAAAAGGGTTCGTATTTCCGAAAATGAAAAAAGGTTATAAATTCAGAAAATATGGCGTCAATCCGTATTTCGGATAGGGAGGAGGGGAAAGACGGCCAAGTGTAAAGATATTCATTTTGTAATCATAACAATGATGATAACAATTAAAATAAAATCCAGAGAAATAGCCATTTTACCGTCGTAATTCCTATCAATATTATCATTATTATGATTATTATTATTATTATAATTATTATTATTATTATCATCATTATTATTATTAATATTATTATCATTATTATCATTGTTCCTATTATAATAAACAATATTTGTGAGCGAGCGTAGAGAGCGAGCGTCTCAGGAATACATGTTTCATTTCTCATAAAATGATATTACTTCGGTGATTAAAATACATACTGATGTATTGAAGAAAGTGAATGATCGGATTCCGGATTAAATTTGCTACAACGAAATTGGCTTGAAGTTATTTATATAAAGTATATACCGCTTTGGAAAATGAGACACACCAAAGTTCCAAGTAGATCTTTACAAGCAGAAAATGGCCACGTAATGTTTTTGAAAGGGGGAGCTGATGCCTCTTGGCAGAATATCATATTCCCCGTTTCTACAATTTGCAAGCGAGCGAAGCGAGTTAGAAAAAAACATAAAACCCTTTTTTTATTGTAATGGAAATGCAATTTCGCCATCAAAAGACAAATATAGAACATGTAATAATGGGCCATGAATAATATTACTTAAGTGCTGCCGAATATGGAATATTTGGGCACTAATGGGCACTAATTTTCGCCCTAATGAAGGGCGTTCCCTGTCCCAAACTATTCCGTTTCTAAATCTTACGCGCTAGTGAGCTAGTAAAAAAACCTTCCCGCCCACAGATAAGGATAGCCGACCATCTCGCTTCCCAAAATAAAAGGATGTTCGGGCACCACGCTGCTGGATTCCAGCGAGCCAAACATTGACACTTTATTATCTTTAAGACATGTAAGATGTAATTACTTCGTCAACATTCAACATAAATTGTGATTTAAAAAATACTATGAAAAGTGTATACTAAAAATAAGGTGGGGGCGTCCTGCATCCCTAGCCCTCAGAGCCATCTATTACAGAGTTTGGCCAACTCGGCTCCATGTAGGTAGCAATATGGCGCTTGTTGCTTTGTTAGGCAAGCACTAAACAAAGGAATATACGCCATGTTGTGCCCAAATAAACCGAGTTGGCCGAAGTCTGTAATATGGCTCTGTAGATGACTCTACAAGCCCTCCCCTCCGGTCCCCAAAACAACAACAGCAATAAAAACAACATAATATTACAGAGAGTTCATAAAGGAGTCACTGCTATGTTTAATAAATAGCCTGGCAAGTAGCACAACATATTATAACAAGCATATTATTGATACGTATAGGCTATAGGCCAATTATACGATCATGACAAGGGAAATAAAAGAAGCAATAATAGAGTAACCGGTGCAATATCTAAGTCTGGTCGCATAACTCCATCCAAAATGACATCGTCATCGTAATTCTGGGTAGTCCACTTCATAAAAACAATTGTAATAATAATAATAACAATAATAACAACAACAATAATATTATCAGTAATACAAAATTATAATACTGATAATATTAGTAATAATAATAATAAAAATGATAAAACAGATAATACTACTACTAATAATAATGATAATAATGATAATTATAATAATAACAATAATAATAATACAAATAATACTAGTAATAATAATAAATAAATGAATAGATACCATAAACAACCAAAGCCGAAGAAAGATGGATCGTAACAAGTTAAAGAAGGAGTCTTATCATCAGGCTGATATGATTATCATAAAAGGAAACAAAAGTAAAACCAAACTATAATGCAAAATATCTTAAACAATTTATGCAGCAGGGCAGACTGAAATCACTGAGCATGTTTTATAACCTTGCAAAAGTATTAACATTTCTTAAAACAGATTAAAATCTTAAATTGTAGAGGTAAATGAATGAAATGCAGCATAGTATGCTGTAAGTAATGACCTTGCTTACACAACTATACAGCATTTTGTTTGCCGCATATCTGAAATGATCTATGACGCAGATAGTTTTCAAACACTTTACAATTCCAACAGAATTTTACAAAAGCCGTGCAGCAGCTACTTTTTAAGAAAACCAAAATACCATCATTTCTAAACATGGATGAAAATCTTTCATTTTATACAGCTGCTTACAGCATAATAAATTTGTACAGATTCTAATGAGTTGCTTCATTTTACTGCACAGTCTGCGTTTTTAACAGTTACAACCGCTGACCTGAAGTTTGAAATAACTTTTACAAGCATAACGAATTACAAAACACTAAAAGACATTGAGAGTAAAACAATCCTCATCGTAAAAAAATAGAAATAAGGAATTACACATGGAGAAGAAAACATTCTGACCTAAACTAATGGCTTTTATCAACCAGTGCCCCGCCTTATAAGGAGTTGAAGCGATTTATTTAAAACAATCGCAAGTTAAAATCAATCGCAACTGTGTACTTAACATAGGCCTAGGCATAGGCGTACGAGAAAGGAGGCTGCTTCAGCCACCCCCCCCCCCCCCCTCCCCCGGATTTTGAAAGTGCAGATATTCCGGCAACTCGCCTTTTTTTACCAGGAATTATGAACCCTATTTCATTTTTCGGAAATACGAACCCTATTTCATTTTTCGGAAATACAATCCTTATTTCATTTTCGGAAATACGAACCCTATTTCATTTTCGGAAATACGAACCCTATTTCATTTTCGGAAATACGAACCCTTTTTCATTTTCGGAAATACGAACCTTATTTTATTTTCGGAAATACGAACCCTTTTTCATTTTCGGAAATACGAACCTTCGGAATTATGAACCCTTTTTCATTTTCGGAAATACGAACCTTCGGAATTATGAACCCTATTTCATTTTCGGAATTATGAACCTTCAGATAAACGAACCTTCGGATAAACGAACCTTCGGAATAACGAACCTTCGGAATAATGCAACAAATGTTCGGAATTACGAACCCTTTTTCATTTTCGGAATTATGAACCCCCAGGCATGGGAAATTAGTGTTTCGGAAATACGAACCTTCGGAAAAACGAACCTTCGGAAAAACGAGATGCCCCCTTTCCCACGGCCAACTCTTATGGCACTTTTCTTTGGAGGTTTAATGGAACACAGAAGGGTGTGAAGAGGCAACGGTAGTTGTATGTCCTGATCTTCTTAAAGCGTCGAACGGGAATGAGGAACGGGAAGAACGCGCTGGGTTTTCATAGCCCTCAAAACAGGACGGGATTGTATACTCACCAGGAGCGCGTTCGAACGCACTAAGAACGAGATAAGGACGAGTTGAACCGTCTCAGAATGGGGTGGTTGGGTTACCAACTAGTTAGAACAAGTTGCGAACTAGTTAGAATGGGTTGGGAACGAGGTAGAACTAGTTAAGAACGGATTTAAACTGACTACGGACGGGCTTGAACTGCTTGAAAATGGCAAATTTTCTGAAAATCTGAACTTGACATGAACTGACTGTGGACGGGGTACAGACGAGATAGACGTATTGAAAACCCATTTTCTAGGACGGGGTCGGGAATTTGGAGAACGTAGTGAGAACTAGTTTGGTGTGATGGGGGCTTCTAAGCACGTGGCCATATTTTTTCTGATAAAAGATATAGACCATGCAGGGCCCTGTTTCATAAAACTTACTTTTGATAACAACTAACACAAATCTTCTCTCGTCCAGTCACATTCAATGATTTCAGTAGCTTATAACAGTTATTATGGTACAGGGCCCAGAAGTGCCCAGAAGGCCCAGAAGGCGTGTTTCTCCGCATATTCAGAGGTTGAATTTTCCACCTCATAGATGTTAATGGCTAACAGCGCTGCCAGCAATCTTTAAATCATTCCGAGTCGGGAGGTACAAACCCGTATCAGGCAGAACGCGTATACATCTTTTGAACTTTACAGCCCGGCTCACACGAGGCGTCATTTCGATTGCGTCGAGTACCTGTGCTAATCGAGCCTGTGAAGACAATTCACCGATACGCCCGTTCGTAGGTTTCATTCGCGTAGGTAACAATCAAGCCACCTATTATTCAATGCGCTGGGATTCATGCCGGTGCGAACATGAACAAAATAATGTTTCCACTATGAGACTTTATGCTGATGACTGTATTCTATATAGACAAATTCATCCCATAAAAGATCGTAACATTCTGCAAAATTATCCCGAGAGTTTAAGCAAATGGTCAAAGCGATAAGACTCACTGACTTTAATGTATCGAAATTTATGAAAATGTATAGAGAATGCATGGACAAAAGTCAAAGTCATTAAGTCTGATAAGTATTTTGAGATAAATAATACTATAGATTGGAATGAGCATTGCAATGAAACATACGTTAAATGCAGTTAGATTATCGGCTTCACAAAGAGAAATTTGAATTGCCCAAGTTCTGATTTTAAGGTCACACGCGCGTGTCTTGGATATTGTTGTATTGCACGGGACCCTGAATTCAAATCACTTATTTATCATGTTTATAGGAATAGAGGCTCTATTTTCATCCAGATACTGTCCAGAAAAATATATATTTTAAAACTGCAGTCGTGTTAAGCATGTTCTAATCGTTACTGTCACCTCCAATGGAGCATCCATCTTTATTTGTTACACTATTATGTATATCCTTTGTGATAAGATTATATTGAAAACCTTGACAACCTTTTATTTCGAGAAATCAAGGGGGTCATTTAAAGAGGTAAAGAGAATGGCCCGTATTCTTGAAAGGCGCCTAAAGTGTGTAGATTTAGGCCACCGAATTATGGAGAGCCAAATGTCATCCTCTTTTAATCCTACAAAATCACCATAGTTCTGGGACTAAATACAAATACAAAAACCGACATATAGTAGACCAGCCAAGAAGATTTTTTTTTACTTTGGACGACATTTTTGGGCAATGCTCGGCATCCATGTTAAAACTCTTGCAAATATACTGAGGAATAAGGTACGGGCGGATGCCACGCGCATTTTTGCCTAAAAATGTCATTTTTAATTTTTTGACCTAATATGTAATACCTGATTAAGGCTTTTCAAGTGATATCAGATTTATTTTGAGTTTGAAGTTATAAACCTGATTAATATAAAATTGAATGTTGGATATTACACACACATGCATGTATGGCGTAATGAAACATAAAACTGTGATTTACTCAAAATAATAGGTTGTGAAAACTACCAATATTTCAACGTTTTTTTACCCAACGTAAATTTGTCCATTTAAACGCTTTTTCTTGATTAAACATATCATGTATATTGTAATGTCACACATAGAAAAGAAATTATCCGATCAGGTGATAGATAACTCATTTTATGTTATCCCAAATTGAATGATGTATTTTTACTAGATGCGCATTTTGCATGGAAAACACTATTTGAATGGTACATCTACATATCATCCCATGTATTATCAGTATAGTCTATGGGCCAAAAACTTAAATGTCCGCACCCTCTTAGAAATAATCTTAAATTATTTTTTTTCTGATAGATGGGACCATTAACTATTAAAATATGCTTCTTTGCCCTAAATTAAGAGGTGGGCGTGACCACAAGGGCTATTACCATGGCAACGGATCAAGAACAGTAGAATTTCAGAAAATGTCATGTATTTGTGATTAAGAAAGTACAAAAACACATTGTAACATTTTAGAATAATGTATCAAAAGTTTCTCACTTAATTTAAACCCAAATAAGAGTTATAAAAAGTGGCCATCATGTTTGAAAATGGATGTTGCTATGGAAACAGTCAGAAAAACCCTCATATTTGACACCCCCCCCCCCCCCCATGATGCTACCGGGAAAAGTAAATATTAATACATTTGTATTGTATATGATTATCTTCTCTTTTACAGGACACTCACTTATAATGGATGTGACCACTACATGTGTTGGCCGTTACCATGGTAAGAAATATATTTATTGTGTTGTATTTCTAACAAAATACTATGGTTGTTTTCAACATGAAATAATGGTAAACATTTAATTTTTTTTGCCGCCTGTTTGATTATATTCAAAATTTAAGTTTGGAATAGAGCTAAATTTGATTTATGAAAAAAAAAAATTGTTGCCATGAAAACAGAATGTTAATGAAGATGACATCTTTCAACTAAAGAAAGAAATGTAACTAATCAATATAAACTATATAGCAACCAGATTAACAAACACTGTCAACGATTAGAATCTGCTCGTTGGCTGTGAATGTGACCACTATACATGTAGCTGTTGCTAAAAAGTGGTGTTGTCTTTCTAGCAGAATTTATGTTTACTTGATTCAAATCAAGATCCAAAAGTTTTTTGTCCCCAGTAAAATGGGTAATACCAAAATTTTCTCCTTGAACAAGATGACAAGACCTGCTACTTGATTCATTTAAAATTGAATTTATATATTTATGTATTCGTTTATTTATTTATTTGAACTTATTCATGAAGGATAAAAGCATGATCAGTATAAGACTGTTTTGCATCATGGTCCTGATGTAACAGGATTAAACAATAAGGTAGGGCATAAACTGGTAACAAGTAATGTAGGCACATACTAAAAAAAACTAACTTAACAAGTAAAAGCACCAATAATAAACGGCTATGAATATTTCAAAAATAACAAATTGAGTATATTATGTAATGCGAAGCCTAATGTGGATGTGGATGACATTCATGTATTAATGAGACTACAGGATTTAAAAAACCCCACATGACCCGTATTAGATAAATATCCCATACATAGTTCCTGTTACTTTTTGGATTGTCATCTAAAATAAGAACCGTAAAACGTCAGAGTGCTTTTGAAATTTATTTTTGAAAGTCACACAAAGATCATATACATACATATATCGATGGTATTCATTACGGTTAGCTGGCAACTAAATACGGTGTTGATGTAGAGTGTAGCGATTTAAAATCAAGAGGTGGCAACTAATCAATATTGGTCAAAGACCAGGGTGGCAAAGCGTCTCGTTGGGGGGTGGGCACGGTGGGGGTAAAGTAGACACCAGCAGAAAAGGCACTTCTGGGGGAAAGGGGGCATGCACAAGGGGGCATTAACAGAAAAACACTTTTTAGGAGAAAGGGAAAGGCATAAATAGAAACGTTAAAGTGAATACATATAAAGTTTTAGACATGATATATACCCTACATTTCAGGAAAGATTCAAATAATCATATTTGTTTATCTCTTTACATCACAGTGTTCAGTTGAGTGTGAGGGTCTGTGATGGTCTGTATATTCATTTAAAATTCCAAGTAAGCATAATATAGCGGGCTGTGACATCCAATGGTGGATCCAAGGGGGGGGGGGGCCTTTGGCGGAGCTTTTTAAAAAGTATTCCTGATAGGAATCTAGGACTTCGGCTACCTATTTTGGTGGGAGAGGCCTTTCTTTGTTTCGCTTATCACTCTTTCACATCGAGACTTCGAGACCCCCCTTTTGAAAAATCATGGATCCGCGGGTAACATCAGATTCTTATGGAGAGGAAAAGGTTATCCTAGTGGGGTTCAAAGTACAATGTCATCAAGAAAGACTGGATAGACCCAAGGGCGTCGCTAGGCCTTTCTGAGTTGAAGGGGGGGGGGGGGGGATGTCGAGACCACTAATTTACCGACGAGCCCGAGTCTGTGTGCCATCGATAAACCTTTGTTTGTGAACGACGACATCATCATTTTGGGGGGGGGGGGGGCGCAGGTGCAGAAGCAAGCAATAGAATAATTTATTCTCAACCTGTGTCAACCGTGAGTCTATTTCCATTTTAACAAATCTAATTCGAATAAAAACAAATTCTAGCAGATTTGTAATTAAAGTACCACCTACAATGATCACTTGTTCCACATCAAATGAGTGTTTATTTCATATTCGCGAGCGAGCCCCTTTTCGATGTTCGATTTTAATAATGATCATATTTAAGGGGATGTTACTTTTTGACTGGGCGAGCGAGCGGAAAAATACTAATACTTCTCGTTGAAAAAAAAATGGTAGCATAAACGGAATCTTCTTGGCAAGGGCGGGGCGGTCAGAATCGTTTTTAAGGAATGTTAATATTGATTAGGCGAGCAAGCGTAGCAAGGCGATCAAAATAAATTACACTTTTTAAAAAATAATAATGTATAGCATAAACGGGATCTTCTTGCTACGAAGCGCGGGGGGGGGGGGCACAATCGTATTTAAGGGAATATAAATTTATTTAAACTTTTTTAAAAATAATAATTGGTAGCATAAACGGAATCTTCTTCCTACGAAGCGGGGCGGGCGCAATCGTATTCAGTAAGGGAATGCTAACTTTATTTAGACGAGCGACCGAATTTTTTTTTATAATGATTGGTAGCATAAACGGGATCTTCTTGCTACGAAGCTGGGCGGGCGAGCGAGCGTAATTAGCGAGCAAAAAAAACACGAACTCCTCCTTTTTATAATAATTGGTAGCATAAATGGTGTCTTCTTCTTGCGGGGTGAGGCAGGCACAATCGTTTTTAAGGGGATGTTCATTTCATTTTTGCGAGCGGGCGTAGTGAGGAATAAAAATAATAAACACTTCTCTTTTGGTAATAATTGGTAGCATAAAATGGGTTTTCATTCTGCGGGGCGGGGCGGGCACACTCGTTTAATTTGTTTTATTTTAAGGTGATGTACCGACAAAACCAAACAATATTCTTGTGGTAACAAGGGAATGTTTATTTTTTATTTTTTTTGTTTTTTTAACGGAGGATTTAAGTTCTGACGACACAAAATGCATAATGACCAATTCTAGGACAACTACCCCCTGGACAGTTACCCCCATAAAGTGACGATTACCCCGATACCCCCGCCCCGAACAAAATGTTAACCCCTCCCCCCCGGACAACAACCCTTGTCAATTACCCCAGAATCTAGGGGTAGTTGTCCGGGGGTAATTGTCCTGGAGGTAATTGTCATTGGGGTAGTTGTCCTGGGGGTAGTTTTCCAGGGGGGTAATTGTCCTAGAATAGGCCATTGGAAAAAAATCCTTTATCTCCTGCCTAAGAAAAAATATCCTACCAAATTTGGATTAAAATCCAGCCATGCATTTTTGGAAGAAGTTGACAAAAATTGAAAAGATTAGCACGACGGACGACAAAGATGGTGAGCGACCGCAATAGCCCAATAAGCCACTTCGGGGATGCAATCTGAGCATGAGCAGATAAAGGTCATCTGTACCAAATTCTAAAACCCACTGACACTAATATTCGATATGTGCTCATGAATGTCATGTAATCATTATTCAATTATGCACTAATGGTGCATTCCATGATATCCAGGTGGAAGCATTCTTTTTAAAGGGGGAAACAAAAGCTATTCATGAGGCACCTCTATCACTCCCAGAGTTATTTTTCTGAAGTGCACATAAAGGGACCCTCCATGTCTAAAATATCTGTGGATACTTGGGGTCATTTGTACAATCTCAGTACCATGCGCTAACCCCGAACTGGCTTATTGAACATTTCGGCTCAGGTGAGTTAAATGCCAACAATCAGAGATAAAAGGGGCAATTCTTGCATAATTATCATAAGTGATACTCACCAGCTATGAGTATGAGAATGGAAAAGAGAGACTGGAGGATTCATTATTTAAAAAAAACAGTGCAGTTATTGCAGAAAGGGAAAAGGGACACCTATTAGATTTGGTAGGGGCATTTTGATCAGGGGAAGGAGCTCTTATAAAAAAAAACGAGGGCACTTATTAAAAGGATAAGAGGCACGTTTCATAAAAAAGTGACACATTTTAGGAGTAAAAAAAGGCACTTAATGGAAGGAAAACGCCATATATCAGAATGATAGGGGCAATATTATTGAGGATGAATAGGGCACTCAACAGAGATGAAAAGGAGCACCTATTAAAGGGAAAGGAGCACCTCTTTCAGCTGTTTCTTGTAATATTGAAAAAAGGGAATAGGGGTACTTGTCTTAGTAAAACAGGTAGCTCTCATAATTAATAGGGTGAATAATAGATGAAGGGGTACTTATCAGCTTTTGAGAATGAAAAATATGTTGTTGCAAAGGAAAATAAGTACTTATCGAAGGAAAAGGGGCACGTATCAGATTTGAATAGGGTTTTTATTTAAAAAGGAACGTATATTAACAAAAGGGACATTTTCAGAGGTGAAAAAGGAACAATTAGATAAATTTAGATAGTGTACACTCTTAAAAAAAGTTACCCCATTGGTGTTAAAAAATAACACCAAAATGTGTTAAAAGGGAACATGGTTGTCTGTGGTGTAAACCATTACACACCATGAGTGGTTAGATTTTGCTTGATACATGTGTTATGTTTTACACATCTAATGTGTAAAATGTTAACACCAAAGAGTGGGGTAACATCTTACCCCAAAACGACCATGTTCCCTTTTTTACCCCGTGCAACTTTTAACCACTGCCAGCCTGTGTAACAATTCACCCCGCAGCTGTGTTATTATTTTACCCCTTAAATGGTACAGAATTTACCCCATACTTTTTACCACAACCCAATGTGTCACTTTTTACACTAAATGTCTACACCAGGATGAGTTGAGACTACAAGACAAATGCATAATGAAAATTATGTTTTGTTAAACTTGCATTTTAATAAGCATGGAAAAAAGTTCCAAAAAAAGTTAACAGATTTTAAACTACAGTATTTAAATATGATCAGAAAGGTTGAATTATTTACATATAATATACATATAATTATACTATAAATGCTGGAATGTGGATCAATCACAATAAAAGTAACAATATACGAGCTTCTTTTTTTTACAATTTGGTCAATTTTCCAAAAGAAAAGGGCGAAAACCTGGATGTATGTTTCTTGTTTTGTGAATTTGTTGGAAAAAAACACTAACTTCAAACATTTTGATATAATTTTGACAAACGCATTTCCTCTTAAAACTTGCATCTAAATAATGGAAAACAAAACAAACTACAAAACAATGTTACAACAGACTTTCCAACTATATAACATGATCTGAAAGGTTGCTTTTCACATAACAAATGATTTACATATAATTTAGACATAATTATATTATAATGGTGGCGTCACACTATAGATACTTAGGAATAAATCTGGACAAAAATTGAGCTAACTGCATGGCATTTTTGGCTGGCTATGAAAGTATTGGTGCACACGTGTAAATCGGGAAGTTCCGCCCGGGGCTCCTCCGCCGGCCTTCGCGGCGGAACGCAACATCAAACATCCACTTCCAATGTGCAATCAACTCTGAAATGTGCTCTGGGTCTATAACATAGCTTCTGATGCAATAATAAAATTAATATAATGAAAGCAACGATTCCATGATGACGATGAACTGTAGTGTAGCTTCCACTGCACTGCATGTGATCGTACCCGGCCGCGTTTTGCGCCTATATACACACACTAGAACTATGCACATGGCAAACAAAAAGCGGACAAAATATACAGCTCCTCATTGTACCTTCCACACTGGTTCTGGTAGACATCCCTTCATTGCTAATGCTATTATGTAAAAAAATGTAGAACAGGTGTCACATGCATATTCACGGTTCTACTTATTATACATAATAGCAATGAAGGGATGTTCTTCTACCAGAACAATAGACCTGTTTACTAAGTGTTCAAATTTATGGATGTTTCTTTCCTAGGGACCTAGTAACGAGGTATTCCATTAACCTGTTATTAATGAATGAACTACAATACTTGGAATCCTGTTTGCATACATTACTTGTTGCTATGTCTGACAAGCCTCTGGCAAGCTTTCAGGTTGTCAAGAACAACCTTTGTTTCAAAAGTATGCATAAAATTTGAACACTTAGTAAACAGGTCTATTTGTGGAGGGTACAATGAGGAGCTGTATATTTTGCCCACTCTCTTTTGTCATCGTATCCAAGTGTGTTGATGATTACCACAAATGTAACATTTTGACATGTGGACGAATTTTGACCAGAATCGGGTTTCTTTTTTACCGCGGTGCAGGTGTAAACGTTTAACTCGCATGCTGTGTACCCTTGTTTCATGCTTCTACGCAGATATGTGTACATTTTGACACATATTCTTACCACAACTGTTTAACCACATGTTTTTTACCACCTGTTCTAAGAGTGTAGCTACTATTATTAGTTATTCTACTGTGCTGTGATGTAATGTAACATAACTCTCAACAATTTTACTGAATAAACACACATTATAAAGGAACTATTGGGAGAGGAAGGGTACTTGCAAGAGTAAATGTAGCACTTGTTTAAATAGGGATAGTAATCCCAGTTACACTCTTAGAAAAACTGGTGCTTATGGGGTACTCATTAGCTCCAAACTGGTGCCGGATTGAAAAGGTGTCTACAAGTTCCATTAAAAGGACCTTAGCCATTGAGCTTAGATTTCTCCACCTTTTGTTATGCGTATTAGTCTTTATCATAATCTGTATATATTTTTTAAACATGTCCACGATAATATCTATCTACATTCGTCATTTTCAAAATGCTTTGGTTTGATACAAATTGTATAAATGTGTTCTATTGCATGTTTTTATAATTTATTGATTTCAGTTACTATGGATATATTGTATTTTTTTCGAAGGACGATTAAATATTGCTCAAGAGTAGGCTAGCTCTTTGCCAGTGCTCGTGATGAGCACATTTAAAGGTGTCGATGAAAACCTTTTCAAAAGGTGCTTAGGGACACCCTAAAAGGTGGCACTGGTGTGGCAAATATAAGCACCTTTTAAGGTGCTCAAACAAACTTTTTTTCTAAGAGTGTAAGGGTGGCTTTTATCATAGGTGGTAAGGGAGACTTTAATAAGAATGTGGAATTGGCACCGGTTAGAAAGAAAAGGAGACAGTTTTCTGAAGTAAAAGGGTTCACTTTTCTTATTTCAATGGGGTAATTTGGGGGTATTTTAAGAATGAGAAACTGTTCACCCCCGGACGTACCACTGTTGCATGTCTCCGACTGTCAGATGTACAGCATTGGTTAGAATATTGAACAGCTAGCAGAGATTTTTCATGCAAAGGGAAGAGATAGCTAAGTGGTATCGAGATTCCCAAACATGGGTGTCGATCCCGGGGGGGGGGGGGAATATATATTCGAAATTTGAGGTGGGGGATGGCCTGTATTATCACCCCCCATATTTTTGGATAAAATAAGTGAGAATTATGATACATTAACTTAAAACTAATAATTATCTTAATTCATTATTTAACAACATTTAATCACACAGAAAACCATTTCGGGATACTCTAAAATTCAAATTTTATAGACAGGTTTTTGAAAAAGTACCTGGTGTGGGAAGGGGACCCCCCTCCCACACCCTACCCTACCCCTGCTTCAAAGGAAAGTTATAATAAATTACCTTAAAATTAAATTCCATGTATACAAATAAGGATATATTTTGTAATAGATGCGATCTATTACAAGATAACATCATCTCTGCCTTTCATTCTGAAAACATAAAATCATACCCCAACAAAGCTTAAATGTGCTGTCTGTATGGTAAAATGTTTTGCACAGATTTGCACATTCATTGATTAGGATAAATGTACATTACTCCACTAGAGTCCTGGTTGTGTCATTGTGTTTAAATAAGAAAATACACAGTATCATACAGAGTATTTTCTTCACATAACCCCTTAATACTGCTTAAGTCTGCTCTTCCCAAAAGTATAGAATTCCATTATCTCTATATGGATACATGACACATCATCACTGAATATTGTTGTTTATTTCTCTCACTTTCTGATATGATGTTCCACCTCCCGGAGATTGACCCATTGCATTCACATGACATTTTTTTAAAGGAAAATGCTATGTTTGTGGACCGCACAGTGAATTTATAGTGAACCATAATGATTATATAAATGTTATAATGTTCATATAACATGTATCATTTTTCCAGATATAGTTATATTATAACAATGAAATAAATTTTGGCTTTAATTTTCACGACAAATTAAAAGAAAAACCCAGATATCAAAGATTTTTTAGCCATTGATTTAGTATGCAATATCACAAATTGTAACTTACATTTTTGGGGTAAATCTGATTCAGCATTATTTAAATAATTATAAGTATAATGTCAAAAACTGATTGAACAATTTTGCAGAATGAGTATAATCATTTCATTTGTAGAATTTAATTTATCATTAATTTTATTAATTTATTTTTCGAACTTGATGTATTAGTGTACTTTGATAGTATTGTGTTTCTCTGATAGTAAGCTCCATATGCATCAACTTGTATACATGTTAAAAGAGAGGGGTTTTAATCACCCATAAGTTCTGTGTCTCAATAAAGGACAATAAAGGCCCGATCAGACTTCACCGATTTTCACTACAGTAAAAAGTGGGACACTGTCAAGGGCAGATTTGGGACTGCAATTCAGTTATAGGGAACTGCTATGTGACCGGCCCATCCATCCTACATGTAGGCAAGTTTTCTTACATGTTCAATATGATTTTGATACATTATCAATACCTTTATAGCGAGACCGACTTCCGAGTGGTCGACCAAATGATGAAAGCCATGCAGACGTAATTTTGATGGGGTGGGCGCTAATGTCTGTATAGCTCAAAATCAGCTTTAGAGTTTTTAAAGTTTGTAAGCGAGCAAAAATGTTGACAATGTTTAGTCTAAACACTTCTTTCTAATATCTAGAAAGATTTGATTATATATATTACGAATCTGACATTTGCTTGCATGTTGTTCAATTAGGAATGTGTGGTAATTTTCAAATTCCAATAGTTTCGTGATGTGTAACTCATTATCAACCATGACAACGTCCATGAGGAACAAATCCACAACTAGCTAGTTCACCCCAAAAATTGTGTTGATTCAATAAAGTAAAATTAAACATAAAAAGGTTTAAAAATTCATCAAAATCGGATAAAAAACGAGACATTATGGCATTTTAATGTTTTGCATTATTTCATGAAACAGTAATGTGTATAGCATGGGTTGTATGCAAATTATTGAGCCGATGATGTCATAAGCTCACTTTTCCTTTTGTATTTTATTATATGAAATTTCAAATATTTCAATTTTCTTCTCCAAGAATGTAAAACAAAGTTTGATTCCTCATAGAATGTGTACGATCATCATTATTATAACTTATTGTGATACAATGAAGAGAATATATACACATCTATGAAAAAATGAAATATTTGAAATTTCATATAATAAAACTATACAACAGGAAAAGTGAACTTATGACATCATCGGATCACTAATTTGCATACAAATTATGTTTGTTTAACATTTATTTGCATCGGTCCGTCACATTTCTTTATTTGGTTTTCATTTGTTTCCATGGCAACAGCTTTTTTATAAATCAAATTTAGCTCGACTCCAATTAACTAAAATTTTAAATATAATCAAACAGGCGGCAAAAATTATTAGATGTTTACCATTATTTCATGTTGAAAACAATCATAGTATTTTGTTAGAAATATATTTGTTACCATGGTAACGGCCAACACATGTAGTGGTCACATCCATCACCCCTTTACTAAAACAAGTTATGATAAGTGAGTGTCATGTAAAAGAGAAGATAAGCATATAGTCTACAATACAAATATATTAATATTTACTTTTTACCGGTAGCATCATGAGTTTTTTCTTACTGTTTCCATAGCAACAGCCATTTTCAAACATGATGGACTCTTTTTATAACTCTTATTTGGGTTTTAATCAAGTGAGAAACTTTTGATACATTATTCTAAAATGTTACAATGTATTTTTGTACTCTCTTAATCACGAATACATGACATTTTCTGAAATTCTACTGTTCTTGATCCGTTGCCATGGTAAAATCACGCCCACCTCTTAATTTAGGGCAAAGAAGCATATTTTGATAGTTAATGGTCCCATCTAACAGAAAAAAAAAAATCATTTAAGAATATTTTTAAGGGGGTGGGGACATTTCAGTTTTTGGCCCTAGACTATACTGATAATACGGGATAATTGCCTTTAATATGTACATGCACTCTAGATGTGAGCAATTCCACATGAGAAGGGCAAAATCCGCTAATTTTAGATCTATGCTAATAAAGATATCTCTATTTGTTCCTATTAGCCAAATCCTTAAATTAAAAGAAACTGAAAAACTTGTTACTCATCTCATTCGGAATTTGCACAATGCATGTTTGAAGTTATATGAAATTTGTTTCCTGTTAACTAAATATTTTTGGCAATGTAATGATTATGATGAAATAAATACATTGTTCAATTTGTGTCTCATGCATTAACTTTCATTATAATCGCGTATGTGTACGCAACTTGTGTTGCAAGGTATGAGACATATATCAAACTAATATTTTCAGGAAGCATGTTTAAAATCTACTGCAATATGGTTGTAATTCCGTGACCATAAATGGGGGAGAGTTTTCCTCCTAGCCTTAAGAGTGAATATTTTTTGGGGAAACTTGAAAATTCTCTGATTTCAACTTGTACCTTAAAACTTCCTATAACACTTATTTGAATATCTTTTTCTGTTTGGCCAAATTTGTGGTAACGGAATTACCATCATGCAAAAAAAAAGTTAAAATGTGATTGAGAAGTTTGAACATGTGTTTTATGCATATATCGTATGTGAAGGAGCTCTGAAGTGTCATTGATTGCAAAAAAGACGCAAACAATCCAGTGTGAATGATAAATTAGTATGTTTACATCACTTAGCATATGGTTACAGAAAGGAGGAATTTTCAGTTGTAGACAACATCGATTTTATGAAAAAGAGCCCATATGAAACACTGTTTGGATTTGTTTGTTGGTTGTTTTGGGGGTCTTGGTATATGTCGGTGTGAATATTCACCTACCATTCATTTACTGATCTTTCTGTCATTAGAGTTTCCTGTCAAAAAATTGCAAACTCTTTTGAATTTTCTTTTATTTATATTCTGGCATTCATTAATATAGAATAAACATTAAAACAAAAGCTGGCTTTAGCTTTACAGATAAATATGTTTTTCATGTGATTTTCACTTTATGTAAGATATAAAATGCAATTTACCATACTTTGACTCAATCACACCTGTTTGCTGTTTTGCTTTTGCATGTTATTCGTTCACAGTGCATTTTAAAGTTCTCCTTTTGATGGTTTAGAGAGTTCTGGTGACTAAACTGCAAGTCTATCTACAATGTATTTAGGAATTTTAATTAGTAGAGGAAAACCTTCATAAATAATAATATGCGAAGAATAGCCAATGAATGATTGAGTTAGTATTGAGATTGAATATGGGGTAATTATGTTACCATAGCTATTATGCCAATTTTTAATATGGAATACATAGGCGGATCCAGAGGGGGGGGGGGGGGGGGTCCGGACCCCCGCGACCCCCTTTTTGGCGCCAGTTTTTTTTTTTTTTGCTTGCCAGGGAATTATGGAGGGAAACTGGGCCCCATAACCCCTTTACTGAGCGTTTTTTGGAAGTTTGGCGAATTTTTTTTTGTCCCTATCCCCCCCCCTACTGAGCGACTTTTCGAGAAGCTGGCGAGACCAAAAAAATACGGGTCTACGTTTTGACAAACTTTCATTTTTGTACCCCCTCTTTTACTCAATCCTGCATCCGCCCCTGGAATATTGTTTAAATAATCATGATTGTTTATTTATGTTGATGATTAAATGCCTGCAACTCAACTGACAAAAATAAACACCGTACAGGAGGGTAAGAAGACAGTGGGACAAAATACAATCGATAAAGGATATCATATGAAATACGAGTACACGACGATCGGTGGCTGCATCCAACTTGAGCACAAAGGCAGAGCTTAAAGGTGAAAAACTTGACTTAGACTTGGAAAAAAGCATTGGAAATCAGGATCTGGTAATTACAAAATAAAAGCTAAAACTGAACTTGAAATAAATCCAAAATGTCAGAACCTGAGATCAAATCGTTCTCCGGTGCAGACTACGGCGTCTTGGGTGCCATGCTCACCTTGTCTCTCGGCATCGGTTTCTACCAGGCGTGTAGCAGCGGCAAGCAGAACACGGCTGAAGAATTCTTGATGGCCAATCGTAACATGCACCCGTTCCCCGTGGCCCTATCTTTGGTGGCCAGCTTTATCTCGACAATTACCTTCCTGGGCACACCGGCAGAAAACTACGTCCATGGCATCATGCACAGCTGGTTCTGGCTGTCTAGTGTTTTGTCATCCATCATTACCATGATCCTCTTCATGCCTACTTTTTATCGCTTGGGCATCACCAGCTCTAATGAGGTTAGTACAGAGGCGGCGGAACGTCGGGCTCGGACAATGAAAGGGGGGGGGGGGTGCACCTTTTGTTTGCCGGACAAAAGGTGCCGCTCCACTTCCATTGTCCGAGCTCGACGTTCCCCCGCCTCTTTGTTAGTATCACTTACACTTTCACCCTTTTCACGTTTCGAGAGACAATATTGAGTAAAATAATCATCAATAGTAGTTTCTTCTTTTACGGGGTATTTCAAAATCTAATAGATCCTTTAATTGCGCTATACAGATCCATATATTGGAAACATTTAATCAGTGAGGTAAATCTTTAGTGAGAGCGTTCTACATTTTTACACCTCCACATACAATATGTCCAACAAAGAATTACAAGCGGTATTTTGGTAACGATTACGAAAGAATTCTTCTTGCAATATGAAAAGCCATGCTGGATTATGCATGGTTTGTCACCTTGATGTTCTTGGCATCCGCATATTGAAAACATTTTGTTCACCGTACACAGGTTTATTAACATATTAAAATTGTGATGCATTTTCTTTGCAGCAGCAATAACAACAAGAACTAGAATTTAATTCGTCATGAGGACGAATTAGGTGGTCTGTCTTTCAATTTGTATGATCATGATTGTAATCAGGATGATCATAATAATGGGGAAATGCTAAACTGAAGATAGGAAGTCAAAAATGCCATGAATGGAGATGCTTCTTGAGGACAGGAATGTAGAAAAATGTGTGAAACGGTCATTGTAAGATGTGATAATATTTGTGCAAGATAACAATCATGATAATGTTGACAATGATAAGATGCTCATATGACGATAATGATGATCATGACAACATTTGGAACTGCAATCGTTCGTATCAGAACGATATGCATGCAATGTCGTCCGTATCTTCTATTTTGTTGAGAAGTTGACAGGTGAAATATAAAGATACGCATGGTAAACCATGATATAAGATAAGATGGGAGAAAATAATGCATACTGTGAAATTAGGAGATGGTAGAATCATGAAAATAATTACGAAATAAAAAACAAAAGACAAAGAATGATCATGATAATGGTGATGACGGTGATGATGATGATGAGGAGGATGATGATGGTGATAATTGTGATGACCATGACTGGAATGACATTGACCTTAACCATGCCAAATATGAAACAGAAATGACATTTCGTTATGAAGATACGACCATAAGTTGATTTGTAGAAAATGGCGCCTAGATGACGTCACAATAATCTGATGACCTTGAAAAAGATGCGGGAACTTGACCTTATTAGGACTGATGACTAACGAAAATTTTAAGATAATTGACTAAGCCAATTTTGAGAAATTGTGATATCAAATAGGACTAATGATATTGCAGGATAGCTTTAATACACGTCAGGGAATCAGATTTTCCATAGGGTTATATATAAACCACTGCACACTGCTTTCCAATAGACATAACACGCAAAATAAGGCAGTTTATTACTTGGTTTGTGATTGCTTATGTTATAATAGTCGAACAAGATGGTAAAATGAAAGGCAAAAAGAAGCAAAAAAAAAAAAAAATTTTTTTTAATAGACCCACCGGGGATCGAACCTGGGTCACCGGAATGAGAGGCCAGTGCTTTGACCAATATACCAAAACATTTCCCATAGAGATAACACGTAAATCACATCTTGTAGTGAAAAATTGGGCATGATCCCGACATCTGATCAAAAATTGGAGACCACATTTATAAAAGCTTATAGTCTCAGCTATAACATACTAAAATCTGGAAGAAAATAGACCAAAAACAACTGAGATACAGCTCAGAGAACAATGTCATGTAGATTCATGATTCCAAAAAAAATCATCTTCCATAGACATAACACGCAAATAGGGAAAATTCTGACATGGCATCTTTAATTGAAAATTTCACTGTGATGACGTCATCAAAATGAAAAATGGTGGCAACTGATTTTGTAGGAAATTGCCTCAGCTACAACATATTAAAATCTGGGTGAAAAACGACCAATAATTACGAATCTAGAGCCAAATTTGCATAAATGTGATGACGTCAAAACATGAAAAATGGAAATGTTGACTTCTGGCACCATTTTGATGGCGTAATAATGTTTATAAGGGTTAAATGATACATGAAATGAAATCTATGATTCATACCCTACCTGATGATGAAAAAAACTGGGGGGTTTATGGACTATTTAAAGAGCTAGAGTTAATTTTGTAGAGGCATGTTTTTGCACGTTTTTACGTTATTTTCACCATAGACGCGCACACGGATTTTGAACTTTGTCGCGCCCGTACGACCTTATTATTGATTGAAATTGATTTCAAGTTGATGGAAATGATAAAGAAAAGTGTCAGGATTGCAAATCAATCGAAAAAACAGTGTTTTAACGTTATTCACGACTTGCGCGCGCGGAAAACGCGCGCGCCGACGCTTACGCAGGGAAATTTTTTAAAATGCTCAAAATGACCTGAAACGTGTGCAGACTTGATCCTACGTGATTTTGAGCATTTTTTAATTTTGACGCGCGCGTACGCGCACGTCCTGACCTCTAGATGACCTGTGAGGACATGACTTGATGACCCGTCAAGTGAAGTATATGTGATGTGAATATAGTTGATTTTTGATGATCGATTATGAAGATATAATCGATGTAAATTTACAAAATGGGGTCTTGATGACGTCACGATAACCTGATGACCTCCAAAACCTGAATGGACCATGTTCATGATTGACCTCATACATGACATGAAACTCGATGATATTGACCTGGCCGATTTTGAGATTTGGTGGCCACAAGAATTTGCCTTAAAAAGAATAAATAAAACGAAAATTCTGACAAAATTAAAAGGAGGTCTGTCATAAATGACAGACCACCTAATAAAGAAGAAAAATCTTGAAAAAATTAAAAGGAGGTCTGTCATAAATGACAGACCACCTAATAAGAACGATGATAATTATGATGATAAATGAAGTACTGCCATAACAATTACAGCAGATAAAAAAAACCAGTAACTTACTTTACAAACCATTCAAAAGGAGTGTGGAATTGTTCATTGTGCTTTGTGAGTCTCCCTTCTGTCAAACTTGGATGGAAGGGACTGATGACATACGTTACAAAAATCACTATATCTTCGAGACTAAGACCAATTCATATGCGGTCGTCACTGACTGGTAGAGAAATGGTTATAATTTCATAATCCAGTATGACTTCTAATAGTGCAAGACGATTTCTTTCGTAATCGATTCCAAAATGCCGGTTGTAACTTTTTTTTTTTTTTTTTTTTTTTGGGGGGGGGGGGGGGACATATTGTATAATGAAATGTTACGAAGTTGCAACAATGTTTTAAAGATATAACAATGTCGTAAATACGAAAGTTTTCAAAGATAAATGGAAATTTATGAATTGGATGAATGAGACATTTTAGATTTTGGAAAGAAAGCACTGTGGACTCATAATTGCCATTGCTTGCTGTTTAATTCTGCTCGAAGGCAGCAATAAAAGCTTAATGCCTTTTAAATACAAGCCATAGTATAACAAACAATATGTTTAACACTGAACAGTCTGCTTTTAACACAATTTTGCTTGAAGGCAGCGATAAAAACTTAGTGCCATTTGAATACAAGCAATAGTAAAGCACACTGAATGATATGTTTAACACTGACCAATCTGCTTTTAACACAAGGCAGTATTCAACCCAGAACAAT
This sequence comes from Heliocidaris erythrogramma, assembly GCA_025617745.1. Lineage (NCBI taxonomy): Eukaryota > Metazoa > Echinodermata > Echinoidea > Camarodonta > Echinometridae > Heliocidaris > Heliocidaris erythrogramma. Next base: position 28,150,200 of record CM046861.1, on the reverse strand, counting down.
ATGCTTAAAAACTTGACACTTTGTATTGTGTCAAACACATGATAACACGGCCAGTCATATAATAACTTAGTGTGTTAATAACTTCTTCACAACTTAGTAACTTGACTAACTTCCAGTATGTTTAAAAATCTGGGAGCATTTCTATCCTCATGATAGTGGGGAGTGTGGTAATCATACCTACTACCCCTACTCTTGAATAGCTAAGCACGTAAGTAAATAACGAGGCAATTTGACTAGCTAGAGGAAAATATGCGGTTATCATTACATATTACCGTAAAAGTACAGAGTAAACAATTTAGAACATTTTGACAGAGTGACTGAATGACTGGCGGAAATGTTTTGCCTCAAGTGTTTGGGATGTGCTGTAACGTGATTGCTGGGCGATGGTAACTCGACCCAGCAAGCAGTTTACCTGCCAACAGGATGGTACCTAGAGTGGCAATTCACATCCTTTTTCTGATGCTAAGGCCCCCCGACATCTTCCACCCAATTTTATTTATTTATTTTTTATTTATTTATTATTATTTTTTTTAATTTAATTTTTTTTTTCTTTCAGTTTTGGGTGGTAGAAGCCATTTCTCTCTGATATGTGCCATCTATGTGACTTAATTGCCCCAGCTTCTACCGGGGCAATTGGCGGACAATTGCCGCTGAAGTACGGGAGGTGATAAGGGCGAAAAACCAGCAAGGTGCAATGGCTAGGCTCCCATAATTATTAGGGATATGCTGGAGAAAATTCCCTCATGGCCCACTTGGGTATTATGCGCAGTGCGACCGAGATTACATCTCCACCACCCGACCACAGTGACAATGTCCTGGGCAGGGGGCTGCACAGCTTCCAATAGTGCTTGTGCACGCATGGTTATGTCTCTACATTCACCATGGTTATGTTTCGTCTATTCATTCAAAGGAATGAGGCCTATTTTGAAATTTCATTTGATGCTTTGTATTTAACAACTTCGACTGGTTTGTCTGATCCGTGGGCAGGATCCAACCTCTAGTGTTGGGAATTATACGACTCAAATGTATTTTGTCCCATTATAATATTAACCTCCTATCAGGCTTAAGATTATGCGTATGCAGCAACCTGGTCTGTGGATACATCAGGGTTCACAATGTGAGGTTACTGGGCTGCCACTTCCCTTATAATAATGCTACTGTGCCTTGATAGCCTCTGATCTTCTGTCCATGCTCGTGAGGGCATTAGATCAGAGCAAAGACCTACATACATCAATTTTCCTTTGTGTTAGGCCTTCACGGCGTCTTCGAAGTTCCCGATTAGGAAATCCAACCCGTGGTCTGACAGGTGAAAACTGTCTCTAACAAAGAGATTGTGATTGGCCCTGTCTATGTCGTGTTGCATTACCGAAGCATTGCCCACATGTTTCGTTTGTAGCCTCGCATACTTGTTCAGGGACAATCGTACACCTTCCAGGTCCTCTTGGGATGTAGAGCCAGATGATCGCTTTCCATAGGAGAATATGCAGGGAAGTATCATTGACCAAAAGAATTGAGCGTGTGGCATCCTGGTCCTGAGTAGGCTAAGGGCTGTTTTGATGCCTATCCTGCATCCACAAGCGTCGGTTTGGCCGATGTTGTTGGAGCCTAGGTGGAGTATGAGCAATGATGGGGGAGCCGCAAACCTTAGCCTGTTGTCTACCAGCCTCTCCATGTCATCCAGTCTTGCACCACCTTGGCCTTGCCACTGGATGCTGTATGGTGTGCCCAGCTGGTGACGGTTTGTCGCTGCGGTTCTCTCCTTGGCTATCCCCTACTATCCATATCTGGGGTTGCCCTGAAATGACAAAAACAAAAAATTCCGGCAGTATCTCTTGCTACAACCCTATGAGTATCACGCTCAAATGCAATTACAGTGGGGTATTATTTCCTTCAACAGGTTAACCCTTTCAAGACAATTGACCGCATTTTGTGCTTTGGCTCCATAACTTTTGATTCAGCGCTCTGAAAAAACATATCGGATGCATGAGTAGAAAGAACAAATATTTCTGCATATACAATGTCCATTTTGTTGACATGATCATACTGCGTTTGATGACAGGAATTTAAAAAATTGGAATAAGTTTTAAATCCTTAAATTGGCAACACATTGAGAGGTTCAAAACCATTGTTTATATCAAAATTAGCAATTTTTTTCAACTTTTTGACAAAGTTTCTAACCATATATATTGTTTTCAAATACATTACACCTTATTAGAACCATGTACAACTCAAAGAAAAATATTATTGTTGCCAATTTGACGAACAAGATGTGATCAATTTAGCCTTTAAATAATTGCTGTCATGAATGGGTTAATGCAGTCAGTGAATTGGATGGTATGTGCCCTATAAAATGTAGCTGTCTGGCGGGAACTAGGGCTGTGCATGGGGGCTGGTTTGGCCTCTTGCAGTACCTTGGTTGTTGGGGTACTAAGCGACCATGCATAATTTCCCCATGTGGATAGTATGGCTTAGCCCCTGTTCTGTGGCACTTTTCATGTGATTTAATTGCATTGTTCATTTATTTACTGTTCATCAATCACCAATTTTAAATTTGTATCATTTACTGTTATTTATCACTTCATTATTACTGTCGCTGTTATGTTTATTTATTTATCATTTCGGTCAATATGCTTATTTTACCATATATGTGTATATATTCTTTCTTTGTAATTTGTATCCTTATTTTTACGTTTTGTTTTTGCAAATTCTCCTTTCATGTTAGACTCATTGTAATCTTAGTATGCCCTGCATCTCCTTGAACCCCTCCCATGGCTGCTGTGGTTGCCGCCCCTATGCAGAATGAATGTGTGCCATATTGGCTAGGGGTTGTGCCTGCATAAGCCAATGCTTTCTGCAAAACTGCGCTGAATTGGTACCTGGTTTAGGGGGAGCTGTCTATGTGACAGAATAAGGGCCTTTTAACAGGGGGCCTTACCTGTAGGAAGGCTGCAATAGCCTTTACTGCATGGGCATAAATTCTCAGTTTCATCACCTTGTATTCTTATGGGGTGTTGCAAGGAAGTACAATCAATTGCAAATTGCAAAGCAAATTAGAACAACCATTCTGAATGGGTCAGGGTCTGCCCATTCAAGAAGATGCGCTTGCTACAATGATTTTGATTGGTCAGTACCGATCAGTTGCAACCCGCAATCAATCGCAACCCTCTTGCAACACCCCATTAGTGTGGTAGACTTTCCATAATGGTCTGTTTTGGAATATCGGATACGCACTACCATAAAATGCCTTGGACCCTGACATAGTAGAATTTTTCTGACTCCTCATGTTTACTACAAATTGTGAATTCTCCCACTCTGAGAAACCCGAAAAAGGCCAATAAGAAGGCAGCCCTGAACATCGGTGTTTTGTAATGGGAAAATCACACCAGTTGTATTGTGGGAATAACCCTTTTTAGCATGGACCATGTAATGGGTCTCCTGCCATCTCCTATTGTCTCTTTTGCTACCATCCTGTAACTTCCCGATGATAAAGTGTCCTGTGGGTCTGCCCACCCATGTATGTTGTGTATGTATGACAGGGCTGCAACATGTAATGAAATAGTGGAGGTAGATTTGCCACTGTCTTATCGAAATGTCTTCCCGCTCTGTTTTGCTGGGGGTGCAGATTGGTGTCTCCCACCTCCCCCACTCCCCAATGGAGTTCTTTGATAGGGTTAACCTATCAACGCCTCTTTGCGCCCTGGGTGGTCCCCCACTGATAACGAGGAGGAGCCACAGCTCACCGTCCATGATCCACCCCTCCTGTGGAGGCGGTGTCGGAATTCAATATCATAATCCCTCCAGCCGTAAACCTGGTAACGGGACGCGGCCGTTCGAATGAGGTGGCAGTATTTGAGTAATGCATGCATGCATGCATGTGGGATTAGCTTCAAGATATATGCTCATGTACACCAGAAATGCATTAGTCCAGGTCTCAATAGAGAATATCTTGTTTTTGGATGGGGTGGGGGAGGGTTTCAAGATCCACCTCCCTGCTACCTGTGTCACTGCGAGGTTAGCTCTCTGTTCCTCTGTATGGTCCCGCATGGCATGAGTTACTGAATACTGTATCTTGACTGTCAATGAGTGTGTTGATATCAAAGTACTCCCTTTCCAAATTTTGTCCCTTATATTTTGGGGCGTAGACATGCCCAGCCTGTCCCCCAGCGGTAAATTGGGACAGTATTACTGTGAAAGTACCATGAATTTACCGCGTTACCCATTGTCAAGATGAAAATACTATGAATGTACCATGCTTTTCATGGTACATGATGCAAATACTATGAATATACAATGTTTTTCGTAGTAATACTGTGGCAATACGATGTGTACCACAGATTTACCATGTTTTCATGATATTAATATTATGGCGGTAATACCATGAAATACGTAGTATTACTAATACCATGGTACCCCTCTACAACTAGGGTTGGCAGTATGGATGGAAAAGAGGTCACAAATGTGGAGCTAGCTCTATGTGTTCCTGCTAGTAGATCTATACCAGAATCTATTCCTGTCTGGTGCCTGCTGTGGTGGACCCTTACTTAGGTTTAATGGAGTTTCTGATGTTTCAATTCGGATAGGGACATTACCTGTCATTTGTGGGAGAAGCGGTTGCTGGCCTGTCGCGCAGACGGTCCCGCTGGACTGGGTGGTGGCTGTCTCGTTGCCTGTAACCGACGACTCCGCTATCCCACTGGCTTCCCCAGTAGCTGCCGCTGCATTGCGACTGCGAGTGAGGCACGTACGGGCACGTATCTGTCTCTCTTGTAGTTGCACTATTTTTTGTCCTTTTTTTGTCGAGAAGAAGTCGTTGGCCTACACTCTTTAGGCTGTGAAGGTTGCCTGGACGCTGGTGCTTTCCTCTTTCCCATTTCTGTGAAGCCTGCTGATGTAACGATTCAACATTCGAGAATTTTTTCGACGCGAAAACTAAAATTTGTTGCCTTCGGGCAGAAACAGGTCAAGCAATGGCGGGTCGCCCGCGAGCGGGCTTTCTCCACAGTTGCTATGGTAACCTTTTGTATGAGCTCACCGTTGACCTTTTAGTGACTTTGTTCGTTATTTGCATATTGATGGTATAGTGACTTTCCACTTTCTAACTGCGTCCAGCCGAGCTTCTCCCAAAATATTCGTGATCAGCTTATTGTGATCATGTTATTTTTTTTAAAGGATTTTTTTTCCAAAACGAGCAAAATATATTTGGTGAATATAGACCATAACTGATTTGTATCAAAAGTGGAATACATAGAACCTATTAAGTATTTTTCACAAAATATGTTGAATCTCATAACTGTCATGCTCTACCAAAAAGGCGTTTGCATGGATATTCTGTATTATATCCATCATGAAAAAAATCTGCGCAATTGATTGGTCCAATTCGCGTCATGTGACAAAATACAATTTCCACTAGCCTCATGCAAATTAGCGAATTGCCATGGAGGGTAACATCTGATGTCACGATCCGTGAATTGTAGAACTATGTTCGAATACTATTTACGGCGTATGACATCACAGACGAAAAGTGCGTAATACATTGTGACGACATGCATTTTCGCGTATCTCTTGTTCAAGGCACCGGCGCGTGGTGATGTCAAAATTACGAGTTTGATATCGCGAATTCATCCCCTTTTCAAACTGTTTACGTGTGCGTTCTACCATAGGCCTATGGTGCAGATGATCGTAAATAAATAATTTTATTTTATTTAGGCTTTTGTTTAAGATGACGTATATAAATCAAATATACAATGTCTACATTCGAGTCTCTGGTTAAACTATTGTACCCTCGGTGAAGTGAAGACGACCATTTTCCTTAGGGGCTGCGCCCCTCGTGAAAATAGTCTTGGTGCAGTTCACCTTGGGGACCATAGTTCCAATCAGACCCTCTCATGACATTATTTGTATACTATTAAATTAACGAAGTAACTTGCTATTCAAAATAGATGTTAAAATGTAATAGCACAGATCTACAAAGCTTAAGTTTCCGAGAAAAAAAAATATCTTGAGTTTAATCGCATACAAATATTTCTTATCTTTACTTTAGGTGGATAGTTGCGGTAACAACACAAAGGATATTATAGAAACAGAACTATTTCAACTTCTGATTTTTTTTCTTTTCAGTACCTTGAACTACGATTTAATCGCATCTCTCGTTATCTTGGTACGGGTATATTCTTCTTCTATATGGTGAGTATGATATTGGCCGACTCTTTGTCTGAAAATTGAATTAAAATGTGGCAATGATAAATCACGAAATGGAAATTAGTATCCTATATTCGCACATACGTTAATGATTTAGTATTTAGAATGTTTTAAGGGGTAAAAAGAAAAAAAAAAGAATCCCATTGGACTGTCATCACAGATCATTTATCTTTAAGGATAAATGGAAATAAGCCTTATCTACTTTAAACTTTTTTTTTTCATTCCTGAAAATTTATGGGGAAAATACTGACTCTCGAGCTGCGCAATTTAAGTAAAGATATGTTTATTTTTCTATATGATATGTCTTTTATTTATGTCAAACTCAAATGCTAGATAATAAGGATAATGAACTGCATTTGGCTGGTTAACGGAAACGATTTTATTTCGTCAACTTTAATTTTTCTATGTTATACAGACCTGCTTACAAGCCTGTGTTGTCATTTGCGAAGGGCAGTATGCAAAGCATGTGTGTTTAAATTACAAAAGCGAAAATTGTCTGTTACACTCATAAACTTGCTTGTAAAGAAAAGGGATTCTATCTACATTTAACAAAACTGAAGATCCAATGAAGGAATTTATTTTATGTGCACAAAGTTGAATGTCAAAATTAGAAGGAATTTTAGTATAGGAACTTGTGGATTTTATTGGGGGAGGGGCACACAACCTTTCCGTGGCCCCTTTCTGAAACCCAAGCGGCATACCTTAGTACACATTCTCAAAACGTGTCACTTAATTCCCTTTTCAAAATTGCAACTAAAAAGTCACCTGAGGTTTTTTTTTACCACTCCCACCTTATAAATTCTGGATCCGCCCTTGGGTATGTTTCCTATAGGTCTATCTTTGTGATATAAAAGTTTGATCCTTAACAATAAAACATTTTAGTTATCATTCTTTCTCTCTGTTTCACCATCTCTGCTTTTCTTAATCTCTCTCTTTTGCTCCTCCTCCTTTTTCTCCCTGTCCTTTTTTCCAGCTTGTATACCTTGGTATTGTATTGTATGCCCCATCCTTGGCTCTGAATGCTGGTAAGTTTCATTATAGGAATTCTTTTTAAATGACTGTGGTTAAAGAGCCATTATTACCCGAAGAGATAGGTTAAAATAAAAATATGAAACGACATTTCGGGTTCTGATATAACGATCGAAGAAGGGTCACTCACTCATAAAAAAACAATTTCAAATGTAAAATTTAAACTCAATTGAAAAAAAACCTTCCATAAAACTATCCACAAATGATTAAAAAAAAAAATAAGATAAAGACATTTCATTTGCGCAGCCTTTGCAACCAACTACTGTACCTGGTTTCATTGAACTTTTGTTCGTGGTCGAGTGTGCAGACAGTACAGTTGTCAATTTCTTTTTATAAATCCATAAATAATCTGAGCATAAAATCTAAGAAGGATGTATTTCATCCTTCAAAAGACCGTTCGATTGTAGCAAAGATCACAATAATTTCATTTGTATTAATTTTTCTCCATTCATTTTGTGTATCCGATCTTTGTAGCAAATATCACCATAATTTCATTCGTATTAAATTTTCCCATTATTTTGTGTACCCGATTTTTTTTTACCCCGGTGCAATTTAGAAAAAAAAGGAGCCTACTTTTCGATTTCTTCCCTCTATCGTCAAATTGACTAATAAATTAATCAGAGGATGTTATTGCTGGCAAACATGACAAGCCTAGGCATCATTTTTCAGAAGTTGCATGTGTATCTTTATTCATTTATCTGTACTGTACATGTCAATAGAATAAGCGTTGTAAATATGTTTTTGAGGAGCTAATAAAGGGAAATCTTTACGAAAACAAAAAGAAGTCAATATCTTTGCTCAAGTTTAATAAACAAATCTTACCTCCACCTGTCGTAATGAATAACTCGACAGACAGGTGATGTCCTATGTAAATAAAAGCAAACTTTGTACCTAAACAATGCTCAGCTGACCGAGTCATTTAGAGGTCAAAGTCGTACATCCAGGGTGTATCATATTTTATATAATATGAGCTATGGGCTTTAAGATTAATACAAACTCCATGTATAATTGTGACCAGGCACCACAAAACCACCAAAAAGTCGCACTGTGTGATTTTCAGTTAGAACTCAATCAATGTGTTTTTGGTTGGCATGGTCTAATTTCAGTTTCGGTATTTCCTGAAAGAGTTTTTTTCAATTAGACTTACAGCCCTGGAAAAAATATTAGACCAAGCTCCAATTAGGGGTGATGTATTTCGCATACAAACGAACAAAAATTACATATTCATTGTACCTCCTTGAATAAAAAAATATAGCATAGAAATTTTAAGTTGTGGTATTTTGTTTCCTACTAACCTGCTTAATACAAAAATAACATTCTCATTTTTGGTCTATTAATGTTGTCCATGGCTGATGACAATTTTTTAGACTGCTGATATCGATAGTTTCCATTTCGGTATCATCAGCTTCGTAAATATGTTCTCCTTTTTAATAATGTATTCGAAATCACGTACGTTCGCTGCCCGGTGTTCCTGTTGGGACCCATTTCGAATAATAACGTAAAAGAATCATCTATATGAAATAAATTAGGCAGTTCAGTGAGCTGCGGGAATGTTAACGGAAATCTCATCAACAGCTATATGTACAAAATTAGTAGACCAAGACGGATGATGTTATTTCTGTGGTAAGATGGAAATAAAATACCACAATAACAAGCTAGAATGTCTGTGATATGTTATTCATTCAAGGAGGTTCGATGTAAAATGTCACTTTTGTTCATTTGTGAGCGTCGTATATTACCCCTATTATTGGAGCTTGGTCTAATAATTTTTTCCAGGGCTGCATTTGTTTTTTCTGGATTTTATTGTATTACTTTTCTTTTTTACGACCCTTAATACTTGTCTCATTTTGATCTCACATAACTTTTAAATAGAGTAGGTTCTTGCATTGATACTTGTCCACTATAGAGAACAGGATGTACCAGCTTTTAGGACAATCTGATAATATCTTCATAGAAATTACTATTGAGTTCTAATCCTCATTTTCTCAACTTAGCACAAGACTTTACAAGTCAGAGTGCTTCAATAGACTGCAGACGTAACATTCTGCGGGACTGGGCATTCTACTCTTTGTACCCTGAGTTAGGAACATCCAATGCTAATGAGTTATATATCTTTTTAAAGCTGAGATCTCCTCTTTCAGAATCAGACCTTAACTAAAAATTCATACCTGGCGACTTTATGGTGGCTTTGTGGTGCCTGGGGGTGTTTCACAAAGAGTTACTTAAGGACGTTCCCTAGTTAAAGTCAAATTCATGTCAGTTTCACCAAATTTTGCACACAGTTACTTTGGTCCATGAGAAGCCCAAATACGCATAGAAAAGTATAGGTCCATGTGCTTACTTTTTTTCTATGGGACACTGAAGTGTGCCATGATTGGGTGTCTAGTAGAATGACGTCAAAGCAGGTTTTTGGCCATGGATAGACCTCAGAATTCGTAATGTCATATACAAATCCCCATTATTCTGTCAAAATCCATGCCAGATTCCTAAATTTTTCCAGATTTGTAGAGAATTGCATACTGCAGAAGGAGAAAGTTTTAAAAAAGGGGGTCCATGCACTCGTTTTTGTGCTAGCTGCGCCCTCTGGTGGCGGAAAAAGTCAAAAACTAGCAAAACTCGTAAGAACTGGCTGAGAACCTGTGTAAGAAGGGGATGGATTCGTAATAACTCTACAGTACATTTAAAATCCATGCCGGATTCGTATATTTTTCCAGATTTATAGAGGATTACATACCTTATTAGGAGAAAGTTTAAAAAAAAAAGGGGGGGGGGGGTCAATGCACTCGTTTTTGTGCTAGCAGCGCCCTCAGGTGGCGGAAAAAGTCTAAAACTATAAAAACTCGTAAGAACTGGCTGAGAACCTGTGTAAGAAGGGGATGGATTCGTAAGAACTCTACTGTACATTTAAAATCCATGCCGGATTCGTATATTTTTCCAGATTTATAGAGAATTGTATACTGCAGAAGGAGAAAGATTAAAAAAAGGGGGGTCCATGCACTCGTTTTTATGCTAGGAGCGCAATCAGGTGGCGGAAAAAGTAAAAAACTGGCAAAACTCGTAAGAACTGGCTGAGAACCTGTGTAAGAAGGGGGTGAATTCGTAATAAGTGTACTGTACATTTAAAATCTATGCCAGATTCGTATATTTTTCCAGATTTATATAGAATTGTATACTGCAGAAGGAGAAAGATTAAAAAAGGGGGGTCCATGCACTCGTTTTTATGCTAGGAGCGCCCTCAGGTGGCAGAAAAAGTCAAAACCTCGCAAAACTAGTGAAAACTGTGCATGGCAGGGTGGGAACCTGTCTAGGAAGGGGATGGGATCGAAATAACCCTACTGTACATTCAAAATCCATGCCAGATTCGTAAATTTTTCAAGATTTGTAGAGGATTACATATTAGGAGAAAGTTTAAAAAAGGGGGGTCCATGCACTCGTTTTTGTGCTAGCAGCAACTTTAGGTGGCGGAAAAAGCCAAAACTCGCAAAACTAGCGAAAACTGTGCATGGCTGGATGGGAAACAGTGTAAGAAGAGGATGGGTTCGAAAAAACTCTACTGTACATTCAAAATTCATGTCATTTTCACCAAATTTCCAGATTTGTAGAGAGAAGTATAAAAGGAAGAGAGAGTTTGCAAAAAAGGGGTCCATGTACTGGTTTTTGTGCTAGCAGCGCCCCCCCCCCCCCCCTTTGTCGGAGAGTCTTAAACTTTCAAATTATCGATGCCTTTTATCAGACATGTCACCATGTAACTGATATTTTTTTATATACATTCTAATTGTTGTATTTCCGCCCCTTTTAACTCATTTGATTACAAGTGAACTGCTTTTTAGAAGCTGCCTAAGATGAACAGTGTCATATATAATACGACACGTCAATGAAAATAGTTTCAGGCAAAATGATGACCTTTTACTGAGTATAAAAGTATTTGGAAAATCTCATTTTCATGCTGTTTATAAAGAAAATCTTAATGTAATTTTTTCTACAAATTTCAGCTTTTCAGAGAAATATTGTGCATGATGTGTTCTCTATTATCTTAACATATCAAATACTTTAACGAGATTATCCGCTTTAAGCCCCCCTAATGATGTCAAATAATGTACCTTTAGTAAAAAGGAAAAACGAAAATAAACCTCAACATTCTCTCTCTCGCTGTGGGAAACAGTGTAAGAAGAGGATGGGTTCGAAAAAACTCTACTGTACATTCAAAATTCATGTCATTTTCACCAAATTTCCAGATTTGTAGAGAGAAGTATAAAAGGAAGAGAGAGTTTGCAAAAAAGGGGTCCATGTACTGGTTTTTGTGCTAGCAGCGCCCCCCCCCCCCCCCGTTTGTCGGAGAGTCTTAAACTTTCAAATTATCGATGCCTTTTATCAAACATGTCACCATGTAACTGATATTTTTTTATATACATTCACGACCATAGGCACTGGAAGCGCGGGGGAGGGGGTGGGCAGAGGGGGCATTTTCCCCAGTAATCATTCAAAAAGGGGGACCCCCTCTCCTCGGAAGAAAAAATTACATTTTAATTGATTTCGCATTACAACCATGACAAGGATGACTTGTATAATAAGCTGCCTTGTCAGTAATAATGCAAACCTTCATATTTAAAATTTTAACAAATCGCACTCTGTCACCAAGGTCCCTACTATATTGATAGACGCAATGTTTCTTAACATTTAGAAACCCTGTCTATTGTATATTTTCCCCTCTACCCCCCCCCCCCCCAACACACACACACAAGACAATAAAACTTGCAGTATTGCATCACCTTTCTAGTGCTCCAAAAGGCCAGGTATCACCATCACATGGTCTCTCCGCTCCCTTACATGCAGATATATAGGAGCAAGTTATCTGAAGTATTAATACTGTCTACCACCAGTGGCGACAAAAGCGAAGTGGCAGATTTTTCCTACTATTAAAGGAGGAGGCGGATAGGGGTATAACGAATAATTTTCTACGAAATGCAAGGTTTCAACACGCAATAATCTTAATTTTCCTGTTTGCAATAATCTGTTCTGTCCCCTCAGAGGGGCCCCTCGCAAGACAAGAAATATTATTTTAAGTTAAACAATGTAAGAACAACATTTACTTTGCCAACGTTTGCTCTAATATAAAATTCCTCTACATTCTCTTTTTTTGCTCAGTCGCTATACTCCCTCTCACATTAATGGCAACATTGATTATTTGACTATACAATATATCTTCTATATTACAAGGCCCCGAAGCGCTCGGGTGTGGCAGGTGCTTTTCTGTGCCTAAAAAGAAGGGAAAATGTCGTTATTATTCTCCTCCTCATTATGACATCAATCATTTTGCAGTTTACTAATGGAAACATTTTTTGTGCTCTAAAATACGTAGTTTCAACATTGAATAATCCAAATCTAAATCGATACTTACGATCTCTCGCATTTCAATAAATGCAGTGTTTATTAACACGTATGTGTTGGGCAGGGGCTTTCCTCGTTTTGTTCCAACCCAATCGCAAGATTGTTATCTACTTTATATAGTTATATATATATATATATAACTATATTTGATGTTATGTAAGTCACATTTCTAAGTAAGATGTGACCTGCCTGTGTGTGTAAAGTTTCTCTTGAATGCAAATATCAATACATGTATTATGAAAGCAACTTTTTCGCTCGGTCGCTACGCCCCCTCACCAAGTAGTCATACGAAGAAAAAATGCCATATATACTGTTGAAATTCTGTTCTATTAAAATTGTTCCGTCTTAAGAAAAAAAAATGTTTAATGAATCTCTAATATGCTTTGAAACATTCTCTTGGTGACTGAGTTCCAATATTCTCCTAAGGATTTTTAGCGTGAATAGCCCCATAGGCGTACGAGGCGGGGCTGCAGCGCCCCCGCATTTATAATAAAATAATTTTGCAAGGTATGAGGATATTAAAATATCCTCATATTCAGGCAGCGAGGTGCCGGTATAGCAAAATGTTTTCAAAGTTTTGTACACAAAATGTAGAAACAAAATAACCCCATTTCTGGTGTAAGGAGGGATATTGAAAAACAATGGATGATTACAGTGCTTCAAATATTGTAGGGCTGTAAGCAGGGAGCAAGCGTGTGAAGTGGGGCCCCTCGCAGTGTTTGCCCCCCCCCCCAAAAAAAAACCTTCTGGCGCGCCTGTTCACGACTATTTCAAACATAAATGTCACGGTAACGACATAACCTGCAATTGGCTATATTCTACGTACGAAGAGTGAATTAACAGTTCATGTGACAGTCACTTGCTGCCTGCGAGACGATTTCATGCGGCCCGCCAAATTATCTAATTTAAAAAGAAAAATCTTAAGTTTTAAGTAATATCCTAACTATCGGTATGATTACAGGTGTCAATTTGTTTTCTCACTCGCTTCGCTCGCTCGCAATTAGCATATCATAATTATCTGTTCCCTGTCCTACCAAGGAGTTATCATAGCATGTCCTACCACGGATAATTTGAAAAATATATTAGTCAAACCAAAGAAAAATAAGGATAATAATATTATTATTTATGATACCGGGATGTGTATTATGAAATTCTTCCTCAGTCCTTAGATTCGGGTGTATGCGGAGGCGTATGAGACCTGGGATGGGGGTTGCAGCCCCCTCCCGAGAATATCAAAATTACCTGGCATTCGGGCACCCGCCTCCTCATTTACGGGCAGTGGAATGATCTCGTTGTACTTTTTATATCTTTTCTGAATTAGCACATTTTGATGACAAAATTACATTTCACGGTTCTAATGTGTCAATTTCTTTGGATTGCTCGCTTTGCTCGTTTTCGGGCAAGAGACGTCAGTCCCATACATTTTTCGTATGTATGTGTAATACTCAGTGGCCTGCGACGTAATTTCGAGAATATTTCTGGCCATGCATCTGACAAAATAATTAAGAACCCAGGTCATAGACAAATGATTCTTCAGCATATAATTATTTGAATTTCTTTCTCCAGCTCTCTTTTTGTGTTAATTTAGTGTACAAAAAAAATGGGAGGTAGATGATCATGACTATGAATTCCAAAGGACATCTATCTTTATTATTTTTTCCCCTATACGACTAACTTTGCCTATAGAAAATTAATAAGGGGGCATCAAATGTTATCTTTCAGCTCAAGCTAGTTAATATTTGGTATATTTTTCGCAGGTACAGAATATTATTGATTTCATCTATATTTACCGGGTTCTTCTTACTGCGCACACTTGCATACCCATTATTAAGCATTGTGTTAAATGTGCGTATACATTGTCTTAACTGCGCACAATACTCTCCCGGTGTTGTGATGACGTAACACAACCAGCCAGGATGCGCAGCTGAGGTGCGCACAAACATAACTAGGGAACGTCCTTAAAGGCGCACTTAAATTCCTAATTGCGTGTGGTGTATGACACATCACCGCATTGGTCAGATCATGCGCTATTTGGGTAATCATTCTACCAATGAGATTACGCGTTTCATACCGTAAGCGCAATGGCACTTACGCATGATTTTAAGTCAAACTTAACTTTGTGAAACAACCCCTCCCCCACCCCGTCACATATTATGGTGTGCAACTTAAATTCCAACTTAAGTTAGAATTATATGATTTTTTTTTGTCGATGAGTAGCAAGATGCTTACAATCATATTCTGCTCTATAATTCTTTTCCTGAGGCACATATTAAGATCTGGAAAACAACTCACATTCATTGCCGTAATGAATAACCTTTTGCTTTTCTAATTGTTGTATTTCCGCCCCTTTTAACTCATTTGATTACAAGTGAACTGCTTTTTAGAAGCTGCCTAAGATGAACAGTGTCATAATACGACACGTCAATGAAAATAGTTTCAGGCAAAATGATGACCTTTTACTGAGTATAAAAGTATTTGGAAAATCTCATTTTCATGCTGTTTATAAAGAAAATCTTAATGTAATTTTTTCTACAAATTTCAGCTTTTCAGAGAAATATTGTGCATGATGTGTTCTCTATTATCTTAACATATCAAATACTTTAACGAGATTATCCGCTTTAAGCCCCCCTAATGATGTCAAATAATGTACCTTTAGTAAAAAGGAAAAACGAAAATAAACCTCAACATTCTCTCTCTCGCTGTGGAAAAAGATTAATTCGAACGTCATGCTGTTTACAAATATAATACCCTTTTCTCAATTTCTCTCAATTTTTGTTTTTCTTATGATACCACCTGTTCCATAATTTCGAATTTCGGGACAGTGATTCATTCTCCTATTTATTTATTTATTATTTTATATGCGATTCCCTCTATTTCATCTTTTGAGAAGTTATGCCCAGGGGTTCTCTTAACTGTTTGAATGCGACTCCAAAATATAATTTTTTATGATTCCTGACCCCTTGGTACATTTGTTATTTCGATATCGTAAAATGATAAATGATAACACGTAAAATAACCTAAATATCTCAAGGGTCTTCAGATCACATACAAACAGCTGCCTGGAAACGATTTTGGTATGCAGCCCTGTGATTTATTACATCGAATTTTATGTCCATACACACAGAGAAATATTTACTTAATATTTCATTATGTAAACTTCCTTTTGTAAAATTTTTACTTAATATATGTAAAATTGTCTCAAATGAATGTTTTTATGTAGTATTTTACTAAATATTTGTAATGAATTACATTTCGCATATAATGTGTCATGCAAAATGTAAAATTTTATGTAACATTTACTTAGCACTATTTAAGTAAAATTCATTTTGCAAAAGAAATGCCTATTATGTAAAATGTGTTAAGTACAAGTATTTTTTAAAGGGAATTTTATCATGCAGATGTTATAAGTCATCATTAAGTGAAATGTTTTGTAAACTATTGTGTATAAAATACATTTTACGAATGTCAGTTGACATTAACATGATTTTGATACACAGTTATGTAAAACTGACTGAACAAATCTTGCAAAATAACGCTGTAAGATATTTTTTTCATAAAGATTTTTGCAATATTGCCCTTTTCGTTAAGTTTATTTAACATATACAATGTAATTTGTCGTCATTAAGTAAAAATGTTTTGCAAACGGTTTTGTAAAAAATGCATTTTCGTATTTTCCCCTCAATATAAGCCAGTTCGGGGTTAGCGCATGGTACAAATGACCCCAAATATCCACAGATATTTTAGACATGGAGGGTCCCTTTATGTGCACTTCAGAAAAATAACTCAGGGAGTGATAGAGGTGCCTCATGAATAGCTTTTGTTTCCTCCTTTAAAAAGAATACTTCCACCTGGATATCATGGAATGCACCATTAGTGCATAATTGAATAATGATTACATGACATTCATGAGCACATATCGAATATTAGTGTCAGTGGGTTTTAGAATTTGGTACAGATGACCTTTATCTGCTCATGCTCAGATTGCATCTCCGAACTGGCTTATTGGGGGAAACACTTGTATGAATATTCATGAATTTTCAGTAGCGTATGGTTTGGGGTGGCCCGATTTTAATAACTGTTACCAAATGCATAAAAAGTTATAATGGCTATATAAGAGCTTGCACTAGACTGTACCAGCTGGATAGGATAGGACTAGGATTGGATAGGTTAAAGTAGGATAGGTTAGGATTGATAAGATAAGACCCAGAGAGACATAACAAGCAGGTTTATTTTTTTTAACCTAGGTTGGAGGAAAAAGGAAATTGGGCAACTGAATTTGCCAACCACATAATACATGTGTAGAATTGTTTGTTAGGTAAAATTTACACATGAATTTTAAGTACCTATATTTAACATGACATTTTACATAATTATCGTCGAATATTTTGTTAGCTAAAATTTACACAAGTTCCTATTTAACAAAACAATTTACATAATTTTGGTAAAACATTTTGTTAAGTAAATTTTACAAAAAAGTTATGGAGTTCCTATTTAACATAATTTTTTACATAATTTTTGTAAAACATTTTGTTAAGTAAATTTTACAAAAAAGTTATGGAGTTCCTATTTAACAAAACAGTTTACATAATTTTTGTAAAAATTTCTGTGTGTGTACTGAGTTTGCTTTTGTAAAGCGCAGAGAGGTATAGAGCAAGGAGTTATGACAGACCTGTGATAACTCCTTGTATAGACATGCATGTTTACAATGGACAATCAATAAAGTTGCGCCCCCCTTCCCTTGACTAAACTTATCTACTTTATTGTACAAGCAAGGGAGCAAAGCGATCGAGCTATAGATTTGTTGTGACCATAGCAATAGATGGAAATGACCTTCACTGTCTTGTGGCATTCAAACGTTTACATTAACAAAAACATATGACAGAAATAAACGTACATCTCACCTTCTTCCGCTACTAAATGTAGAAAAAAACAATATAACAACGGGATATGACTTGATATCTCTTCACAAACAACATGACTAGGGGCGGACTGGTGATCAGAAAACTGTGGGGTTTCCCCATAGGCCGGTCAATTTGCAACAGGAGGGCTAGAAGAGAAATACCATATGGGGGAAACTGGGCTGGTGAGACCGAAATCCTCTTATGCAAAGGTGTCGTGTAGTCGAGTGGTTTCAACACTGGACTGGAGATGAGAAGGTCATGGGTTCGAAACCAGGCTTGAAATTACTGTCCTTTGTCAAGACATTGATCTACATTTATGAATATCTCTACCCTGGTCTTAAATGGGTACCGGTAGGAAGGGTTTGCTTGAATGGTGTGAGCGCCGAAAGCAATAACCCAGCCAGAGCCTGGGTAATGTTGGAGAGCCTTGAGCTCCTTGCGTGGTGGATATGAACACTGAATATATTTCCAATATTAATACTATTATAATTATCAATATATTTCAATCGAAACATAAATGGGGCGTCGCTAGATGGATTTTGATATGTTATTCTTCCCCCATTCGTTAATTCTTTAAGTATTTTGATTTATCCTTTTCGGCAATCGTGATTGAAATGATAACCTTTGTTTATGATCGCTGGATGCATTTTTTTTTTTACCTCTGTAGGAATATTTGAAAAAACAGAAGACCAGTTTTTACTGGAAAATTTAGTCTGACCCTTCCCATTCAAAATAGTCTTGCGACGCCTCTGATCATATATACAATTATTATTCATGGTAAGTAAGAGGATATAGTTAAGCGAGATTGTTTGATAGGACAAGGGTTATCTCGTTATTAAAACGATAAACAATAATAAGCAATTTAAAAAATGTAATTTATATTCACACAGTGACTGGACTGAATCTTTGGGGATCGGTATTCGCCATTGGTATCGTCTGTACACTTTATACCGCAATAGTAAGTAGACAATTATTTAGGATATCCCACTAGATCGACGAGACCGAAAGTTCAAAAAGATCCACGATACCGACGTCCCACCAAACTCCAGCTCACGAGAAAAACAGAAGAACATTTTAGGAGGAAGGTTTAAATACCCCCAGACCGACGGCCCTCACGGTCGGTCTTGTGGGCTCTCGGTCTAATGCAACAATTTCTTACTAACAGGGAGCAGAAAACACGATTTTTGATGGTAATTCAATATTTTCATGTGAGGTAATTCCGTTACAAGTAATTTAAGACGGGAGAGAGTGTATCGAATGACTTCTAATTTAAAAATTCAAGCAAGCAAGCAATCCTTCCAGCAAGAAAGTAATTGATAAGATAATTAATCAATTCATCTAACTTGCATAAATCCTAACCAATTAGTAAGTCGGTCATCAATCAATCAAGTAATCAATTTAAAAATCAATATGCACGTCTTCCCCCATTGTAACTTTACTTTAATCGACAGGGTGGTATGAAGGCTGTTCTTTGGACAGATGTTTTTCAGATGACGTTGATGGTGGTGGGTTTCGTTGCCGTCATCATCCAGGGATCCATAAGGATTGGTGGTCTTGACAAGGCCTGGCACACTGCCGCCGTCGGCGAGAGAATGGACATATGGGTGTAAGTTTGATCACATGTCGTTTTTTCGAAGGTTCATAATTCCGAAGGTTCTGCAAATGAAACTAGTTCATATTAATTTGGAATTTAATACGAACCTTCTCTTTTTAAAATGCGATATTTCAAGAACACTGTAACAGGGGCGGCGGAGCGTCTTTCAAAGTGGGGGGGGGGGGGGGCAACAAAAAGGGGCTCCTCCATAGGGTGAAAACAAGGCGAAAAATGCCACTTTGAGACATTAGTATACCGCTACATTCTGATTAATACACTATCGAGGATCATTTTCGAAACATTATTGTTTATGTCATAACATGGTTCTAGATAAAACTACTTTTCAGTTGAGTGTAATGGTCTGATTATTCATTTGCGAGCGAGCGAAGCAAGCGATCAAAATATTGAAGATATTTGAATAGCAGCGATTTTCCTAATATGCTAAGAAGGCAATGGGAAATGCGAGCGAGCGTAGCGTGCGAGCTTTGGACAAATTTTAGAAAAAAGAACCCTTCTTCCTGTTATGATAAGGCACTGCTCACTGAGGGAATTGTGCCCCTCCTGTCCCCTGCTCCACTGCCTCTCATTGTTCTGATATCAGTAGGGGATCTATTATTATGAAGCCTCTCTGATTATTTGGAGCTACGTATATGGCTCTTTTGAGGACTTTAGGGCACAGTTTGTAAGCGACATCGGAGTATAGAGGTACAATATATTACATATATATATAGGTATATAGGTAGGGCACTTATCAAAAAGGGAAATAATACTGTTAGAAAGAAAAAAGGGGCACTGATCAGAAGTAAAAGGGGCACTTAAAAAGAGGCATTTATCAGAGGGTGAAAAGGGCACTTATTAGAAAGAAGAAGGGGCAGTCATTCGAAGAAAAAGGGTTACTTATCAGAGGTGAAAAAGGGCACATATAAGAAGGGAAATTGTACTATTAGAAAGGAAAATGGGCAGTAATCAGACGAAAATTGTACTATTAGAACGGAAAATGGGCAGTAATCAGACGAAAATTGTACTATTAGAACGGAAAATGGGCAGTAATCAGACGAAAATTGTACTATTAGAAAGGAAAATGGGCAGTAATCAGACGAAAATTGTACTATTAGAAAGGAAAATGGGCAGTAATCAGACGAAAATTGTACTATTAGAACGGAAAATGGGCAGTAATCAGACGAAAAACAAAGGAACAGATTTTAAAAGGGGCAGTTATGTCTGAGGTTAAAAGGGGGCACTTATCAGAAGATAAAAAGGGCACTTATTAGAAAGAAAAGGGGCCCTATACGAAGAAAACGGGGCACTTATCAGCTATGAAAAGGGGCACTTTTGGGGTACTTGAAAAAGTGGGGGGAATCTTCCCCCTGCCCCCCCCCCCCCCGAGCACTGCCTCTGCACTGTACTAATTCAAACAGCGTGATCATGCATTATAATATTGCAGTTAATGTGATAAAGAAAGGAAAAGCGGTTATGATATTTCATTTCATAACGTTGCTGATATTATAACCCCCTCCCCCCTGGAAAATAGAGAAAAAGGTTCTCTTGCGGTAGTATGTATGGAATGCAATAATTATAAGCTGCAAGCTAAGATAACTACAAAAAATCCTTCTTACATAATGCACACTCACAAAAAAGGCTTAGTTTCATTTCTTTATAGTTTTGTGCAGTATTTGATTGATGTAATTTGTCTGTAAAGATGGAGTACTGACGTCACGCAACGTCACACGATATGGGGCATTGTGATTGGTGGAACATTCGCATGGACGAGTATATTTGGCGTGAACCAAGCACAGGTCCAGAGATACCTGACATGCGGATCAATTCAGAAAGCAAGAGCGTGAGTTACAACTTTCGTTACATATAATAGAAGAAAAGTATAAGTATGTAATCATTCAATGCTTGCACACCTTTAGACAAATTCTCTAATTTTTTAAAGATATATCTACAAATCGGAGTCCTTTGCTATATGGACCTTTCACTTTGATCACCCAAGGACTTCGAACCCACATGTACGTGTAGTCACGATATGACTATAAAAAATAATAGTGATGGTGACGATTGTAATTTCTTGTTGAGCTAATCAGGACAAATTACTCCTCCTGCATGTCCTGGACATCTACCCCTAGGAGGAGTAATTTGTCCTGATTAGCTCAACAAGAAATTACAATCGTCACCATCACTATTATTTTTTATAGTCATATCGTGACTACACGTACATGTAGGTTCGAAGTCCAAGTGACAAGTAACTTTTTTTTATGGAGCAAGCCCCTTCATGCCCTTTGAATTTTTTCAGATATATGGGGCTATACAAGTGCTGTGCATCATCATCATCATCACCCCTAGTACTACAGGTATATCGCCCCTGGGAACTAGACCCTTAGGAAAACCATTCGTCGGACAATTACCCCGGACAACTACTTCGTGGACAATTATCCCAATTACTCCTCGGACAAATACATATAGGTGGCAATTATTGTCAGGGGTCTTTGTCGGCTTTTACGTGTACATATATGCTGCTTTTTTATTTCAAAATATGAATAATGGATTAGATACCACCTTCTCATCTCCCCCCCCCCCCGTCTCTCTCTCTCACCTCTTACTGTCTGCCTCTCTCCTCTGTCCTTTTTTCTTCCCATCCTCACCCTCTCTGTCCGTCTCTCTCTCCCTTTTCATCTTCTAGAGCATTATGGATCGCCATGTTTGGTATGATCGTGGTACAGGTGTTACCCCATGTGGTGGGCGTGGTCATGTATGCTAATTATGCAGGGTGCGATCCCAAGCTTCTTGGCGCCGTAGCTAGCTATGATCAGGTGTGTATCACATTTAGATTGTAATTTGTATATAGATTATACGGATCAAAAGGAGGTTCATCCGATAATCCCCTCCCCAATTTTCCCCGGTGGAAATTATAGGAAAAGGAATACTCGGGTTAGGGTTAGGATTGTGGGGAGGGGTGTTGGACATCTGAACACGGGGACACAAACATATGGACATAGGAACAAAAACAACACAAATCAAAACAAAATTAATTAAACTGAACCTTATGCAACCCTTGAATGTCACTTAAGAGAGTGGCAATGTATCTAATTCTTTCATAGAGCAAATGTTTGAATGTCACCAAAGAAGCAATATATCTCAAACTATGCAGACACCAGTGCAATATCCAGCATAGAGTGGAGTTGGTGAAGATCCAGAGAAAAGTCAATACAACTTGCATGGCGTCTCCGTCACAAGTCAAGGGGCTGCCCAGACACATCCCAACCCTATTTGTCAGTTTCTGAATATGCTACTCGACAATATCTCGGCATTATCTAAATTTTTAAAAAGCCACAGATTCATGTATTGTAATTCTCATCATGCTAAGAATCACTGATGAATAAAAAGGAACAATATATGAATTTCCCACCAGATGATGCCATATTTTATCATGGATTTATTTGGTTCCATGCCTGGTCTACCGGGTCTGCTTACATCAGCCGTCTTCAGTGCAGCTCTAAGGTGAGCTCCATGTACTAACAATTTCTTTTAAAACTCTTGCTATATTTTCTATGGAAAAACATATGGAAGATAATAGGTTTACATATCTACCATATGCCTACACTTTTAAAAATTTTAAATATTCAAAACATAAAAGGAACCTATTATAGTTAAAATTATAGTTGAATTTGTTTAATATGATGAGGATGAAGTGAAATCTTCGGACTGAAGAAAAAAAATTATATATCTATAATATTGAAAAAAACAAAATGATTTAAATGTCATTTTTTCAAAATGTATTACTCAGTATGATCTTTTTCTCTGATGAGGGTAAAAGCGCCTAGAAGAAAACCATAAATTAAAGGGAGCGACAAGTCGCAATCTATGGGCGCTTTTACAGTTGGCTGCTCCTTTCTCTGGATCAAAGTTCAAAGCGACTTCAATTTATCGTGCGCAGCTAATAAAAGTTCGCACATTGACCCAAATTTGAATAAACAAGATCGCGCGTTCTTTATTCCAGTATTTGAATCTCATTGGTCGGTTGCGTATGGAGGGATTCGAGTTAACGATCGCGCGAGGAATCCGGCAATAACATTCCTTCGGTATCGCACGATTGGACCTGATTGTATCCGAATTTCCCCGAGTCAGGCCAACTGGTCAGGCCCATGGATTACGACTTGCCACTCCCTTTAATGATATATTTGTGTACGACAAACGGAAGGGTTGTCCACAAAAATGCCACAATCGACTCACCAGATTGCCAATTTGAGATTCGCCTAGATGTAGTGATATCATTTTTCAAACATATAAATTTCTTAGTCCTTGTCCGATTTCTTTCAAACTTTCACTGTCCTGGTTTTCTTATTTTTTGCTTTCCCATAAATCATCTTATTACCAAGGTTGGATTGCCCTTCAATAATATCTGATCAGACCCAATGAACGATTCAGATTGGTTGTTATGATATTCTTGTGAAGTTTGTTTAAAAGTCTTAGTTTGTATTTGGTATTTTATTGAGAAACTTCATTAGTATAAAGAAAAGTAACAATCATATGGAAATGAAATGGAAAGAAAGAGAGAAAATATAGCAAATCATAGTACTACTACCCAGGTTTAACCTGTGACAAATTATATAACATTATCAAAGTGGTTACCATATTGATGTAAATAATGAAATAGACAATCATTATTAATAGGACTAACATGAGACAAATCATATAACATAGTATATCGAATTGGAATATTATATTGATATAAACAATGAGTGGGTCAAAACAATAGTTCAAGGATTCAAAATTCACAACGGGTATTTATGATGGATTTTAAATATTTTACAGAGCAATCATTTTCATTGTCCAATTTCATGATTTTTACAAATTTCTCTTCCTTATTAAAACCTTTGAATGCTTCATATATTTCAGTCATTTCTGTAAAAAAAATATTTAATAGTTATGTTGCTTGCAATAAACAGTTGTATCATTTTGGAAATACCACTTATTTGCACTTGAAAATGGCCGAGGATAATAAACAGCAAACATTTATCTCTTCTCAGCACAATCTCTTCAGGTTTGAACGCCCTAGCTGCTGTAGCAGGAGAAGACATCGTTAAAGCAATCTGGCCAGGCATTAAGGATTCCAAATATACATGGATCTCGAAAGGGCTAGGTAAGAAAAAAAAATATTAACGAAATTATGATAGTATAATAGTTTATTATAAGTAATTACTGTACTTATTTTTTTTCCATTTATGTAAACATTTCTTATCGTAATTTTGTTTGATATTATGTTATACCAATTTGTATATATGTAAAACACTGAAAGATATCGTGTGAAAAAAAAGAAATCTTGAAAGTTTGAAACTACATACAGTCCCAGTCTCATTTTATATTTTATTGTGCTCTGTCAAGTCTCTTCTCTTTTTCTTTTAATAAGATGAATCCCACTTGGCTTTGATATTGTGAGCGCCAACATTGAGTGAGTTATTATCTCTGTGGCTTAAATATAAAAATTTTGATTAGAATTCCATTTATATAATGCAGGCCTTGATGATGGTTTCCTTTTTATTTTAGAATTGCTCTGGTAGAAATATATGGTGGTCATATCATGTGAATATAATGGTATCCCTAAAATTTAGATATTGAGATGTTTGTTTGTTTTTATCGAATTTATCCCAGCAATGTTTTTCGGAGTTCTAGCCATGTTTTCTGCGCTTTTGGCTTCACAGTTGGGAGAGATCATGCAGGTAGATATAATTGCACTGTCTGAATTTACATTAATATTTATATGAGAAAGCAACGTTTGTAAAAAGCTCATAGTTACGATAATAACAACATATTATAAAAGGAATTAGAAACAGAGAGCCTACAGCCTTATAAATCAATTTTGCTATCTTAATATAATTATTGCTATCTCAACTTTACTGCCCATTTCGTCAATATTTCATTCATTAAAAAAAAAATTGATTTCAATTTCGTCACGGACACCCTGGAATGTGCGAATGCTCGTTTCAATTTTGTCTTCGGTCGATCAATTATGAAATATTAGGTACGTTCACACGTAGAGCAATAGCATCGATGCTATCGAGGTGTCGATGCTATTTTGGTGAAGACCAGATAGTGTCGAGACCAAACGCTGTCTGAACGCAGATAGTCACGAGATAGAAGCGAGTTTCCAAACTATTCTTGCAGCGAGTTTAGCAGGAGTAAATCTCAGGATCCAGCGACATAGCATCGACGCTTTGCGGTAGACCACCCACCGCGCTTGTGACTATTTGTAATGTGAGCGCAATCGCTGCTATCTTCACTCGCTGCTATTGTAATTCTGTCTGTTTCATGTGGTGCTATAATATAATGCAATGTATGTATTCATGTGATGTACCCTCTTCCCTACTTTTATTCTCTTATCATTCTGTCTGTTTCATCTGGTATTGTAATGTAATGTGATGTATATAGGGGTAAGTAGGCTAATGTGTATACTGTGTGGTAAGGAAGGGGGTTGTTTTGTTGTTTGTTTGTTTTTTGGGGGGTTCCTTCTTGTTATGTTTTTCTTTTTTATATATTATGACCAGGCACCACAAAACCACCCGAAAGTCGCACTGTGTGATTTTCAGTTAGAGCTCAATCAATGTGTTTTGGTTTGCATGCATGGTCAAATTTTAGTTTTGGGTATTTCCTGAAAGAGTATACTTTTTTCTAAGTAATCTAAAATGTGGAGGCACCAAACAATCTAGAAGTGGTATTTTTGACAGCTTTTTATCAGACTTATGTGTGTCTTCTCTGGATTTTGTTGTATTACTTTTCGTTTTCACGACCCTGAATACTTGTCTCATTTTAATCTCCCATAAATCTCCCGGAGTAAGTTTTTGCATTCATACTTGTGCACTATGTAAACAGGATATATCTATGTAGTATGCCAAGTTTTAGGACAATCTGATAATCCCTTCATAGAAATTTTCAGTGAGTTCTAATCCTCCATTTGTCACCTTAGTACAACACTTTGCAAGTCAGAGTGCTTCAATAGACTGCAAACTTTAAACCCTTATATTAAGAAGTAACATTATGAGGGACTGTGCATTCTTCTCTTTGTACATTGAGTTATGAACATCCAATGAGTTATATATCATTTTAAAGCTGAGAATCTGCTCTTTCAGAAGCAGACCTTAACTAAAGTATGATGTGGTCTTTAGATATTGATTTATATGTGCTTACCAGAGAATATAGTGTGCATGCATGTGTTTTATTTTGGAATAAGATTGGAGTTCAGTCAATTTTGAGATGTACAAGGTTTATTTAAAATTAAGTATTATAACACATGTATTTGCTAGTTGATTGTATTATCGATATTACAAATGAATTTTTATTGTGTTATTATGTTGATTTATGAAGACAAATAAAATATTATTCAAAACAAAAGCTTCGCATCATATGACCCCTGCATGTACACAAACTTCCGCGCGTTTGACCATGCATACCAATTATACTCGGGTCACTCTGTGTGGCGCAGTAATTATTGTTTTGACAGCGGGTGAGCGATGAATAGTCACGAGTGGGTGATAGAAGCAAGTCGATCACGGCCTGTCTGAACGTACTGGAAATATTTTTGAAACTTACATAGCATCGATGCTATGTACTACGTGTGAACATAACTATTGTCAATCAATTTCGTGCTTTGTCACCCGTTTTCATCAATTGCAATTCAAATTCGTCGGTCACAGTAGCTGAGCACGCGAAAGCAAAATCAATTACGTCTATTGGCATTCATTTTCGTTAAAGTTTCACTCAAAACCGTTTCCCAGATATACGGTATAATGCTGTAATTATTGCCTAAATCGAATCATTTACTCATCACATTTACGTCGATTTTACCATACAGAAAAACACATTTTTTTCCGTTCACAGTACTCACTCACTTAATAACACATATACAGTAAATAAATATTACAACTACATTTTCCACATTTATTTCAATTTCTCTTTTATTGAAAAGAATATTTGTAAAGAAATCTGTTTTATTGTACTTTAATTATGTCTTAGAGACTGCATTCGAGAAATTATGAAACTAGCTAATTTGCGTTCTAA
Source organism: Heliocidaris erythrogramma (assembly GCA_025617745.1). Taxonomy (NCBI): domain Eukaryota; kingdom Metazoa; phylum Echinodermata; class Echinoidea; order Camarodonta; family Echinometridae; genus Heliocidaris; species Heliocidaris erythrogramma. The sequence continues at coordinate 28,123,035 of CM046861.1, read as the reverse complement.
GTATCCATTTTTATTGATTTTTGATGTTCCTACTTGTTTTTTTCCAGACGGCGATGAATCTGTTTGGGATGTGTTCTGGACCTATCCTTGGTATATTCTCAAGTGGTATGTTCTTCCCTTGGGTCAATTCAAAGGTAATGAGAAAGCTTAAATAATATTAAAGACGATAAACCTAAGATAGGTGTCAACTATGTTGATTACTCAAGTTCAGGAAAAACACAACTGAACAGTTGCATAACTGTTTGCTTTTGGTAACTTATGCGTTATTTAGTCATTCGAATATAAACATTGATATTCATAAAAACATATCTAAGTATCATATTCATGATGGTATAAGGAAGAAACAGTATGCAAGATGAAATGTTAACGTTATTGAATGATTTTGAATAGAATACATTTATTCATGACATAAACATTGCCATAATTATCTTGACTCAGAACAAAGATTTTTCAAAAACTTTCATTCACTATTTCAATTTTCAATTTTCTTTTTGATTCCAAATTCAGATTGCGAGCCTAATTCATTTGCTGTCATTTAATGGATTACATAATGGTGGGCCCAAGATAATTTTCTTTGAGGGGAGGGGTACATGACTGTCTATTTCTGTCCAGAAAATGAAAGAAAAAGAAAGTACGAAACTTTTGATTCGTCAATGTAATTTTTAATCCCGCACAAAATTATGGAGTTTGTTATTGATGACATGAACAGCACAGACACACGCCACAGACACACGGCACAAGACAATTATAATTATTAATTCTTTTATTCAGGGTGCCATATCGGGGACGCTTCTGGGCCTTGTCTTCTCCTTTTGGGTTGGTATAGGGGCACAAATCTACCCCCATCCACCGAAGGACCCTCCTCTCTCTGCTGAACTTTGTCCCATGAAGAATGCCACTTTCTTTCCGACTCCAGAATCGATGACCACGACATTTTATGACGAAATCATGACGACGACGGCGACGACATCAGACCTTCTTGAGTAAGTTAGCCTTTTGGCTTTTAGATGGGATTATATTTTATTTCAATTCTCGCTACCCCAAACACGCAATTTCGCCAACAGATGGCGTTTGTCACGCAAAAGCCACGCATGCGCAGTGCTGACAATATCGCGATTGGGTCGACAAGTGTTTGTCTTTTTGCATTGAAAATATACACAGGTATTACAAAAATCCTCGAGTTTGAGTATAAATTAACCGACATGTTTGAAAAGATACCATCTTGATTTATTGAGACAATTGGTTGCATTTTCAAAATTTGAGTGGTTTATGTCATGCGATCCAAAAATTAAGCATGTAAGCACTCATTTTATTCATAAGCCGTAGTATTTCAATACGGACCGGAAATGAAGTTAACAAAGATGCGGACCATTTCCATGCATAATATTGCCCTCTACGTCGAAAATTGCATATTTGAGGTAGCGAGAATTGAAATGTTGCTGCCATGATGAGGAACTGTACAAATAACTCCATAATTTCTCTTTCATAGGCAGAGAAATTTGACTTCAATTCATGTACCAATGGGAGCCATATACGCTTGCAGATTATACTATTACTATAGGATTTCTCGTTCAAATTCGTAAGCTGGCCACACGAATTCATTTTATGTGCATTCAAATTCACCGATTTTGCCACCGTAGCTGTGTTTTATCATTCAAATTTGTTTTTTAGCATTCGATTTCATAAAACTGTCATTCAAAAATATTTTGTTTGCATTCGAATTAAAACGTGTTTCTTCTTTGGATAATTTTCATTCAAATTAAAGCGAGACGATTCGCGATTACGTAATAACGCCTTCCGTGAATTCAAATTAATTTCTTTGCATACAACTTCACACGCTTTGCAGACAAAGTAAACACGTTAATCGTGTTAATCTCACCCAATCTTCATATAAATCCGCTAGCTTCGTTCCGTGCTATATTCATTTTAAATTATACGGTATAGTGAGCAACAAACATTTCACTTGCTCCCACTAGGGTTGTATACCCATGCACTAAATCAACACTATTTAGCAACTGAACGATCATAATTTTTTTTTTTATACCTAGTCACATTACCGACATGTAGAATTAGCAAAGTGTGTGGTGTGGGACATTACATGCTGGGACATCGTTTTATTTTCATGTTTGTTTATTTGTTCATTTTTTTTTTGTTGAAAATTTATTCGGCGGTCATGATCTCTTTTGGGCCATTTATATTTGTGTACATTATATGTAGTCTTTCTACCGCAGTCATAATCACAATCACCATCCTAATCGTGGGGTGGGGGGCATGTCCCCCCCCCCCTGTCCCCCGCCTGTTGATACCCATGTCCCTTAGGTGGTATTTCTTAAACACGTCACCAGATATTGATAAACAATAAAGCTCACTTTTTTATAGGTTAAATGAGAAAAATGTGCATATACCATATGTTTGTAATGATAGGCGAATTTGAATGAAAACTTTGTTACGTTGAATGACCAGGTGTGAAATTGAATGATCCGGACGTCCGCTTTGCCAGCGCTGACGAATTTTAATGCAAACTGCGCATTTGTAACCGGTTGTTAAATTGAATGATACAAGTGCAAATTCCATTGACCAAAGAATTATTTCAAATGAACGAAGTGCCATTTTGAATGACATTCTCAAGCCTACATGACCCATGTATCAAAACGAATGAAAAGCTTACGAAGTTGGCCGAGAAAACCTATGTTATACTATATAATTTGGGATGACAATCAAGGTTCTAGATAGCCGTGGCGAAGCAATAGGGGTCACTTGGACACGTGCCCCAAACCTATTGCCAAAAAAGGGGTGGGGGTGGGGGTGGGGGTGGGGGGGGGGGGGCTGGACATGAAATCAAAATGAAGCGACCAGCTCCCACACACCCCCTGACTCGCCATGACGACATTGTGCTATATTCCTGTACCAGAAAGAACACTATATAAAAAGAATCATAAACGTGCAATATAATTATTAGTACAGCATTGCACAAAACACTCAACTGACAAACAAGTGAAGTTATTAAGTGAGAAGTACCGATGCTTTTTATCATGATCTATCTGTCTGTTAGTAAATAGCACAGTACCTTCTAATAAAACTTGAAATCGGTATCACAGCCTGACCCTATGCACAATATTGTTAATACATGAAGTGATTTTTTTTTTCAGAAGAATCTGTTTAATTCTTACCCTCCACCCCCCCCCCCCTCTCTCTCTCTCTCTTAGTTGTGGGGAGGGAGCGAAGAGACGGAAATGATTGATTTACAAAACAATGTAATCAACAAAATGTCATGTATGTAAAAGAATTGAATACCCATTTAATCAGGGGCACTTGTCTTCCCCCACCCATTCCTTTGACTCTACTGATTAATTTATATTGTTAATTTTTATTATTTAATTTGAGGTCTGCCTCGTTGGATTTGTACAAACTCTCTTACACCTGGTGGGGAGTGAGTTCACTGTTGGTCACAATTGTCTCCGCTAATATCATTAGCTTCTTAACAGGTAATTAGGGTATATAGAATTTCGACAATACATTGATTGGCTGTATTTTGTACATATTAATGGCCACATAAACTATATAGACTACAGAAAACCAATGTGCTATGTCATTTTTCTTTACGATTCGGTTTTCATGAATTTGTTTTTGTGGTTTGATTCTCGGTAGTAGTGGTGGAATGGGGTGGGGCAGGAATAAGAATATAACAAAATATCACACTTGCTAAAAGTAATTCAAGCTTCATTTGTTTATAATTGGAATTAGTTCAACTTGTTGACTGTAGGGTAAATATATTGATAAAACCTATAAATTTTGTAGCAGGCAGACCTTTCTTATAATCATTATAAAAATTGCAAGTCAATTTCATATATTTAAAGGAACCTTGTCACTAGAAAGCAAATAAGAGAGTGAATAACTCTTGCTTACAGTGTGTAACATTTTCCTATTTTTGTCTAATTGTTCAGGTCCACAAGATCCAAAGAAACTTGACCCCCGTTTAATATGTCCAATCGTCGATAGGATGTACTGCTGCCTACCGGAGAAATGGAAGATACCACTTCGATGTGGGGTAGGAGAGGAGTTTGAAGTTGCTGAGGCAAGTATTTCACTTTATTATTACGTCAACATGGTCAATGACTGGGCACAAACTAGTCATAAAAACTGACATGTCCGTTTGATTCCTCCTTCTTGTTTTACATCCAAATAAACATAAACGAGAAGTAATATTTATTGTGCACTTATTATCCTTAAGCTAATTATTTCTATACATGCACAATCAGCCCCCGGGATAACCACTCTGTACAGAAGACGTAACACAAAGTTGTTCCAGGATTTCAAAGTTATCCCGTATTTCGCAGAAAACGAGGAGATGTTTACGCGATTTCAAGCATATACCTAAAAAGCGGAAATGTACATTGTAAAAAAACACCTCTATGCTAATTTAAGGAGGCCCCTTGGTAAAATACCATATCAAGGAGTATTTTTGAACAAGTTTGTAAATATGTAGGCCTACTCCCACTTTCCACATGCTTGATTTTGTACTCCCAAAAATACCCCAAATTCTGATTATGCGGATGTATTTTTGTCGTTTGTTTGTTTGTTGCCAAAACATTGTTTCCTGTAGACTATTGGGGCCCGCGGGAAAAAGAGGAGACTTTCCCCAAAGACCCCCTTTTTATGCGTATACAATTTCGTAGTGAGTGAAAACCCCTGAAATCCGCCGCCTCAAAATATGCTTGAGAAGACATATTGCTAGATTATCACTAACCATGCTGACAGTTCTCATTTTGCACCACAAGGCACACAATTTTCAGAATCTTCATGTTTTGTTACAAATCGAAACTTGAAATTTGTATCAGATGACAAACTGTACATCGCTAATAGTTCATTTCGACCATTTCGCAAAATGATTTGTTTGCAGTGATTAATCATTCTCTTTATGTTTTTGAACACAGGCGGAGTATGAGTACCAAGCGATGAAATCAAAACAAGATGAAATGCATTTCGAAAAGGGCGGAGACACAGAATGTCAGCTTGAGGACACGACTCTCACTGAAAATAATGGAGATGCATAGAAGTTATATTTATTATATTCGGTGGTGGTGTAGCGGAAGAGGGGGCAAAGAGGGCAAATAATTCCCTAACTGAATATAAAACCGACCCTCAAAATAAACACAGAGAGAGAGGGGGGAAGATGGGAGAGAAAGAGAGTGAGGGAAAGACAGAAAGAGAGCGAGAGAGAATGAGAGAGAGAGAGAGAGAGAGAGAGAGGAAGGAGAGAAAGAGAAAGGAGAGGGAGAGAGAGAAAGGGAGAGAGAGAGAGAGAGAGGAAGGAGAGATATATTAACGTTAATAAGTTAAAAAGTTGCACTCATAGGAACAAAAAGGGACACTTTTTAGAAATGAAAATGGGCCCTTTTTAGGTGCTTGAAAAAGTGTGGGGGTGCTCCCCTGCTCCTCGGGAGCGCCGCCTCTGGAAGGTCAATGAGTCCGACATTGTGGGTCTAGTTGGCTGTAGCCGTTAATGATAATGATTAAAGGAGTAAAATACTTTCATATTCCATCGTATTATCTCATTTATCTGTTAAAGACTGCGATGAATGGAAATATGTTATTTTAAAATTCATTTGCTACGTTGCAGTGCCTCTCTGATTGTGATTTGTGACAGGCAATTTGCAAGCCACGTATTTAAATTTGAAAAAATGAAAATGATCTGTTCACTCAAACTGATTTGGTGAAGAAGGATGGATTTATTTTTTTTGGGGGTGGGGGTGGACAGGAGTCACATCCTGCTTGTTCACTCTTTTTGAAATCCATGTGTCATACCTTAAATATACTTTCCCCAAAACGTACCCCTTTCAAACATCCGACCTAAAGCCGTCTGAGAATTCAAAAAAAAATCCCCCTTCTTGTCAGATATTTTTCAGAACTGTGCTCATCCCCTTAAAAGAAAAACCCTCTCAATTCCACCAGTAAGCATCTAGAACTGCTATTATTGTGATATAAAAATTTATCACATTTTGATAATTTATCTTGTTTCATAGTCTTTCGTATTTCTCCCACTCCTGTTCCGACATCTCTTATACTCTCTCTCTCTCTCTCTCTCCTTTGTTCCCTTTTTTTTTCTCTCTCCCAACTCTCTACACTTGCATTTAATTTGATACACGAATACAATTTTCAATTTTATATAAAAGGATAATACACTCTGAAAATGCACAAATATTTTTAATCATGATTGTTGTCTCAACACTTTCACTTTTCATAAGCTTTCTTTACTTCGAGGGACCCACATTCTACAAGCTCTGCTTTTCAGTGGATCCCTCCATTTCCACAGGTTTAACTTAAAACAATAAAAAAAGAACTATTATACTGGATGTTTATGTATATTTTATAACCTCAAACCATGTAAAATGTGTTATATTATTGAATATCGAATTGTATAATTGATTTTTGTCAAAATCAAAAGTTATGTTCTGTTCTGTTGGAAATGAGAATAAAACTGAAACTGAAACTGAAACTTTGCTTCTGAATCATGTATTCAGGCGTACCCGCTACAAGCGTGTGCTTTATATTGGGATCGCGCCTTCTTCCTTGTATTGCGAGTTCTTGATTATATTCATACTATTTTATATTATGAATGTAAATTGTACTATTTGAACAGGTGTTGAATGTTGGCAAAATCAATGGAATAAAATAAATTGGATTATTAAATTAATCTGGATGAACTGAATTATCTGGTCAGTAACTTCCTTTCGTGTTTCATGCCCAAATCCAGAAAATATAAGCAAAAACATCTAAAAATGTGGTACTAAAGTAATAACAGGTATTTATTTCATATCAAGTTCATAATGATTATACAAAGCCAAATTACGTTGCATAATTGTCTATTCATTAGGCATGCTAAAAGAAATTACGATATTGGCCAATTCAAAGATGTTTTAAGCAAGAGGGAGAGAACAAAAAGGACCGAAGTTTACATAATTATTTGTATAAATGCATGGGTGTGTATGCGTTAATTGTATGATAAACATGAGATTTGCATTTATATAAGGCGCTAAAGTTGTATAATATCATTGTGGTAATGCATGAATTGTATTAAACAGATATATAACTGATAGTGATTAATGAAAATATTTTAAATGTTACATTTCAACACGGCAACTGAAACTTCTTATAAAAGAAAGCATCGAACATACAATGACAAATGACTGTTCATTGAATTAAGTTAACCACCTTTTCACTTCAAATAGTTGATAAAACGGTGACAAAAATGATTGTGTTTTATTTATATTTACAAAATTATGACAGCAAATATTCATGAAAATATCCATGTATTTTTAAATGTTTAATTTAAGTCATTAAGTGTGATGCTACAACATCAAAACATATAGCGTAAAATAGGAAGATACCTTGGATTTTATTTTACTAGCGTTGCAAATGCTAGTGTATAGTGATGATATATCATTACAGTATATGCAATAAATTTGACCATAAGAATCGGGTTTCATGTCAATAGTTTTACAAAATCATTGGTCCACAAAATCATCCTAGTGCTTTGCTACGTATTGTATTTGATGCATTGCTTTAAGCAGTTGGAGTTACAGTAAAATCAATAACAACAATTCGACGCAATGAACATACATGTATATCTAACAAAAAATCAGAACTGAAATATATCAATTGCATAAAATATACAATCTGATTACACATTAAATATTTTATACATATCGGCAAAGCAGAGCATAACCTAATTTAATCATTCAAACCACGGTTAAGCCTATTTTGTCACAATATGTACACGCGCAATTGATCGGATTACTCACAAATAAAATGCTAAAATAACACTTTGATGATAATGTATAGTGAATAGATCTAAACACATTGAAATATATACAAAACTCATGTCGTCCATGCATCACAAATATGTGCAATAATCAGTGCATCTACATATGAAAACACAAATTCAATGTCGCATTACGTAATGTCATCTTGACACTGTCTGTTTATGCATAAGATGATTATTACTGATATTTTTTTGAAAATATTTACAATATTTACACATGCAACACTTTTCCTCAAACCATAATCAAGCCCCGATCAATTAATGTCAAATAGATTTCATTATATTTTCCTTAACCACCTTTTTATTCAAATGGTTGAAATTAGTTTACATAAATACGTTTTTCCATTGTGTTAAAGGACAGTGAAGACTCGGGAGAATATATATTTTAATTAAGAATATTATAGCTGTTCGCTAAGTCAATTCGAAAGCTTAAATAGTTAATTCCAAAATTATCCTAGTGCTTTGCTACGCATTGTATTTGATGCATTGCTTTAAGCAGTTGGAGTTACAGTAAAATCCAGAATAGCACTTCCGAAGCAATTATGTTTATCTAACAAAGTATCAGAACGGAAATATATCAATCTGTATACAATATACAATCGGATTATACATTTAGTGTTTTTATACATATCGGCAAAGCAGATGATAACCTGATTTAATCATTCAAACCACTATTAAAGTCTATTTTGTCACAATATGTACACGCCGAATTGATCGGAATACTCTTGAATAAAATGCTAAAATAACACTTCGATGCGTTACAAATATGTGCAATAATTAGTATATCTACATATGAAAGCACAAATTCAATGTTGTTTAAAGGAAAGTGATACGTAATGTCATCTTGAAACTGTCTGTTTATGCATATTTGATTATTACTGATATATTTTTGAAAGTATTTACAATATTTACATTATGCAACCCTACTCCTGAAACCATATTCAAGCATCGACCAATATGGATTTCATTTCGTCCTTAACCACCTTTTCATTCAAATGGTGGAAATTGGATTATACAAATAATTTTCGCCCTTGTGTTATTTCAAATTAAGGACTATGAAGACTCAGGAGAATATAAATTTTAAGTATAAGTATTCATGCACCTTGGATTGTAAATATTCGTTTTATACATTATATACAGTGCGCCTCAACCCCCCCCCCCCCAAAAAAAAGTATCATTGTGACCACAATATGTAGTATGACAGCAGTTTTCTGCTTTTCTGAAAGTGGAAATATCATCCTTTCAATAAATGATACCTTGATGGTATTAATCCATGCGCGCTTCACCAAACGAAATTGATTTGAAAATGGCATGAAAAATATACAATGCGTCTCATAAAACAAAACAAAGCCCTGAAACAAAGTATCATTGTGACCACAGTATGTAATCTATGACATCAGTTTTCTGCTTTCCTTAAAGCGTAAATATTATATTTTCAAATGATACCTTGATAATATTAATCCATTCACGCTTCATCGAGCGAGATTGTTTTGAAAATGACATGTAAAAATCAATTTGTGTCAGGTTTTGTCAAAACTTTCTAAACGTTCTTATCACATGCGAACATGACGTATTAAAGGGAAATATCAGGTTCAAAGCCAGGCTCACAGGAAGCGTTATTTTGATTGCGTCATTAGAGCTAATCGAACCTGTGAAGGCAATTCACCCATTTGCTTGCTAATAAAAGTATTGTTTGAACTCTTAATTTTGCAATCACTTTTAAAAAGATATCACACTTTTATGACGCAAAAAAGACCAGTCCTAATAAAATAATTTGTATACATGCATGGATGTGTATGTTTTATGATATACAGAATCAGATTCGTATTTATATAAGAGTTAAATTTGTATATATTATTGAATGGCTTGTATCAAAGAAATATATAACTAAGATTGATTAATGACAATATTTCAAATATTTACACATTTCCACATAGCAACTGGAAAACCTTACAGAAATAATCGTGTCTTATTTATATTTACAGAAATATGGCATTTTAATATTCGTCAAAATATCCATGTATTTATGAATATTTAATGCAAGACGCAATGTGGTACCATGACATCAAAACATATAGCATAAAATATGAAAGTACCTGGGATTTCATTTATCTAGCAATGCTAGTGTACAGTTCCAGAATCCCATATAAATTTAGTATTTTGATACATATCGTCCAAGCAGAGGATAATTTAGTCATTCAAACCACCTGTAGGGTCTATTTTGTCACAATATGTCAACGTGGAATCAATCGGATTACTTATGAATAAAACGCTAAAATAACACTTAGATGACACTGTTGTGAATTAATCTAAACACATTGAAATATACAAAACTCAGGTCACCATACGTCACAACTATGTACAATAATCAGCATATCTACATATGAAAACACATATTTAATGTCGCTTTACAATATTCCTAATGAGTTAGCTTTTATGAAATGTCAACTGCTCTGTTTAACGGAAGTAATGTCATATTGGCACTGTCTGTTTATGCAAAACATGATTATAACTCAGATTTTTTTTTAATATTTACAATATTTACATATGCAAAATACAAAAATCCATGCGTCAGATTTTTTGTTAAAAGTGCGAACATGATGTATTTTATTAGGTTTAAAGCCAGGCTCATTTCGTCATTAGCGCTAATCGAGCCTGAGAAGGCAATTCACCCATTCGCCAGTTTATAAAAGTATTGCGTGCACTCTTCATTTTGCAATCACTTTTAAAAAGATATCACACGTTCATGACGCGCAAAAGACCGTACCAGTCACCGACATATCTACATAAACGCATGGACCACTATATGTTTTATGATATGCAGAATCAGATTCGTATTTATATAAGAGGCTAAAGTTGTATAATGCCATTGTGGTATTGTATATGTAAAGATATATAACCGATATTGACAAAAGAAAATACTGTCTTGATAAGAAGTTCAGTTGGTATGTTTAAATGTCATTTAAACATAGCAACTGAACCTCTTATCAACACAATACATTGAACATACAATGACAAATGACTTTTCATTGAATTAGGTTAACCACTTTTTAACGTCAAACAGTTGATAAACCGTTAGAGAAATGAATGTGTCTTATTTATATTTACAACAATTATGGCATTAAATATTCATGAAAATATTCATGTATTTATAAATGTTTAATGCTTGTGTACAGTGATGATATATGACGACAGTATATGCAATAAATTTGACCATCAGAATCAGGTTTCATGTCAATAGTTTTGAAAAATCCTTGGTCCACCCCCTGGTCTATATATGTATAGGGGACGGATTCCGAGCTGTTCGCTATGGGTCCATTCGAAAGCTTAAATAGGTCATTCCAAAATGTTTATATAATTATAGTGCTTTGCTACGGATTGATCATCTGATGCATTATATTTAAGCAGATTAAAATCCAGAATAGCACTTCCAACGCAATGAATATACATATATATTATATTACTATTTCCGATCATAGGGGGAATCCTAACAATGCGGTTTATTCCGTCACAATAAAATTTGGGCGTTACGGGGAATTTTAACAATAGGCTGAGATCATAGGATTCCCCCTATGGCTGCGAATAGAGTTATATATATACATATATATATATATATATATATTAGAACAGAAATATACCAATTTGTATGAAATATACAATCCCATATAAATTTAGTATTTTGATACATATCGTCCAAGCGGAGGTCTATTTTGTCACAATATGTCAACGCGGATGCAATCGGATTACTTATGAATAAAACGCTAAAATGACACTGTAGTGAATTCATCTAAACATATTGAAATATACAAAACTCAGGTCACCATACGTCACAACTATATATGAAAACACAAATTTAATGTCGCATTACAATATTCCTAATGAGTTAGCTTTTATGAAATGTCAACTGCTCTGTTTAACAGAAGTAATGTCATATTGACAATGTCTGTTTATGCAAAACATGGTTATAACAGAATTTTTTGAAAATATTTACAATATTTATACATGCAACCCTAGCCCTGAAATCAAGTATCAAACATGAGCGTATACCAATTCCAAAGCAGCAATATTGTTAACATTCATCTTTTAACTTCACTCTCTATATACAAGTCGTAAAACTTCTTTTATTTACAAAGTAAAGCCGGCATATATGACAGAATGTACTCTAATATAATTGTAGACCTACCTAAATTAGAACACATGACACAGCATGCTATTAATCATATAGCATGCTTTGTTTCAAATGTTAGACATGCGAGTTCCAAAAGGATCATTTACAGACTTTGATTTTTAGAAATGTTATAGCCATTTGCATATGCCAGATGTTCAGCGCAATTCCTTTCATAATTGAAATCATTAATTCTTTAAGACAGTCGTACTACAGGCAATGACAGGAACATCGGCTATGAATGGAGTTGGGACTTCAAGATTGTTGCTGAAAAAAATAACACGTAGACTAAGAACTGATTGAACTAAAGAGAGTCTCCCTGAATGCACGTACGTATTAGGCATATCACCTGTAAGATATAGGCATATAGGCGGATGATGAGCATATCCATGACGAGATTACTTCCTAGCCTCAAATGATCGTCTGATTTCTGCAAACTTCCTCTTGGAGGTGCTACTTACTGATATTTCAGATAAGATAAAGGGAGGACAAAGGAAAAGAAAGCACATTAATTCGAATGTTTTACAGGCCTCTCATTTGAATCTCAATCGGTTCCAGCGGGTTAGCAAAACGCAGGTTAGTCCCATCTATTGAATATCCAAACTTACAACCATTTCAAATCTAAAACTGGAAAACCCAAACAACTTAAGCTTTGCTTATGGATAGGATAAATACTATTTGCAACTATTCTTAAGTTATCGCTCTCATAGAGAAACCTTATAAAAGTAACCAGAAGTCGCTCTACTTTGTTCTCATTTTGATTTAGTATTTAATAATGATAAACTTCATATTCTTTTAAATAAATATATGTTAGTGGCTTGTGCCGTTTGGCTCTACTTTCAATTTCTTACTTAAATTGCATCGCTTACATATTTTCCCTTAATATATTACGGCAATGGGCAGCATCCCGTAATTACGAATTTATCTACATACACATAGCAGTAAAGTGAGAAATTAAATACATGTACTTACGTTCATGTAGGATGACCTTAGCTGTATGACCTAACCCAGCATTTTCCAGCGCTACATGAAGTTCCTCTACCTGATCACTCAGTCGAACACGTCGTCTCCAGTCACGGAGCATCTCACTGAAGCCTGATCGTGAGACACTATCAAAGGACACGTCTGGTCGGTCGAGGTATTTCTCTACAGTTGAATACGAGAATCCAAGCTGGTAACCGAGAGATTTCACATCCTTTAGTGTATGGAGAACATCTGTCAAGATCTCTAGAAGATTGTCGGATACATACTGCAATCTCCCTTGCCTGCAGGAAAGAACATGTATATTATTTTAATAGTCCAACCAAAAAAAAAAAGTCTTGAAAATGAATCGAATAACATGGCATATGTAAGCAATTGCTTCCTTATTTTGATGTGTTAGTCTTTATAATAGCTGAATAGGAATATTAAAACCTTGCAATGAAATAGAATACAAGTTGTTAAAGGATGGTCTGCTTCCTTGTAACATGTAGCAAATTTTATATCACTCTCAACCCAAACTCAATACAGAAAGAGTCGAATGAAAAAATAAGATCTTGTCGATTTACCGTCCGGTCATTAGAAAATGCCAATGACCGGTCATTGATACTTGTGACCAGTTACGCGATGGGGAAAATAGGTGGGTGACAAGAATGGGCGATACATTCATCATATTCGTTTACTTACGAATCCGAGTAATCGACTCCATAATCTGGTTCAACTGCACCAATCGGAATGAAAAGATACAATATGAATGAAGCGTTTAATTGTTTTATTCATAATTTATATGTATACAACATAAAATACATCTTAAGAGAGAAAATAAATAACTGTTAATCATAATTCAATAGTTTTACTTTGAACATATTTTTTTCTTTTATATAAAAACTCCATCAATATTTCTTTCCGTTAAATTTCATTCAAGAAAGATATGTTACTATGTGCTTTTGTTGATAATTTAAAACTCATTGAAATAATTTCTCACTGAGCGCTGTTTTAACAAAATGAGTTATGTAGGCTCCTTGAGAAAACTACCTACATAAATGAAGTGTACACGAAATATCCGATTCCCCATACTACAGGCTTACCTTCTACTGAGATGGTGAACTCTCTTTCTGCAAGCGTTGATGAGCCTTGTAGTATGGCAAGGTGGACACTCTTCTTTCCAGTCTCTTCAGGAGAGAACTCAAGCTCGAAGTTCAGAGGGCTGCATTTTCCTTTTTGTAGACTTTTGATAAGCACCTTGGTTCGATGTTCCAGGAATATAAAATATTTTTTTAAACAAGTGATAATATATACATATGTAGGGTGTGGGGTGCGTTTGGGTGCGTGTGTTTGTGGGTGTGTGTGCGTTTGTGCGTGCGTGTATCTGCGAGTGCGTTATTATATAAGCAGGGTTTCATATCCTTGGAGAGCCTTTTGTATTATTGCTTTGCACGAGAGTCTGAATTAATTGTTGATGAAATACTTAACTAACTTTATGGAATTCGACCCCATTTTCCGCATGCCCTTTTCAGCTCTTTAGTTAGATTCTTAATTTTTGCCAACAAAATCATATGTGTTGATGTTATGTATTGCCAAATAAATTAAGCCTGCAATTAAGCTTGAATCAAGCAATGTGTAGAATATTCCATAAACTACTGAATTAATTTTAACAGTAGAAATGTAATTAAGAAAGATTTGCTGGAGAAACTACATATATATGTTTCACTATGTTGGTTTTATTAGGTCAATAATGATTCGGGCTTTTTTTTAAAATTGTTTTCTTTGCAATACAGTCATTTTTGTTTAATGTGCACACTACATTGTTATTTGTTAATCATTGAACCGATATGAATCATACATGCTTATATTGAAACGGAAGTATGAAGAAAAATTAGAATAAGAATAAAAAACAGTTTATTTCAAGACCAAAAGATTTAGGCCAAAATTTGTGTAGTTCCAAATGCCCATCTAGGTGCAGAGCCCTGACATTTAAGAATATGTCATATTGCTAATCTACCATAACTCAATAGAACTTTCAAACATAGAATATACAGGAATATTCACCATTCCTTGGGTGCTTTTCGATCCGTCATCGAAGCAAATCTTTAGGTCCCTTGCTTCTGTTTCTACGGAGAACCTCAGGTTCTTCATTACCTGGCAATAGGGTACAGGCGAATTCTGCTCGTTCCGCGTTATAGCCTGGGTTATGAAAAATATAACTCAGAGCTAAGTACTGAACATGAATAAAATATTTGGGGGATTAACGTCATTCATCGAATTTACAAACCCAATTGATCTATTTCAATTAGGAATTTAGGATACATAACAAGAAAACAACGATATGAAAGAAATTAAACGGTTAAAAAGAATATATGTCCGTTTTACTTGTTACGTTAATGCATGTACTAATATCCAGTGGTTGAATGCTCCAACACTCTACCAAAGTTCCATTTTCACATTGGGAAAGTAAATGAGGCCATAAAAATCATTTCAGCTCCAAAACATGCAAAACAATCACACAGCAGCACGACATTCATTAATGGTCATGCACTGACCCTCAGTCTCACACACAAAATAAAGTGTGTTTTTTTCTTGGTGTACTCTGGTGAATCAAAGATTATCAGTTCTTAATTATGCTAAATTCATACATTCTTTAATAATAAGCGATTAGAAATCAAGGCATCTGGACCATTTCTTGAGTAATTTTATCATCTCATTAGACAATAGAACCAAAATTTCACTTCGAACTTGGTTTTATTGATACAACATGTGTTGGAAATTACACTCCTAATATATTTTTTATTTCTCCAACAACTTACTAATCGGGCTCCCTCTGTAAATAATTGCAAAATGTTAAGGAAGTACATGAACCCGCATAATACAAATTATGGTCTGTACATATTATACTGAATGATGTCCGCAAAGAATGGATCTAGTTGATATGTTGCATAAATACCTCTACATAGTTCTTATATGGATGAAGTATGTAGACATGCAGAGTTGGTTTCTGTGCAGGAGGCATGAAGAGAGGCCGGAAGACTACACATCTGAACTGGACTCTTGGAAGATCAGTCGTGCACACAGCCCAGACTTGCAGATAACGTGTACAAAACTTGATCTTATCATTACAGATATGGAACCCTTGTGACGTGCGCGGAGACAGGTTCCTGCGACCGAATGTTCCTTTGGAATAAATAGAAGATAGCATGGTAATGAATAAAAAGGCACGGTTTTCATCATTTGTGTAAGAAATTAGATTTCGACTCAGTTTACGCCTAATTAATTTTCATTCAAATTGCGTTCGTCGAGTTTAAGTCATTGGCCACAAATGCACTTGACGATAGTTATCACAAATGGTTAATTAAGAATGTGATCAAAATGCATTAGCCATTCAATATGATCAAATTTCATTCGTTAAAAACGATCTAAAGGTCATAGGAATACTGTTGCTTTTTTAGAATAATTTCACGACCTTTTATCGTTAAACCATTTACATTCCAGTTACAAGTTATAAAGATGCAAAAGAGCATATAACAAAAGATTACATTATTTGTACCTGGCCCTGTCTTTGTGTATAGGACGACAATAGAGTCATCTTCATGTCCAAGATCGTCGGTGCAGTGTGGAAGAACTACCGTGGCTGGCTTGAGTAGTTCCTGTGCAAGAGAACATTCTATAACCGGAGAAATGAGTACCTCATCCTCCTGTAGGGGCATCCTAGGAGTATCCTGAGTTGGTACCAGAAGAGTCACCACTGATCTCATTCCTTTCGGTATAGCTCCTTCAGGAATGGATACAGTGACACCAAGTTCATCCAAGTTTAGTTCACCACCCTTGTGATCAACGATGCCATGCGAGATGAGGGGTGTATAGCTTGGTTGGCCTATCAAGGCTGTGATTGGTAACAAGAAAACCGGCTACACTAGTCAACAAGTGTTTTTTTTTTAATCTGCCTCTTAACTAGCCTTTTCTTACTGATTTTTACATGCTGAATTTAAATATAACAATGAAAATTAATGCTTGGCTCAGGATTCCAAGTAATTTAAATTGTATTTTATGTGTAATATAATTATATGGGCCTCATTTGTCTATGGCTTCTACCACCGATGTGCGTTAACCCTAAAAGGGCCGGGATATTTTGGCTATGCCACAGCCGGGATTGCGCCGAAAATCGGCACGCACGTCGTCCACAACGTAATCTCCAAAACTGTATAGTTAAATGCTCCGAAAAATGTTCACATTAATTAATTATGCAAATTTATGCATGAAATCAAAATTTTGCTCTAAATCATTAAATAAAGCTCGAAATATGCTAATTTTTGGTCTAGACACTCTTACCAGTATTCTTAGCAAATATACTTGAAAAAAATTCGGTATTAAAATTGATTTCTTATGTATTTTATACCTTGTGTTTGTTTTTTGGATGAAATTTGTCGGGGACACTTTCGCAAACATAAACAGCATAAAATAAATTAATTTCAATCAGCAAATGTAAAAATATTAATAGATTTCTCAATTTTGGCGGAAATCACATTTTGTATTGAAGTTGTACATGAAATCACGTTTTTTAAAGCAATTTTCGGTCTGACGTGCAAGTACGAAATATTGCGTAACTTCGGAACCGCATGCCCGGACATCGCAAATTTGGTCTCATAAGATGCATGAGATTCGAAAGAAAAAAATCATGAAACGCCGCGGCGACTGCTTTGTGCGTTGCAGACATATCGCGAGAAACGTTTGGGGTGGACCGGCCCTTTTAGGGTTAATACACATGCACTCCCTCGGTTTGCCCCTCCATGGAAAAACAATTATACACGTGGAAAATATCAGTTATCCGAAGGAGAATTGACTTTGGGCAAAATTGTGTTGAATTCCCACCATATTATTTTTTGCTTCTCAGTAGCGTTTTGATATGACAATAACCTTGTGCTATTTCAGCTGCTGCATCATTGAATCGAAACGCCTGAGCAACTTCAAGAAGCCTCTCCCTTGTTCCACCTTGACGTACCCATTCATCAAGCATCTTCAGAGCGATACGGCGGATCATGTGAGGAGAGAAGGTCAAGGATGTGCTCATAATCTGCCAGACGTCAGATGGTCCAAAATTTAGGTGATGACACAGTTTCGTTAGGTCTTTCTTTGAAGAAATCTGTGTGGAGATTTTCTCAAGACCTGCGGACATGAAAAAATGCTTTAAATATGAAGATGAATGATCCAGAGTAAGTACACTTGTGGAAATAGATAGCGCCCAAGGCTACATTATTTTGCATGAACTGTAAACCATTGACGGATGTGATGACAAGAATCCCCCCCCCCCCAAAAAAAAAAAAAAAAAAAAAAAAAATTGTGGTTATGTCTAAAGCGCATAGAGATGACTGAATATGATGCGCTATATAAGCTTTATATTATTATTATTATCTTTTGTAGATTAATTCTTACCAACTGCAATTCTTTTGTACACCCTATGATATTATCACAATGAATTGGACACATACTTAATTTGTTAACATGAAAACAAAAATTCAGATCAATAATGTGATTTCCATCATAATGCATGAAACTAAAACACAAAAGTTTCATCATTAAATTAAATGATGATTAGTTATTCATAAGTCATCGATCCGTTTGGGAAGGTCATTTAAATATGAGAAACTGAAAACAAATTGAGATGCGACTTCGACAGGGAAATTTTTGAATAAAATTATATTTTCTCATCAACACAAAATAAGTTTCAGCTGTTGATTCTAACCAACCTCTTTCGACATCGTGGATGTTGTACTCCAAGAGAAGTTGAGCAAATCGATCTTCTCTTTCTTCCTCTTTCAACCCTTTCCACCAACTCTCTAGGAGCTCTGGAACGATCTTATGCAGAGCTGAGGAACTGGGTAGATTGATGAATCCAACAGTGACGTCATTATTCAAATGAAGCGCCTTTCCAAGTGCCCATGCCAATGACAAACTTTTCACTGGAAGAGCGACACTGCAAAGTTCCTCTGTGCTTGGTGTACCTCCACATTGGTCGCCGTCTTTATTAGCTTTACTTTGGTCTACATGACAATGATAACAAGGTAAGAAACCATCTAAAACGCACATTCATTGTACTCTCGCAGTAACCCCCTGAATTTGAACTAACCTTCATCAATGACATGCACTAGCATTGGATCACACAAAAGTAAATGTATCAGTCCTAACCATAGAATAGTGCAATGCAAATTTGATCTACCTGCTTCTGATGTTTTGATGAATTCCATATCTTCAGGCTCTGTAGGCTCGCTGGGTTTGGCTCTTATCACAGGCTTTGCAGAAGAGGTCACACTTTGGCTTTTGTCTGAGGAAAAGGATGATAAAAGTTTGGTACAATAGTTGCGAGTTTTGAGGACTTAGTTTCGAGGTATCCATTTCGCTTGAATGTTAAACGTCATGGGCGGAGAGCGAGCCATCTAACTGCAAATAACGGGAATACATTGTTGCTATGAACAGAATTATCAACTGTCGCTTAAAGGTACACCACATGATTTAAAGCATGCAATTTCTCAGCACCATGACAGACTTAACCCGTATAACGCCATCTTGAATATCAATATATTTATAACACCTTTCATCAGAAAATATAATCAATTATACATCATCCTTGAATAATAGAGTAATAATAAGTAATAATAAAGAGGATAATTACTTATATTCTCCGTAGGCTTTGTCCTAGATGCCGAACAGACGGACTTCCAAACGCATTTCAACGTTTCCGTCGCTCTTGTCCCTGAAGTTTGAGATGCTTTCCACTGTGAAAGCATTTGGATGTTAGCGTCTTTCCTGTTTGGTGAAGTCCGATGTTTGATGTGGTCAAGCTCTGTTCGAGTAAATCCGAGCCTCCTACCAATATCAGTGAAGTCCGCTCCTTTGATACGACTAGCCAACATAACCAAAGTCTGGTCAGAAATTTCGCTGCGTAATAAAAGAGAAAAGGGGTGTTTATTGAGAAAATATTGAATTTCCACTTTACTATTATTTGCAAAGTCTCTTTCACTCTTTTCTTTTTTCTTTTTTTTTTGTTTTGTTTCTTCAATTTCTTTTCGTAAATCAGTTCACATAAAGAATTGTTTAAAAAATATGATATATTTTAAAGATGACCTCATACCCCAGAGTAGTAAATATTAGGATTGATTCAAAGATTTAGGATATAATCGTATTTCACTGTTAAGAGAACAAAATATATATTCTTACTCCGCTGAAGAAACGTCTGGAGAACGTTGATCATGCATAAAGGGCGCCAATGTTGCATTAAAGAGAGAAAAATACAAAAATTAATACAAAGATCTCACTTGTTTAATTTCAGTTTTTGACATGTAATTCCAACCTAGGCTCCGAATTAAACAATTTATATAATATATACATATATATATATATACAATGCGAAAGGAAATGAGAGAATAATGGTTGCGTAACTTAAATCAAAGTTCCCCCAGAGCTGTCCTCCCTTTTTGAAATTTTTTGCAAAGGCTGAAAAAATGTCTCCGCCGGGAATGGAACCCGGGTCGTTGGCTTAGAACGCCAATGCCTTAACCACTAGACCACGGAGACGGGTTAGTGGTTTCGGCGACACCAGATTCAATTGACCGACAGATTGACAAATTTTCAACCTTATCAATTAATTCCGTTGTCGGGGGCAGGTAAGTTTGAACAAAGACAAGCCGCGTGCCTCAGCTGGATCCAAGCAAATGCTTTGAGATACATGTATACATTAGAATAATTATTAACAATATTGTGAGGAAATAACATATATATATTTATATACCTTTAATATATATTTGCTCAATATCTATCCCCTATTCTTAATTATTAAAATTATCAAACGGAACTTCAAAATTGTTTAAGTATAATCATTTTTTAAGAAAAAGAATTCTATTCTACCAGAATTAGGTGCAGGTAATGGCCTAAGTAAGATTTCGATTAATCAATATAAATCTATGTAAATCCGTTCAAACTGAACTCGGATAACATTATTCAAAATTGCAAAATTCGCCAACTACAACGAATGATAAATAGTAAACCTGTCACATCCATTTGTTCCGTTTCTGTTTCCGCAGACTTCACTATCGAAAGAAGCAACTCCTTAATGTTTTGGCCTGGTGATTGCCTCTTTTTCCATTGTATCAGCACGTCATAGATGGCTTGTTTTCTGTCTTTGAATCTTTGATACTCTATTGCATCTAACTGTTGTATCCGGAAACCAAGCGCAACTCCCAAATCATAGAAGTCATCTATCGAAAGATTTTCAGCAATTTTGTTGACGTCAACATCGGGGAGATCATTACGAGGGACTCCTTCGATTTCTCTGTAACAAAAGTAACTGCTCCTTTATCTTATATGCTATGCAATCTTAAAAAAACAACTGCAGAACTTAATTATTGTTTAAGTTCCACTTAAATTGAAAGGAAAAGACGATGTTAAACAATATGATTGCGTTCTACATTCTACATCGTATCTTATTTAACACCCTATTAAAACATGTGCTTTAAAATACAGGACTATTCTGGCAATTATCCTATAGTAAACATAACACAGACTGATATAGAGAGATTGATCACATGCTTACCGAATAACAGGAGAAAATTCAGGACTCTTGATTTCATCTGCAATCATAAACGATAAAAATTATAGAAACAAAAAACACGAAGAACGGTTTTTATTGAAATGCTATTTTTTGTCATATATAAATAAAATTTCCAAGAAAACGATTCAAACAGATCAAAATAATACAATATCGGTAAATTTTAGGGATCCACTCGCTATTCATAAGGACCGCTATTCATAGAAAACCGCTATTCATTTAACACGCGTTATGAATATCGGTCCTTATGAATAGTTATGAATAATGGTCCTTATGAATGGAGGTCCTTATGAATAGCGAGGTAATTTGTCTATGGTTTGCTCGCTATTTAGAAGGACCGCTATTCATACAAAACCGCTATTCATTTAGTCACGCGTTATGGATAGCGGTCCGTATGAATAAGTGGTCCTTATGAATAGCGGTCCCTACGACTAGCGAGGTTACCCCGAATTGGATATCTATCATTTTGCTTCAGCATTATAAATGACCTATTTGAACCACTTGGATATTTCTGAGGAATTGATATCATTTCTTATCCAAAACCTGAAAATTAATGGCTTTCATTATCTACTTGAAAATTCATATTTTATATCAAATTCATATCTATGTTTAAGTCCCACGTAATGTGTTAAATAAAAAGTTTTAGACTTGAAAGTAGAAGAGTATTGCTACAAATACCATGAACGGAAATGTCAATGTTCAATGATAAGAAATTCGCTACAAAAACACAAACTTTTCATTACAGTCCTTCTCTTTTCAGTGCAACACTGGAGTGACTCCGGGACTTTCAGAAAGAGCAAACTTTCCGACGATACGTGTATTGTTTATACAATGTTTCTCTCTCTCTGTCTCACGCTATACCAATTTTAAAGGGGGGCTGTTGCCTTTTCAGTTTTTACTCCCCCTAAGCTCTCTTCAAAAGTAATAAACTAGACAAACCTTCGTATCTGAAGACGAATGCTATTGATCGAGACGCTCCTTGGTCCCCAGCTTGTGTTATCATGATGGCAATCACTTGGAATTGTGTATCACCCTCACTCGGAGGCACTGCTAGAACTATGTTATGTTTCAATCGGCTGTGAATTTCCTTTAGAGAAAGTAACTTTTCGACGAGAAAAGGAAAAACAAAGCAAGTCATTATTATGGAAAAGGCCGTAAATTCATGTAAAACAATAATTCAAGTTTTAGTCAGTTTGAGGTACCGACAAATAACAAGAAAGGGAGATTATAGTATGAAATTTGTAGTGTACTTTCTTATTCGTTCATAGTCAAAACATTAATTATTGTGATAGGAGACAAACAGCAAGATGTTTTTATTACCTTAGTGTCAACAATGTTCCCCTCGTATTCACGAGCCACTGTTACGTCACCCGTGTGAGAAACGACTCTGAATGGAACAGACTTATGGGCGTTGCGATAAGACTTCTGCTTCTCCTCATTTAGTATTTCCTGTATAGGTATTAAGTATTTAACGTAGGGAAAAATAATTATGATTCCAAAATATCATAATACACAGTTTAATTTACTTAAGATATATGACAGGCATACGAGGGGAGGGGACAGCGCCCCCCCCCCCCCCCCCATTTCCAAGTCAACCGTCATAGTCGGAGAGCGAGATGCTCGAAGATGTATTTGTTATATCTCATTTAGTGTATTTTCACAAGAATTGAAATACCACGTTTACCAAAATAAACTGCTCTTATTATGCTTGCATCGCTCTCTTGCAGAATGTAGAAACTGGAAAGTTCATATTCGAGCACGAGACGTCAGCCCCTTGATAAAAATGGACCGGTATTTCTATGAACATAATAAACTTTTCAGTGAAACTTCTAGACGTTTTTTTTTTCATGATGCAGTTGCCTGACCAATTCTCAAACACTAACCGCTTCAATCCCAGGAACATCCGCATGCACGTGAAGGTGAATCTCTATCTCTCTGCCTCTTTCTATCATGTCTGGTATGTATGGAGTACACATGAGTTGGTGTCGTACTACATGTTGCTCCAGAGGGATAAGAACCCACCACACAGCACAGTGATCAATGATGAGTTCAAGATGACTCTTGTGTATTCTGCAATGTGGTGGTTCGTCTGGTGAGGTGGATGATCTCTTTCGTGATGTTCTTGGTAGATCTAGTGTTAGTTGGTTAATATTACAGATTTACGACATTTCATTATATTTTCGATACCTCTTAGAGACAAAGTTTAAACGTGTTCAAGAAGCCGTCCTTTGAAACAACCCGATCCACCGATTACCACCCCCTCCCACCTCCTAACATCGCCACGACCAAATAGTAAATTAAAAGTGATTAAGTTTATATTTCGAGCAACAATGGTTTAAACAAACTAGAAGGAATTCGACACATTGACTCACCCTTGGTAGCATCCCATACATGGGAAATGATATCCGGCATCACTTGATCAGGGTTAAAGACCAAGGTGGAGTGTGGTATCCTGATCTTCACAGGTTGGTGGAAGATCATGTTTGGAGGGTCACATCTGATCCCATAGCAGGACACTGATTCATCGTCTTGGATATCAACACTGGGAGGGTCTTTGACAATAGAAATTGTGATCTTGCATGGGTCAACCTGTGTAACAGCCCCTGGTGGGATATTCACCCATATGCCATGATGTTTCAGTTCGAGCTCCTTGCCGTCGCATCCGACGTGATCAGAGACTGTGTTGACCACTGTTGATTTTTCTTCATCTGCCCACATACATAGAAAAGGGGATAAATATCACTAAAGGGGTATACACCTAAGGATGAATCGATGATCTTATGGTCAATATCGGAAACTTGTCGAACGTGGAATTGCTTAGTCTTTAAAAAGAAATGTGCTCATTTCCAAACCTAAAATCGGCCTGCGATTGTAAACCATACACTGTAAGATTTGCTTTTCTAGATTATGAGCCTGACAAAACCTTGGCTAAAATCACCATTTTGGAAATTGCTTCCTCGATAAATGACTGCCCTAAGACCAAGAATAATATGGAAACATGTACAATTGAGAACAACTGAATGTAAGCCAAGGTAAATGAATAAAATGAGATGCTAGTGTTATTTCATCTTACCGCGATAGATCCTGGTCAATTCCATAGACGATAACCTAACAATATGAAAAGACACAAGATGATGATTATTCTATCTCTATAGGTAGTATAAACTATCCCATCTTTGAGTTAACTTTAAGTACGAATGCAAATATTGTCACTTTATAAATTAATTTTACGATCACTGCGATAAGGGTATACCAATCTTAATCTACATGTATGCGAATCACACTATGGAGGGGTGGCGATATCTAATAGCTACACATTTGATTTTCTTTCACCAGATCTTTGCAAAGTTGACGAAGATTTCTGTCATGTTCTTACTGATCATTTAATTCTGAAAAATCCTCAATTAATGGTTGGATTTTTCCTTTCTAATTTAATGGAAATGTCATTTATGTACTGCGAAGCGGCATGACTCAGTCCTATTGAAAGCCGATTAAGCCTGTCATTAATTTTGTTCTCATCTGCTTTTATCGTCACTGCTAGCAATTCAGTTTCCATTTGACCAGTTTTCACCCTATGTCGGAAATTTATAATATGATCACTCTGTTGCTTTCAAAGTTACTCTTTCGCATCATAGGTGGTAACCCTGATAGCAGAAAGTGTTAAAAAATGACGTGATATTTACGTCGTGGTTTTCGTCTTTTTTACGTCCTGTAATTACGTCAATAAGACGACAACTTGCACCAACGCAAGACGTCAAGAGGACGTCTTATTTTGACGTCATCTCTACGTCTTGTACACTGTAAAAACTAAAGTGCTACTTTTAGGGGCATGTATAGTGACTGCACCTGAAATGTTGTTTATAGCACTTGTAGTGTGCTAATTTACCAGCAAAAAAAAATATGACCGTGGCGAGCCTCGAACCAGGTTCCGCTGATTGAGAGGCGCTGACGTTACCGATGGACTAACGAATACTTCTTGCAATCCAGTTTAGTCATGGGAGTCAAGTAGATAACATGAACTATGTGGTGTCGTAAATTCACTATGTAACAATATGATCTGCTCTAAATCGTACAATGTGAGTTAGTCTAGCGGTAATGCCAGCAATTCTCTATCAGCGGACCCTGGTTCGAAGCTCGCCCAAATCATTTTTTTTATGAATGTTTAGCAGTTTAAGGAGCCGGTCCAGCTCCCGTGAAAGTGCTGAAATAGCACGCCGTGTGCATTCAATAGCACTCTGAGTGCAGTCCCTATGCATGCCCTCAAAAAGTGCTATATACAGCACTTCAGTTTTTAAAGTGCACAGATGACGTCAAAATAAGACGTCCTCTTGACGTCTTGCGTTGGTGCAAGTTGTCGTCTTATTGACGTAATTACAGGACGTAAAAAAGACGAAAACCACGACGTAAATATCACGTATTTTTTACCACTTTCTGCTATCAGGGAAGTTGGTAACTGTGGAGAAAATGGTCCCGTTTTGGAGGCGGATGTGATATCGGATTTGGGTTTCCAAAGAATTTGTGTTATTAATGTTTGATTTTGGTAATTTTATCTCACCTTGACAATAGGAACGTTCGAAGAGAATCATCTCTGGCATAGTGGTGTGGTAGATTGCACTGATTATCTTTCACATCAGTTCTTGCGCCGTGGTCCAACAGATATACGACAAGTGCCTTCTCGGGGGTCAATTGGTTCTGAAATAAATCCACCAAGAGAACCACAGCAATTAAGTTAGACAAAACTTAGCGAAGTTCTTTTAATAAGCGTCATCACAATACACAATACACTCTAAAAACTGAAGTGCTAGTTTTAGCACCTCAAGATTTGGAGGCAGCACCTGTAAGGGCACGCATAGGGACTGCACAAATTGTGCTAAAGTAGCACTTGTACAAGTGCTATAATTCAACACCAGTCCAAGTGCTACTTTAAACACTTTAAGTGTAAGCCTTTTTACACTTCTGGTGCTAATAGACGCATGCAGTTTGCAAAACCACACTTCTAGTGCATTAAATAACCCATTTTAGAGCCCCCAAAACGGCACTACTAGTGCTAACACTTTTGCACCCAATATAGTACTATATTGGGTGCAAAAGTGTTAGCACTAGAAAAATTGGGGCTCTAAAATGGGTTATTTAATGCACAAAAAGTATGCACAAAATCACACCTGTAGTGCTGAAAACTTACCCTTCTATTATAGTCTGTTAAACAGCCCTACACTAAGGTCTAGATTTTATTTTTAGATTGATATGAACTGGTTGTATACATGATGATGTGGACTAAAACCATGGCATGTGGATTAAGTGGCAATTTCGGAGGTTTAATTGTTCCATTTCGGCACAATCGTGACGAAAAAAAAAAGCACACACACCGCCTTCCAAACTTCCCGGGCCCGGCCGGCGCGGTCGATCGCGCCCCAAGCCTGTCTGACCCCGCATGATCAACAATGTTCATGTCAACGACAACGCGTACCGTAGACGTTTGCTTTTCATCATGTTTCATATCCACCACCACAAAGATTAATGTAAATATCATATTATTTGATACCTTTATTCGCATGAAATTACAGAAGTTCTAAATTTAATGTCTTAAATTTTTACTTACCGCGCCATGCCTGTGCAGCAGATGATTGCTCTTACACTACAGTTGCGTAATACAGTAAGCGATTTCGTAATTGGCCCATGAGCAACTTTTCGCAAATTACCTTTCCCTTTTTTCGTTTGGATAGGCATCTTTTCAAAGAAAGATAATACGTAAGCTTGCCCGACATAGCAACCTACAGAATTCAAACTTCATGAATAAAGAAAGACATCGTAGACCAGGGCATCGTTTCATCAAACCGTCATAAGTACAAGTTCTCCGACATCCCATTAAAACACATGTTAATTTTAATACACGCGTTTCAATGGGATGTCGGCGAACTTGTACTTATGACCGTTTGATGAAACTCTGCCCAGGTGACTAGAATAGCACGTCAATGAACACTTGGGAAAGCGCATTGTTTGCAAGTTGGCTATCATTTGGCAGACTGTCAAATACCAACCATCAATGAACACTTTGTTGCTTTTCAGTTGATTTAATGAAAAGTATAATTAAATGAATATATGAATAATCATTACACTGTCGTTGCTTATCGCAGTGAATTTTAAACGAACATGCCAGTTTATGTCAAATGACCTTTATCTGCTCATGCGCAAATCCTAATTATTAGCACAGAATTGTGCAGGTGCTATCACGGGACGTTGGTCAGGAGTTGAAGTGTAAAACGACCGTCCTAACATTCAGCACTTACTTTTAGCACTCAAATTTCTGCACCTTATCATCTCCAAGACGCAAATGGCACGTGAGGTGTTAGAAATAGCATGTCAAGTGCAAACTTCCAATTAGCAATTTTTCAGCAATTCACTTTTTAGAGTGTACACAAACATAAAATATACACAAACATAAAATTCAATAAAACACCATACTAAATATTACATTTTCACTTAATCTAATAAACATTGTGCCTTATAAAATGATAAACAGTCTTGAAGAGAAAATTTGCAAGTTGGCAATTGTCGGGAAGGAAATTTATTTTTATTCTTTTTGTTAATGTACCAGACAAAGTATAAAATAGATTGTGACATGTAGGTTAATTAATTGCAAATTTATTCATTTATGCATAGCATTAAGGTTGTATGTCACTTGAAGCTTGTGCAAGCCATTTAGTTTGAATGACAGAGGTATTTCTAGCAGTCCTCTGTCTAGACGGTATTATGTTTATAGGTTTGAATAGGAATACCTGGTATTGTAATGTTTTCCGCTAAGACACATTTTAGGAAGTCGTTTATAGAAATAGAATTATTTAGTATTGTAATGCTTTCCGCTCATACAGATTTCCCTTAGTTAGGAAAGGGTATATATAAAGGATCAAATTAAATACTCGGGGAGAGGGAGAACGGAGCTAGATTTTTGAGAGAGAGAGAGCCGAGTTGACAAGTGAGAGTTCGAGTTAAAACGAGCACGAGGGATAGTTTTTTTTCACGTGTTAGTTCTTTGATAGAGGTGCGAGAGGAGAGAAGTGGAGTTCTTGAGGGGAGTGATTACGTTTCACGGGTGAACCCGACGCTGTGGCTAAAGGGTGCATCTTTTTGGCTTTTGTTTTGCTGTATCAAGTAGTTTGGTAAGCAGGAATTTGCTCTGTACATACTTTTCCTATTTAATACTAAGATCAGTACACTTTTGTATTATAGTATCTTATTTCTAAGCAGCATGTCCCGTGAACTCGGGTACAATGCCGAGGATGATTTAATGGATTTCTTGAATGTTAATAGTGATAAGCTTCTTGCTTCTCAGCCTGTAGCTAAGGAAAGATCTACTTTGTCTCGACTTATTAGTCAAGCTCAAAGTAAAGACTATAATGGAGGTAATAGTAATATTTGTAACATTAATCGTAAAAGGGACTTGTCTAATACGAGTAATGATGATTCCGATTCGGGTAGTGATGGCGATACTTTCAAGGTTGTTACCCACAAAAGAAAGAAAAGTACGGTCATTCCTAAGGATACGACTACTAGTACAACTGGCATAAAGAATATCATTATTAAATCAAGTGATGTCAATCTTGCACAGGTAAACCCACTCCATATTGCTAAATGTTTGAATGCGATTGGGCAAAGTTTTGTAAAAACAGTCAATAAAGTTAATGGTGGTATTGCAGTACAATGTTACACTGCCTCTCAGGCAGAGAGACTTAAACAAATAACGCAGTTGGGTAAGTGGACTGTATCCACAGAATATCCTAGTAGTGAAATTAAATGTAGAGGTGTGATTTCTGGTATTCCACTTGATGTAGATGTAGAAGAGTTGGTGCAGGCATGTAAGAAGGACGGGGTAGTGGAGGCTAAGAGATTAACGAGAAAACAAAATGGCAAGGTTGAACCATCCTTGGCGGTATGCATTACATTTATGAGGAAGAATATTCCTGATGATTTGTGTGTTGGATATCAAATATATAAAGTTAGACCATATATTCCGCCAGTTATTCGATGTTTTAAATGTCAAAGGCTTGGACACATTGCCAGTAGTTGTAAAAGATTTCAGAGATGTGTTAGATGTGGTGGCCAACATGAGTTTAAGGATTGTAAAAGTAAGGAAAACCCTAAATGTTGTAGATGTGGAGGTACTCACTCTGCAGCTTACCTTGGATGTGAGGATGTTAAAATACAAAAGCAAATTCATCAAACCAGAATTACTCTTAACATATCTTATGCTGATGCAACTAAGAAAGTTAAATCTCAGTCGCAGAACAACTCTGTTAATGAATTTAAGGTAATTGAGGAATGTAGTGAAGATAAGTGTAATTTAGATCCTCCTATTATTGTTAGTAAGCCTCAAAGTGCAACCACAAATAAAGGTGTATATGTAGATGCAACCACACAAACTGAAGTGACGGAAAGTACCCAAACAGATGATAATAGTATGGTAGAAATAGGGCCAGCACTGGCAATGCTTATGATTGGAACCATTCAAATAAGTCGCAGTGATAAAATTAAAAGTAAGGATGACATTCAATACGCAATGAAGAATCTCTTCAAACAGGCCTTTCATAAGGATTTATCTGGAAAGACATGTAATGAAAACTCTCAGCAAAGGAAAGTTGGTAACACAATTGAAAATGAAACTGGTAATGATTCCAAAAAAAGTAATGTTAAAATAAATTTGTCAGATCCTGGTAAATCTTCCGATAAGATTACATCAGATGGTGAATCTTGTCAATCGTCTTCAAGACGTAAAAATAACTCTCATAGGAAGAATCATAAACCGTGAAATGAATAAGTTTTATTTTTCTTTTGTGCTACTATGTTTTCTTATGCGTTTCCTCCAATGGAACGCTAAATCAATAGTTAGACAGGGGGCTGAATTTAAGGTAGCTATAACAAATGACATTAACCCCAAACCGGATATCATTAGTATTCAGGAATCTTGGTTGAAGGATAAGAATTATTTTAATTTATATGATTATGAAACGATAAGAAAAGACAGGAAATCTGATAATAAAAGGCAGGGTGGCGGTTGCCTGACACTAATTAAAAAAGGGTTGTCTTATAAAGTTATTGATTTACCTAAATCTGAGATTGAGATATTAGCCATTGATGTCTACATCAATAACACGAATTGGATTTCAGTAGTTAATATCTATAATCCGTGCTTAAAACTTGAGGATAATTTTTTAGATCATGTATTTTCTGTCGTTGGCAGCTCTGTTTTTATATGTGGTGACTTTAATGGCCATAATACGTTATGGGGGAGTTCCAAAACTGATTCGAATGGTCTTAATATACTAGGCTATGGAAAATGGCAACCTTGTGTGCCTTAATACGGGGTCTGGTACAAGATTAGACGAACATAGTGGTAATACTTCATGCTTGGATTTAACATGGACATCAAATAATATAGCTGCTAAATGTATTTGCGAAGTTTTAGAAAATAATTGGGGCAGTGATCATGTTCCGATTATAATTGATTGTGGCGTTCAGTTTCCACAGACATACCTCCCATTCACACAAATGGTCAATAAAACTGGCTGATTGGGGAACATTTCATGCAGAATGTGATGATAATATTTCATATCCAGAACTGGATCAGTCAATTGATACTATATATATAAATTTTATTGATCAGCTTAATATTGCTTTAAATAAACTCTATTCCAAAACCTAAGCCCTCTATTAAAAAGAAACATCCTGTAATCTGGTGGAATGCTGCATGTGAACAAGCAGTAAAGGAAAAGAGACACGCCCTTAGAACTGTTCGACGAACAAGACTTCCAAAAGATTATATTGAATATAAGAAGAAAAAAGCAGTTTGTCGTCGTGTAGTTAATCAAACTAAGCGTACAAGTTGGCAGGATTTTTGTGCTACTATTAATCCACAAACATCTACTAAATGTATTTGGGATAGGGTTACGAGTATTTCGCATTCACGTTCTTTTAAGTCTATCCCTTGTTTAACTAAGGGCACACATATTGCAGTTTCAAATGAAGAAAAGGCAAATATGCTGGTGGATACTTTCAGTAATACAAGTAGTACAAACAATTACGAGGAGGTTTTTCAGCAAGTTAAAAGGAAAGCTGAAGATGATTTCATTATTAGCAATAAAGGAAATGATACGCCAATTAATGATTATTTTACAATAACAGAACTTGATGATGCCATTTCTACAACTAAATGTACTACTCCGGGCGCTGATGGTATTGGGGCTAATATTCTGAAAGAGCTTCCACATACCACTCGTCAAATTTTACTAGTTATACTAAATGAAATATGGAAAAGAGGTGAATGTCCTAGTCAGTGGAAGGAAGCCGTTTTGATACCCATTTTTAAGCCAGGTAGGGATCCCTTTGATCCCATTTCATTAACGGCCACTTTGTGCAAAGTTATGGAACGTATGATAACAAGCAGGTTAGACTGGTTCCTTGAAATTAATGGTTTTATTAATGGTAATCAAAGTGGCTTTCGTAAAGGTCGTAGAACGATAGATCATTTAGTACACTTGGAATCTTCGATCCAAACTGGTTTCGCCAATAGGGAAAGTACCTTGGCTATATTTCTCGATCTAGAGAAGGCTTATGATATGGTATGGAGAAAAGGGGTGTTGATAAAATTACAAGAGTTTGGTTTAGGCGGGCGTATAATTAAATGGATTAATGATTTCCTGTCAGATAGGACTATTAGAGTCAAGGTTCATGGTACATTATCAAATACTAAAATTGTAGAAAACGGAGTGCCACAAGGTAGTGTCATTAGTCCAATATTATTTAATATATCTGTACATGATTTATATAAACATATCTCATGCTAAAATATGTCAATTTGCTGACGATATTGCACTATGGAAAACTCATAGAAATACTAATTTATTGAATAAACATCTCCAATCAGACCTTGATTGTATCTCCAAGTGGTGTAGGCAATGGGGATTTAAACTTTCTGCTAAAAAATCAGTTGCAGTAATGTGTTCTTTGAAGGGTCAATTAAATAAGATGTCTGTAAGAATATCCGATAAAGATATAGAATTTAAAAAGTCTGCTAAATTTCTTGGTTTGATTTTTGATTCCAGATTAACATGGAGTACCCATATTAAGTATATTTTAGATCGATGTAAAGTAAAAATCAATCTTTTGCGTTGTATTGCTGGTTGTAAATGGGGTGCGAACTGTACTTCCCTCCTTAACATATACAGAGCTTTAATACGACCAGTTCTAGAGTATGGTTGTGAAGCATTTGACTCTGCCTCTGATTCTGTTAAGAATATGTTAAATGGAATTCAGTATAAAGCTCTTAAGATTTGTACCGGGGCGTTATGTCTGACATCACTAACGAAATTACAAATAGAGTGTGGAGAACCCCCGCTTCAGTTAACCCGCAAATACTTGTGCAATATTTATTCAGAATTGATTAGAAGTAATACAGATCATCCATGTCATATTTTACTTGAAGATTGCTGGCAGAAGCATTACTTTGAAGAAAAGTGGAATAAGAAAGGCCGCATTCCCTTTGGTTTTCGTGGTAATGTTTCTGATCTTGATCTCACTGATCGTGTCCGTTCTGTTTTTCCATATTGGTATTATTTTAAAACTAATGTTCACTTTTCCGTCAAGTCATTGGCTGTTGGTGTGCAGAACGAGTATATTAATAGAAACAATGCTATTCAGAATATTAATGAGAAATGGTTTTCTTATCTTCATATATATACAGATGGTTCGGTTGACCCTGTCCATGGAAAAGTTGGCTGTGGTTTCTGTGTTCCACTGCATAAGTATTCCCATGGTTATATGTTACTTCCACAGACTTCTATTTTTTCGGCTGAATTAGCAGCTATTTATATGGATTTAATTTGGGTTTCGGAGGTGGAACCTACTGCTGTATGTATTTTTAGTGATTCAATGAGTGCGTTACAAGCATTATCACATAATCAGACGAATAATCCTATTATCTGTGACATTAAACTTATCCTCTGTTCTATTGGTAATCAGGGAATTGATGTTCATTTTGACTGGGTTCCAAGCCATTGTGGTGTAGCTGGTAATGAGAATACTGATAGTATTGCTAAACAAGCTGCTAATAAAAGTCGTGTTAATTTGCACATTAAGTTGAATCTAAATGAAATAAAACATGCCACTAAATTGAAACTAAAAGCTGAATGGCAACAACACTGGAATAAATAAAAACGAAATACTCTGAAAGACATAGAACCCAATGTAAAGTTTAAACAAAGCAAATGGGGTGGTAATAGGAAAAGTGAGGTAATTTTCCATCGTCTTCGTATGGGTTCAGGTAAATCCTTGAAATTCTTTCAATACCAGATTAAAAAACACCACAATGGTTTATGTGAGGTATGTTTAAAGCCCGATACAGTTGGTCACTTTTTATTAGAATGCAAAAAATATCGAATTCAGAGAATAAAACTGCAAACAAAACTGAATTCTATAGGAATAAGTGAATGTAATCTTCGTTCTTTGCTTGGGGGAAAGGTCCCTTTAAAGAGGTGATGGAGTTTGTTGAGTGTAAAGTTGATTTATAGTTGCTGCTGTGTGGATTCGCATTGAAATTGCCCCCTTGCCTCATTGGCTGCTCGTGTTTGGGCCTGGTGGCCTCGATTGCTAGAGCTCCTGTGAGTTGATAGCTGACTGGGCTGGTCCCTTAAATTGTTGGTAAACGGAGCGGCATGAGGTCACCGGGCCTATACCGGGTGATGCTGGGAGGTTGTGGTGGGTGATGAAATTGTGAGTCGCATGTGTGGTATAAATTTGTATTGTATTGAAGAATAGGTTTTAGTTGTAAGGTATTTTTAATTTTTAAAGAGGAATTGTTTGTATTTTTTTTTGATAACTTATAAGGATTTGATAAAACTTTGCACAGAGTTTATAAACGATCAGTGTGATTTAATTTTCTTTTATAATGTAAGGTTTGGTGCAAATAGCCCTAGCAGCT
Organism: Heliocidaris erythrogramma; assembly: GCA_025617745.1. NCBI lineage: Eukaryota > Metazoa > Echinodermata > Echinoidea > Camarodonta > Echinometridae > Heliocidaris > Heliocidaris erythrogramma. The sequence goes on along the minus strand of CM046861.1, from coordinate 28,088,507 downwards.
GAGGCACCATTAATCAAATAAAAGTCCAAAGTTCATACTCGGGGAGAACACTTTTAAGCTAGTCAATATGTCACACATCAGTTAGGGCAGAAGTACGTTTTTTCTGGGGGTAAATCTTCTTCACGAGATGAGAGTTCCAACTGCCCGTTAAACAGTTGTCCCATGAGAGGAACTCTATCTCGATCCGAGACCCATCGATGATATCAACCAAAGGGAGGCTCCGAGGGACTCTGACTGGGGACGGCGCTATTGGTGGAGGCTATTTGAGGGGCCGAGTCGGCGTGACGTCCAGCAGAGGGCAGACGATATAGGCCTATACATCAAAGGTGGATCATCATTATTTTTATAAGATGAGTTTATTTATGATCTGATCAATTCACCATAGTGTATGATTTATATTTCCAAACGTGCCACTAAAGACAGAAAATAAAATAAGTAAACCTTGAATAATAAAGTTAAAATATAATTTTACATTTGTCTCTATCTCATTTATCGAGATTTGTAGCAGTAAAAAAAAAAGTTCAAGAGGTTGTTTCTTGACAGCAATGTCGTTTACCTCTTGTAGTATTACTCTGGATTGGGTAATGCTACCCGGTTGATTGCAGAGTATGACGGCTTCATGAAGGCAAGTCTTTCCGTCGTGCGATTGGATGTTCAGGTCAGCTCCATGGGAAACCAATGTCTCAACAACAGACGCTTTACCCTTTTGAGTGGCGAGGTGAATTGCCGTCATTCCGTTCTCATCCGGCTGGTCTAGATTCACAGTGATCTATATTATTGATACAGATTATTCATACAGATGCTGATTTTGAAAGACTTCATGGATACCAGAATTTGTAAAAATTTGCTTTTTCTATAATTAAATGCCAATTACACCACTATATAGTTATGCTCAATAAATAAGGGTTGATTTCTGGTGAAGTTGAAAAATGATTTGCGAGTTTTTTCCTTCCCTTTATGTCAGTTTAGAAGAATATCATGAAAGAAATATTACTTGAATAATTGCTCTTTAACTGCTCTCATATTCGAAATATGAGAAATAGCTTTAAAGATTCGACCAATTTTTGTCATATATGTGAATGTGTTCCAATATTCACATCTCTACGTGCAGTAGGCTTACATGTGGATTTTAGCGATTTTAGCAGTAATGAGTCAATTTCCTATCATTCTGAGCATTCCAGGGACTCACAGTATAAAGCAATTCTCATGAACTACGTATAATGAATCTTTCCACATTGATTCCAGACAGTTTCTTTCACTATTCTCATAACCAGATCTCAACTTTATCTTTCATAACGGCGTTTAACGAAAAGTGAAATAACACTCTGCTGCAAGTTAAAACCATCATCGTTACATTACTTACATGTGTTTTATCATGACCATGCTTTCTTATTCATAATTGTTATTATCTATTATCCTACTACCTATTGTGGTTGGTCTTTGTGAACAGGTATAATTTACATACGTCTGCATGTTCTGCTAACATCTCGGCAATGTCTAAGATTCCCACCCTGGATGATAAATGGAGAGGAGTGTGTTCTTTGCATTTGTCACATCATACCGTGCTCCATTATCCACACAAAACCTAATATTTATATGAACCTTTAAATCACCAACTTATTCGCCTGTATTACCTGTGTTAACAAATAATTTGTCACATCAAGATGGCCTTGCTCTGCAGCTAGATGTAAAGCAGTCCTACCACCGCTGTCTCCCTTATTCATATCAGCACCTTGACTGATCAGATATTTGGTGACATCAAGATGACCCTCCTTAGAAGCACTGTGTAATGCAGTCCAACCATCATTATCTCCCTTATTCACATCAGCTCCTTGACTGATCAGATATTTGGTGACATCAAGATGATCATTCTGAGAAGAAACATGTAATGCAGTCCCACCATCATTATCGTCCTTATTCACCTCAGCTCCTTGACTGATCAGATATTTGGTGACATCAAGATGATCATTAAATGCAGCACCGCGTAATGCAGTCCAACCATCATTATCTTCCTTATTCACCTCAGCTCCTTGACTGATCAGATATTTGGTGACATCAAGATGACCGTTATGAGAAGCAACGTGTAATGCAGTTCTACCATCATTATTTCCCTTATTCACCTCAGCTCCTTGACTGATCAGATATTTGGTGACATCAAGATGACCGTTATTCGAAGCACCGTGTAATGCAGTCCAACCATCATTATCTCCCTTATTCACCTCAGCTCCTTGACTGATCAGATATTTGGTGACATCAAGATGACCATTCTGAGAAGCAACGTGTAATGCAGTCCAACCATCATTATTTCCCTTATTCACCTCAGCTCCTTGACTGATCAGATATTTGGTGACATCAAGATGACCGTTATTCGAAGCACTGTGTAATGCAGTCCAACCATCATTATCTCCCTTATTCACCTCAGCTCCTTGACTGATCAGATATTTGGTGACATCAAGATGACCATTCTGAGAAGCAACCTGTAATGCAGTCCAACCATCATTATCTCCCTTATTCACCTCAGCTCCTTGACTGATCAGATATTTGGTGACATCAAGATGATCATTAAATGCAGCACCGCGTAATGCAGTCCAACCATCATTATCTTCCTTATTCACCTCAGCTCCTTGACTGATCAGATATTTGGTGACATCAAGATGACCCTCCTGAGAAGCACCGTGTAATGCAGTCCAACCATCATTATTTCCCTTATTCACCTCAGCTCCTTGACTGATCAGATATTTGGTGACATCAAGATGACCGTTATGCGAAGCACTGTGTAATGCAGTCCAACCATCATTATCTCCCTTATTCACCTCAGCTCCTTGACTGATCAGATATTTGGTGACATCAAGATGACCATTAAATGCAGCACCGCGTAATGCAGTCCGACCATCATTATCTCCCTTATTCACCTCGGCTCCTTGACTGATCAGATATTTGGTGACATCAAGATGACCATTAAATGCAGCACCGCGTAATGCAGTCCGACCATCATTATCTCCCTTATTCACCTCGGCTCCTTGACTGATCAGATATTTGGTGACATCAAGATGACCATTAAATGCAGCACCGCGTAATGCAGTCCGACCATTATTATCTTCCTTATTCACCTCGGCTCCTTGACTGATCAGATATTTGGTGACATCAAGATGACCATTCTGAGAAGCAACGTGTAATGCAGTCCAACCATCATTATCTCCCTTATTCACCTCAGCTCCGTGTTTTGTGAGATATTCAACGATGGTCACATGGTTTTTCTTCACTGCAACGTGTAAAGGAGTGTTTCCATCTTGGTTTGTCTTATTTATGTTAACACCTTGTTTTAATAGAATGTGGACGTATTGTAGATCACCTCGCAATACCGCGTCATGGAGCTGTCGATATGTGTCATCCATACTTGGTAACGCATCCCATCAGCTGAAAAGTATAGATCAGAAAGTTGTATCTTCGTACAGAATTAACAGCCCTCAGTTCGAATCCTTATGTGTTAAACTCGCATTGCTTGAATTAATATCACGGTGTAACATCATTTGTGCTCTGTTTGCATTTTTACATGTGTAAGCAGAAAAGATCAGAGCTGCACGCGACTAAGCAAATAAAGTAATTCATAAAGTTACTGATAATGAATGTCAAATCTTCAGAGAAGTGATAAAAGAATCGGCCTTTACATTCATATCTTGATGTGAATATTAATACCAACTTAGCGACTGTCTTAATCACTAAATGAAATTACGACAAGGAATCTACATGTGATATAAACACCATGAAATTCATTTTGTTTATCACAGGGTATCATTAATGTCAATATCGTCGTACAAATCTAAAAAAATTGTCGACACATCATTCCCATCATTGTAAGGTTACATAAATTCAAATCCAGAATTAGTGAGTTGTGAAAGAAAATGATTTCATCCAAAAAAAAATATAAATACAACTAAAATTCATGAAATCTTGAATAGTAATTTGAAAATCTTTAGCCCGATTCCTAAGGCTAGGATTCCTTTGCTAAATGTTTTAATCCATTGCGGAATTATTCCCCCCCCCCCCCAAGAATTGTAATAAATGCAATTCCATACAATAATCACATCTTAATATCTCAAACGTCTGAATGATAAAAAGAAAAAGGCAAATTCAACTTATTCATGAACATGTCACTCGCATTTTAATATTTAAGTGTTGAGGGAACATACGAAGTTATATCACGTAATTTTCTGTAAAATGTTTGAGGTCCCTATTAGGTCGCTGTTCGACATTGTTTAGGACGATAAGCATAAGGCAGTGCATGTAAAACCTGTGAAGACTATAATGACTGGGCTATCCTCCTTGAGTGTACAGTCTTATAAGAGGGGGGGGGGGATAAAAGACTCGTAGTATTCAACACTTTACTTGTTTAATTGTTTTTGTTTATTAGATCTTCTGTCTGAAAAAATAAGATGATGAAATGAAAAAGCAAAATAGACTTTGTCACTCGCAGTTTATGGAGGTTTAAAGACAACATACAGAAAATATACCAGCTAATTCAAAGTGTGGAGATTTATGGCATTTCGAAATTGTTCTTTGAACTCTCGTCATCAAGTATTGCCCTGCAAGGTTATACAAAAATTTAGTGCTGCGTAAACAGTGAACCATTATGTGTAGGCTAATAATAATTATGATTTATGTTTGATAACAAACATGGGTCTCTTCCTAGAGACTATGGCCTCATAGAAAAAAGTTATTTACCTTCATTTTTTTCTTCAAATGAATGCAATATAAAGAGATCAAAAGACAGGGTATCTACATGTAAGACTTGTGTAAGCTAATGATGTACAGTTAACAACAAAATTATTCATACCCCTTGGAAAATTCTAGTTTTTTGCATTTTTCCTAAAAATGAATGGTTAACTGAATTTAATTGCACATCACTTGAATACATTTAGTTATCATCTGCAAATGAATGCCGTTTCTGGTTTCACCTCATTTGCATAACGATAGAAAAGGTGAATTATCCAAACTGGGTGATGTTCAAAATAATTCATACCCTTGGTGATCTATTGACTTTGTCAATCAGTATGAATCCAGTCCTTGTGATTAATGATCGTAACACTTTCTTCACACTGTCACAATGCTTCTGGAGGTCTCTACTGAGATATCAGGCCAATACCTGGTCTCCAATGGCCCAATTTTCATGAGGATGTTGTCCACACATGCCATCACCTGGTCTTCAGGGGATTCGATGGATTTAAAGCAGATTTTGTGTTTGCAGGTGGTGTAGTTTTAGACGTCATGAGGATAGGACTGTGATATTGAAATTTTCGTTAATATTCCTTACATTTTAATGACAATTCTGTATCTAAGTTGAAACAAAGCACTCTTCCTGGAGAGACTTCCCTAGAGGCATTCACTGTTGCACTGTCAAGGGAAGGTATTTCCTGATACTTTTGTTCCATTATTATTAAGAATGTTTAGGGAGGCCATGGTAGTTGTCTAAAGGTTGGATGGTGCCAATTTTATCAGTTTATTCAGTTACACTGACACATTTTTGATATGGACACCTGCAAGTGGGTACTCTAGTGAAGCTTAAAATACTGATCCTTATGTTCCAGTGCACTGTCAAAGTGGTAGCATTTTGTGCACTGCAGCTGGTAACATGGAGGGCATATGGTATAAATTTGGTTTACATTCATTTTGATATCAAGGATTGTAGCTTTCATACCAAAGATACAAAGAATATACCATATGAAGATTGATATACAGTAACAGTCAATGTGGGATGTGTATGGTACTCAAAGGTTACATACTGTTATTCATGGTGACCTGACGTTAGAGTCATGCAATGACTTTAATATCACCAACATGGCCTTCCTGAGCACTCTGATTAAGAATGGGGCCAATGAATAAAGGTGAACCCTCCCACAGGCAGTGCAAAAGGGAAGGGCTCTTCAGGAATGGTGCTTTGCTTCATAAGTAGATACAGAATTTTCATTAAAATGCATGGAATAAATGACCGAAAATTTCAATATCATAGTCCTGTCATCATGAAGTCGATAACTGCATCACCTGTAGGACACGAAATCTAATGAACTCCCTGAAGGTCAGGTGAAGACATGTGTGGACACATCCTCAAGGAGATTGAGCCATTGGAGAACAGGTACTGGCCTGATATCCCATGCAGCAGAGACCCCTCCGGAAGCCTTGTGACGGTGTATTAAAATAAAGTGAATTACAAGCATTAATCACAAGGATCGGATTCATACTGATTGACAAAGTCAATAAATCACCAAGGGTATGAATAATTTTGAACATCGCCCAGTTTGGATAACTCACCTCTTCTATTGTTACGCAAATGAGGTGAAACCGGAAACGGCATTCATTTGCAGATGATAACTAAATGTATTCAAGTGATGTGCAAGTAACTTCATTTAACCATTCATTTTTAGGAAAAATGCAAAAAACTAGAATTTTCCAAGGGGTATGAATAATTTTGTTAACTGTATGTGTTATGATAATTACACAAACGGGGGCTCTCTTCTTGGAGACTATGCTTACATAGAGAAAAGTTAATTACTTTATTGCATTAATTTGAAAATAATAGAGAGATCAGGGTATGTATCGGACGACCCCCACCCTCCCCTCTCAAAAAGGGAATTCCAACCTTGATAATTTTCTGTAAACATGGTTGAGAATAAGGTTTAGAACGAAACTCTTCAGAAAGAAAGTTTTCAGTGACCAGTGACCCTAGAAAGCTAAAAAAGTATCATGTTACTCTAGCCTTAGAATTATTCCAGATGAACTGACTGATAGAAGATACATACTAAAACATCCCCCCCTTAAAAAAAAAATAATAATAAAATAATACAAATAAACGATAACAAACGCTACCCATTTCGTTGGGCATTGGAATAGGTCCTTTGGGGTTAGAGTGTGAATTCTTTAGAATCTTTGAGGAAGTGTATTGTCATGCACAGTTACGTCCGCCACTTTCTCTTGCTCTGTCTCTCTACCTTGGTATCGTATTCTATACCCCCTCTTTGGCACTGAATGCTGATAAGATCAATTATTTGCGAAAACAGGAGACAGTCAATACTTTTGCTAGCTTCTCTGAACCATGCACAGATCCAAAAATAACTAACGTGTGTGGTTCTATTCAGAAGAGCGTGAGTTACACATGATACTGGCATGAAAGTTTATCTTTATTGGTTATACATGTGTTTTACAGTTGAACTTTTGATCTCGATACAAAAAAAAAAAAACACTTCCCTCATGTCTATGACCCGGTTATTGACATTCTCAACAGAAAAGACTTGTCAGACCACACTGCTGACGAAGGTTGGAGATGAACAGCTGGAAATTTCGGAGATAAATATTTTTGTATTGATACAAGTCATGATCCTTAGAAAAAAAAATTGTTGGAAACGAAGCATTTTAAAACAGATGTTTAAACACCTCTACATAAATCATCTACCTTTGTATAAGCTATTCACATCTCCAAATCGTGATCCTTGACTATTTTTTGTAATTTCTTGCTAAGCCCTATAATCGCAGTAACATACCTGTGACGAGCACGGGGGCACCCCCCCCCCCCCCCCCCGCATAGAAGAAGAGGAGAAAGAGGGAAAGGAGAAAAGGAAAAAGATGAAAAACCCCCAAAGAACAAGTACAAGAAGAAAGAGAAGAAGATATGAGAAAGTTGGAAATAAAAGTGAAAAATATATGATGCGACACCATTCCACACTCTCCCTTTTATATTTAGTTGCTAAAATCCTCGCTTTATCCACCCAGTAAGATGTAAGGCTGTATTGCTTTTTCAGGATAACGAACCCTATTTCATTTTCGGAATAACGAACCTCCGGAGTAATTAATGCATCAAATATTCGGAATAATTAACCTCCTGCTATGGGAAATTTCTATTTAGCAATTACGAACCTTCGAAAAAACGAGTACTCCCCGTTGTTACTTCTATTTAGGGTGCCATATGGGTTGGTATAGCAGGGGCCGCGGAACGTCATGGAAAGCAGAGGGGCTTAATGGGGGGGGGGGGGGTGGGCTGCGTGTATAACCACATTTTTGCACTGCCATACGTTTGCACGTGTTTAATGAAAGCAGCCCCCCGGTTCAGCGGTCCCTGTATAGGGGCACAGATCTACCGCTATCAACCCAAGGACCCTCTGCTCTCTGCCGAGAATGTGTTGACTGTGGGATAAAGATATAATTATTAGTAAACCTGCAAATCAAATATCAAAACATTTCAAAGAATTTTTGAAGCTAGAATTCAGTGAAGAACTCTTGCCTCCAATGTGTAGCATTTTCCTCTTTTTTGTTGGTCTAATTGTTCAGGTCAACAAGATCCAAAGAAACGTGACCCCCGTTTAATATGTTCTTCGATAACATGTGCTGCTGTCTACCTGAGAAATGGAAGATATTCACTTCGATGTGGGGTATAGGGGAAGAATTTCAAGCTGATGAGGCAAGCATAGATGTTTAACTTTCTTTCATTTTCTCACCGGCTCAGTGACTGGGTGAAAAGTTAACTGTAACAATTACTGATCACAATCATTTGCATCCAGTCATATTTTCCCTATGATAAAATGTGTATTAATCTGAAGCGTCTCTGTTCACTTACTCTATATTTCATAACCAAAAATTGTCATGCCCTTTCCCGTGTAGCTTTACCATGTTCATCAATATCTGCTACACGTATGACTATTATATACATACGTGTAGCAGATATTGATGAACATGGTAAAGCTACACGGGAAATAATATATGCACATATTTTTATTTATTTAGTTAGATTTTGTAATTTAAAAAAATAAATAAATATACTATCACTATTTTTTTTAAATCAGTATATCAGATTTATCTTTATACCGACCTCTGAATATATGAATACATTGAAGTTTCTGTCGGCAATTCATTGGCAACGATTTTATTCCATATATAACGGCACGAAGCAATGAAAACAAAACAAGATGAAATGCATTTCGAAACGGAAGGAGACACAAAATGTGAGGTTAAATATGACTCTCACAAAATAACGGGTACATAGGCACAAACAGTCATCATTCGGTAGTGGTGTGGGGGGGGGGGGGGGGGAGCAAAGGGGGCATTTACCCCACCAGGAATGAAAAGGAGGTTCGTCGCTATGTTATTTTCTTTCCAAACTTTAAATAAGATCGAATTTACTGCAATAAATCATATATACCTACCTATTATGCCTGTAGTCTTGACTACGGGACCCCTTCGAGAATTTAACACACATGAGTCACAATATTGTGCGCACCCCCCGTAATCCTATTGTCCCCTTCGCCACTCACGCGCGTCAACACGCTACGGCCATCTTCCTCTTTCTTGCTCGCCCCCGACGAGATAGGACGTATAGTCACAGCGCTCCTGTCGTATAGTATCCTTTAGGTGCGCTTTTTCGCACATTTAAAGCACTTTTTGGTACCTATATTCGCTTAGATTATAGTACTGTGTGTTTTAGTAGTCACTTTTGCCGATTGCAAGGGATTTTTGATATCCTTTTCTTGGCATTTATTTTTCCCTTTCACGGTCAGCCCCACGTAGATATTTCTGTGTGTTTGCGGGTGTTCCGTTTGTCACCGAGCCTTTGGGTTCGGTGTTTGTTCTTACGGTTTTTTGGCTGTGAAAATCTTTTGTGCGTATCTCCCAAATAAATTTTACTTTTATTTTACTGCATTCAGTTGAAGTATTTCTTATTTTGAAAAGTATACTTTATTGTCTGTTTTATTGCAGTGGTATGAATTCGGAAGAAGCAGCTAGGTCACGGAGACCTGCTTCTTCCGAAGAGTCGTCTAGCAAGACGACTCGGCCTTCCAGAACTCTCCCGAGTACTTCGGTACATGGGGGAGGGACGAGGGCTAAGGGTAAGGTATCAATTTCTTGAAAAAATATAATTTTATTGAATTTGTAGTGCATGAGTTGTGGGGGGCTGCTCGCTGGTGGCGTCACGGGCTCGAGACTTTATTTAGCTCGCTTATTCTTTGGCGGATTTTTGTCGGACCTTCATCGGTATGTTCCTTTTGTTTTTCTGCTTTTTTGTCAGAACGAACTTTACGTCAGGGTGAACTTCCATTTAAATCTCTGTTGTCATCTGTATCTCGCGAGTGAACTGTTTTTTCCACCTCTCTTTTTTTTATGAAATGTTGTTAATATGACTCTATCCAGTTAGAGTCTTCGGTATTTATGTCTCTCTGGGGATCTTGGTTACGGCACCTGTTAGCTTTGGTCCATTGAATAATGCACATGTCACGGTTTTTTCTGTCTGTGATCCGAGTAACATCCATATTCCATATCCTCATTTTGTGTACCTTTTGATGTAAAAAAAACCAAGAAAACATATCAGGAGAGACGGATACATACTGGATTTTTGTTTGTTAAAAAAAAAAATCATTTTTGTATCCCTATTTTCTATTTTTTACTTTTTTGTCATTTTTGTTAAATAAGTATTATTACCAATCCTTAATTGATTTGTTAGTTTATTTCTAATCTTTCTATCCTATTTAATTTAGTTTGTATAATTTCCTGACCCTTCCCCCTTTTGATTTTTGGGGGCTGTGTGTTTGTTTATTTTCTTGCACTGATTTTTTTTTTCTTTAATAATGTCTGCCTTTTTTTATTTTCCCCTTTATCACTTCTGTCTTTCTCCTGTAATCTATCTTCTTCTCTTGCACAGACACGTGAGCAGGAACATGGTATCGTGTATTCTCGTTAGGCGTTACAATTTTATTTCCTCCTCCTCCTATGGCCGATTTATCTGAGTTTCCTTTCAGTTCGCTCAATCATGACGACCTGTTGTCTCTCTCATCACAGCATGCAGCTACCTTTTATGCGAGAAAATTCCCATTATGATTCATATATAAAGAATTACATTAATGATAACACTGCCGATCTAAATTTTAACTTTGATCCAAATGACCCATGTGGGCAGCTCATCACTTCACAATATTTTACAGAACAAAATTTTAAATCTTTCATTAAATCTAGCAATTCTGAAGATGACATTTTTCTTCTTCATCTAAACATTAGAAGTGCCAATAAAAATTTCGATAAACTCAAATTATTCTTGGATAACAACATGTTTCCGAAATCTTCAATTATTGCTTTAACAGAAACGTGGTTTTCGGAAAACCCATGTTCCCTTTTTTTACTCACTGGTTTCAATTTGATTGTTAATAACAGAACTCGTAGACCGGGTGGCGGTGTTGCGCTTTACATACCGCAACAATATGAATATACTCTTATAGGTAACATGACTATATCCAACGATATTTTGGAATCCCTTTTTGTCGAAATCAGAAACCCCAAAGGAAAAAACTTAATACTGGGTGTTTTGTACCGACCTCCACAATCGAATACTCAAAATTTTATGGACACCCTGAATGAACTTTTACTAAATCCTCTGTTGAAAAATAAAGATTGTTTTTTATGGGGGATTTCAACTTTAACTTAGCTAATTGTAACAATACTTCGCAAGAGTTTCTTGAAATATTTTTATCTAATTCTTTCTTACCACTTATCACTAAACCAACGAGAGTAACAGATAACTCTGCCACTATTATTGATAATATTTTCAGTAATATAACTTCTCCGACCCCAAAAGCTGGTGTTATCCTTAGTGACCTTTCTGATCACTTTCCAATTTTTGTTAAGTTTCGTACAAACAAACTTGTTAGTAAAGAAACGTTTAATACTCCATATCGTAAAATAAATGACGAAAACATTACCCATCTAATCAATGATTTGGGGAGTACAGATTGGTCGACTGTTTTTGACTCCTCAGATGTTGATGTAGCTTATGACTCTTTTATCGCCAAATTGACCTTTTCTTTAGATACACATATTCCCCTTATCACCAACCGGAAATCAAATTATAAAAAGATTCCAATTCACCCTTGGATTACAAAATCGCTTTTGAGATCTATCAACAGAAAGAACAATCTTTATTATAGATATATCTTCAAACCAAGTGATGTCTCTCGTTCTAAATACACCTCTTATAAAAACACCCTCACCTCTTTGTTGCGTATTGCAAAAAAGGAATACTACACTTCTCAACTTAATATGTACAAAAATGATACCAAGAACACATGGAAAATTATTAATGGTGCATTGAATAAAAAGAAAAAGAGTTCTTCAATCACAAAAATAAAAACAAGCAATACCTTAACCGATGACAATAACATTATCGCAGGAAAGTTTAATTCATATTTTTCACAAGTTGGTAACAATCTGGCGAAGGAAGTGCCGCAAGCTAATAAATCTTTCAATGATTTCCTTGACAACCCTAACCCTAATTCCATGTTTTTCAATCCTACAAATACGAGTGAAATCATCAATATTGTCAGCAATCTGCAGAATAAGAAAAGTCCTGGGTTTGACGGCATTCCTAATTTCCTTTTAAAGAAAATTATCATAGCTATCGTTGATCCCTTAGTGCACATCTTTAATATTTCTCTTAACACAGGACGGGTCCCTAATAAAATGAAAATTGCAAAAGTTATTCCTCTTTTCAAAAAAGGTGACAGTCAACTTGTTTCTAACTATCGTCCAATATCCCTACTAACCTCGCTATCTAAGATTCTTGAAAAAATTGTCCATACAAGAACAACACATTTTTTCAAACAACACAACATTTTCTCAAACTCCCAATTTGGGTTTCGGGAAAACCATAGTACCTCTCATGCAATTTTGTCATTTATTGATAAAGTCACCACTTCTATCGATAAAGGTTGTCACACTGTTGGTATCTTCCTGGACTTCTCCAAGGCCTTCGATACCATAAACCATGATATTCTTCTACATAAACTTTGTCATTATGGAGTTAGAGGGAAGGCCTTGGAGTGGTTCAGGAGTTACCTCACTAATAGGACTCAATTTGTATCGGTTAACAATTGCAATTCTTCTACTCTTCCAATTACTTGTGGCGTGCCACAGGGTAGCCTACTTGGCCCTCTACTTTTCATTACGTACATTAATGATATACAAAAATCTTCTAATTTACTGTCATTCATACTCTTCGCTGATGACTCAAATATTTTCTTTTCTCATACTGATGTTAATCAACTTATTACAATTGTAAATTCTGAATTGACATATGTGACCGATTGGATCAAGTCAAACAAACTTTCACTTAATCTCCAGAAAACAAATTACATGTTATTTAGTAATAAAATCAATAGTTTACCGGGCAGTATACATTTTGATAACCATGTTCTTGATAATGTTTCTATAACAAGATTTTTAGGAGTTCTTATTGACAACAAATTATCATGGAAACCTCATATCGACAGCACATGCCAAACAATTTCTAGAAATATCGGAATCATTAATAAACTCAAACATTTTCTTCCTTCTCGAACATTGCTGACACTTTATTTCACATTGATCTTTCCATATATTAATTATGGAATTATAGCTTGGGGATGTGCAATAAAAACACAATTAAACCGGATATTACTTTTGCAGAAAAAGGCTCTAAGAATAATATTTCAGACGCAATTTAGATCACATACCGATATATTATTCTTTGAAAACAATATTCTGAAAGTAAATGACATATATCTTTTCCAACTCGGCCAATTCATGTACAAATTAAGTAAAGACTATCTCCCCGAAATTTTTTCTGATATGTTCCGCAAGAATACTTCTATACATAACTACCCAACTAGACAACGAAACTACTATCATCTACCATTAACAAGAACTTTATTTGCAAAGAACTCATTTGTTTACTCTGGATCTGCATACTGGAATTCTCTGCCTCATGATTTTAAAGAATCCCCTAGTATTAATGCTTTTAAACGTATGCTTAAAAAAATGTTAATCTGTCAATACTCACAGTAGCAGGTCAAGTCAATACACAATTAACTATAACATATCCATACCTATATTATACCTTCGTATAACATTTTCTTAAAAACTGAAATCATATAAGCATGCCTAACGACCTGACGTTCCATACACGTACCTCTGCAGTCTGTCTTTTCATAATTACCTGCACCTTCTCTTTCTGCCCCCTGTTATTATATTTGTTATTAGTTATACTTTTATAACTTCTTATATCTTGTATATATTATGTGTTCATTATACATTTTTTTCATTTTTCCCCTGGATTAAAACGTATTGAAACTAAGTTCAGGGGCTTGCCTCTTGTACAAGCTTTGCTTCTTTCTGGCAAGTCCCTCCGTTTTACACTTATTATAAGCTAAAGTGATGTTATGTTGCTGATCCTTTTTCAAGAATTATGATATTTTCATGTATTCTATATGACACATGTTCGAACAACTTTGCTGTATTATATTTATTATGTCATGTTTCTTTATATTTTGTTTATGTGAAACGGAAAAAGAATAAATAAATAAAATAAATAAATAAGTTGCCTAGTGGTGTTTCCTTGCAGAGTTTGCCAGTCTCGGAGCTTGCGGCTTCGGGACGGGTGGCGTTAACTCCGAAGCCCGTGGTTTCGGGGTGGGTGGCGTCAGATTCTAGTGGTTTGGATATCTAGCGAATCCAATCCCCCGGTCGCTGAGACCAGAGGGGGGGGGGGGGGGGGGCGGGGGCGGGGGCGGTTGTTTCCCGTACGGTAGCGTTCACTCGCTCTGATCCGTTAGGGGAGACGCGCCCCACTACTGCAGGGCAACCCACGGGCTTAGTCCATGTTGGTCTGGGTTCTCAAACCGTAGCCCCGTGCTAACGCCATATGGGGAACGAGTACTTTCTGGGCTGTCTCAGGTGCCAGCTCATGGGAATGCTCGAGCTAACAATTATGGACGTTCTTCGGAGTAACAGGTGTTTTCACCTGAGTGCGTGACTACTAGTGCTCCCCTATTGCTGCTTTCGAGCGGTCCAATAGCGGGTTCACACGCCTTTAGTAGTCATCGGGCACATACCGAGTCATCTCGGTCTGCCCACGCACTGGGAGCTTTTAGCTCCCAACCCATGGCTACTGCATCTTCTTGCTTAGCCAATATGGGTGATTTGGGCGATTCTCTAGGCTTACGCCATGAGCGCTCCAATCCCTTTTTGGGAAGTGAACGTCCCTCCGCGGAGGGATCGGTTCGTGTTTCCGAAGTGGCTTCGGAGATCCGAACGAATCCGATTAAGCGTTCTAACAAAAGGGTTTCGGCTACGACTCTTGTCGAGCCAGCCAAGAAAAAGGCCAAGAAGAAGGCAAAAAGTGGCAAGGCTTTGCCGGCCTCTTGCCCGTCTGGCCTGGCTAACCCAGCTAGCTCCTCTCAAGCTGACATGTTCAGCATGATGCGGGCTTTTGCTCAGAATCAGGGTTGGTCCTTTGTACCGGCTACTTCAACCCTGACTTCTGTCCCTATTCAGGGGTCTGACTTTGAGACTAATCAGCCTTTTGTGTTGGATTCGTCTTTGTCTGAGTCGGTTTCGCATGTGCCTCCTATTCCCGCGGCCCTTGGGGCGCCGCTGGGCGAGGAGACTTTCGTTGAACCATGCGGGGCTCTGCCTGCTGAGGCCTTTGTTAGCGTTCCTTTGTCTCTTTCCACTCGGGTGGAACCAGATTTGGAGGTGGCCTCTCAAGCTTCGTTTTTGAATCGCTTGGGCAGGCGGAGTCTCAATCGCTCGCCCTCTGTGGGGTGGAAGCGATTGCTTTGTTATCCAGATATCTCTCTGAATTTTAGTCAACCCGCGCGCAGGGTTCGACTTCGCGTTGGTTTAAGCAGTGGGATTCCTGCTGAGTCCTTTGTTGGCGTTCCTTTGCCGGGTCATCCCGGTCCGCCCTTGCTCTGGGCGCCTTGGCGTCCGGCCCATGGCTGTTGCATCTCCTTGCTCGGCCGATATGGGTAATTGGTGCGCGTCTTTGGGTTCAATACCCTCAGCGCACTTCTCCCATAAAGGGAGGTGAGCGTCCCTCAGCGGAGGGTTCGGTTCGTGTTCCCGAAGGGCTTCGGGGATCCGAACGAAACCGAATAAACGCTCTGAAAAGCGGGTTTCGACTTAGGCTCTTTTTGGGCCAATCAGAAGCCTAGGGAAGGGGCTAAAAGAGGCAAGGCTTTGCCTGCCTCTTGCCCATCGGGTTTAGCTCACCCTCCGGTCTCTCAAGCTGAGATGTTCAGTGTGAGATGGGCTTTGCCCAGACTCAGGGTTGGTCCCTTGTACCAGGATTCACATCCCCTGCTCTTGTCCCTTTTTTGGGTCGGACATCGAGACTAATTAGCCTTTTATGGTTTATTCTTTGTCTGTGATGGGATCACATGCGCCTCCTAGTCTCGCAGCCTCGGGGCTCCGTCGGGTGAGGAGGCTTATGGCGGTTCATGCGTGAATCCGACCGTTTCGGCCTTTGTTCGTGATTCTTTGTCACGATCATTTCAGGCGGATCCAGTTTTGGAAGCGGCCTCTCAAGCTTCGGTTTCCGAATTGCTGGGGCAGGCAGAGCCTTAGTTGCTCTCCCTTTGTGGGGTAGAAGCGATTGCTTTGTTCTAAACTTTCCCTGACTTTTAGTCAACCCGCGCGCAGGGTTCGACTTTGCTTGGGTTCAGGCAGCGGGATTCCTCCGAGCGTTTTTCTCTTGCGGAGGATTTCTAGCTGGATTTTGGACGCATTGAAGCGGTGCTTCTTTTGAGCGTCATGTTTGGTTTGCAGTGGTCATAGTTTTCCACTGCAGCTGCCTCGGTCATGTACCGTCGCAGAGTATTGGTTGGTGGCTGTCTTCGTTCCTTTCTCCCCGCTTGGGAGGCCATCTCCGGGGACGCTTTTGTTCTCTTTGACGGACGAGACGGATTCTTCATAGATCTGTCCGCCCCGCTCCCCGGAGGTGCTATAGGAACTCGGTCACCTCACAGGCTGTCTTTTTCCCTTTCTCCGACTTTTGTTATTCCCAAGCGCTCGGGAAAACTTCAGTACATTTTCGGATGGAGACTATCGCCTCCATTCTCCCGTTGATCAAGAGGAAGGACTACGCGGTCTTGATAGTTTTCGAAGATGCGTATTTCCACTTTCCCGTTCATCGCGCTTTGCTTATCGTTTTCGCACTCTTCCCTTGGGGCTGTGCCCAGTCCCTCGGGTTCTTACTCAGGTTGTAGCCGTGCTGGCAGCCTCTCTGAGGCGATGCGGCCTTCGGCTATTTTTGCTACCTGGACGATTGGCTTCTCCTAGCGGAGTTGCGCGATTGTTTGTTGGACGAGACTAGTTTGCTCGTCAATCTTACTCAAGACTTAGGTTTCCTAATAAATTGGGAAAAGTCAGAGTTAGTTCCCACTCGCAGCCCAGTTTTTCTGGGGGCGGTGTTAGACATAAGGAATCAGTTGGCTCGGCCCAGTCGAGACAGGATTCTCACCATTGTCTCTGCAGCTCGCAAGCTCTTGCTGGCCAGAAGAGTCTCGGCCAGACAGTGGCTTCAGTTTCTAGGTTATCTAGCCAGTCTAGTCGATGTTTTAGAGGACTGCCGGCTCCTCATGAGACCCTTTCAGAGATATCTCCTCAGGTTCTTCAAGCCGGGAAAAGACTCTCTTTTGGTCTGGATTCCAAGTCTCTTCTCTCTTGTTGGACGAGCGAGGTGTTTCTCGCGCGAGGCAGGTCCTTCTCTGCCCCTCTTCCGTCGATATCGGTTTCGACGGACGCCTCTCGGTTGGGGTGGGGAGGACACTGCAACGGCAGCACGGTTGCGGGGGATTGGTCTCATCTTGGGACTCTTCCTCATATCAATGTCCTGGAGTTTATGGCAGTTCTGTTGACCTTGCTCCATTTCAGAAGTCGACTTCTCAGTCGTTCGGTTCTGATTCTCACGGACAATGTTACTGTGGCGGCATATATCAATCGGCAGGGAGGCACTCGTTCGGTTACCCTGAATGCCCTAGCAGCTCAGCTGTGGAGGTGGTGTCGTCGCATGGCAATCACACCCGTGGCCTCTTTCATCCCGGTCGGGAAAACCTCATTGCGGATTTTCTGTCTCGGGGCAGGTATCTTCCATCGGAATGGACGCTCCATCCGGAGGTATTTTGCCGCATTCGCAGTTGCCTAGGTCCACTGGAAGTGGATCTATTTGCGTCGGTGCTAAATCACCAGCTGCCGAAGTATTGCTCCCGTGTTCGCGATCAGGGAGCATGGGCTCTCGATGCTTTCTCCCTCAGCTGGGAGAACCTTCAGGGATTCGCCTTTCCTCCCTTCCAACTGATTCCGCGTGTCTTGCGGAAAATCAGGGAAGATCGGGCGCGGGTGCTCGTAATAGCTCCCTTTTGGCCCAGGAGGAATTGGTTTCCAGAACTTATGAGCCTCCTAAGGGCTCAACCGTTCGTTCTCCCGTTAAGAGCGGATCTGGTGTTACAGCCCCTATCGGGGATTCTTCACCACAGTCCGGAGTCTCTTCATTTGACTGCTTGGCCCCTGTCAGGGAATCTGCAAGACAGTCGGGTCTCTCTGATAGAGCCGCGGACTTTTTAATGTCCAGTCGTAGGGTTTCTACTAGGGAAATTTACAATTCCCGTCTCTCGGTCTTTTGCCTTTGGTGCAAAGAGAGAAATCAAACCCCTTCTAAGGCTCCTATTGGTTCAATTGCGGATTTCTTAATCTCGTTATTTGACAAAGGGAGATCTATTTCTACTATCCGAGGCTACCGTTCGGCGATCGGGGCCATTCATTCGGGTTTCTCGGATGGTTCGGGGATTTCCAATTCCCCGCTACTAAGTGGTTTGATTCGTTCGTTCTTTCTGAAACGACCTTCTTTTTCTAAGTTAGTGCCGTCTTGGAGTCTGCCTAAGGTCCTGGAGGCCTTGGCGAAACCTCCTTTCGAACCGTTAGGTGAAGCTTCGCTTCATCATCTTACGGTTAAGACGCTCTTTTTGGTAGCTATTGCCTCTGGGCAGAGGCGCAGTACTCTTCATGCTCTCTGTCTTACTCCTGGTCATGTTCGCTGGGAGAGAAAAGGCGTTAGATTGATTCCTAGGGCTTCTTTTGTTGCCAAGAATCAGACAGCTGCCTCTGGCCCTGTTGAGATTCTTCTTTGTCCGCTTTCTAACTTTTCTTCGGTGCGTGAGGACAAAGTTTGGTGTCCTGTAAGGGCTCTCAAATGGTATATTGATAAGACTAAGTCTTATCGTAAGGATGATCAGTTGTTCCTGATCACTAGAGAGCCTTTTTCTCCTGCCTCTCTTGATTCCATCTCTAGATGGATCGTTGAAGCTATTAGGGCCGCTGGCACAGAGGCTCTTTTATCCGACAGTAAGCCTCGTGCTCATGATACTCGTAGTGTCAGCACTTCTTGGGCTCTGTTTCAAGGTGTGGCGCTTGTTGATATTTTGAAGGCTGCTTATTGGCGTTCGCCCAATTCCTTCATTTCTTGCTACCTTAGGGATGTTCCCGCAGGTGAAGCTTTGTTTGCGTCAGCCACCTTGAAGGCCGCTGTGTCTTCTTTGTAGTCTTTGGTGTAATCCTATTCCCTTCTGCTCGAAACATGCCTCCCGGTCTTTGAGTTGGCGCTGGTCTGGCATAATAGGTAGGTATATATGATTTATTGCAGTAAAGTTGTAAAATCAGCACTGATTTTCTTATTTACTATATAAATCTATATACCTACCTATGACCCTCCCTCCTTCCCCTCACCTTGCAAGCAACATGTTTCTACTTGGGATTGCTCGCAAAAGAGGAAGATGGCCGTAGCGTGTTGACGCGCGTGAGTGGCGAAGGGGACAATAGGATTACGGGGGGTGCGCACAATATTGTGACTCATGTGTGTTAAATTCTCGAAGGGGTCCCGTAGTCAAGACTACAGGCATAATAGGTAGGTATATAGATTTATAGAGTAAATAAGAAAATAAGTGCTGATTTTACAATTCTATTTCATGACTCTTAATATTTGTTGTATCCATATCATATTTAATCCTCATTTTATACTTGATATTTATAATGTATTAGCATAATGTAATTCAAACCATATTATGGGACACAGTCAAGAGAAAAGCTTGTCATTTTTTTTTACTCTGGTCTTAACTTCGTTAATTTTCAGTATAATGTATTTTTTGTTGTACATGTATACATCATTATACAGACATGACATTTAGGCATACATTTTTACTTGCAGATCTGCATGAAACTTAAATGAATTTCAATCAAACTGGATTAATTTAAACAAATTTTACCTCTAAAAATTCAATGATTATTTCCATCTCTTCTTTATTTGTTAAAGGGATACTTAACCACAGATTATGGACTTTTTTATGCCACGAGAGGGCACCGTGATCGTTACCTAATCATGCCATTACCCCTCGGGCGCAAACTTCGGACAGACTGTTCGCCGCGAGATTCAGTCGGCTTCGGGCAGTCCGAAATGTAATCCCTTTAGTCCGACGGACATATTCAATGCACAAATGTTTTGTATGAGTGAATGGGGCGTACGGAATCCTTACTTTCCCAAGTGTGGCAAGGAGCCTTTTCATGTTGAAAACATTGCACTCATGGCAAATTTGTTACATATTAAAAAAGGTCAAAAGAGTAACTCTTAATTTGTAAGGATGATGATGATAATAAAAATGACGGAATAAAGATTATTTAACACTTTCAATGTTCACTCGTTATTTCAGGTCGAGAAGGCTTACAACGAAACAGAGAACTCATGAAAGAGTATTTGAGTTTATTCGGTTTACGAGGCCATCGTTACTCTTATTTTAACTTACAAACAGCTTTATGAAACACCCCAGGTTGAAGTTACACTCTTAGAACAGGTGGTAACTGTGGTTAAACAGTTGCGGTAAGAATATGTGTCAAAATGTACACATATCTGTGTAGAAGCATGAAACAAGGGTACACAGCATGCGAGTTAGACGTTTACACCTGCACCGCGGTAAAAAAGAAACCCATTTCTGGTCAAATTTCCTCCACATGTCAAAATGTTACCCAATTTGTGGTAATCATCAACACACTTGAACACGATGACAAAAGAGAGTGGGCAAAATATACAGATCCTCATTGTACCCTCCACAATTGTTCTGGTAGAAGAACATCCCTTCGTTGATATTATGTGAAATAAGTAGAACCGTGAATATGCATGTGACACACCTGTATATTTTGTCCCCTTCTTTGTTTGCCGTGTTCATAGTTCTAGTGTGTATATAGGCGCGAAACGCGGCCGGGTACGATCACATGCAGTGCAGTGGTGAAGCTACACTACAGTTCATCGTCATCATGGAGTCGTTGCTGAGATCGTGGGGGATGCCAGCCGATGGCATCTCTTCATTTAATTGTAAAACATTCACATTTTCATTATATTAATTGCATCAGAAGCTATGTTATAGAACCAGAGCACATTTCGGAGTTGATTGCACATTGGAAGTGGATGTTTGTTGCGTTCCGCCGCGAAGGCCGGCGGAGGAGCCCCGGGCGGAACTTCCCGATTTACACGTGTGCACCAATACTTTCATAGCCAGCCAAAATGCCATGCAGTTAGCTCAGTTTTTTGTCCAGATTTATTCCTAAATATCTATAGTGTGACGCCACCATTATAATATAATTATGTCTAAATTATATGTAAAACATTTTTTATGTGAAAATCAACCTTTCAGATCATGTTTATATAGTTGAAAGTCTGTAACATTGTTTTGTAGTTAGTTTTGTTTTCCATTATTGAGATGCAAGTTTTAAGAGGAAATGCATTTGTCAAAACTATATCAAAATGTTTGAAGTTAGTGTTTTTTAAATTCACAAAACAAGAAACATAATCCAGGTTCTTTTGGAAAATTGACCAAATTGTAAAAAAAAAAAGCTTGTATATTGTTACTTTTATTGTGATTGATCCACATTCCAGCATTTAGAGTATAATTATATGTAAATTATATGTAAATAATTCAACCTTTCTGATCATATTTAAATACTGTAGTTTAAAATCTGTTAACTTTTTTTTGGAACTTTTTCCATGCTTATTAAAATGCAAGTTTAACACAACATAATGTGCATTTGTCTTGTCTCAACTCATCCTGGTGTAGACATTTATCATATTTTAGTGTAAAAAGTGACACATTGGGGTGTGGTAAAAAGTATGGGGTAAATTCTGTACCACTTAAGGGGTAAAATAATAACACAGCTGCGGGGTGAATTGTTACACAGGCTGGTAGTGGTTAAAAGTTGCACAGCGTGGGGTAAAAAAGGGAACATGGTCGTTTGGGGGTAAGATGTTACCCAACCTTTGGTGTTAACATTTTACACATTAGATGTGTAAAACATAACGCATGTATCGAGCAAAATCTAACCACTCATGGTGTGTAATGGTTTACACCACAGACGACCATGTTCCCTTTTAACACATTTTCGTGTTATTTTTTAACACCAATGGGGTAACTTTTAGAGTGTAGGAATACAGATAATGACCATGTCCCTAGATCGAGCGTCAGGGAAACCGAGGAAAAGATTTTTGCATCGTCCAGAGTGAGGCCTATTTTAAAGGTAGGCTTTGCATAAAATATATACAGTCAATTCATTTATTACATTTCAAGAATTGTTATGATGAAGATACATGAAATACCCCATAGTTTTACAATTTATTAAAACAAACCTCATTCAAAAAATATATATGTAAGACAATCTTCATTTAAGACTTTTATAATAATATCCATCCATACTAATAAGTAGTCAGTTTTAAGAAAGGATTTAGATCTCATTTCTTAGGTAATTACCCCCCCCCCCCCCTCCAACAATACAGCATTGTATTAAAGGTAATATGGAAATGTATATAAAATGTGATTTCGATAATTGGCAGAGGGTGGAGAGTGGGAGAACGGAAAATAATAGGAGAGTGAGAGAGGGATCACGCGAGAGAGAGAGAGAGAGAGAGAGAAAGGGTATTCAATGGGGGAGGTGGCTGACTGTAAGGCATGAATTGAGAGATATACCAAAACTTGACGACCGATGGTCGGCATAACATTATTTAATGAAGCCTCCTATTTTTCAGTGTCAATTCGTCCTCCTACTTCCCACTTATTAAAACCTTAAATATATCAAGAATACAATACCTGTATATGCTTACTCACAGCGTTGTTGTTTAATAGTTTCAATTGTTCTCTTTCCGTTTACATTTGTTTCAATTCTCGCTACCTCAAATATGCAATTTTCGACGTAGAGGGCAATATTATGCATGGAAATGGTCCCAACTTCACTTCCGATCCGTATTGAAATACTACGGCTTATGAATAAAATGAGTGCTAAAATGCTTAATTTTTGGATCGCATGACATAAACCACTCAAATTTTGAAAATGCAACCAATTGTCTCAATAAATCATGGTATCTTTTCAAACATGTCGGTTAATTTATACTCAAACTCGAGGATTTTTGTAATACCTGTATACATTTTCAATGCAAAAAGACAAACACTTGTCGACCCAATCGGGATATTGTCAGCACTGCGCATGCGTGGTTTGCATGACGAACGCCATCTGTTGGCGAAATTGCGTATTTGGGGTAGCGAGAATTCCGGTTGACAATCTCCCTATCATTCCCAATGCTATCTTACGTGTCATACGTCTTTACATAATTTATACCCTTTGTAATTTATTTTTCTTTTTACTTTTTGAAAGTACGCATCAGTGGGATTGATAGAACATTTAATATACTCTTGTAAACCTTTAAATGTACCATTATATATGCATATTTACAGTTCATGCATTGATGAATAGGGCCTTTCACCTAAGACATATAGCATGGATGTTTCTATTTACAGAATACAATATATAGCATAGTATAAAAGCTCCGATGAACAAATTCAAATTTCGTGCAAAAGCAATTATGTACATCACACATTGGAATGCTATATCAAAATACTGTCAATCAGTAAACCTTAAAATGACACAATGAAAGATAATAATGAAAAATAACGATTGAGATCAATTATGCCAAAGAGGCAAATTTCATATCAAGATTTACAAGTCCTTTTCCTCAACAATTTAAAAGATGACTGTCTCAATTTCATCACAATAATAATATATTTTTACATGAGCACACTGGACATCAAATACCTTAAAATCTACATAAGAGCAAAATTATTCATGACTGTTAAAATATTATAAAGAAAAATGCAGAAATGATACCAAAAAGTGTAAGAAATCAGAGAATACATACTTATGTTTATATCAATAAATACATACATGTATATAATCCCATAGTTTATAGGCAATACATTATGTCTCAGTTCCTGTCAACGCTACCACTTTGGAACGTTACCTGCTAAATAGACCTGTTTATTAATATATTCAAATTTTATGCATACCTTTAAACCAAAGCTTGTTCTTGACAACCTGAAAGCTTGCCAAAGGCTTGTCAAAGGCTTGTCAGACATAGCAACAAGTAATGTATGTAGACTGGATTCCAAGTATTGTAGTTCATTCATTAATAACAGGTTAAAGCGACAGTAAACTGAAGCTCCTAAATAACGCCATATTTCAACAGGATTTGAGAAGTGTCTTTGCTTCTCAAATTTCCCATCATGCCCCATTCTAATTTGTAAAAGCTTAGAATGTACCTGCAGGCAATAGTTAGAAACATAAAATTTGCTTCTTATCCAAACAAGCTGTTTGTCAAAATTCAAAATAAAATGCAATTAATTATTATCTCAACTTAGCAACCACTGTAAGATGGCGCTGTTCAAGTTCTACCAGTTTAATGCCCCTTTAATGGAATACCTTGTTACTAGGTCCCCAGGAAAGAAACATCTATAGATTTGAATAACTTAGTAAACAGGTCTATTGCGTCATTATACATCATTAAGTACCAAATTGAAATGCAAGAAAAGCATAATGATAAATTATGCTTTCTTGATATTATCAGTGATATAATATGATTAATAATATTATATTATCAATGAAATATTATATATTTGATATATTATCAATGATATAAAGTCAATGATATCAATGATAAAATGCATTATAATGTTTCGTATTTCATTCGATCGTTTGATGAATTAAAAGTTACAATTAAATTACCTATAGAACGTCCCTGTTTCGATTTACACGATTTGATATTAAATAGAGAGAGAGAAAAAAAATTAGTATAATTATAGTCTGTCGTTTGTCACAAGAAATTGATATGTACATGCCAAATTGGAAGCTACAGGATGTTGTTGATAACCGGCACATGAGGGCTACAGCAAGTATTAAAAAAACCCAAAAGAAACAAAACAAAACAAAACAAAACAAAACAAGTATTTTTTGTTGCTATAATACTGTAGCACGAAATGCTATAAATATAAATACAAATGTAACCGTTGTTGACCCCCAAAGCAAGTAAACAAGCGATAACAGACTCAAATCAATACTCATCATCGGTGGCCTTCGCATAAAGAGTCTGTTTATACTGCATTGCAGTGATAATTGTTAAAGTGTATTGCCCTCATCTAATTATAATTATCATCATATCTTCATTATAGTACATGGCAAGTTGAAAGGTTCTTTTTTTTTTTTTTTTTTTGCTATATCCCCTATTTTGGGGGTGCTGAACATGAATTTACTTGTTGCCATTTTTCTAAATGACGTCTTCGGCCGTTGCCATGGTAACGAAATATTTTCTAAAAAATAACATATATCTCTTAACAAACAACATAAAAATATAATGTTAGTGATGAAGTGTATCAATTCCAAGCTACCCGTTTCATTAAAATCAAAATCTCAGTTGTCAAAGGGCATGGTTACGCTCAAAAAGGGCCGTTGCTATGGTAACGCCTAAAATTGTTCAGAAAATAGCAGTTCTGTAATGAAAAATCATAAAGTTAATAGAAGTGTATAAATATATCTATTTCATGCCAAAACTTTGATTTCCATCAAAGTCTTGGTCGTCCAAAGTCATATTTATGCCACAACATGGTCGTTGCTATGGCAACAACATGGAAGATATTGGTATTTTAAGAAAAAATATAGCTTTTTTGTATCAAAACAAAAAAGAAAACATAATAAAAATGTCTAAGTACACATACTTTCCACTTTCAAATTCCTTTAGGTCTAGATGAAGATTTTCAGGTAACAGTCAGGCCTGATTTGACAGTTGCTATGGCAACAAAATGATGCAAAAGTTAAAGTAGGTATGAATGGCTTATGAAATCAATAACAAAAGTGTTTAGGCTAATATACCCAAAACGTACCCCATCCTCTTAGACACAGTTTCATCCATTCTGTTATTTTTGGTTACCCAGATGAATCAGTCATCATTATGTGCCTATTTGCCATCAATTTGGTGGTGGATGAAAGTGATAAAGACGTTGCCATGGTAACAAATTACTTCTCAGATAATAACATATTTTTCATAAATATAAATACATACAACATAAATACATGTCGTTAATGTCTCAGAATCTCTCTTTCAAGCTGCACATTACCTTGCAGTTAACATCTGGCTTATCCAAGGTCATGGTTATGCTCCAAATTGGCCGTTGCCATGGTAATATCTGAATTTCTAGAAAATGCCATATATTTGTGATGCAACAACGTATAAAAATAACAAGTGTCTTCGTTTGTCCGTTTCATGCTCCAAATTTGATTGCCATCAAAATCTTGGTCATGCAAAGTCTTACAACAATGTATTTATACCATAATATGGTCGTTACTATGGCAACGACCAGGTTGAGACTGATATTTTGAGGAAAAATATGGTATTTCTCTATCTTAACACTAACACAAAAAACATTGTCTAAGAAAGTAGTAAAAATGTCACAAATTTCCAACTCTCCAATTATTTTCAATAAAGATGTATTTTTGATATATTTTTAAGGTAACAGTCATGTCTGATAGAATAGTTGCTCTTTGTCATAATCTTCCCTGATTGCTGTTAAACTGGTGGTGAGTGATAAATCCAAACATTCCAGAGACATTGCCATGGTAATCGATCAGTTAAATTTTGAAATTTTGAAAGAAAAATGTATAGCCTTTACATACATGTATATCTAAATATAACATACATAAAAGCATAATACAAGTGTCCAAGAATATATCAAATGTAGTTCAACGTACCTCTTTGATATTCATTAAATTGTTAGTTATTCATAGGCAGCTTTATGGCAAAACATGGCCGTTGCTATGGCAACGTCCTGATATGACATTATTATCCCGCCGCTGCAACCATGACATCATTGAACGACTACCAGCCACAATCATGTCTACCAACCGTTTATTTGATCATACTTACACTAACAAGATACTGCCCAAAAAGGGGCGAAGGTCATACTCCAACGAATAAACGCAATCCTCCCTAAAAAGAACATCAAACTCAATGGTGATAGTAACAAAATGCACTGAAAACAAACGGAGTAGATCTACTGCAATACTACCCTGTCGTATTAGAGACCTTTTTCCTTTATCTTCTTCTATAAGCCTATTGGCCTTTTGTAGCTATCATCTGCCCGTTTGTTATGAAAATATCCATGAATTGAACAGCCTCCCTACATGTAGATAGTGTGGGCTTCAAAGGAGGCTCTTTTGATATGATTGATGTGATATTATTGTATTATTACTTACTAATAACAAGAGGCAATACATTTCAATATTTTTTAAATATATTTATAGCAATTTGAAAACATTAAATACGTAGATCGTGGTTAAAAACAACAACATAAAAGAATGGTAAAATGACACCAGTTTCCGATGCCAGTTTTTAAAATATCTGGGCAAACGCAAATAATGCCAACAAATCCTTTTTCTGAAACTCCAGCTCCAACCTCCCTTGAAAATAGCAAACAACTCTGCCTCTAATGTCTGAGTAGATGTCACAAGCCCTGCATGCAGCGGTTGTTACTCTGATCTTCGAAGACTGCATTCTCAGATGCTTACATGAACCTGGAGGTCTGGAGGCACCCTATGAGGTCTCCAATTCTGCTCTGACCTAGCTAAATGCATATAAACTAGATCCAGATCAAGTCAGGCCCAGAAGGAGACTAGATCTACCAGTTCCTCTAGCAGTTTTCCTCCTGTGTTCATTGATACTTAGTTTTAACACTTTGTAGAACTCAGTTGTGACCTTGAAATGGCACCTATTACATGTAGTTGCAGATAAGACCTTGCTAGCTGGAACATGCAATAATCATCCTCTAGGCCATTTCAATAATCTGCAGGAACTGAAAAGCCTCTATTGAAGCAGCCAATATTACGTTTATACCCATTAATTTTGTAGACCTAGCACGCATACTTTTAACTCCCCCTTTTTTGCAGCTGAACGTTGTTCGGCAACAGTCCAGATTCAGCTACAAATCCATTACCAAATGTTGTCAATTATTCAAAAATAATCTTGTTACACATTCTCTTTGTCTATCACAGGTTTGTTATAGCAATGACCCTTGTCTGGCATAACCATGGCCTTTATCGACTGGGAATCTTGCAGAAAAGCACATTTAACATTATACCCTGATTTTCCATTTTCATGATGTCATCTAGAAATGGTATGTTTTTTTTTAAAATTCCAATATTCAACACCCATCATCTGTTTAATGCCAAACAGTTATAACAGCTGAGACCTGGGTAATTAACCCTTTGTACTGGGGGGGGGGGGGGGGGGGGGGGGGGCTCTGAGACAAATATCGCCACTCGTTTCGAACCACTGCATTTCACACCACGCCATTTTCTGAGTTTTTCTTTCAAGTCTTCATCTTGTGACATCATGTTTTTTTTTTTTACCGTTACCAAGTTACATGACCTTTTGTGACCTCATGTCAGCCCGGAATGGAGGATTTCTGAGTTTTGTGTACAAAACGAATGGGGAATGCCTTCCTCATGTTCCTACTTTATCAACAATAGTTTCTTCACTTCACCACTGCAGTAACAGAAGCGGGAGAGGCCTTGGTGCTGAAGAGGAAGAGGAAGAGGAAGATGACAGATGACTACTCTGAAGATCCCAGAATGTGTGCAGCCAGAGAACACCTAAGAGCTGCTATGGACGAGTTCTGTGCTGATCCTTCGGAGAGAAGAAGAAGTGTGTTGAGGATAGGAAGGAAGAAGTGTGTTGAGGATAGGAAGGAAGAACTCGTGCCAACTACACTAAATCTATAGGGAGGAGTCTTTGCTGATTGAGAAGATCAGGAGAGTTGAGAGAGCAGCAGACAGTTGTAAGAGCATAGGGAGTTGGACGATCATCAACGAGATCACGGGGAGGAAGAGAGGGAGTTCGAGTCAGATCAAAGAACAGGCCTTGAGTAGGAAGGGGAAGTGGCTGGACCATTTTAAGACCTTACTAGGACAAACCCCTCCCACATATCAGAACACCAGGGTGATCAGGCAGCTATTCAAAGAAATGGATATCGAGACAGGCCCTTTACCAGTGAAAAACTTAAGAGAGCCAGCGGGGGGGGGGGGGGGGGGATCAAGGAGGATAAGGGGTATGGATATGATGGAGTGTCGCGGGAGGTGATGAAGAGATGTGATTTTAGTGATATCAGCCTGGAGTTCTGTAATCAGGCACTTGAGAAGAGTGTTTTCCCAGATCAATGGAGGATAAGTAACACCGTCCCAGTACCAAAGAAAGGTGACCTCACAACACCAAAAACTACAGGGGCATCTCACTAACGTTACTCGCATTGCTGCAAAGACCCTTAACAGGATGATTCTGAACCGAATCCAGCCAGAGATTGAGAAGCAGCTCAGAGACAGCCAGAATGGCTTTAGAGAGGGAAGATCCGCCACTAGTCAGGAGCATTCTTGAGGGTGCCAGAGCAAAGAGCCTCCCTGCTGTCATGGTGTTCAATGACTTTAGAAAAGCCTTTGATTCAGTAGACCGAAACTGCCTGATGAACATCGTATGGGCTTATGGAATCCCCAAGAAGATGAACCTGATAGCCCTGCTGTACACAAACACCAAAACTCAGGTTATCACACCCGATGGGCTGACAGAGTTCGAGATACAGACTGGAGTACTCCAGGGTGATATATTAGCTCCATATCTTTTTGTGATCGTAATTGACCCTGGCACTGGAGAAACACCATGACTCTGGCTTCACTGTAACCCCGCCTTGGAGCAGGAGAGTTAAGGCTAAGAAGATATCAGATGCTGAGTTTGCTGACGACATAGTTCTGTTGGCAAACACAGTAAAGGAGGCAGAGAGGTTACTGGGAGAGGTGGAGGAGGTATCCATGAATGTAGGACTGCGGATATGAGAGCAAGACTATCTGCTGGAGAACGTCTTGGAGCCAGATGGAATCGTGAGTGCTGGTGGGAAGCCAATTGAATTGGTGGATGACTTCCTGTACTTGGGAGCAAAGATCAGGAACACAGAGGATGACGTTGTGGATAGGGTGAAGAACGCCTGGGCAGCACGCTACAGCTTGAAGTCGGTATGGGAATCAGACCTCCGTAAAGTCCTAAGATAAGTCTCTTCACAGCTACGGTGGAGTATGTTTTGTTGTATGGGTTAGAGACCTGGACCCTTACAAAGAGACTTACTCAGATGGTTGATGGGTGCTACACTAGAATATTAAAGCATGGCTCTGAACGTCAACCAATTCGCAACAAGATTGAGGAACTCGGAGCTGTAGGGAAACCTTCCAAAGGTCAGCTCCAAAGTAACCCAGAGGAGATTGAAGCTTTCAGGGCATGATCAAAGGCATCCAGAGTTCACACTACACTGAGTGGTCCTGTGGAAACCCCTTCATGGAGAAGCAAGAAGAGGGAGACATAGGAGGACATTCGATGCATTAACGATGGACACTGGTCTCCAGGAGACGCGAGACATCGCTATGAATGACAAAGGTTGCTGGAAAGAACTTATCCATGGATCTCGGAAATTCTACCTGACTTGATTGATTATTCCATTACAAATACATGCTTTTCTGAATATTCAGACGTTACCATAGCAACTGCCATTTTTTAGCATAACCATGCATGAACTGGGATAATTCAGATGTTAATTGCGACCTAACTAGTAGCTGGAAGAGATGTTCTTAGATATTAACTTGATGCCTATACGTGGTTTACTCAAAGACATTTTACTTTATGAAATTAATTTGTTACCGTGGCAACGTCTCTGGCACGTTTATCCACCATCCTTTTTTATGGTAGAGGCAGATAATGATATTGATGGCCGAGACAACTAGGTAATAAGAAAGAACAGAGTGAGGAAAAAATATATGTCCAAGGGGAGGGGGTAGATTTTAGGTATGTTGACAAATGCACTGAAATTAATTTCATAAGCTACGCACACCTACTTTAACTTTTGCATCATTTGTTGCCATAGCAACTGTCCTATCAGGCATGACTATTACTTCAAAATCTACATCTAGACTGAAAAGAATCAGAAAGTGGACAGTATGTGTACTTAGGCATTTCTTATTATGTTGTATGTTTTGTTTCGATACAGAAATGCTATATTTCTTCTTAAAATACCAATTTCAATCATATTGTTGCCATAGCAACGACCATGTTGTGGCACATATATGACTTTGCAAGACCAATATTTTGATGGATATTAAAGTTTTGGCATGAAATAGATATATTTAAGTACTTCTATTATGTTTTTATGTTTTTATTGCAGAAATATGCTATTTTCTGAAAAAATTAGGCGTTACCATAGCAACGGCCCTTTTTGAGCATAACATGACCTTTGACAACTGTGATTTTGATTTTAATTGAACGGGTAGCCTGAAATTGATACACTTCATCACTAACATTATATTTTTATGTTGTTTGTTAACAGATATATGTTATTTTTTAGAAAATATTTCGTTACCATGGCAACGGCCGAAGACGTCATTTAGAAAAATGGCAACAAGTAAATTCATGTTCAGCACCCCCAAAATAGGGGATATAGCACAAAAAATCAGATTCTACAGAACATTTTAAGTATCCCTTAAAATTGTGACGAGGAGCCGTGTACTATTAATTTCAAAAACTCCCTTAGCAAATTCTGGAGTACGTCTTCAACTGTTAGATGTACCCTCTTCATTGAGACGTTCCAGTTAGTAGGCAATTTCATGATGAAGGGTACAAATGTACATGCATGCCGGATGAACCGTCAAAGTTGTCCTCCACTTTTCTAATGTAGGTCAGAGGTCAGAGGTCAAAGGTAAAAGGTCATCATGCTAAGGTGATGATCAAGACGAGAGCGAGGACACCCCAAAAGACACCACAGCATATCGCGATGTAGAATTTCTTCTGCAAAGGAAATATCGATAACAACATGAATTAATTTGATTGGTCACGATCGAACGGCAGAGCTCCGAGGCGGCGAAGTGGATGGGGTGGCATGGAGGGCACTTCATCCCCTCCGCTCGAATGAGGAGAGAGAGAGAGAGAGAGGAAGATAGAGAGAGAGAGAGAGAGGAAGAGAGAGAGAGGGGGAGGGAAAGAGAGAAAATGAACAGATACATTTTCTACCACTGGAAGGTAGCCCCCCCCCCCCCCCCCCCCGACTACCCCTTAAACTTCAATTGTAATACTGACTGGCAGAATATTCTCTTGTACTCAGTCATGCACGTAGGCCTATATAGTGGAATAAGCATGATTTTACCATATTTCAATTGAAATTCATCTTCAAATTCGTTATATTCGTAATATGAACAACCCCACAAAATACTTGATATTCATTACTATCGGATCCTTTTTGGGCAGTTTCTTTCCAGGTCATGAAAACCAGATTTAACATTACCTTCTTCATGGATATATGAAATAGTCTGAAGTTCAAAAAAATGAGTTTACATAATGTTCCAGCGACAATTGCTCTTCTGTCAAGTAACTTCCAGATCAACCCTGGCACAAACACTATAATCCTAACCCTAAATCAAGCATAAAAACCTAATTCCAACCCAAGCCCAAACTATGGTCTTCCACTAGTTCAGTTCAAACCGACACTAGGTCTAAAGTCATGTTTTATCAAAAGGAAAACACGGACCTCGGTCTAAACCTGAACTTTAGACCCAGGGTCGGGTTCATTAGCAGAATATACTGGCCTACAGTTGGAGCCCAAAGTTTACATGCACCTGGGCAATTCCACAGAAAATGTTCACTTGCCAAAAATCATAAAATATACTATTATCTTCAGAAATATTTGTGTTACCATAACAAATGTGGTATCAAACAAAAGAGATTACCATGCTCTCTCATCTGACTAGTATGTCATAAGGGTTGAAGTATATCGCAGTGTGATTTTCTTTTGGCAAAATTATATATCCATCTTAACCAAAACATTTTGTTTCGGCTCACTCTTCCTCACCAAAAGCATTTCAGATTTGATTTTTTTTTTTGCTGTAAACTTAAATAACTAATACGACAGATAAGAGGGTGGCATAATGCTTGTGTTGAGGAATAATGAGCAAAAATATAAAAAGTTTTTACCCAACATTGACATCAAATTTGGCCCAAATACAGTATCCAAATGGCATGCCAGTCAATGGTAAGAGCGGGATAAGCTCTTGTGTGTGATACCAAATTTGTCATGGAAGCACCAATATTTCTGGATATATAGTCGATTTTAAGACTTTTGCCCAGGTGTATGTAAACTTTTGGCTCCAACTATATATCGTTGACTATTAAGTGTTAGGGTTAAAAGCAAATGTCATCAGGGCAAAGGACGGATACCCCTAATAACATCGCCATGGAAACAGAATGATTACCAATAAACTAGCAAACACACATATACAGGACAAAATGAGATGAATGATATAAATTCCATTACAATTTAATAGTTTTATTATGCACATAATTCACAGGATTCATTATAATGTCTCATAATTACAGTTTGTACATATCAGTAATGATAGCATAAGCCTAACATGGAAAAAGGGTTCGCCTCCATAGTATATACTCGAACAATAAGCTTTATTTTCAGTTTGTATATCTACAAATTGTATACAAACCACTAACAAACGTAATAAATTAAGCATGGTAAAACATTTGTTTATGTCTGTACAACTGTGATGAAATTTTTTTGGTAAGGGGGATTTATGTACACCCCGTAAATGCTCTATTCCCTGTGATCCGAGCTATAGAGAGAAGAAATAAAAATCATAACAATCAGAAATTAATTGTGAAGCTGTAGAATGAGACTGTTCATTCCCATATAAAAAAAAATAGTCATTTACATGGGGTAGAAGATGAATGTAAAGTAAGCAAACATTGCCGGCTGCCTAAAGTGACATTATGTGGATTGAGTGATATCCAAATAACAATAATGCTGATTTGCCCAGAGAGAATAAATGAGAAACAGAGAAAAGGGAGGGGAGAAAGAGAGAAAGGGGAAGATTGGGGGGGGGGGGGGAGATTGGGGGGGGGGGAGATGGGGCAGAGATGGAGAGAGAGAGAGAGGTAGATACATGTAGACATAAAAGACAGACTGATACAGACATACAACAGACAGACAGAAAGTCAGAGAGATATGCAGACAATCGGAAAAACAGAAAGCAAAATACTGTTGCTAAATTGAAAGCTAATATAAGATAAAATAGAAAAATAAAGAAAAACCACACTACAGATAATATATTTCAAGTGAGTTCTATCATGGATACAAATATAAATAAATCATCATGTTTCCTATCATTATGCTGCAATTAATAATTTCTGTAAACAATACACATCGCATAACCGACATTCCAGCTCTATGTATAACAAAGGGTAAAAAGTCAAATCTACATGTACATTCTATTCCATACACTGAAATAATGCATATTAACATATCAAGTTTTCCATACTGATTACATGTGCTCGTATCAAACTTCGATTGTAACACATGCTTAAGAATTAAAAAAAAGACTTTTGTTTTTCCTCTTTAAATCATCTATATCGCTACACACCCTCGCAATCTTTTCAAAATATGATTCATTAAATAAAAATAGTTCCACAATGACATCAATCTCATGAAATATGTGGGATCATTTCAAAATTCACCTGAAAGTCATTCCCCTACAAATTTCCCACAATAGCCATGCTTAGCTCAAAGTGAAGTCTAAGCTCTCAGGAATTGTTGAAATGTTTATTTTCTTGAAAGTCAAAGAATTCATTAAATATTCATCACTAACAAGGATGGCTTAAAAGTTGGAATTCCATAGTAAAAAAAATCCAACATATTCACATAAGGACAGTAAGGACTTCACACAAATTATCATTTAATGAACATGAATCTAATAATTATGCAAATTATGAATGAAAGCAAATCATACACAATTCCGGGAATGCTTATATTAAAGCCTACATCACAAGCAATAGACAATGTTTGCACTGGATATCCGTTGATATAACATTACATATATATCCCTAAACTTTATAATTTTACTCCCTTTATAAATATCTGAAACATAAAACTTTACAATCTAAAGGCTTTGTGATAAAAAGGGGAAGTTTTCACAACGCGTCTAATTGACAATCAGAGGATGAAAACGATGACAGAATAATGAGAAAAAAAGATAAAGGGGTTCAAAGTTCAAACAGAGAAGTAAGAGATAAAGGAAAGAATAAGATAAAAAATATTAACACTTATACCTAAAGATAATAGAAAATGTAAAATATATACATATTGCATAGGAAAAATTTAGAATCTAAACTACAACTTATTTTTTTTAAAGTTCAAAATATGTGTTGAATGGAAAATATGTGTTGAATGAAAAAAAGGGAGTTCACTTAGGAAGTAGGAAGATATATTCCTATAATGTATGTTTGAACCTAATTTGAAACATGGGGATATTTTCTATAAAAAGAAATATAATTTCTTTGTTTTGCCTCATTTTTCCCATCCCTTCTGCCATTTAAATAAACTTATTTAGAAGCATGTATAAATGGATAACCAATTCAAATTGAAAGAGTTACACTTTATGTAAATATACTGCATAATCAACATTTTAACCTCTGCAGCTAAACATAAACACTTGTATTTTTAGGGGCACCGTACAGCTTACCACTACAGCTGAATTTTGAAATAATTCAAATTTTACTTTCCCTTTTAGGCCTACCCCTGGTCAATAACGTAAAAATGTTCATGGCCCTGTCACAAAGGCCCAAATCCACAAAGGCGGTTTAAAACTAAACTAAAAGTTATAACCCACTGATTTACAACGGTCGGGCCAAAGCGCCAAAAACAAAGGCAAATAAAGATTTGTTCTTTGTTTTTGGCTGTACTTTTTGATACCTTTTTGGTTGACCATAGTGAATCTGTTTAATTATATTACAGTCAAAGTTTCAAAAAATCAAATCTAGGCAATTTCAATCTCTTATTGCATTGCCATTGCCATTGTACCTAAAGATTGGTTGAATTTCTAGAAATGTTAGTAATCTTGTTTCAGCAGCAGCAGCCTCTAAACTAACACAAACATTGGAACTCTAAAATAAATCAATAGTCCACGGAAGATTTTTTTTAGAAATGCTTTGCAATACAGAGCCCAATAAATAGAAACATTCCATACATACATATTTCAATTTTTAAACAGTTGTATTATTTACTACATCACATTACTGTTCTGGCAATGAAAAACAATCAATCATTCAATCAGATACATTAAAGTGTATCTGAATATATGGGAATTATTGATGGCAATAGAAAATACACATTTATAAGCTTAGCTAGGATCTTTGAATGAAAGTGAATGATACAATCACCACTAGAACAACAGTGAAAAAAAACAACAATATTTACATGGTAGATATATCTACCATTACCCAGTACAAGATGCTTTATCATTTGTTTCTGATGTCTTTCCATCCTTCTGTTTTTACAGAAGCAACCATCCTAAAAAGATTTGGACAAGAATCATCAAATTCTTATGACAATAAATGCTCAAAATAGTCAACACTACTATCAAATAAATTATGATCTATGCCATTACTGATTTGAGCCTGATCAGTTAGTCACGGACAGACATTTGACAAATTTTGAGAGTTTGAAGAACTGTAGAAAATATGTATTTAACTGAAGAGAGCTATTATAGGCTTCATTGTGATTGGCATTACTGAAGTAGTTGAAGTTTGATAAAATGGGGGCGCCAGGGTCACCTACTAAAATTACAGTCCATAAAATATTCAATATCACGGACGGACATAATGCCTACTCTTAAACCGATCTGGCTCCTTTGGAAATTCATGATGAAATTTCTAAATTAACTAAAATCTCTCACTTACTTCTTCGACACGCAAAGGGAAGAAGGGGCTCTTGGATTGGATTTCTTATCGAACTTACAACATATCAACTTGGACATTTAAAATATATCTCATCAATATATTGATTCATCAAACTGTTATGTCACTTATGTGCCAACCCTTTCAGTCAATTCATACAATGTAAAAATGTAGTGGCCTCACATTTCAACATGTGAAAGAGCTAAAATGCTTCTAATTTTTCATACCAATCTTTCTGATAAAGATGTACATTATTATTTTCTTAATCATTTTCTATGAAAAATATTAGCTTTTTAATTTTAGATTTCTAATCTGTGTGTCCACCCACTGCCACAGAGTCTGTTGAGAGCAAGAAGGGCCTTAAATACTAACACTTTATGTAGAGTTAATAAATAGCCTCCCAGCTCTCAGCACATGATGTCATCTGTTGAGAGTCAGAAAGACATTATGGGAACTCGGTGTTAAAGTATATGAGTTAACGCCCTTCTGCCTCCAAACAGAGGCCATCATCTGTTGTGAGTCCGAAAGGCATTATCTCTGTGTTAAAGTGCATGAGTTAACGCCCTTCTGCCTCCAAACTGAGGCTATCATCTGTTGTGAGTCCGAAAGGCATTATCTCTGTTTAAAAGTGTATGAGTTAACGCCCTTCTGCCTCCAAACTGAGGCTATCATCTGTGTGAGTCTGAAGGGCATTATCTCTGTGTTAAAGTGTATGAGTTAACGCCCTTCTGCCTCCAAACAGAGGCTATCATCTGTTGTGAGTCCGAAAGGCATTATCTCTGTGTTAAAGTGTATGAGTTAACGCCCTTCTGCCTCCAAACAGAGGCTATCATCTGTGTGAGTCTGAAGGGCATTATCTCTGTGTTAAAGTGTATGAGTTAACGCCCTTCTGCCTCCAAACTGAGGCTATCATCTGTGTGAGTCTGAAGGGCATTATCTCTGTGTTAAAGTGTATGAGTTAACACCCTTCTGCCTCCAAACAGAGGCTATCATCTGTTGTGAGTCCGAATGGCATTATCTCTGTGTTAAAGTGTATGAGTTAACACCCTTCTGCCTCCAAACAGAGGCTATCATCTGTTGTGAGTCCGAATGGCATTATCTCTGTGTTAAAGTGTATGAGTTAACACCCTTCTGCCTCCAAACTGAGTCTATCATCTGTTGTGAGTCTGAAGGGCATTATCTCTGTGTTAAAGTGTATGAGTTAACGCCCTTCTGCCTCCAAACTGAGGCTATCATCTGTGTGAGTCTGAAGGGCATTATCTCTGTGTTAAAGTGTATGAGTTATCACTCTTCTGCCTCCAAACTGAGGCTATCATCCGTTGTGAGTCCGAAGGGCATTAACTCTGTGTTAAATTGTATGAGTTATCACTCTTCTGCCTCCAAACTGAGGCTATCATCCGTTGTGAGTCCGAAGGGCATTAACTCTGTGTTAAAGTGTATGAGTTAACACCCTTCTGCCTCCAAACAGAGGCTATCATCTGTTGTGAGTCCGAATGGCATTATCTCTGTGTTAAAGTGTATGAGTTAACACCCTTCTGCCTCCAAACAGAGGCTATCATCTGTTGTGAGTCCGAATGGCATTATCTCTGTGTTAAAGTGTATGAGTTAACACCCTTCTGCCTCCAAACTGAGTCTATCATCTGTTGTGAGTCTGAAGGGCATTATCTCTGTGTTAAAGTGTATGAGTTAACGCCCTTCTGCCTCCAAACTGAGGCTATCATCTGTGTGAGTCTGAAGGGCATTATCTCTGTGTTAAAGTGTATGAGTTATCACTCTTCTGCCTCCAAACTGAGGCTATCATCCGTTGTGAGTCCGAAGGGCATTAACTCTGTGTTAAATTGTATGAGTTATCACTCTTCTGCCTCCAAACTGAGGCTATCATCCGTTGTGAGTCCGAAGGGCATTAACTCTGTGTTAAATTGTATGAGTTAAAACCCTTCTGCCCCCAAACTGAGGCTATCATCCGTTGTGAGTCCGAAGGGCATTAACTCTGTGTTAAAGTGTATGAGTTATCACTCTTCTGCCTCCAAACTGAGGCTATCATCTGTGTGAGTCTGAAGGGCATTATCTCTGTGTTAAATTGTATGAGTTAAAACCCTTCTGCCCCCAAACTGAGGCTATCATCCGTTGTGAGTCCGAAGGGCATTATCTCTGTGTTAAATTGTATGAGTTAAAACCCTTCTGCCCCCAAACTGAGGCTATCATCCGTTGTGAGTCCGAAGGGCATTATCTCTGTGTTAAATTGTATGAGTTAAAACCCTTCTGCCCCCAAACTGAGGCTATCATCCGTTGTGAGTCCGAAGGGCATTAACTCTGTGTTAAAGTGTATGAGTTAAAACCCTTCTGCCTCTCAACAGATGACATGTTAACAATGCATATATGCTTTAAATAGATGAAGGCACTTTTGGAATGATAGGTTTCATCAAGAAAATCATGCATAGCACGTAGAAGTATATCCCTATAAGGACATTTACATGACTGTACTCTCATACTATTGTGGCGGCCATCTTGGTATGCTAAGCTGTTCTTGTCCTACATGTATATGATCACAATGATAGAAATACGGACAAAACAGTCTTCACTGCACACTGGTTCAATTCAAGGAGAGGAAGGGGGGGGGGGGGAAAGATTTTTGCCCTTTCAAATTTGATGATTTTCATTTGGGGAGGACAATTCTCCAAACTACTGGTATAACTTAAAATCAAAATTTGATCATGAAAACCCTATTGTATAAGATGATACTATAAGAGCATACCTCATAGATTGATCACATTACTATTACTGGTAAACACTTAAGGAAGTTGAAATGATTTGGGTACATGAATTATATGCAAAGTAACCCCAAATTGTAACAGTTTCTTGACTTGAATAAAATAAGTTTTGAAACAAGTTTAGAATTTAGATAGATGGAAAGAAATAAATCAAACACTAGCAATGCAAGATTTACTTCATTACATTTCTAGTTTAAATATCTAACATTCTTAAACACTTGTTAAAGTATTTGATTTGTCTTGGAAAGTAATTTTAAAAAATCCCTGAAAGTTTAGAAAGAAAAGTGATCAACATTTTTAAAAAGAAATCTTTAATGTTTATTTTTCATTCAATACGAAGAATTATTTCATAAATTATTCCGTAATTCTATTATCATAGAGTTTCATAACATTATCAGTCTTGTTTCCCTTAACCTTTTGGACTGATTTCTCAACATGTATTTCAAAAAGTTAAATAATGCTTTTACTGTATTGAATGTAACTTACAAGTACACAATGCCACCATTTCACATTACCATACGAGTAGACAGGCTTGTTGGCAGATCAATAAAAAGGCACTAAATGTGGAAAAGACAATGTACAAAGTAAGCAAGGAAATTCCTTGATGCTCAACCAAAATTCACATAAGAAAATAACAGCAAAGACTTACATACACTTTTAAAGCCGACTTTAATACAATATTGGTAAGAAAATAGCACGATAACAATAATATTATCATGTATCAGTTTTCTTAAGTGTGTACTAAAAAACGGGGTAGAAAATACATCATAACAGCTAGACATCAAATGAAGCTTCCATTTTTCAAAATTCTAAAACAGTGGATTTCTAGAACAAAGGGAAAAAAAACAATATCACGTTTCTTCAGTATCGTGGCAATAGTCACTAATTGTACATGGACTTTCAGAAAAAGAATATTTTCTCAAAAGTCTAATCATGCACACAATTCACACAAAATGTTTCATTTTATTCCAGCCAAAGCTACACTTAAATACTGAGTGCTCCCATTCAGTTATCTGACTAAAACAATATACCACCGCCATTAACAACTTGTATTCAAGCCCGTACATTCTAATATATGTATCTATCTTTTGTTTAACTGTAAAACAGATACTTTGACAAAACTGCATAAAAATTTAGTGTTATGATACGCGTGATTCATTCTTTTTGTGACATGAAACTTCTGTGAATATGGACCAGTCGCGATATTTGGAATTTTTTCTTGAGTGCAACAGTTTCTGACTTTAAATATGAAAGCAATCCTGATTCCATCCCTAATTCCATCCCTAAAAGTGAAAAACATGCTACCGGTAGTCTAGGTTTGAGGTATTCATTCTTTACTGTAGGTGAAATGTGAGCAGGAATATGCATGAAAGCAAATTAAAAGATCCCAGGGGAGCATTTCATCAAGCGTTTTGTCAATGATTTTTACTGACAAATTTGCTCTCAGCCAATCGGAGGCAAGGATTTCAGTAGCTTATAACAGTTGTCAGTAAAAATCACTGACAAAATGCTTGATGAAACGCTCCCCTGAACGCTATTTTTGTCCGTCTTTCATTGCGAATATTACATGTGGTGGTACAAGAACTCTTCATATTTCAGCGACTACAGTGCCTATCTTCACTCTTTGCTATTTTGTCTTATGGACCACAAAATGAATGACAAATGGTACGTAAATTATGAAGGCAACATTTCTTTCTCACAGATAATATGATGTACAAAATGAAAAATGATGATTTGTGTGCCATTGCACAAAAAAAAGTATAGAAAATCATGACTATTGAATTATGGATGACAAAATTATACCGTCTGCCTGTGAGGCCACAAATGATTTTCATGAAATGATCCTTCGCTTTTCACATCGTCTCTTATGACTTCGACGACCAGGCTGTGCTCGGCAATGGCTGGATGAAAATGAGATGCATGTGGACTAAAGAGGGCGCAACATCAACCAGCGAGCGGTACTATAATGGCTATCAGAGCTATAACTGTTGCAAGGACTACACAACATATGATGATCATGATCTTTTTCTGTGAGAGATAAAAAAAAAGACAAATGAAACATAAAAGGGATTAGTCAAAACATACATGTAAAGCAATGTTCTATCCATGAATGGTGGAATATCATTGTATTCTGCTCAGAACAAAAAACTGTTTTCTGAATGATTGGTCATTTTAGGCAATAGTCTTTTAAAAATTGTTAGCAATGGCCATTTTTATAACATAAAAGTTATGTCAATTGGAGAAATTTTCCTTAAGTTCTTTGAAGTTAAAAGGTGGTACTGTGGTATTCTATTTTAAATTTTTCCTGTTCAATATCCTATACAATGATGCCATGAGGTAGATTCATGTGGAGAGTTTCAAGTTTACGGGGACCTCTTCTCAACAATTCTGAAAACCCTTAAAGCAATAAAATGAGAAATCTGGCAATTTGATGAAAGTGGGTATCCCTATATATTGATAAAGTATCAGTAAAGATTGATAATTCTAAATAAAAACTGGCTACTTCTCATAATTTGTGATCTGTCTGCAGTCTCAAATTGACGACAATATTAAAGAGAACAAAATCCAAAAAATGAGTAAATACCAAATATCAAGACAAGGCAATATCAAGAACTGAATTA
This sequence comes from Heliocidaris erythrogramma, assembly GCA_025617745.1. Classification (NCBI taxonomy): domain Eukaryota; kingdom Metazoa; phylum Echinodermata; class Echinoidea; order Camarodonta; family Echinometridae; genus Heliocidaris; species Heliocidaris erythrogramma. The sequence continues at coordinate 28,046,103 of CM046861.1, read as the reverse complement.
AAACATTGACCAAAATTAGGACATCCCAGTAGACCAACAGCCCACGTGAACCGATGGTCCAAGAGACCGATGGCCCCCATGCCTGACAGCACACAAGACCGATGGCCCACAAGACTAACGGCCTATGAGACCGACAGAGTCGGTCTAGTCTACCTCCTGACAACTTTTTTAGAAGGCCCACAAGACGAAGTATGTCAGTCTCTTGGGCTGTCAGTCTCATGGACTGTAGGCAACCAACACAATAACATGTATGACATTCCCAACTATTGACTAGACATTCTAAAAGATACTAGTAGTAGACCAAACATGAACAATTTATTACAAACCCACACAAGGCCGTACGCAGCGGGGGGGGGGGGGGGGGGGGGGGGGGGGCAGGGGGGGGGCAGGGGGGGCAGTTGCCCCCCCAGAAATTTCAAAATCATACTTTTTTTTAATAGGGTTTTAGACTTCAAGTTTTGGGTTCCTTTGAAAGCGATCATCTTGCCCCCCCCCAGGAAAAAATTTCTGCGTACGGCCTTGAACCCACATAATATCAAGTTGTAAATAGATGATTGCACCAACAAAACTAATAAAAACCGAACTGTACCAAAGACAATAACATTGTTGCATATATATATATAGAGAGAGAGGCATAAGCAAACAGTATAGATTTGAAGAGTGCTCAGTCCTACAACTGAGCACGCATGCATATTGTGGTGTGCTCGTATGGCCTGTACACGCCGCATGACGTCATAAACTGTTATACATGTTATATGGCATATTACTTCTTTTTGCCAAAAACATGCATCGTCCCCGGGATTTACATGTATGGGGGCTCTTTTCAATTTGTTAAGCCTTCATTAAGCTTTCACAGAGTCACATATTACATGCAAATCACTTTTTTCATATTTTAAAACAAAAACTATGGGAATTATTATATTATTCTAAAATTCCTTGTTGTTCGTGTGTAAAACCTATGGCAGGTGACACTTATTTTGGTCAAAAGCATGAATAGTCCCTAGGATGTTACATGTGGAGTTTATTCAACTAGTTGAGCCTTAATTATACCTTTTGAGATAAGCCTTATTTTTCATAATTTTAAACAAGTTATAACAAAAATTAGCATACATACAGGGTTGGAAAAAAGTTTGGAATATTTTTTTGGCGATGAGTATGTCTGATTTTAAATGCTAGTTTCTACTATATTGTGATGAATAATTCATCCAAATCGGATTAACTGTGTTGAATGAAGTCTACTGTTCCATCTTGTACCAAAGATTACGTAATATTGTTAAACATGTTACAATGGCTGACCAATGAACCACATGTTGTCAGATTTGCTCTATTTGTGTTTGAACATCTTGTTATACATTTCTGTACTTCACGTGGAATTTTGAAAAAGCTACGTGCAGTTTGCAGTCATTTTGAGGACTTCGGTATAGCAATTAAACTGTATCTGATTATTTAACTTTTTCGTTAGACATTTGCAAAAACAGCAAATATACGCTTCCGAATTCCAAGTGGACCTCTGCACTGTGTGATAAGCCTGATTTTTAATGTTGTGCTTTTAAAGTTAAAAAGGGACACATATCTTTTATTTGAACCTCAAAGAAGAACTTAAAATGACGAGGGATATGTTTAAGACAAGAAATAATTCTTGGAATAAAAATATTCCAAACTTTTTTCCAACCCTGTAGTATTCCCTGGGATTTATGCAGCGTCTCTTCCGCTTTTTTTAGTATTCATTAAAACTTTTTCAAATTTACAACAAATTCAAGGTAATACTAGGTAAACTATATAATAATCACTGTTTTCACGTTTTAATCCTATATGGCAGGTTACTCGGACAAAAAGTAGGCATCAACTCGGGGATATATTGCGGCATTTATTGACAAAAGGGTTCAAGAATTTTTTTTTGAACTATCCATCCTCCTCCCATGCAAAGATTAGACTTGAAAAAAATAAAATAAGATATGAAATATCAAGATAAAATGAGATATCCTCTCACATGTATGTTATACAAGTCATGTACATATTTTTTTAGCCTTCTTTAATACAGCAATTTAGGCCTATCACATCATATTCATGATGGTATAGGGAAGAAACAGTATGCAAGATGACATGTTAGCTTTATTAAATGATTTTGAATAGAATACATTTATTCATGACATAAACATTGCCATAATTATCTTGACTCAGAACAAAGAATTTTTCAAAAACCTGGATTCGCTATTTCAATTTTCAAATTTCTTCTTGATTCCGAATTCAGATTGCGAGCCTAATTCATTTTCTGTCATGTAATGGATTACATAATGTGGACTCAAGATAATTTACTTGGAGGGGAGGTGGCGTATGGTTCTTTATTTATGTGGAGAAAATGAAAGAAAAAGAAAATAGAAAAACTTTGGATCCGTCAATATAATTATTAATGGAAGATCCCGCCCAAATTCATGGAGTTTGTTATTGATGACATTAACACCACAGACACATGCCACAAGACAATTATAATTATTAATCCTTTATTCAGGGTGCCATATCGGGGACGCTTCTGGGCCTCTTCTTCTTCTTTTGGGTTGGTATAGGGGCACAAATCTACCCCCATCCACCGAAGGACCCTCCGCTCTCTGCTGAACTTTGTCCCATGAAGAACGCCACTTTCTTTGCGACTCCAGAATCGATGACCACGACATTTTATGACAAAATCATGACGACGACGGCGTAAGTTAGCCTTTTGGCTTTTAGATGGGATAAGATTTTATTTCAATTGAAATGTTGCTGCCATGCTTAGGAACTGTCAAAATAACTCCATAATTTCTCTTTCATAGGCAGAGAAATTTGACTTCATGTACCAATGGGAGCCATATACGCTTGTAGATGATACTCTTGAATTTGGGATGACAATCAAAGTTCTAGATAGCCGTGGCGAAGCAATAGGGGTCACTTGGACACGTGCCCCAAACCTATTGGCCAAACATGGGTCAGGGGTGGGTGTGGCGGGGGCTTGACATGAAATCAAAATAAAACGACCAGCTCTCACAGACCCCCTGACTCGCCATGACGACATTGTGCTATATCCTCCTGTACCAGAAAGAGCACTAAATAAAAAGAATCATAATGTGCAATATATTAGTACAGCATCGCACCAAACACTCAACTGACAAATAAGTCGAGTTATTAAGTGAGAAATACCGATGCTTTATCATGATCTATCTAACTGTCTTAGTATAAAATAGCACAGAACCGTCTAATAACTTGAAAGCGGTATCACAGCCCGTAGCTGACCCTATGCACAATTTTTGTTAATACATGAAGTGATTTTTTTTTCCTTCAGAAGAAACTGTTTACTTCTTACCCTCCAACCCCTCCCCCTCCCCCCCCCCCCCCTCTCTCTCTCTTAGTTTTGGGGAGGGAGCGAAGAGACGGAAATGATTGATTTACACAACAATATAATCAACAAAATGTCATGTAAAGTAAGTTGAATACCCATTTAATCAGGGGCACTTGCCCCCACCCATCCCTTTGGCTCTTCCGATTAATTTGTATTGTTCATTTTTATTATTTCATTTGAGGTCTGCCTCGTTGGATTTGTACAAACTCTCTTACACCTGGTGGGGAGTGAGTTCACTGTTGGTCACTATTGTCTCTGCTAATATCATTAGCTTCTTAACAGTTAATTAGGGTATACAGAATATCGACAGTAGGCCTACATTGATTGGTTGTATTGTGTACATGTTAATGGCCACATAAACCATGTAGATTACAGAAAACCAATATGCTATGCCATTTCTTTTTTTACGATTCAGTTTTCATGTATTTGTTTTTGTGTTTTGTTTCTCGGTAGTAGTGGTGGAAGGGGGTGGGGCAGGAAATCACCCTTGATTAAAGCTTCATTTGTCTATAATTTGAATTAGTTCAACATGTCGACTGTAGGATAAATATATTGATAACAATTACATTTTATGCCAGACAGACCCTCCTTATAATCATTATAAACATACATATCAAATTTCATACATTTAAAGGAACTTTGACACTAGAAAGCGAATAAGAGAGTGAATAACTCTTGCCTATACAGTGTGTAACATTTTCCTGTTTTTGTCTAATTGTTCAGATCCACAAGATCCAAAGAAACTTGACCCCCGTTAAATATGTCCAATCGTCGATAGGATGTACTGCTGCCTACAGGAGAAATGGAAGGTACCACTTCGATATGGGGTAGGAGAAGAGTTTGAAGTTGCTGAGGCAAGTATTTCACTTTATTATTACGTCAACAACGTCAATGACCGGGCACAATCTCTGACATGTCCGTTTGATTCCTCCTTCTTGTTGTACATCTAAATAAACATAAACGGGAACTAATATATGCACTTATTATCCTGAACCCTTTGGAGACGACCATGGGCGTTAATCGTTACGTAACTCTATTCATCATGGGGGGGGGGGGGGACGGCTATTGTGTCGTCCCCCCCCCCCCCATAATGAATAGAGTTACGTAACGATTGACGCCCATGGAGACGACGGGCTTCTACAGAAGCCGAGCGAGGTGCTCAGTCTGCTGACAAAGTTTTCCAGCTAACTATCCGCTCTTATGCGCTAAAATTCTTAGTAGTATTATGTAGATATATTCATTCACAATACCCGTTAAAAAATGAGGTTACGTGGAGAAAAATTGAGAAAAATAGGATTTCGTTTCAACTTTACCCGAAATTCTTGTTTGGGATCGTAAATCTTGTATACATATAGACGTACGCGTACGCGTCCGCTTCGATCATGTTATTTCCATAGTCTAGAGCTCCGATCACGTGATATCATAGCGTTCAAAGCGCCGATCGATCTTGACAAAAAGCTACAGCTACGTTATGTGCGTATTCAGTGCATTTACACTCCCGACTTCGATCCTGACGTTGTTTACTTATTATTTTTTATCTAAGGCATTTTTCATGAACTGATTTGTAATAAGCACATGATTTGTTGTTTCTCGTAGGAATTAAATTGCTGTGCACCCATCAACTATACTACCTTTGATTGGTTGTTTATTGATTTGTTAAAATGTATTTATATTTTAATGTTTTTAGGAAAGTGTGTACTAGATGAGAGCTATGGAAGATAGCGCCAGAGAGAGAGAGCCCCTCCGCCTCCAATCCATCCCGGTCAATGACAAGAAATTGCCTCCCTGTTCCAAACATCATGTGCTTTGATAACTTGACGTTGCTCCTTATAATCCAAGTTCATAAGATAAAATAAAAGGAGCTTGCTCAAGGATTATATCAATTGAAATTGGCCAATTCAGCCCTTCATTCATGAATGAACCATTCTACTCTTTTCCGAAATCCAAGTTAATAAAATAAAATAAGCTTGGTCAAGGATTATATCAATTGAAATTGAAATTCATGAATGAAGCGCTGAATTTGCCAATGAACCTTTTCAAAATGAAACGCTTTCTCAGTTCCGTGGACTACTAACAAGGATTAGCATTTTGAAAGAAGAGGAAGTATACGTAGGTCGACCTACTGAATACATGTACATGTATACAAGAATGAACTGTAAACATGCGCTGCCATGCTATCAATATGATAAAACTACAACCAAGAATTACGGGAACCCAATTACAAATGCTCATTTTGAAATTCACAGTACAGCCCGTTAAATGGTTATCCTGATGACTGGGATTTGTGTCAAAAGGATAACCATAATATTGCACACTTTGAAAGCTTTAATTTCATGCATCTTTATTTTATTCCCGATTCCGTCATCTGCTGTAAAAAAAAAAATAATAATAATAAGGGGGAAGGCGGGCTGTTATTGCAGATATTGCAACATCACTATAAAGATATATTGATTTGGTAATTAACTTGGCCGTAAGCCTACATAACAATAAACTTTAAACTCACACGTTTTCTTTTTCTAACATAAATGTGTTTATTAACCGTCCTGACATGATATATTGTCATCATCAATTTCTTGTCACGGCCAGGGAAGGGGGGGGGGGCGACTAGAAATTACCATCATTGATTGCTATACTATCGGGATCGCCGATCGTCATTGTTGTCATTGCCCCCCCCCCCCCCCCCCCATCGCTGTTATTTTTTAAAAACATATTTCTTTATCGTTTTAGTTTGTTTATGATTCTTGTCATTATCCAACTCAACTCTTGTCTTTCTGTTTCAATATTTTCCTCGAAACATACAATTACTACACTCTCGATATCAGGCTCCTTTCTGATGTTCTCTTTATTTTCAAATGGATCAAACTGATAAATAGCCACATCCTTTTCTAATAAAAATTGCATGCAATGCGGAAATAAAACGCACTGAAACAAAGTTTTAATTGCAGGAACTTCCTGACGAGTTCAGAGAGAGAGAGAGAGCAGGCGGCATTGAGATGTGATAAAGTATTATTTTGTTCCACTCACTGTCATTCATTTAGCTTTTTCCCATTACAAACAAAACAAATCACATATGTGTACATGATTTTAATAAATTGTTTTGATAAAACAACTACATAGGGAAAAAAGCGTTGAAAGAGAGATGGATAGATAGAGAAATAAACGAATGAAGCGGGAGAAATAAAACAAATAGTTATGACAAATCATGAGAAATGTATTCGAAAGTAAATAGGATTATTTTTGTTTTATTGAATAAATAATGTTCATCTGAAAAAACAGTTCCCTGATACATGTGATATAGAAAGCATTTAGAGTAATAATGTCACAATGCTGGTCAGAATACGACTACAAAATGAGTCGGAAACACGTGTAAAATGCAGGGGGCAATGCATGACTTGGCAGATAATCGCCCGAGCATTAGCAGACGACAATGGCGGCCAATGAATGGGGTATCGATCGAACCAAGGAGTTATCACAGACCTTGATCTAACCGCGTTTGCGACGGCGTTTACGCAATTTATATTGTAAGTGTACTGAAAAGGAAGGAAGCGAAGCTTCAACAAAATAAGACGGCTTTTCCCCTGTAAAATAACAAACCTTATAAGTTTTGTTTATCGAAATAAATATTTTTAGAAGGAGAAAAGTCTGACCTTTCATGTTTACATTTACTAAAAATTACGAAAATGACCGAGTGAGGTACAATGAGCAATCAAAGTAGAAAGCACCTCCAAATTTCCCATTACCGGCAATGTAACCGAAATCGCTCCGTCACATTTCAGGGAGAACAATCGCTGTGCGCGGGTTCGCACTCAAAGGGTTAAGCTAATTATTTATATACATGCACAATCAGCCCCGGGGATAACCACTCTGTGTAGAAGACGTAACACATAGTTGTTCGAGGATTTCTAAGTTACTAGTATCCCGTATTTCGCAGAAAACGAGTAGATGTTTACGCGATTTCAAGCATATACCTAAAAAGCGGAAATGTACATTGTAAAAAAAACACCTCTAGTTGCTAATTTAAGGAGGCCCCTTGGTAAAATACCACATCAAGGAGTATTTTGGAACAAGTTTGTAAACATATAGGCCTACTCCTACTTTCCACAACGCTTGAATTTGTACTCCAAAAAATACCCCAAATTCTGATTTTGCGGATGTATATTTTTCGTTCGTTTGTTTGTTGCCAAAACATTGTTTCCTGTAGACTATTGGACCCGCGGAAAAAAGAGGAGAATTTCCCCAAAGACCCCCTTTTTATGCGTATACAATTTCGTAGTGAGTGAACACCATTGAAATCCGCCACCTCAATATGCTTGAGAAGACATATCGCTAAATTATCACTAACCATGCTGACAGGTCTCATTTTGCACCACAATGCACACAATTTTCAGAATCTTCATGTTTTGTTACAAATCGAAAAAAAACTTGAAATTTGTATCAGATGCAAACTGTACATCACTAATAGTTTATTTCGACCATTTCGCAAAATGATTTGTTTGCAGGGATTAATCATTCTCTTTATGTTTTGAATACAGGCGGATTATGAGTACCAAGCGATGAAAACCAAACAAGATGAAATGCATTTCGAAAAGGGCGGAGACACAGAATGTCAGCTTGAGGACATGACTCTCACTGAAAATAATGGAAATGCATAGAAGTTATATTTATTATATTCGGTGGTGGTGCAGCGGAAGAGGGGGCAAAGAGGGCAAATAATTCCCTAACTGAATATAAAACCAAGGGAGAGATGGAGAGGAGAGAAAGGGAACGGGGAGAGAGAGAGAGAGAGAAGGGGGAGATGGGAGAGAAAGAGAGGAAGTGAAAGAAAGAAAGAGAGCAAGAGAGAATGAGAGAGAGAGATGGGAAGGAGAGAGAGAGAGAGAGAGGGGAGGGGGGGGGGGAGAGGGGGAGGAGAGAGATATGTGATCAGTGCTTACTTTTCAAATGTCTGCAATTCATTAACCATCTGTTATTTCACAAAATGTTGTATACAAAACTTGTGGGAAATTTATTACCATTTCTTATGATCCCAAACATTATTACTTTACCCAACTTTATGCATAAGAATGATTGAAAATTACATTTCAGTTTCTTTTTGGTTAATTATATATTTTTTCTCATTTGTTTACATTGTTTAATGTTTGAAATAAGGTGATATCTTTTAAAAGTCTGCAATTTCCTCTGAAATTTTCTATGGTAGCATATAATTATATATTTAGAATGCTTGATTTATGCTCAAAATTTTGATAAACATTGACCACCATATACCTTTCCTGTGGTCTAGCAGTTGGTGAATGAATATGACAAGTCTATCTGTCACATATACGTGCCATCAGCACTGAAAGAGTTAACGTTAATAAGTTTAAAAAGTTGAACTGATCGGAACAAAAAGGGACACTTTTTGTAGAAATGAGAATGGGCCCTTTTTAGGTGCTTGAAAAAATTGTGGGGGTGCTCCCCTGCTCCTCGGGAGCGCCGCCTCTGGAAGGTCAATGAGTCTGACATTGTAGGTCTAGTGGGCTGTATATAGCCGTTTTCCGAGTGCATCAAGGAGTAAATATACTTTCATAGTCCATCGTATTATCTCATTTATCTTTTAAAGATTGCGATGAATGGAAATATGCTATTCTTTAAAATCCATTTGCTATGTTGCAGTGCCTCTCGGATTGTGATATTTGACAGCCAATTTGCAAGCCACGTATTTAAATTTGAAATCTGATTTGGTGAAGAAGGATGGGTCTATTACCTCCATTAAAAACAAATGAAGATCGCATACAGAATGTATTTCATGTTCCCAAAATACATTTCAAAGCAAACATAATTGAAGGAATAGGCACATTTGGTGGATTCTGTTTTTGGAGGGGGGGGGGGGGCAGGGAGTCACATCCTGCTTGTTCACTTTTTTTGAAATCCATGTGGCATACCTTAAATATAATTTCTCAAAACGTACCCCTTTCAAACATCCGACCATAAAGCCGTCTGAAAAAATCCCCCTTCTTGTCAGATATTTTTCAGAACTGTGCCCACCTCTTTAAAAAATAAAACCCCTCCCAATTCACCAGTAAGCATAGAACTGCTATTATTGTGATATAAAAATAAATCACATATTGATCATATATTTTCTTTCATAGTATTTGGTATTTCTCCCTAGCCCTGTTCCGATATTTCTCATACTCTCTCTCTCTCTCTCTACTTTGCTTGCTCTCTCTCTCCCCTCTCTGCATAATTGCATTTAATTTGATACAATTTTCAATTTTATATAAAAGGATATACACTCTGAAAATGCTTAACAATTCACAATATTTTTGTACATGATTGTTGTCTCAACACTTACATTTTTCATAAAGCTTTCTTTACTTCGAGGGATCCACATTCTACAAGCTCTGCTTTTCAGTGGATCCCTCCATTTCCACAGGTTCAACTTTAAAAAATAAAAAGAACTATTATACTGGATGTTTATGTATATTTCTATTTTATAACCTCAAACCATGTAAACTGTATTATATTATTGAATAGTGAATTGTATAATTGAATTTTAGTCAAAATCAAATGTTCTGTTCTGTTGGAAATGAAAATAAAACTGAAACTTTGCTTCTGATGCATGTATTCAGTCGAACCCGGTACAAGCGTCTGCTTTTTATTGGGGTCGCACCTTCTTTGTATCGCAAGTTCTTGATTATATATTCATGCTACTTAATAATTATGAATGTAAATTGTACTATTTGAACAGGTGTTGAATGTTGTCAAAATCAATGGAATAAAACAGATGATAATTTGAATTGAATTGAATAAACTGGTCAGTAACTTCCTTTCGTGTTTCATGTCCAAATCCAGAAAATATAAGCAAGAAAACCTTAAAATGTGGTACTAAATTAGAGGTATTTATTTCATATCAAGTTCATAATGATTATACAAAACCAAATTACGTTGCATAATTGTCTATTCATTAGGCATGCTAAAAGAAATTACGATATTGGCCAATTCAAAGATGTTATAAACAAGAGGGAGAGAACAAAAAAGGACCGAAGTTTACATAATTATTTGTATAAATGCATGGGTGTGTATGCGTTAATTGTATGATAAACATAATGAGATTTGCATTTATATAAGGCGCTAAAGTTGTATAATATCATTGTGGTAATGCATGAATTGTATTAAACAGATATATAACTGATAGTGATTAATGAAAATATTTTAAATGTTACATTTCAACACGGCAACTGAAACTTCTTATAAAAGAAAGCATCGAACATACAATGACAAATGACTGTTCATTGAATTAAGTTAACCACCTTTACACTTCAAATAGTTGATAAAACGGTGACAGAAATGATTGTGTTTTATTTATATTTACAAAATTATGACAGCAAATATTCATGAAAATATCCATGTATTTTTAAATGTTTAATTTAAGTCATTAAGTGTGATGCTACAACATCAAAACATAATATAGCGTAAAATAGGAAGATACCTTGGATTTTATTTTACTAGCGTTGCAAATGCTAGTGTATAGTGATGATATATCATTACAGTATATGCAATAAATTTGACCATAAGAATCGGGTTTCATGTCAATAGTTTTACAAAAATCATTGGTCCACCCTTGGCCTACTTGTATAGGGGGCGGATTCTGAGCAAGCATATTATAGCTGTTTGCTAGGTCAAATCGAAAGCTTAAATAGTTAATTCCAAAATCATCCTAGTGCTTTGCTACGTATTGTATTTGATGCATTGCTTTAAGCAGTTGGAGTTACAGTAAAATCAATAACAATTCGACGCAATGAACATACGTGTATATCTAACAAAAAATCAGAACTGAAATATATCAATTGCATAAAATATACAATCTGATTACACGTTAAATATTTTATACATATCGGCAAAGCAGAGGATAACCTAATTTAATCATTCAAACCACGGTTAAGCCTATTTTGTCACAATATGTACACGCGCAATTGATCGGATTACTCACAAATAAAATGCTAAAATAACACTTTGATGATAATGTATAGTGAATAGATCTAAACACATTGAAATATATACAAAACTCATGTCGTCCATGCATCACAAATATGTGCAATAATCAGTGCATCTACATATGAAAACACAAATTCAATGTTGCATTACGTAATGTCATCTTGACACTGTTTATGCATAACATGATTATTACTGATATTTTTTTGAAAATATTTACAATATTTACACATGCAACACTTTTCCTCAAACCATAATCAAGCCCCGATCAATTAATGTCAAATAGATTTCATTATATTTTCCTTAACCACCTTTTTATTCAAATGGTTGAAATTAGTTTACATAAATACGTTTTTCAATTGTGTTAAAGGACAGTGAAGACTCGGGAGAATATATATTTTAATTAAGAATATTATAGCTGTTCGCTAAGTCAATTCGAAAGCTTAAATAGTTAATTCCAAAATTATACTAGTGCTTTGCTACGCATTGTATTTGATGCATTGCTTTAAGCAGTTGGAGTTACAGTAAAATCCAGAATAGCACTTCCGAAGCAATTATGTTTATCTAACAAAGTATCAGAACGGAAATATATCAATCTGTATACAATATACAATCGGATTATACATTTAGTGTTTTTATACATATCGGCAAAGCAGATGATAACCTGATTTAATCATTCAAACCACTATTAAAGTCTATTTTGTCACAATATGTACACGCCGAATTGATCGGAATACTCTTGAATAAAATGCTAAAATAACACTTCGATGCGTTACAAATATGTGCAATAATTAGTATATCTACATATGAAAGCACAAATTCAATGTTGTTTAAAGGAAAGTGATACGTAATGTCATCTTGAAACTGTCTGTTTATGCATATTTGATTATTACTGATATATTTTTGAAAGTATTTACAATATTTACATTATGCAACCCTACTCCTGAAACCATATTCAAGCATCGACCAATATGGATTTCATTTCGTCCTTAACCACCTTTTCATTCAAATGGTGGAAATTGGATTATAGAAATAATTTTTGCCCTTGTGTTATTTCAAATTAAGGACTATGAAGACTCAGGAGAATATAAATGTTAAGTATAAGTATTCATGCACCTTGGATTGTAAATATTCGTTTTATACATTATATACAGTGCGCCTCAACCCCCCCCCCCCCCCAAAAAAAAAAGTATCATTGTGACCACAATATGTAGTATGACAGCAGTTTTCTGCTTTTCTGAAAGTGGAAATATCATCCTTTCAATAAATGATACCTTGATGGTATTAATCCATGCGCGCTTCACCAAACGAAATTGATTTGAAAATGGCATGAAAAATATACAATGCGTCTCATAAAACAAAACAAAGCCCTGAAACAAAGTATCATTGTGACCACAGTATGTAATCTATGACATCAGTTTTCTGCTTTCCTTAAAGCGTAAATATTATATTTTCAAATGATACCTTGATAATATTAATCCATTCACGCTTCATCGAGCGAGATTGTTTTGAAAATGACATGTAAAAATCAATTTGTGTCAGGTTTTGTCAAAACTTTCTAAACGTTCTTATCACATGCGAACATGACGTATTAAAGGGAAATATCAGGTTCAAAGCCAGGCTCACAGGAAGCGTTATTTTGATTGCGTCATTAGAGCTAATCGAACCTGTGAAGGCAATTCACCCATTTGCTTGCTAATAAAAGTATTGTTTGAACTCTTAATTTTGCAATCACTTTTAAAAAGATATCACACTTTTATGACGCAAAAAAGACCAGTCCTAATAAAATAATTTGTATAAATGCATGGATGTGTATATGTTTTATGATATACAGAATCAGATTCGTATTTATATAAGAGTTAAATTTGTATAATGCCATTGTATTATTGAATGGCTTGTATCAAAGAAATATATAACTAAGATTGATTAATGACAATATTTCAAATATTTACACATTTCCACATAGCAACTGGAAAACCTTACAGAAATAATCGTGTCTTATTTATATTTACAGAAATATGGCATTTTAATATTCGTCAAAATATCCATGTATTTATGAATATTTAATGCAAGACGCAGTGTGGTACCATGACATCAAAACATATAGCATAAAATATGAAAGTACCTGGGATTTCATTGATCTAGCAATGCTAGTGTACAGTCCCAGAATCCCATATAAATTTAGTATTTTGATACATATCGTCCAAGCAGAGGATAATTTATGGCCCAGTCACAATGTCGGCGATCTGTCGGGGATTAGTTTGGCCGGGGGTCGTCGTAGAAAATAAAGAATCTTTGAACAATCCTAACAATAATCCTAATAAAAGTGGAGCAGTCACATTGTCTGAGATTTTTTCAAGGATTTTGACCCGGTTTTGTCGAAAATCGTGGGATTAGCCTCCGATCGCCTCCGATTGCATCGGAGGGGATCGGAGACGATATCTGCGAGCGTCTTTTCTTTTAAATTTGTTTCCCCCTGGGTATATGTGGGGGAAAAGGAGGGTTTCTTGACCTCGGTCATCTGTATTTCTCCCTGTACACTGTAGCGTGGTATCCCTCATCCACACAGAATCTTGCGACTAGTCTCAGATTATTCGGAGGACGCCTCCGATTAATCGGAGGGCATCGTAGGTCATCGGAGATTATGTCTGGGATGCCCAAAATGGGTGAAAAATCTTGCGAGCAATCTTAAAATTTTAAGTTCAAAGTTGGGGACCGCGACGGGTGTGGCGATGCCTAAAAAATCTGCGACAAGCCGCAGGCGTCCGGAGAGCGCCTCCGACGGGTGCAAAATCGTGAGATCTGTCTCAAGATTTTGAGGCTAAAGTTGTATAATGCCATTGTGGTATTGTATATGTAAAGATATATAACCGATATTGACAAAAGAAAATACTGTCTTGATAAGAAGTTCAGTTGGTATGTTTAAATGTCATTTAAACATAGCAACTGAACCTCTTATCAACACAATACATTGAACATACAATGACAAATGACTTTTCATTGAATTAGGTTAACCACTTTTTAACGTCAAACAGTTGATAAACCGTTAGAGAAATGAATGTGTCTTATTTATATTTACAACAATTATGGCATTAAATATTCATGAAAATATTCATGTATTTATAAATGTTTAATGTAAGACACAGCGTGGTAATACATCAAAAAATATAGCGGTAAAATATGAAAACTCCTTGCATTTTATTAAACTAGCATTGCAAATGCTTGTGTACAGTGATGATATATGACGACAGTATATGCAATAAATTTGACCATCAGAATCAGGTTTCATGTCAATAGTTTTGAAAAATCCTTGGTCCACCCCCTGGTCTATATATGTATAGGGGACGGATTCCGAGCTGTTCGCTATGGGTCCATTCGAAAGCTTAAATAGGTCATTCCAAAATGTTTATATAATTATAGTGCTTTGCTACGGATTGATCATCTGATGCATTATATTTAAGCAGATTAAAATCCAGAATAGCACTTCCAACGCAATGAATATACATATATATTATATTACTATTTCCGATCATAGGGGGAATCCTAACAATGCGGTTTATTCCGTCACAATAAAATTTGGGCGTTACGGGGAATTTTAACAATAGGCTGAGATCATAGGATTCCCCCTATGGCTGCGAATAGAGTTATATATATACATATATATATATATATATATATATATATATTAGAACAGAAATATACCAATTTGTATGAAATATACAATCCCATATAAATTTAGTATTTTGATACATATCGTCCAAGCGGAGGTCTATTTTGTCACAATATGTCAACGCGGATGCAATCGGATTACTTATGAATAAAACGCTAAAATGACACTGTAGTGAATTCATCTAAACATATTGAAATATACAAAACTCAGGTCACCATACGTCACAACTATATATGAAAACACAAATTTAATGTCGCATTACAATATTCCTAATGAGTTAGCTTTTATGAAATGTCAACTGCTCTGTTTAACAGAAGTAATGTCATATTGACAATGTCTGTTTATGCAAAACATGGTTATAACAGAGAATTTTTTGAAAATATTTACAATATTTATACATGCAACCCTAGCCCTGAAATCAAGTATCAAACATGAGCGTATACCAATTCCAAAGCAGCAATATTGTTACCATTCATCTTTTAACTTCACTCTCTATATACAAGTCGTAAAACTTCTTTCATTTACAAAGTAAAGCCGGCATATATGACAGAATGTACTCTAATATAATTGTAGACCTACCTAAATTAGAACACATGACACAGCATGCTATTAATCATATAGCATGCTTTGTTTCAAATGTTAGACATGCGAGTTCCAAAAGGATCATTTACAGACTTTGATTTTTAGAAATGTTATAGCCATTTGCATATGCCAGATGTTCAGCGCAATTCCTTTCATAATTGAAATCATTAATTCTTTAAGACAGTCGTACTACAGGCAATGACAGGAACATCGGCTATGAATGGAGTTGGGACTTCAAGATTGTTGCTGAAAAAAATAACACGTAGACTAAGAGAACTGATTGAACTAAAGAGAGTCTCCCTGAATGCACGTACGTATTAGGCATATCACCTGTAAGATATAGGCGGATGATGAGCATATCCATGACGAGATTACTTCCTAGCCTCAAATGATCGTCTGATTTCTGCAAACTTCCTCTTGGAGGTGCTACTTACTGATATTTCAGATAAGATAAAGGGAGGACAAAGGAAAAGAAAGCACATTAATTCGAATGTTTTACAGGCCTCTCATTTGAATCTCAATCGGTTCCAGCGGGTTAGCAAAACGCAGGTTAGTCCCATCTATTGAATATCCAAACTTACAACCATTTCAAATCTAAAACTGGAAAACCCAAACAACTTAAGCTTTGCTTATGGATAGGATAAATACTATTTGCAACTATTCTTAAGTTATCGCTCTCATAGAGAAACCTTATAAAAGTAACCAGAAGTCGCTCTACTTTGTTCTCATTTTGATTTAGTATTTAATAATGATAAACTTCATATTCTTTTAAATAAATATATGTTAGTGGCTTGTGCCGTTTGGCTCTACTTTCAATTTCTTACTTAAATTGCATCGCTTACTTTATTTTCCCTTAATATTTTACGGCAATGGGCAGCATTCCGTAATTATGAATTTATCTACATGCACATAGCAGTAAAGTGAGAAATGAAATACATGTACTTACGTTCATGTAGGATGGCCTTAGCTGTATAGCTTAACCCAGCATTTTCCAATGCTACATGAAGTTCCTCTACCTGTTCACTCAGTCGAACCCGCCCTCTCCAGTCACGGAGCATCTCACTAAAGCCTGATCGTGAGACACTATCAAAGGACAAGTCTGGTCGGTCGAGGTATTTCTCTACAGTTGAATACGAGAAGCCAAGCTGGTAACCGAGAGATTTCACATCCTTTAGTGTATGGAGAACATCTGTCAAGATCTCTAGAAGATTGTCGGATACATACTGCAATCTCCCTTGCCTGCGGGAAAGAACATGTATATCATTTTAATAGTCCAACCAAAAAAAAGTCTTGAAAATGAATCGAATAACATGGCATATGTAAGCAATTGCTTCCTTATTTTGATGTGTTAGTCTTTATAATAGCTGAATAGGAATATTAAAACCTTGCAATGAAATAAGATACAAGTGTGGTCTGCTTCCTCGTATGAAACATGTAGCAAATTTTATATCACTCTCAACCCAAACTCAATACAGAAAGAGTCGAATGAAAAAATAAGATCTTGTCGATTTACCGTCCGGTCATTAGAAAATGCCAATGACCGGTCATTGATACTTGTGACCAGTTACGCGATGGGGAAAATAGGTGCCTGGTCACATGTCCACTCTTGACCAATAATTTGATTGGGATCTACATGATCATTATAAACAGAGTTTAACAACTACTATTGATAACAAACTTCACAAAATATATCTGTGTGTGACAAGAATGGGCGATACATTCATCGTATTCGTTTACTTACGAATCCGAGTAATCGACTCCATAATCTGGTTCAACTGCACCAATCGGAATGAAAAGATACAATATGAATGAAGCGTTTAATTGTTTTATTCATAATTTATATGTATACAACATAAAATACATCTTAAGAGAGTTAATAAATAACTGTTAATCATAATTCAATAGTTTTACTTTGAACATATTTTTTTTCTTTTATATAAAAACTCCATCAATATTTCTTTCCGTTAAATTTCATTCAAGAAAGATATGTTACTATGTGCTTTTGTTGAGAATTTAAAACTCATTGAAATAATTTCTCACTGAGCGCTGTTTTAAAAAAAATGACTTTATGTAGGCTCTTTGAGAAAACTACCTAGAAAACTGAAGTGTACACGAAATATCCGATTCCCCATACTACAGGCTTACCTTCTATTGAGATGGTGAACTCTCTTTCTGCAAGCGTCGATGAGCCTTGTATTATGGCGAGATGGGCACTCTTCTTTCCAGTCTCTTCCGGAGAGAACTGAAGCTCAAAGTTCAGAGGGCTGCATTTTCCTTTGTGTAGACTTTTGATTGGCACCTTGGTTCGATATTCCAAGGAAATAGAATAAGATTAAAAAAGAAAGAGAAGAAAAACAAAAACATGATAACATCCACCCTGCAAAAAATATTTGACCAAGCTTCTGTAATAAGGGTACTATAATATGGAAACAAAATTATAAAAATGATTTGTCTTTGTATTTCATTGAATGAATACCAAATTCAAGCATTATACATTGCTTTTACAATATTTTATTTCCTTCTTACCACAAAAATAACACTATCAATAACCATTCTTGGCCTAATAATTTTTTCATGGCTGTACATATGTAGGGTGTGGGATATTTTTTTGTGGGTCTGCGAGTGCGTTATTATGTAAGCAGGATTTCATATCCATGGAAAGCGCTTTTTTTATTATTTTTCCTTTGCACGGGAGTCTGAAATTAGTCTTGATGAACTACTTACATAACTTTATGAAATTCGACCTCAAGTTTACATTTATCCGCCTTCCCTTCACAGCTCTTCATTAATTTCTTCATTCTTAACTTGTGCCAACACAATGTGTTGCTGTTATGTATTGCGGAATAAATGAAATTCAGCCTGAAGCAAGCAATATGGAGAATATTTGATAACCAACTGAATTCGTTTCAACAGTAGAAATGTAATTAAAAAGGGTTTGGAAGGCTGGAGAAACAGTATCTTTCAGTGTGTTTGTTTAGGTCAATAATGATTCTGGTCTTTTTTCCCCCTCATTTTTCTTCTCAAGTGTTGTTTGATGTGTTAACTTATTACATTGTCTATTTTAAACATTGAACCGATATGTATCATGTATGCTTATTGAAACGGAAAAGAAAGATTAAAGAGTTTTAGGGCAAACTTTGTGTATTCCCACATGCCCATCTAAGTGCAGCAGTGGTCTATTATTCAACAAGTTTTTGAACTTCTATTATTACTTGTGATTTCAGCTTCTAGATAGTATATTTCTTATCGCTAATCTACTATTATACCCCAAGTAAATATATAGAATATACAGTATTATTCACCATTCTCTTGGCCCTTTTCGACCCGGCATCGAACACAATCTTTAGGTCCCTTGATTCTGTTTCTACGGAGAACCTGAGTTCCTTCATGACCTGGCAGTACGGTGCGGTCGAACTCTTCTCGTTCCGCGTTATAGCCTGGGATATAAAACATATAACTCAGAGCTGAGAACTGAAAATGAATAAACTGTTTTGGAGATTTAAGTCAGTCATCGAATTTACAAACCCAACAGATATATTTCTATTATGATACATCATAAGCAGAATTGATATCAAAGAAATTAAAGGTCCCCTGCAACGCAAATGCAAGTTGATTTCTGTTGATGTGCAGGGATGCATACAACTCATATTATGTTATTCAAACATCTAAATATGTTGCATAGATTGTTAACTGTTTTTGAAATAATTTTCTCAACAATGCTGAGCTCCACCCTAAAAAAGAATGCTCCAGATCTCATTCCTGCAGTGACATCATCAGTCAATCATTAGTGAGCTAAGGAGAGACAGTAGTATGTAGCTTTTACCAAAGATGACCATCTCTTCTAATAGACCATACAATGCCTACATAGTTGTTGCTATGTCAGACATGATGTAGCATCACCAGGAAAAGAATTATTATTATTATGGAGTCAGAAGGGGCCTGAGCTTTCGATCCTAGCAGAATCTTCGTCAGAGGCAAAAAGACAAACATAAAGACCAAGACAAGCATATATATAGACTACAGGCACAAAACAGATTACATGTAACAGGAACTGTAAGGGAGGAGCTGTGGACACAAAACAATGGGAACAAAAGGGGAGTGTGGGGAGTCAAAACCCATGAGTCAAGTGGGTGTGGAGGGGGATTAAAACAAATACAAAGGCGTGGAGATCAAAGGAGAGTAATGAGTAAGGAGCCCCAAGCTCAGGGGTGGGTAACCTGTGAAGGCAAAGGATAAGTGGGGAGGCAACATCAAACAGGATGAGGAACAATGCAAAGACAAGAGGAAGGAATAAGCGATGTACAAGTTCAGTGCAGTGGTAGGGCAGAAAATAAAGAGGGAGTCGAGTTGTTAGACAACAAGTGCAAAATATATGGCATATAAAGTAAAATGCAAATAAAATATATGTGTACATATATACATATATATATATATATACAACAAGGGTCCCAAGTCCTTGTGTTGCCATAAAGCCATTATGGTAATAGCCGGGAGGGCGCATTGTTATACATAATTTGTATATATATATATATATATATATATATATATATATATATACATATATATATATATATACACACACACACACACACGTACACACACTACATACATATATATTTATACACATATATAAGAAAAGTCAAAATGTAAGGAAGGGGAGTAAAAAGAAGTATTAATCATTTCCCTCCTGGATGTTGAGGCCATGAGGTTGGATGGTGCGAAGTCGTCTCATCCAGTACTTCTCCCTGCTGGTTCGGACTGTGTCCGGACGGGTACCTAAAGATTCTCTTGAGTGTGGTCTTGGTTTAAGTGCTCGGGAATCTGGTCCTTGATGTTATTGAGTTTCCTGAGAAAGTCTGGTGTGTCATGGATGTAGGAGGGTGCAGTTGAGACAAGGGGTTTAATGCGGTGATCAACAAAGAGGGAGATGTTTTCTGTAGGGGAACCATTTCCCGAGAGGATGGGTCGACCAGGGTTGCCAGGTTTGTGGATCTTGGGGAGGAGATAAAAACGAGCAGGTTTCGCATTAGTGGGGGAGAGAAATTTGTGGGCCTTCTTGGAGAGGTGTCCACGTTCCTTCATGTTATTAAGTGTCGACTGGATCTGTTGAGAGAAATCATAAGTGGGGTCGGAATCAAGGGGTGTGTAGTGGGATCGGTTGTTGAGATGTTTCATGGCTTCGTCGATGTACTGTTGGCGGTCCATAACTACGAAGGCTGATCCTTTGTCTGCGGGCTTGATGATAATATCCGACCTGTTTCGGAGCGAGGAGAGAGCTTGGCGTTCCTCTCGAGGAAGGTTATCATGGGTTCTGCTGGACGGAGTATCTGTGGAGAGAACTTGGGATGAGACGGCTTGAATGTAAGTTTCAAGGGAAGAAACTCTGTTCTTGGGGGGGGGGGGGATCCATGTGCTTTTCGGGTGGAAGGGCTCAGGATCAGAAGGGGGTTCATCTAGAAAAAAACTCTTTGAGGCGTATCCTGCGATAGAAAGTAGAGAGGTCTTGGCTGAGTGCTATCTGGTCGACTTCCGGTGGAGTGGGGCAAAACGTGAGGCCTTTTGAGAGAAGAGAGGTTTCTGCTTGGGAGAGGGGAGAAGACGAGAGGTTAACAACTGAATGAGGTGATGCATCATTGTTGTTGGTATGTCGTTTGAATCTGTTGCACTGCTGTCGCTTCTTCGTGAGGTTGCCTATTTTCTTATTCCTACGTTCAGTGAGGTCAGACCTGTGTTTAGAGAGACAGGATTCAATTTCATCATTATATTTAAGCCATTGGGTGTGGGTGGTGCAGGAACGTAGTTTATCGTCCAATTCGTTGATATCAGCTGAAAAGGAGTTAAGTGAGGCTGCACATTGTTCGGAGAGGATGTTAATTAATCGAATGGATGCTGCATGTAAAGTCTGGTTCCAGCGTTTCCGTAGGTCAGGTGTGAGTGTTCCAAGAGCGGGAGTGGATTGGGTATGTGGGTATAGTGCGATTGAGGGAATAAAATCTATATTTGTCCTGGTGGAAAGAGAATCTCAGAGCCTTCAGCTTGGCTTTCCTGAGCTGGTGAAATAAAGATAAGTGGTTAGCCATGGTGAGCAAGGGACATAGAATGATAAATATGAAAAAAGAATATACATGAAAACAACGAATAAAATGAAGTGAACAAACAATGAAACAGAGAAAACCACAATCTGAAAGTCGAACTGTAGAAGAAAAAAGACAAAAAAAAAGCAAAAGCTGGGACTAAAACAATTAACCAAAACAGGACAGACAAAACAAAGAGGATAAGGAGGATCACGGTGAAGTGATGCAACAGCAGAGAAGGAAATAAATATCGAAAACAAGCTGCTGAAAACTGCTTATCCAATAATAGCGAGCCAATGGAGTAAAATGGAGTCAAAAGGGGCCTGAGCTTTCGATCCTAGCAGAATCTTCGTCAGAGGCAAAAAGACAAACATAAAGACCAAGACAAGCATATATATAGACTACAGGCACAAAACAGATTACATGTAACAGGAACTGTAAGGGAGGAGCTGTGGACACAAAACAATGGGAACAAAAGGGGAGTGTGGGGAGTCAAAACCCATGAGTCAAGTGGGTGTGGAGGGGGATTAAAACAAATACAAAGGCGTGGAGATCAAAGGAGAGTAATGAGTAAGGAGCCCCAAGCTCAGGGGTGGGTAACCTGTGAAGGCAAAGGATAAGTGGGGAGGCAACATCAAACAGGATGAGGAACAATGCAAAGACAAGAGAAAGGAATAAGTGCTGTAATTAATGAGAAGATATTGTTCGAAAGCATGCAGTTCTATAGTGAGCATGTGCTGAGCTGGGGGAAGTTACATTCCACTGTCTATTGTAGAATGTTAGTGACCTGACTGATGATTCACAGATGATGTCATTGCAGGAATAAGATCTGGAGCATTTTTTAGGGTGGAGCTTAGGAGGTTGGCAAAAATATTTCAAAACACATTTAAAAATCTATGAGACATATTTAGATGTTTTAATAACAAAATATTAGTTGTATGCATCCCTGCACATCAACACCAAACAACTTGCATTTGGGTTGCATTTGGTTTCAGGTGCCCTTTAAACCGTTACAAAAAAATTATGAGTTTTACTTGTTATATTAATGCATTAGTGTACTACAATAAAGTGGTGAAATGCTCCACCACTCTACCAAAGATGAATATTGCATTTTAAATAACCCGCATATACAAACATTTGTCTGTACATACTAGATTGAATGATGACCGCACGGGGTGGATCTAGAATAAAATACCTCTACATATTTCTTATATGGATGAACTATGTAGACACGCAGAGTTGGCTTCTGTGCAGGAGGCATGAAGAGAGGCTGGAAGACTACACATCTGAACTGGACTCTTGGAAGATTAGTTTTGCACACAGCCCAGACTTGAAGATAACGTGTACGAAACTTGATCTTATCTTTCGAGATATGGAACCCTCGAGACGTGCTTAGAGAAAGGTTCCTACGACCGAATGTTCCTTTGGAATAAATAGAATATAGCATGGTAATGAATAACAAAATATACGGTCTTCATTACTGTAAGAAAGTTAATTTCGAATCAGCTTACACCTAATTCATATTTATTCAATTTATGTTCGATGAGTTCAGTCAGTGGCCATAAATGTACTTGCAGTTTTCACATAATTGTGATGAAAATGCATTTCCAATTCATGATGATCAAATTTTATTCGATAAACACCATCTAAAGATCACAGGAATCCTGTTGATTTTACTCCAGTTCACTAAGTTCAGTTTCTCGTCAAACCAAGGAGTTCTATGATAACTCCTTGGTTAAACCATTTGCAATCCAGTTACAAGTGATAAAGATGCAACAGAGCAGAAAGATTACGATATTTGTACCTGGCCCTGTCTTTGTGTACAGGATGACTATAGAGTCATCTTCATGTCCAAGGTCGTCGGTGCAGTGTGGAAGAACTACCGTGGCTGGCTTGAGTAGTTCCTGTGCAAGAGAACATTCTATAACCGGAGAAATGAGTACCTCACCCTCCTGTAGGGGCATCCTAGGAGTATCCTGAGTTGGTACCCGAAGAGTCACCACTGATCTCATTCCTTTCGGTATAGCTCCTTCAGGAATGGATACAGTGACACCAAGTTCATCCAAGTTTAGTTCACCACCCTTGTGATCAACGATGCCATGCGAGATGAGGGGTGTATAGCTTGGTTGGCCTTTCAAGGCTGTGATTGGTAACAAGAAAACCGGCTACACTAGTCAACAAGCTTTTTAAAAAAAATCTGCCTCTTAACTAGCCTTTTCTTACTGATTTTGACATGCTGAATTTAAATATAACAATGAAAATTAATGTTTGGCTCAGGATTTCAAGTAATTTAAATTGTATTTTATGTGTAATATAATTATATGGGCCTCATTTGTCTATGGCTTCTACCACCGATGTGCGTTAACCCTAAAAGGGCCGGGATATTTTGGCTATGCCACAGCCGGGATTGCGCCGAAAATCGGAACGCACGTCGTCCACAACGTAATCTCCAAAACTGTATAGTTAAATGCTCCGAAAAATAATTAATTATGCAAATTTATGCATGGAATCCAAATTTTGCTCTAAATCATTAAATAAAGCTCGAAATATGCTAATTTTTGGTCTAGACACTCTTACCAGTATTCTTAGCAAATATACTTGAAATAAATTCGGTATCAAAATTGATTTCTTATGTATTTTATACCTTGTGTTTGTTTTTTGGATGAAATTTGTCGGGGACACTTTCGCAAACATAAACAGCATAAAATAAATTAATTTCAATCAGCAAATGTAAAAATATTAATAGATTTCTCAATTTTGGCGGAAATCACATTTTGTATTGAAGTTGTACATGAAATCACGTTTTTTTTAGCAATCTTCGGTCTGACGTGCAAGTACGAAATATTGCGTAACTTCGGAACCGCATGCCCGGACATCGCAAATTTGGTCTCATAAGATGCATGAGATTCGAAAGAAAAAAATCATGAAACGCCGCGGCGACCGCTTTGTGCGTTGCAGACATATCGCGATAAACGTTTGGGGTGGACCGGCCCTTTTAGGGTTAATACACATGCACTCCCTAGGTTTGCCCCTCCATGGAAAAACAATTATACACGTGGAAAATATCAGTTATCCGACGGAGAATTGACTTTGGGCAAAATTGTGTTGAATTCCCACCATATTTTTATTTGCTTCTCAGTAGCGTTTTGAAATGAAAATTACCTTGTGCTATTTCAGCTGCTGCATCATTGAATCGAAAAGCCTGAGCAACTTCAAGAAGCCTCTCCCTTGTTCCACCTTGACGTACCCATTCATCAAGCATCTTCAGAGCGATACGGCGGATCATGTGAGGAGAGAAGGTCAAGGATGTGCTCATAATCTGCCAGACGTCAGATGGTCCAAAATTTAGGTGATGACACAGTTTCGTTAGGTCTTTCTTTGAAGAAATCTGTGTGGAGATTTTCTCAAGACCTGCGGACATGAAAAAATGCTTTAAATATGAAGATGAATGATCCAGAGTAAGTACACTTGTGGAAATAGATAGCGCCCAAGGCTACATTATTTTGCATGAACTGTAAACCATTGACGGATGTGATGACAAGAATCCCCCCCCCCCCCCCAAAAAAAAAAAAAAAAAAAAAAAATTGTGGTTATCTCTAAAGCGCATAGAGATGACTGAATATGATGCGCTATATAAGCTTTATATTATTATTATTATCTTTTGTAGATTAATTCTTACCAACTGCAATTCTTTTGTACATCCTATGATATTATCACAATGAATTGGACACATACTTAATTTGTTTGTTAACATGAAAACAAAAATTCAAATCAATAATGTGATTTCCATCATAATGCATGAAACTAAAACACAAAAGTTTCATCATTAAATTAAATGATGATTAGTTATTCATAAGTCATCGATCCGTTTGGGAAGGTCATTTCAATATGAGAAACTGAAAACAAATTGAGATGCGACTTCGACAGGGAAATTTTTGAATAAAATGATATTTTCTCATCAACACAAAATAAGTTTCAGCTGTTGATTCTAACCAACCTCTTTCGACATCGTGGATGTTGTACTCCAAGAGAAGTTGAGCAAATCGATCTTCTCTTTCTTCCTCTTCCAACCCTTTCCACCAACTGTCTAGGAGCTCTGGAACGATCTTATGCAGAGCTGAGGAACTGGGTAGATTGATGAATCCAACAGTGACGTCATTATTCAAATGAAGCGCCTTTCCAAGTGCCCATGCCAATGACAAACTTTTCACTGGAAGAGCGACACTGCAAAGTTCCTCTGTGCTTGGTGTACCTCCACATTGGTCGCCGTCTTTATTAGCTTTACTTTGGTCTACATGACAATGATAACAAGGTAAGAAACCATCTAAAACGCACATTCATTGTACTCTCGCAGTAACCCCCTGAATTTGAACTAACCTTCATCAATGACATGCACTAGCATTGGATCACACAAAAGTAAATGTATCAGTCCTAACCATGGAATAGTGCAATGCGAATTTGATCTACCTGCTTCTGATGTTTTGATGAATTCCATATCTTCAGGCTCTGTAGGCTCGCTGGGTTTGGCTCTTATCACAGGCTTTGCAGAAGAGGTCACACTTTGGCTTTTGTCTGAGGAAAAGGATGATAAAAGTTTGGCACAATAGTTGCGAGTTTTGAGGACTTAGTTTCGAGGTATCCATTTCGCTTGAATGTTAAACGTCATGGGGGAGAGCGAGCCATCTAACTGCAAATAACGGGAATACATTGTTGCTATGAACAGAATTATCAACTGTCGCTTAAAGGTACACCACATGATTTAAAGCATGCAATTTCTCAGCACCATTACAGACTTAACCCGTATAACGCCATCTTGAATATCAATATATTTATAACACCTTTCATCAATTATACATCATCCTTGAATAATAGAGTAATAATAAGTAATAATAAAGAGGATAATTACTTATATTCTCCGGAGGCTTTGTCCTAGATGCCGAACAGACGGACTTCCAAACGCATTTCAACGTTTCCGTCGCTCTTGTCCCTGAAGTTTGAGATGCTTTCCACTGTGAAAGCATTTGGATGTTAGCGTCTTTCCTGTTTGGTGAAGTCCGATGTTTGATGTGGTCAAGCTCTGTTCGAGTAAATCCGAGCCTCCTACCAATATCAGTGAAGTCCGCTCCTTTGATACGACTAGCCAACATAACCAAAGTCTGGTCAGAAATTTCGCTGCGTAATAAAAGAGAAAAGGGGTGTTTATTGGGAAAATATTGAATTTCCACTTTACTATTATTTGCAAAGTCTCTTTCCCTCTTTTCTTTTTTTTTTGTTTTGTTTTTTCAATTTCTTTTCGTAAATCAGTTCACATAAAGAATTGTTTAAAAAATATGATATATTTTAAAGATGACCTCATACCCCAGAGTAGTAAATATTAGGATTGATTCAAAGATTTAGGATATAATCGTATTTCACTGTTAAGAGAACAAAATATATATTCTTACTCCGCTGAAGAAACGTCTGGAGAACGTTGATCATGCATAAAGGGCGCCAATGTTGCATTAAAGAGAGAAAAATACAAAAATTAATACAAAGATCTCACTTGTTTAATTTCAGTTTTTGACATGTAATTCCAACCTAGGCTCCGAATTAAACAATATATATACATATATATATATACAATGCGAAAGGAAATGAGAGAATAATGGTTGCGTAACTTAAATCAAAGTTCCCCCAGAGCTGTCCTCCCTTTTTGAATTTGTTTGCAAAGGCTGAAAAAATGTCTCCGCCGGGAATGGAACCCGGGTCATTTGGCTTAGAACGCCAATGCCTTAACCACTAGACCACGGAGACGGGTTAGTGGTTTCGGCGACACCAGATTCAATTGACCGACAGATTGACAAATTTTCAACCTTATCAATTAATTCCGTTGTCGGGGGCAGGTAAGTTTGAACAAAGACAAGCCGCGTGCCTCAGCTGGATCCAAGCAAATGCTTTGAGATACATGTATACATTAGAATAATTATTAACAATATTGTGAGGAAATAACATATATATATATATATATATATATAAATATATATATACCTTTAATATATTTTTTCTCAATATCTATCCCCTATTCTTAATTATTAAGATTATCAAACGGAACTTCAAAATTGTTTAAATATAATCATTTTTTAAATGGAAGAATTCTATTCTACCAGAATTAGGTGCAGGTAATGGCCTTAGTAGGATTTCGATTAATCAATATAAATCTATGTAAATCCGTTCAAATCGAACTCGGATAACATTATTCAAAATTGCAAAATTCGCCAACTACATTGAATGATAAATAGTAAACCTGTCACATCCATTTGTTCCGCTTCTGTTTCCGCAGACTTCACGATCGAAAGAAGTAACTCCTTAATGTTTTGGCCTGGTGATTGCCTCTTTTTCCATTGTATCAGCATGTCATAGATGGCCTGCTGTCTATCTTTGAACCTCTGATACTCTATTGCATCTAATTGTTGTATCCGGAAACCAAGCGCAACTCCTAAATCATAGAAGTCGTCTATGGAAAGATTTTCAGCAATTTTGTTGACGTCAACATCGGGGAGATCACTACGAGGGACTCCTTCGATTTCTCTGTAATAAAAATATATGCTATGCATTCTTCAAAACTGTAGAACATAAATACCGTTTAAGCACCACTTAACTTGTATATTAGATGAAATGAAAGCAAAGTTTACATATGCATTTCATGTTAACACCAATTATGCTGAAACTCAGGACATTTATCAACTATATACATATGATTATTTGGTAGTATTGCTTTACATTTATATTATTAATGAATGGTTCGACTGTACTAGTTATTTTTATATCGTATATTGCTATGTATACCAACATGTACATCATGTAATATTTTTAAATCTTCTCATAATGTGATATCTTCCGCAATTCGGCCTTTAGCCGCGATGGATTTTTATCTCCCAATATGTTTGTATAATTATTCTCTTTTCTATTTATTGAATTGCATTGAATTGAAAAGACGACGTGGAACAATAAGAGCGCGTTCTATATTTGACATAAATTATTTTACATCATATTAAAATATCTGCTTAAAAATACAGCACTACTCTCGCAATTAAACATGATACAGATTGATGTAGACATGCTTACCGAATAACTGGAGAAAATTCAGGACTCTTGATTACATCTGCAATCATAAAACGACATAGAAACACTAAGAACGGTTTTTTAGTCAAATAAATAATTAAAATAAATAAAATGTCCAAGTAAACAATGTCAGTGAAAGTTATAATGTCTACTAATGGTATGCTATCGCTTCAAAGGCATGAATGACCTATATGAACCACACATATATAATTTCATATCCAAAAACCTAAAAAGTAATGGATTTCATAATCTGCCTGAAAATTCATATTTTATATGAAATTGACACATACGTTTAAGTCCC
The DNA here is from genome assembly GCA_025617745.1 of Heliocidaris erythrogramma. NCBI lineage: Eukaryota > Metazoa > Echinodermata > Echinoidea > Camarodonta > Echinometridae > Heliocidaris > Heliocidaris erythrogramma. The sequence continues at coordinate 28,017,034 of CM046861.1, read as the reverse complement.
GCGTAATGTGTTAGATTAAGACCTGATAGTAGAAGTCAGGGCCGAGGATATTAAAAAAAAGTTTCGCCGCTACAAATACCATGGAATGAAATGTAATTGTTAAAGGAGAATTAACCCAGAATATAAAGTGCTTATGTTCAAAGGTTTAATATATTCTTAATCATTGGTTTTTATCAGAAAAGGGTTTGAAAATGGCAGCCCCCAGGTATCGCTGGCAGACGATAAATTGTGCTGAGTGCAATACTAGAGTGAATCCGGGATTGTCAGAAATGGCAAACTTTCTGACGATACATGATTCTTTTAAAGGAATGTTTCTCTCTCTGTCTCACTCTACCATTTTTCGAAGGGGGGGGGGGGCTGTTGTCCTTTTACCCTTCATTGCCCCTAAGCTCTCCTAAAAGTAATAGACTAGACAAACCTTCGTATCTGAAGACGAATGATATTGATAGTGACACTCCTTTGGCCTGTGTTATCGTGATTGTTATCACTTGGAAATCACCCTCACTCGGAGACACTGATAGAACAACGACATGTCTCATTCGGCTGTGAATTTCCTTCAGAGAAAGTAACTGTATGACAAGAAAAGGATAACAAAGAACGTCATGATTATGGAAAAGGCCGTAAAATTCATACATAACAATAATTTATGTTTAGTACGTTTGTAGTACCGAAAATATGGCAAATAAGGAAGACTATAGTGCGAAATGGGTAAAATATATATATTTTGTTCATAATTAAAAAAAATATGATATTGTGGTATAGGAGACAAACGGCTACGTGCATGTATTACCTTAGTTTCAACCATCTTCCCCTCGTCTTCACAAGCCACTGTTACGTCACCCGTGTGAGAAACGATGCTGAATGGAACAGACCGATGAGCGTTGCGGTAAGACTGCTGCTTCTCCTCATTCAGTATTTCCTGTTTAGGTTTCAAGTATTTAAAGGAGGAAGAAAGAAATGTATATTTTGATGATTCGAAAATATCATTAAACTACATTCTATCCATTGGAAATTTATGACAGGCATACGAGAGGGGACAGGGAGTTGAATGCCCCGCCCCCATCCCCCCATTACGAAAACATAAATAATTGGACAACCGTCATATCGGGGTGCGAGATGCTGGAAAATGTAGCTGGAAAATGAATTGGTTATAATTCATTTAGTGTATTTTCCTAAGAAATAAAATACCAAGTTACTTTTTTATGGTTGTTTCGCTCGCTGGCGGAATTTAGAAACTGGAAATTAATATTAGAGCACGAGACGCCAGTCCCTCGATGAAATATGCCGGTATGTCTATGAACATAATAAACTTATCAGTGTAACTTCCAGACGGTTTCTTTCATGAAGCCGTTGCCTGGCCCATACTCAAAACAAACACTAACCGCTTCAATCCCAGGAACATCCGCATGCACGTGAAGGTGAATCTCTGTCTCTCTGCCTCTTTCTATCATGTCTGGTATGTATGGAGTACACATGAGTAGGTGCCGTACTACCTGTTGCTCGAGAGGGATAAGAACCCACCACTCAGCACAGTGATCAATGATGAGTTCAAGATGCCTCTTGTGTATTCTGCAGTGTGGTGGTTCGTCTGGTGAGGTGGATGATCTCTTTCGTGATGTTCTTGGTAGATCTAGTGTTCGTTGGTTAATATTACAGATTTATTGAACCAATTTTCCTTACTTTTAATTGTGAATACTGAAAATATCTAGATATAAAGAAATTAGAACTTTTATTTTTCTCGAAATTTATTTCATTAAATTTTCGATACCTCTTTGAGACAAAATTTAAACGTGTTCAAGAACCTGTCCTTTGAAACAACCCGATCCATCGATTACTCCCACCCCGACCTCCGCCACGACCAAATAGTTGAATTAAAAGTGATTAAGTTTATATTTCGTGCAACAAACTGTGGTCTAAACAAACTAGAAGGAATTCGATACATTGACTCACCCTTGGTAGCATCCCATACATGGGAAATGATGTCCGGCCTCACATGATCAGGGTTAAAGACCAAGGTGGAGTGTGGTATCCTGATCTTGACAGGTTGGTGGAAGATCATGTTTGGAGGGTCACATCTGATTCCATAGCAGGCCACTGATTCATCGTCTTGGATATCAACACTGGGAGGGTCTTTGACAATAGAAACTGTTATCTTGCATGGGTCAACCTGTGTAACAGCCCCTGGTGGGATATTCACCCATATGCCATGATGTTTCAGTTCGAGCTCCTTGCCGTCGCATCCGACGTGATCAGAGACTGTGTTGACCACTGTTGATTTTTCTTCATCTGCCCACATACATAGAAAAGGGGATACATATCACTAAAGGGGTATACACCTAAGGATGAATCGATGATCTTATGGTCAGTATCGGAAACTTGTCGAACGTGGAATTGCTTAGTCTTTAAAAAGAAATGTGCTCATTTCCAAACCTAAAATCGGCCTGCGATTGTAAACCATACACTGTAAGATTTGCTATTCTAGATTATCAGCCTGACAAAACCTTGGCTAAAATCACCATTTTGGAAATTGCTTCCTCGATAAATGACTGCCCTAAGACCAAGAATAATATGGAAACATGTACAATTGAGAACAACTGAATGTAAGCCACGGTAAATGAATAAAATGAGATGCTAGTGTTATTTCATCTTACCGCGATAGATCCTGGTCAATTCCATAGACGATAACCTAACAATATGAAAAGACACAAGATGATGATTATTCTATCTCTATAGGTAGTATAAACTAGCCCATCTTTGAGTTAACTTTAAGTACGAATGCAAATATTGTCACTTTATAAATTAATTTTACGATCACTGCGATAAGGGTATACCAATCTTAATCTACATGTATGTGAATCACACTATGGAGGGGTGGCGATATCTAATAGCTACACATTTGATTTTCTTTCACCAGATCTTTGCAAAGTTGACGAAGATTTCTCTCATGTTCTTACTGATCATTTAATTCTGAAAAATCCTCAATTAATGGTTAGATTTTTCCTTTCTAATTTAATGGAAATGTCATTTATGTACTGCGAAGCGGCATGACTCAGTCCTATTGAAAGCCGATTAAGCCTGTCATTAATTTTGTTCTCATCTGCTTTTATCGTCACTGCTAGCAATTCAGTTTCCATTTGACCAGTTTTCACCCTAAGTCGGAAATTTATAATATGATCACTCTATGTTGCTTTCAAAGTTACTCTTTCGCATCATATGTGGTAAGTTGGTAACTGTGGAGAAAAATGGTCCCGTTTTGGAGGCGGATGTGATATCGGATTTGGGTTTCCAAAGAATTTGTGTTATTAATGTAACTTTATTTATTGGTAATTTTATTTCACCTTGACAATAGGAACGTTCGAAGAGAATCATCTCTGGCATAGTGGTGTGGTAGATTGCACTGATTATCTTTCACATCAGTTCTTACGCCGTGGTCCAACAGATATACGACAAGTGCCTTCTCGGGGGTCAATTGGTTCTGAAATAAATCCACCATCAATGAACACTTTGTTGCTTTTCAGTTGATTTAATGAAAAATATAATTAAATGAATATATGAATAATCATTACACTGTCGTTGATTATCGCAGTGAATTTTAAACGAACATGCCAGTTTACGTCAAATGACCTTGATCTGCTCATGCGCAAATTCTAATTATTAGCACAGAATTGTGTAGGTGCTATCACGGGACGTTGGTCAGAACTTGAAGTGTAAAACGAGCGTCCTAACATTCAGCACTTACTTTAAGCACTCAAATTTCTGCACCTTATCATCTCCAAGACGCAAATGGCACGTGAGGTGTTAGAAATAGCATGTCAAGTGCAAACTTCCAATTAGCAATTTTTCAGCAATTCACTTTTTAGAGTGTACACAAACATAAAATATACACAAACATAACATTCAATAAAACACCATACTAAATATTACATTTTCACTTAATCTAATAAAACATTGTGCCTTATAAAGTGATAAACAGTCTTGAAGAGAAAATTTGCAAGTTGGCAATTGTCGGGAAGGAAATTTATTTTTATTCTTTTTGTTAATGTACCAGACAAAGTATAAAATAGATTGTGACATGTAGGTTAATTAATTGCAAATTTATTCATTTATGCATAGCATTAAGGTTGTGTGTCACTTGAAGCTTGTGCAAGCCATTTAGTTTGAATGACAGAGGTATTTCTAGCAGTCCTCTGTCTAGACGGTATTATGTTTATAGGTTTGAATAGGAATACCTGGTATTGTAATGTTTTCCGCTAAGACACATTTTAGGAAGTCGTTTATAGAAATAGAATTATTTAGTATTGTAATGCTTTCCGCTCATACAGATTTCCCTTAGTTAGGAAAGGGTATATATAAAGGATCAAATTAGATACTCGGGGAGAACACTTTTAAGCTAGTCAATGTGTCACACATCAGTTAGGGCAGAAGTACGTTTTTTCTGGGGGTAAATCTTCTTCACGAGATGTGAGTTCCAACTGCCCGTTAAACAGTTCTCACATGACAGGAACTCTATCTCGATCCGAGACCCATCGATGATATCAACCAAAGGGAGGCTCCGAGGGACTCTGACTGTGGACGGCGCTATTGGCGGAGGCTATTTGAGGCGCCGAGTCGGCGTGACGTCCAGCAGAGGGCAGACGATATAGGCCTATACATCAAAGGTGGATCATCATTTTTACAAGATGAGTTTATCTATATGTATGATGTTTATCTGATCAATTCACCATAGTGTATGATTTATATTTCCAAACGTGCCACTAAAGACAGAAATCAAAGAAAAGTAAACCTTGAATAATAAACTAAAATATAATTTTACATTTGTCTCTATCTCATTTATCGAGTTTTGTAGCAGTAAAAAAGAAAAACAAGTTCAAGAGGTTATTTCTTGACAGCAATGTGCTTGTAGTTATCAAATCTTTTACCTCTTGTAGTTGTACTGTGGATTGGGTAATGCTACCCGGTTGATTGCAGAGTATGACGGCTTCATGAAGGCAAGTCTTTCCGTCGTGCGATTGGATGTTCAGGTCAGCTCCATGGGAAACCAATGTCTCAACAACAGACGCTTTACCCTTTTGAGTGGCGAGGTGAATTGCCGTCATTCCGTTCTCATCCGGCTGGTCTAGATTCACAGTGATCTATATTATTGATACAGATTATTCATACAGATGCTGATTTTGAAAGACTGTTCATGGATACCAACCCCGATACGCTTTTTAAAGCTACATAATCAAACAGAATGTGTGTAAAAATATGCTTTTTCTATAATTAAATACCAATTACACCACTATATAGTTATTTCTGGTGAAGTTGAAAAATGATTTGCGAGTATTTTCCTTCCGTTTATGTCAGTTTAGAAGAATATCATGAGAGAAATATTACTTGAATGATTGCTCTTTAACTGCTCTCATATTCGAAATATGAGAAATAGCTTTAAAGATTCGACCAATTCTTGTCATGAATGTGAATGTGTTCTAATATTCACATCTCTACGTGCAGTAGGCTTACATGTGGATTTTAGCGATTTTAGCAGTGAGTCAATTTCCTATCATTCTGAGCATTCCAGGACCTCACAGTATAAAGCAATTCTCATGAACTACGTATAATGAATCTTTCCACATTGATTCCAGACAGTTTCTTTCACTATTCTCATAACCAGATCTCAACTTTATCTTTAATAACGGCGTTTAACGAAAAGTGAAATAACACTCTCCTGCAAGTTAAAACCATCATCGTTACATTACTTACATGTGATTTATCATGACCATGTTTTCTTATTCAAGTTTTGATAGTTGTTATTATCTATTATCCTTCTACCTATTGTGGTTGGTCTTTGTGAACAGGTATAATAAACATACGTCTGCATGTTCTGTTAACATCTCAGCAATGTCTAAGATTCCCACCCTGGATGATAAGTGGAAAGGAGTGTGTTCTTTGCATTTGTCACATCGTACCCTGCTCCATTATCCATAATAAAATTTATATGAACCTTTACATCACCAACTTATTCGCCTGTATTACCTGTATTAACAAATAATTTGTCACATCAAGATGGCCTTGCTCTGCAGCTAGATGTAAAGCAGTCCTACCACCGCTGTCTCCCTTATTCATATCAGCACCTTGACTAATCAGATATTTGGTGACATCAAGATTACCCTCCTTAGAAGCACTGTGTAATGCATTCCAACCATTATTATTTCCCTTATTCACCTCAGCTCCCTGATTGATCAGATATTTAGTGACATCAAGATGACCTTTCTTAGAAGCAACGTGTAATGCAGTTCTACCATCATTATTTCCCTTATTCACCTCAGCTCCCTGATTGATCAGATATTTAGTGACATCAAGATGACCATTCTGAGAAGCAACGTGTAATGCAGTCCAACCATCAATATCTCCCTTCTTCACCTCGGCTCCTTGACTGATCAGATATTTGGTGACATCAAGATGACCATTAAATGCAGCACCGCGTAATGCACTCCGACCATTATTATCTATCTTATTCACCTCAGCTCCTTGACTAATCAGATATATGGTGACATCAAGATGACCATTCTGAGAAGCACTGTGTAATGCAGTCCAACCATCATTATCTCCCTTCTTCACCTCAGCTCCTTGACTGATCAGATATTTGGTGACATCAAGATGACCATTAAATGCAGCACCGCGTAATGCAGTCCGACCATTATTATCTATCTTATTCACCTCAGCTCCTTGACTAATCAGATATTTGGTGACATCAAGATGACCATTCTGAGAAGCACTGTGTAATGCAGTCCAACCATCATTATCTCCCTTATTCACCTCAGCTCCCTGATTGATCAGATATTTAGTGACATCAAGATGACCATTCTGAGAAGCAACGTGTAATGCAGTCCAACCATCAATATCTCCCTTCTTCACCTCGGCTCCTTGACTGATCAGATATTTGGTGACATCAAGATGACCATTAAATGCAGCACCGCGTAATGCAGTCCTACCATCATTATTTCCCTTATTCACCTCAGCTCCCTGACTGATCAGATATTTAGTGACATCAAGATGACCATTCTGAGAAGCAACGTGTAATGCAGTCCAACCATCAATATCTCCCTTCTTCACCTCGGCTCCTTGACTGATCAGATATTTGGTGACATCAAGATGACCATTAAATGCAGCACCGCGTAATGCAGTCCTACCATCATTATTTCCCTTATTCACCTCAGCTCCCTGACTGATCAGATATTTAGTGACATCAAGATGACCATTCTGAGAAGCAACGTGTAATGCAGTCCAACCATCAATATCTCCCTTATTCACCTCAGCTCCTTGACTAATCAGATATATGGTGACATCAAGATGACCATTCTGAGAAGCAACGTGTAATGCAGTTCTACCATCATTATTTCCCTTATTCACCTCGGCTCCCTGACTGATCAGATATTTAGTGACATCAAGATGACCATTCTGAGAAGCAACGTGTAATGCAGTCCAACCATCAATATCTCCCTTCTTCACCTCAGCTCCTTGACTGATCAGATATTTGGTGACATCAAGATGACCATTAAATGCAGCACCGCGTAATGCAGTCCTACCATCATTATCTCCCTTCTTCACCTCAGCTCCTTGACTGATCAGATATTTAGTGACATCAAGATGACCTTTCTTAGAAGCAACGTGTAATGCAGTCCAACCATCAATATCTCCCTTATTCACCTCGGCTCCTTGACTGATCAGATATTTGGTGACATCAAGATGACCATTAAATGCAGCACCGCGTAATGCAGTCCTACCATCATTATCTCCCTTCTTCACCTCAGCTCCTTGACTGATCAGATATTTAGTGACATCAAGATGACCTTTCTTAGAAGCAACGTGTAATGCAGTCCAACCATCAATATCTCCCTTATTCACCTCGGCTCCTTGACTGATCAGATATTTGGTGACATGAAGATGACCGTTATTCGAAGCACTGTGTAATGCAGTCCAAACATCATTATCTCCCTTCTTCACCTCAGCTCCCTGATTGATCAGATATTTAGTGACATCAAGATGACCATTCTGAGAAGCAACGTGTAATGCAGTTCTACCATCATTATTTCCCTTATTCACCTCAGCTCCCTGATTGATCAGATATTTAGTGACATCAAGATGACCATTCTGAGAAGCAACGTGTAATGCAGTCCAACCATCATTATCTCCCTTCTTCACTTCAGCTCCTTGACTGATCAGATATTTGGTGACATCAAGATGACCATTAAATGCAGCACCGCGTAATGCAGTCCGACCATTATTATCTATCTTATTCACCTCAGCTCCTTGACTGATCAGATATTTAGTGACATCAAGATGACCATTCTGAGAAGCAACGTGTAATGCAGTCCAACCATCATTATCTCCCTTCTTCACTTCAGCTCCTTGACTGATCAGATATTTGGTGACATCAAGATGACCATTAAATGCAGCACCGCGTAATGCACTCCGACCATTATTATCTATCTTATTCACCTCAGCTCCTTGACTAATCAGATATATGGTGACATCAAGATGACCATTCTGAGAAGCAACGTGTAATGCAGTTCTACCATCATTATTTCCCTTATTCACCTCGGCTCCCTGACTGATCAGATATTTAGTGACATCAAGATGACCATTCTGAGAAGCAACGTGTAATGCAGTCCAACCATCAATATCTCCCTTCTTCACCTCAGCTCCTTGACTGATCAGATATTTGGTGACATCAAGATGACCATTAAATGCAGCACCGCGTAATGCAGTCCTACCATCATTATCTCCCTTCTTCACCTCAGCTCCTTGACTGATCAGATATTTAGTGACATCAAGATGACCATTCTGAGAAGCAACGTGTAATGCAGTCCAACCATCAATATCTCCCTTCTTCACCTCGGCTCCTTGACTGATCAGATATTTGGTGACATCAAGATGACCATTAAATGCAGCACCGCGTAATGCACTCCGACCATTATTATCTATCTTATTCACCTCAGCTCCTTGACTAATCAGATATATGGTGACATCAAGATGACCATTCTGAGAAGCACTGTGTAATGCAGTTCTACCATCATTATTTCCCTTATTCACCTCGGCTCCCTGACTGATCAGATATTTAGTGACATCAAGATGACCATTCTGAGAAGCAACGTGTAATGCAGTTCTACCATCATTATTTCCCTTATTCACCTCAGCTCCCTGACTGATCAGATATTTAGTGACATCAAGATGACCATTCTGAGAAGCAACGTGTAATGCAGTCCAACCATCAATATCTCCCTTCTTCACCTCAGCTCCTTGACTGATCAGATATTTGGTGACATCAAGATGACCATTAAATGCAGCACCGCGTAATGCAGTCCTACCATCATTATCTCCCTTCTTCACCTCAGCTCCTTGACTGATCAGATATTTAGTGACATCAAGATGACCATTCTGAGAAGCAACGTGTAATGCAGTCCAACCATCAATATCTCCCTTCTTCACCTCGGCTCCTTGACTGATCAGATATTTGGTGACATCAAGATGACCATTAAATGCAGCACCGCGTAATGCACTCCGACCATTATTATCTATCTTATTCACCTCAGCTCCTTGACTAATCAGATATTTGGTGACATCAAGATGACCATTAAATGCAGCACCGCGTAATGCACTCCGACCATTATTATCTATCTTATTCACCTCAGCTCCTTGACTAATCAGATATATGGTGACATCAAGATGACCATTCTGAGAAGCACCGCGTAATGCACTCCGACCATTATTATCTATCTTATTCACCTCAGCTCCTTGACTAATCAGATATATGGTGACATCAAGATGACCATTCTGAGAAGCAACGTGTAATGCAGTTCTACCATCATTATTTCCCTTATTCACCTCGGCTCCCTGACTGATCAGATATTTAGTGACATCAAGATGACCATTCTGAGAAGCAACGTGTAATGCAGTCCAACCATCAATATCTCCCTTATTCACCTCGGCTCCTTGACTGATCAGATATTTGGTGACATCAAGATGACCATTCTGAGAAGCAACGTGTAATGCAGTCCTACCATCATTATTTCCCTTATTCACCTCGGCTCCTTGACTGATCAGATATTTGGTGACATGAAGATGACCGTTATTCGAAGCACTGTGTAATGCAGTCCAACCATCATTATCTCCCTTCTTCACCTCAGCTCCCTGATTGATCAGATATTTAGTGACATCAAGATGACCATTCTGAGAAGCAACGTGTAATGCAGTTCTACCATCATTATTTCCCTTATTCACCTCAGCTCCCTGATTGATCAGATATTTAGTGACATCAAGATGACCATTCTGAGAAGCAACGTGTAATGCAGTCCAACCATCAATATCTCCCTTCTTCACCTCGGCTCCTTGACTGATCAGATATTTGGTGACATCAAGATGACCATTAAATGCAGCACCGCGTAATGCACTCCGACCATTATTATCTATCTTATTCACCTCAGCTCCTTGACTAATCAGATATATGGTGACATCAAGATGACCATTCTGAGAAGCACTGTGTAATGCAGTCCAACCATCATTATCTCCCTTCTTCACCTCGGCTCCTTGACTGATCAGATATTTAGTGACATCAAGATGACCTTTCTTAGAAGCAACGTGTAATGCAGTCCAACCATCATTATCTCCCTTATTCACCTCAGCTCCGTGTTTTGTGAGATATTCAACGATGGTCACATGGTTTTTCTTCACTGCAACGTGTAAAGGAGTGTTTCCATCTTGGTTTGTCTTATTTATGTTAACACCTTGTTTTAATAGAATGTGGAAGTATTGTAGATCACCTCGCAATACCGCGTCATGGAGCAGTCGATATGTGTCATCCATACTTGATAACGCATCCCATCAGCTGAAAAGTTGTATCTTCGTACAGAATTAACAGCCCTCAGTTCGAATCATCCTTATGTGTTAAACTCGCATTGCTTGAATTAATATCACGGTGTAACATATTTGTGCTCTGTTTGCATTTTTACATGTGTAAGCAGAAAAGATCAGAGCTGCACGCGACTAAGCAAATAAAGTAATTCATAAAGTTACTGATAATGAATGTCATCTTCAGAGAAGTGATAAAAGAATCGGCCTTTACATTCATATCTTGATGTGAATATTAATACCAACTTAGCGACTGTCTTAATCACTAAATTACAAGTAATCTACATGTGATATAAACACCATGAAATTCATTTTGTTTATCACAGGGTATCATTAATGTCAATATCGTCATACAAATCTAAAAAAAAATTATCGACACATCATTCCCATCATTGGTGTAAGGTTACATGAATTCAAATCCAGAATTAGTGAGTTGTGAGTTCTTGATAAGAAAATGATTTCATCAAAGATAAATATAAATACAACTAAAATTCATGAAATCTTGAATAGTAATTTGAAAATCTTTAGCCCGATTCCTAAGGCTAGGAGTCCTTTGCTAAAAAATGTTTTAATCCATTGCGGAATTATTCCCCCCCCCCCCCCCCCAGAATTGTAATAAATGCAATTCCATACAATAATCACATCTTAATTTCTCAACGTCTGAATGATAAAAAGTAATAAAAGGCAAACTCAACCTATATTCATGAACATGTCACTCGCATTTTAATATTTAAGTGTTGACGGAACATACGAAGTTATATCACGTAATTTAAAGTAATTTGTGTCGTTTCTTAACGTATATCGGCAATAAACTCATTGAATTTCGTTTCGCCTGTTAATCTACAAAATACAATATTTGCAGTACCGTGTAATCAGTGTAGAGTGATGAGAATATTATCAGCATGTGCATATAATGCCAGTAGATATGCCATTTAATATAAACTTCGGTGAACATTTCGTTAATATTGCATTTTTTAAACATTTCAATTTTCTGTATAATGTTTGAGGTCCCTATTAGGTCGCTGTTCGACATTGTTTAGGACGATAAGCATGATAAGGCAGTACATGTAAAACCTGTGAAGACTATAATAATGACTGGGCTATCCTGCTTGAGTATACAGTCTAATAGGGGGGGGGGGGGTAAAAGACTCGTAATATTCAACACTTTACTTGTTTAATTGTTTTTGTTTATATCCCTATTAGATCTTCTGTCTGAAAAAATAAGATGATGAAATGAAAAAGCAAAATAGACTTTGTCACTCGCAGTTTATGGAGGTTTAAAGACAACATACAGAAAATATACCAGCTAATTCAAAGTGTGGAGATTTATGGCATTTCGAAATTGTTCTTTGAACTCTCGTCAAGTATTGCCCTGCAAGGTTATACAAATATTTACAGTGCTGCGTAATCAGTGAGCCATTATGTGTAGGCTAATAATAATTATGATATATGTTTTATAACAAACACGGGTCTCTTCCTAGAGACTATGGCCTCATAGAAAATTTTTTATTTACCTTCATTTTTTTTCTTCAAATGAATGCAATATAAAGAGATCAAAAGACAGGGTATCTACATGTAAGACTTGTGTAAGCTAATGATGTATGTGTTATGATAATTACACAAACAGGGGTCTCTTCTTGGAGACGATGCTTACATAGAGAAAAGTTAATTAATTACTTTATTTTCAAATGAATGCAATAGAGAGATCAGGGTATGTATCGGGCGACCCCCACTCTTTCAGAAAGAAAGTTTTCAGTGACGAGTGACCCTAGAAAGCTAAATAAAGTATCATGTTACTCTAGCCTTAGAATTAATTATTTCAGATGGAATGAACTGACTGATAGAAGATACATACTAAAATATTGCAATCCCCCCCTAATAAAAATTAATAAACGATAACAAACTCTAACCATTTCGTTGGGCATTGGAATAGGTCCTTTGAGGTTAGAGTGGGAATTCTTTAGAATTTTTGAGGAAGTGTGTTGTCATGCACAGTTACGTCCCCCACTTTCTCTTGCTCTGTCTCTTGCTGTCTCTCTACCATGGTATCGTATTGTATACCCCCTCTTTGGCACTGAATGCTGATAAGATTCAGGGTAGAAACAACGTTTTTTTTAATCAATTATTTGCGAAAACAGGAGACAGTCAATACTTTTCTAGCTTCTCTGAACCATGCACAGATCCAAAAATACCTAACGTGTGTGGTTCTATTCAGAAGAGCGTGAGTTACACATGATACTGTCATGAAAGTTTATCTTTATTGGTTATGCATGTGTTTTAGAGTTTAACTTTTGATCTCAATACAAAAAGAAAAAAACACTTCCCTCATGTCTATGACCCGGTTATTGACATTCTCAACAGAAAAGACATGTCAGGTCACACACTGCTGACGAAGGTTGGAGATGAACAGCTGGAAATTTCGGAGATAAATATTTTTGTATTGATATAAAAAAGATCAACTCTCAAATAATTACACAAGTCATGATCCTTAGAAAGAAAAATTGTTGGAAACAAAGTATTTTAAAACAGATGTTTAAACACCTTTACATAAATCATCTACCTTTTTATAAGCTATTCACATCTCCAAATCGTGATCCTTGACTATTTTTTTTTTGTAATTTCTTGCTAAGCCCTATAATCGCAGTGACATACCTGTGACAAGCACGGGGGCACCCCCCCCCCCCCCCCCCTCCGTATAGAAGAAGAGGAGAAAAAGGAGAAGGATAAAAACCCCCAAAGAACAAGTACAAGATGAACAAGAAGAAAGAGGAAGATATGAGAAAGTTGGAAATAAACGTGAAAAATAGATGATGCAACACCATTCCACACTCTCCCTTTTATATTCGGTTGCTAAAATCCTCGCTTTATCCACCCAGTAAGATGTAGGGCTGTATTGCTTTTTCAGGATAACGAACCCTATTTCATTTTCGGAATAACGAACCTCCGGAGTAATTAATGCATCAAATATTCGGAATAATTAACCTCCTGCTATGGGAAATTTGTATTTAGCAATTACGAACCTTCGGAAAAAAGAGTACTCCCCGTTACTTCTATTTAGGGTGCCATATGGGTTGGTATAGCAGGGGCCGCGGAACGTCATGGAAAGTAGAGGGGCTTAATGGGGGGGGGGGGGGGGGGGGGCTGCGTGTATAACCACATTTCTGCACTGCCATACGTTTGCAGTCGCTGTATAGGGGCACAGATCTACCGCTATCAACCCAAGGGCCCTCTGCTCTCTGCCGAGAATTTGTTGACTGTGGGATAAAGATATAATTATTAGTAAACCTCGCTGTAATTATAATAAACATTGCAAATCAAATATCAAAACATTTCAAAGAATTTTTGAAGCTAGAATTCAGTGAAGAATTCTTGCCTTCAATGTGTAGCATTTTCCTCCTTTTTTTGTTGGTCTAATTGTTCAGGTCAACAAGATCCAAAAGCTGATGAGGCAAGCATAGATGTTTAACTTTCTTTCACTTTCTCACCGGCTCAGTGACTGGGTGAAAAGTTAACTGTAACAATGACTGATCACAATCATTTGCATCCAGTCATATTTTCTTTATGATAAAATGTGTATTAATCTGAAGCGTCTCTGTTCACTTACTCTATATTTCATAACCAAAAATTGTCATGCCCTTTCCCGTGTAGCTTTACCATGTTCATCAATATCTGCTACACGTATGACTATATATGCACATATTTTTATTTATTTAGTTAGTATATTTATTTATTGTATCCCCGGCAGTATGCCGGAGGATACTTTGGATTCAGCAGCGTTTCGCCGCCGCCGCCGCCGCCGCCGCGTCACATTCTTGTGTGCGCTCTAGCGGTCACATTTCTCGACGAATTTTTTTCAAACTTCCTGTGGACGTGTATCTTGGTAAAATCTGGACCCCTATAGTTTCTGGTGATGCTGCCCCCAGTGTTCCGTCTTTTATAGGGTAAAAGGCCATATTTTTTGGGATAGTTTGTGTGCGCTCTAGCGGTCACATTTCTCAACGGATTTTGTTCAAATTTTGTATGGAGGTGTCTCTTGGTAAAATCTGGAACCCTATAGATTTTGGTGATGCTGCCCCCAGTGTTCCGTCTTTTATAGGGTCAAAGGTCATATTTTGATAGATGTCTTGTGTGTACTCTTGTGTGCGCTCTGGCGGTCACATTTCTCAACAGATTTCGTTCAAATTTTGCATGAAGGTGTCTCTTGGTGTAATTTAAAAACTTATAGTGTTTGGTGATGCTGCCACCAGTGTTCCGTCTTTTATAGGGTCAAAGGTCATACTTCAGGGCATGGCGTGAGTGCACTCTGCAGGCCACATTTCTCAACGGATTTTGTTCAAATTTTGTATGGAGATGTATCTTGGTATAATCTACACATGTTTAATTTTTGGTGATGCTGCCCTCATTGTTCCGTCCTTTATAGGGTCAAAGGTCATTTTTCCATTTCTTGCACTCTTCTGCATTTCTCGACGGATTTCGTTCAAATTTTGCATGAAGGTGTCCCTTGGTGTAATCTAAAAATCTGTACTTTTTGGTGATGCTGCCACCAGTGTCCCGTCTTTTATAGGGTCAAAGGTCATACTTCAAGGGATGGCGTGACTTCACTCTGCAGGCCACATTTCTTGATGGATTTCTTTCAAATTTTGTATGGAGATGTATCTTGGTATAATCTACACATCTTTACTGGTTGGTGATGCTGCCCTCATTGTTCCGTCCTTTATAGGGTCAAAGCTCATTTGTCCCTTTTGTGCACTCTTACTTCTGCATTTCTTGACGGATTTCATTCAAATTTTGTATGGAGATGTATCTTGGTATAATCTACACATATTTAATTTTTGGTGATGCTGCCCTCATTGTTCCGTCTTTTATAGGGTCAAAGGTCATACTTCAGGGAATGGCGTGAGTGCACTCTGCAGGCCACATTTCTTGATGGATTTCTTTCAAATTCTGTATGGAGATGTATCTTGGTATAATCTACACATCTTGACTGTTTGGTAATGCTGCCCTCATTGTTCCGTCCTTTATAGGGTCAAAGGTCATTTTTCCATTTCTTGCACTCTTACTTCTGCATTTCTTGACGGATTTCGTTCAAATTTTGTATGAAGGTGTCTCTTGGTGTAATCTAAAAACCTATAGTTTTTGGTGATGCTGCCACCAGTGTTCCGTCTTTTATAGGGTCAAAGGTCATACTTCAGGGAATGGCGTGAGTGCACTCTGCAGGCCACATTTCTTGATGGATTTCTTTCAAATTCTGTATGGAGATGTATCTTGGTATAATCTACACATCTTGACTGTTTGGTAATGCTGCCCTCATTGTTCCGTCCTTTATAGGGTCAAAGCTCATTTGTCCCTTTTGTGCACTCTTCTGCATTTCTTGACGGATTTCATTCAAATTTTGTATGGAGATGTATCTTGGTATAATCTACATATATTTAATTTTTGGTGATGCTGCCCTCATTGTTCCGTCCTTTATAGGGTCAAAGGTCATTTTTCCATTTCTTGCACTCTTACTTCTGCATTTCTTGACGGATTTCGTTCAAATTTTGCATGAAGGTGTCTCTTGGTGTAATCTAAAAACCTATAGTTTTTGGTGATGCTGCCACCAGTGTTCCGTCTTTTATAGGGTCAAAGGTCATACTTCAGGGCATGGCGTGAGTGCACTCTGCAGGCCACATTTCTTGATGGATTTCTTTCAAATTTTGTATGGAGATGTATCTTGGTATATCTCTCAACACATTTCTTTCAAATTTTATATGAAGATGTGTCTTAGTGAAACCTACACATCTAATTTCTACACCATCCTTTTGTTTGAGGGAGGGGATGGGGGAGGGTCTTTGTCCCTCCTTCAAATCGCTGCTAGTGCCGGGGGATACATTTAGCATTGCGCGGCCCCAGCAATGCACATTTCTAGTTTAAATTACAAAATCTATCACTATTTTTTTTAATCAGTATATCAGATTTATCTTTGTACCGACCTATGAATACATTGAAGTTTTTGTCGGCAATTCTCAAAGCGATTCGTTGGCAACGATTTTATTCCATATATAACGGCACGAAGTACGGGTACGAAGCAATGAAAACAAAACAAGATGAAATGCATTTCAAAACGGAAGGAGACACAAAATGTGAGGTTAAATATATGACTCTCACATAAAATAATGGGTACATAGGCACAAACAGTCATCATTCGGTAGTGGTGTGGCCGGGGTGGGGGGGGGGGAGCAAAGGGGGCACTTACCCCACCAGGATGAAAAGGAGGTTCGTCGCTATGTTATTTTCTTTCCAAACTTTAAATAAGATCGATTCTATTTCATGACTCTTAATATTTGTTGTATCCATATCATATTTAATCCTCATTTTATACTTGATATTTATAATGTATTAGCATAATGTACGTCAAACCATATTATGGGACACAGTCACGAGAAAAGCTTGTCATTTTTTATACTCTGGTCTTAACTTCGTTAATTTTCAGTATAATGTACTTTTTGTTGTACATGTATACATCATTATACAGACATGACATTTAGGCATACATTTTTACTTGCAGATCTGCATGAAACTTAAATGAATTTCAATCAAACTGGATTAATGTAAACGAAAATTTTACCTCTAAAAATTCAATGATTATTTCCATCTCTTCTTTATTTGTTAAAGGGATACTTAACCACAGATTATGGACGTTTTTTTTATGCCACGAGAGGGCACCGTGATCGTTACCTAATCATGCCATTACCCCTCGGGCGCAAACTTCGGACAGACTGTTCGCCGCGAGATTCAGTCGGCTTCGGGCAGTCCGAAATGTAATCCCTTTAGTCCGACGGACATGTTCGATGCACAAATGTTTTGTATGAGTGAATGGGGCGTACGGAATCCTGACTTTCCCAAGTGTGGCAAGGAGGAGCCTTTTCATGTTGAAAACATTGCACTCATGGCAAATTTGTTACATATTAAAAAAGGTCAAAAGAGTAACTCATAATTTGTAAGGATGATGATGATAATAAAAATGACGGAATAAAGATTATTTAACAGTTTCAATGTTCACTCTTTATTTCAGGTCGAGAAGGCTTACAACGAAACAGAGAACTCATGAAAGAGTATTTGAGTTTATTCGGTTTACGAGGCCATCGTTCCTCTTATTTTATTCGTAATAATTATTACATTCGATCGAATATAGATATTTCCTCTAATTAAATGTTGGTATATAATATATTGTAATAATGTTCCTTTCACGTACACCTGGTGACAAAATATGTAATTCACCTGTGAGAGAAATCTACTTGATATTTTGAAAAAAGTTATATGATCCGACATTTTGCTCCAATGACATTTGTCCATTGAAAAGCGTTATGGTGTGTTTTTTTTTCTTCAAATATATATTGTTTGGGGTTTCGATTGGGTTTAGGTTAGCTTTAGAATTAAGGGTAGGTTTGGGTATGGTGGTTGTTTCATAAAGCTGTTCGTAAAGTTACGAATGACTTTACGGACGACTGGAACATGTTCTTGGGTGCTATACTAATCAGATTCTCAATCATTTAGCACAAGAACTGATCACCAGTCGTGCGTAAAGTCGTGCGTAACTTACAAACAGCTTTATGAAACACCCCAGGTTGAAGTTACACTCTTAGAACAGGTGGTAAAATAGCATGTGGTTAAACAGTTGCGGTAAGAATATGTGTCAAAATGTACACATATCTGTGTAGAAGCATGAAACAAGGGTACACAGCATGCGAGTTAGACGTTTACACCTGCACCGCGGTAAAAAAGAAACCCATTTCTGGTCAAATTTCCTCCACATGTCAAAATGTTACCCAATTTGTGGTAATCATCAACACACTTGAACACGATGACAAAAGAGAGTGGGCAAAATATACAGATCCTCATTGTACCCTCCACAATTGTTCTGGTAGAAGAACATCCCTTCGTTGATATTATGTGAAATCAGTAGAACCGTGAATATGCATGTGACACACCTGTATATTTTGTCCGCTTCTTTGTTTGCCGTGTTCATAGTTCTAGTGTGTGTATATAGGCGCGAAACGCGGCCGGGTACGATCACATGCAGTGCAGTGGTGAAGCTACACTACAGTTCATCGTCATCATGGAGTCGTTGCTGAGATCGTGGGGGATGCCAGCCGATGGCATCTCTTCATTTAATTGTAAAACATTCACATTTTCATTATATTAATTGCATCAGAAGCTATGTTATAGAACCAGAGCACATTTCGGAGTTGATTGCACATTGGAAGTGGATGTTTGTTGCGTTCCGCCGCGAAGGCCGGCGGAGGAGCCCCGGGCGGAACTTCCCGATTTACACGTGTGCACCAATACTTTCATAGCCAGCCAAAATGCCATGCAGTTAGCTCAGTTTTTTGTCCAGATTTATTCCTAAATATCTATAGTGTGACGCCACCATTATAATATAATTATGTCTAAATTATATGTAAAACATTTTTTATGTGAAAATCAACCTTTCAGATCATGTTTATATAGTTGAAAGTCTGTAACATTGTTTTGTAGTTAGTTTTGTTTTCCATTATTGAGATGCAAGTTTTAAGAGGAAATGCATTTGTCAAAACTATATCAAAATGTTTGAAGTTAGTGTTTTTTAAATTCACAAAACAAGAAACATAATCCAGGTTTTCGCCCTTTTCTTTTGGAAAATTGACCAAATTGTAAAAAAAAAAGAAGCTTGTATATTGTTACTTTTATTGTGATTGATCCACATTCCAGCATTTAGAGTATAATTATATGTAAATTATATGTAAATAATTCAACCTTTCTGATCATATTTAAATACTGTAGTTTAAAATCTGTTAACTTTTTTTTGGAACTTTTTCCATGCTTATTAAAATGCAAGTTTAACACAACATAATGTGCATTTGTCTTGTCTCAACTCATCCTGGTGTAGACATTTATCATATTTTAGTGTAAAAAGTGACACATTGGGGTGTGGTAAAAAGTATGGGGTAAATTCTGTACCACTTAAGGGGTAAAATAATAACACAGCTGCGGGGTGAATTGTTACACAGGCTGGTAGTGGTTAAAAGTTGCACAGCGTGGGGTAAAAAAGGGAACATGGTCGTTTGGGGGTAAGATGTTACCCAACCTTTGGTGTTAACATTTTACACATTAGATGTGTAAAACATAACGCATGTATCGAGCAAAATCTAACCACTCATGGTGTGTAATGGTTTACACCACAGACGACCATGTTCCCTTTTAACACATTTTCGTGTTATTTTTTAACACCAATGCATGGGGTAACTTTTTTTAAGAGTGTAGGAATACAGATAATGACCATGTCCCTAGATCGAGCGTCAGGGAAACCGAGGAAAAGATTTTTGCATCGTCCAGAGTGAGGCCTATTTTAAAGGTAGGCTTTGCATAAAATATATACAGTCAATTCATTTATTACATTTCAAGAATTGTTATGATGAAGATACATGAAATACCCCATAGTTTTACAATTTATTAAAACAAACCTCATTCAAAAAATATATATGTAAGACAGTATAACAATCTTCATTTAAGACTTTTATAATAATATCCATCCATACTAATAAGTAGTCAGTTTTAAGAAAGGATTTAGATCTCATTTCTTAGGTAATTACCCCCCCCCCCCCCCCCTCCAACAATACAGCATTGTATTAAAGGTAATATGGAAATGTATATAAAATGTGATTTCGATAATTGGCAGAGGGTGGAGAGTGAGAGAGGGATCACGCGAGAGAGGGAGAGTGAGAGAGAGAGAGAGAGGGAGAGAGAGAGAGAGAGAGAAAGGGTATTCAATGGGGGAGGTGGCTGACTGTAAGGCATGAATTGAGAGATATACCAAAACTTGACGACCGATGGTCGGCATAACATTATTTAATGAAGCCTCCTATTTTTCAGTGTCAATTCGTCCTCCTACTTCCCACTTATTAAAACCTTAAATATATCAAGAATACAATACCTGTATATGCTTACTCACAGCGTTGTTGTTTAATAGTTTCAATTGTTCTCTTTCCGTTTACATTTGTTTCAATTCTCGCTACCTCAAATATGCAATTTTCGACGTAGAGGGCAATATTATGCATGGAAATGGTCCGCATCTTCGTCAACTTCACTTCCGATCCGTATTGAAATACTACGGCTTATGAATAAAATGAGTGCTAAAATGCTTAATTTTTGGATCGCATGACATAAACCACTCAAATTTTGAAAATGCAACCAATTGTCTCAATAAATCATGGTATCTTTTCAAACATGTCGGTTAATTTATACTCAAACTCGAGGATTTTTGTAATACCTGTATACATTTTCAATGCAAAAAGACAAACACTTGTCGACCCAATCGGGATATTGTCAGCACTGCGCATGCGTGGTTTGCATGACGAACGCCATCTGTTGGCGAAATTGCGTATTTGGGGTAGCGAGAATTCCGGTTGACAATCTCCCTATCATTCCCAATGCTATCTTACGTGTCATACGTCTTTACATAATTTATACCCTTTGTAATTTATTTTTCTTTTTACTTTTTGAAAGTACGCATCAGTGGGATTGATAGAACATTTAATATACTCTTGTAAACCTTTAAATGTACCATTATATATGCATATTTACAGTTCATGCATTGATGAATAGGGCCTTTCACCTAAGACATATAGCATGGATGTTTCTATTTACAGAATACAATATATAGCATAGTATAAAAGCTCCGATGAACAAATTCAAATTTCGTGCAAAAGCAATTATGTACATCACACATTGGAATGCTATATCAAAATACTGTCAATCAGTAAACCTTAAAATGACACAATGAAAGATAATAATGAAAAATAACGATTGAGATCAATTATGCCAAAGAGGCAAATTTCATATCAAGATTTACAAGTCCTTTTCCTCAACAATTTAAAAGATGACTGTCTCAATTTCATCACAATAATAATATATTTTTACATGAGCACACTGGACATCAAATACCTTAAAATCTACATAAGAGCAAAATTATTCATGACTGTTAAAATATTATAAAGAAAAATGCAGAAATGATACCAAAAAGTGTAAGAAATCAGAGAATACATACTTATGTTTATATCAATAAATACATACATGTATATAATCCCATAGTTTATAGGCAATACATTATGTCTCAGTTCCTGTCAACGCTACCACTTTGGAACGTTACCTGCTAAATAGACCTGTTTATTAATATATTCAAATTTTATGCATACCTTTAAACCAAAGCTTGTTCTTGACAACCTGAAAGCTTGCCAAAGGCTTGTCAAAGGCTTGTCAGACATAGCAACAAGTAATGTATGTAGACTGGATTCCAAGTATTGTAGTTCATTCATTAATAACAGGTTAAAGCGACAGTAAACTGAAGCTCCTAAATAACGCCATATTTCAACAGGATTTGAGAAGTGTCTTTGCTTCTCAAATTTCCCATCATGCCCCATTCTAATTTGTAAAAGCTTAGAATGTACCTGCAGGCAATAGTTAGAAACATAAAATTTGCTTCTTATCCAAACAAGCTGTTTGTCAAAATTCAAAATAAAATGCAATTAATTATTATCTCAATTTAGCAACCACTGTAAGATGGCGCTGTTCAAGTTCTACCAGTTTAATGCCCCTTTAATGGAATACCTTGTTACTAGGTCCCCAGGAAAGAAACATCTATAAATTTGAATAACTTAGTAAACAGGTCTATTGCGTCATTATACATCATTAAGTACCAAATTGAAATGCAAGAAAAGCATAATGATAAATTATGCTTTCTTGATATTATCAGTGATATAATATGATTAATAATATTATATTATCAATGAAATATTATATATTTGATATATTATCAATGATATAAAGTCAATGATATAAAGTCAATGATAAAATGCATTATAATGTTTCGTATTTCATTCGATCGTTTGATGAATTAAAAGTTACAATTAAATTACCTATAGAACGTCCCTGTTTCGATTTACACGATTTGATATTAAATAGAGAGAGAGAAAAAATTTAGTATAATTATAGTCTGTCGTTTGTCACAAGAAATTGATATGTACATGCCAAATTGGAAGCTACAGGATGTTGTTGATAACCGGCACATGAGGGCTACAGCAAGTATTAAAAAAACCCAAAAGAAACAAAACAAAACAAAACAAAACAAGTATTTTGTGTTGCTATAATACTGTAGCAAGAAATGCTATAAATATAAATACAAATGTAACCGTTGTTGACCCCCAAAGCAAGTAAACAAGCGATAACAGACTCAAATCAATACTCATCATCGGTGGCCTTCGCATAAAGAGTCTGTTTATACTGCATTGCAATGATAATTGTTAAAGTGTATTGCCCTCATCTAATTATAATTATCATCATATCTTCATTAATTTCAAATAATTTAGATGTACCCTCTTCATTGAGACGTTCCAGTTAGTAGGCAATTTCATGATGAAGGGTACAAATGTACATGCATGCCGGATGAACCGTCAAAGTTGTCCTCCACTTTTCTAATGTAGGTCAGAGGTCAGAGGTCAAAGGTAAAAGGTCATCATGCTAAGGTGATGATCAAGACGAGAGCGAGGACACCCCAAAAGACACCACAGCATATCGCGATGTAGAATTTCTTCTGCAAAGGAAATATCGATAACAACATGAATTAATTTGATTGGTCACGATCGAACGGCAGAGCTCCGAGGCGGCGAAGTGGATGGGGTGGCATGGAGGGCACTTCATCCCCTCCGCTCGAATGAGGAGAGAGAGAGAGAGAGAGAGAGAGAGGAAGATAGAGAGAGAGAGAGGAAGAGAGAGAGGGGGAGGGAAAGAGAGAAAATGAACAGATACATTTTCTACCACTGGATGGTAGCCCCCCCCCCCCCCCGACTACCCCTTAAACTTCAATTGTAATACTGACTGGCAGAATATTCTCTTGTACTCAGTCATGCACGTAGGCCTATATAGTGGAATAAGCATGATTTTACCATATTTCAATTGAAATTCATCTTTAAAATTCGTTATATTCGTAATATGAACAACCCCACAAAATACTTGATATTCATTACTATCGGATCCAATAAAGACTTTTCGGGCAGTTTCTTTCCAGGTCATGAAAACCAGATTTAACATTACCTTCTTCATGGATATATGAAATAGTCTGAAGTTCAAAAAAATGAGTTTACATAATGTTCCAGCGACAATTGCTCTTCTGTCAAGTAACTTCCAGATCAACCCTGGCACAAACACTATAATCCTAACCCTAAATCAAGCATAAAAACCTAATTCCAACCCAAGCCCAAACTATGGTCTTCCACTAGTTCAGTTCAAACCGACACTAGGTCTAAAGTCATGTTTTATCAAAAGGAAAACACGGACCTCGGTCTAAACCTGAACTTTAGACCCAGGGTCGGGTTCATTAGCAGAATATACTGGCCTACAGTTGGAGCCCAAAGTTTACATGCACCTGGGCAATTCCACAGAAAATGTTCACTTGCCAAAAATCATAAAATATACTATTATCTTCAGAAATATTTGTGTTACCATAACAAATGTGGTATCAAACAAAAGAGATTACCATGCTCTCTCATCTGACTAGTATGTCATAAGGGTTGAAGTATATCGCAGTGTGATTTTCTTTTGGCAAAATTATATATCCATCTTAACCAAAACATTTTGTTTCGGCTCACTCTTCCTCACCAAAAGCATTTCAGATTTTTTTTTTTTGCTGTAAACTTAAATAACTAATACGACAGATAAGAGGGTGGCATAATGCTTGTGTTGAGGAATAATGAGCAAAAATATAAAAAGTTTTTACCCAACATTGACATCAAATTTGGCCCAAATACAGTATCCAAATGGCATGCCAGTCAATGGTAAGAGCGGGATAAGCTCTTGTGTGTGATACCAAATTTGTCATGGAAGCACCAATATTTCTGGATATATAGTCGATTTTAAGACTTTTGCCCAGGTGTATGTAAACTTTTGGCTCCAACTATATATCGTTGACTATTAAGTGTTAGGGTTAAAAGCAAATGTCATCAGGGCAAAGGACGGATACCCCTAATAACATCGCCATGGAAACAGAATGATTACCAATAAACTAGCAAACACACATATACAGGACAAAATGAGATGAATGATATAAATTCCATTACAATTTAATAGTTTTATTATGCACATAATTCACAGGATTCATTATAATGTCTCATAATTACAGTTTGTACATATCAGTAATAATAGCATAAGCCTAACATGGAAAAGGGTTCGCCTCCATAGTATATACTTGAACAATAAGCTTTATTTTCAGTTTGTATATCTACAAATTGTATACAAACCACTAACAAACGTAATAAATTAAGCATGGCAAAACATTTGTTTATGTCTGTACAACTGTGATGAAACTTTTTTTGTAAGGGGGATTTATGTACACCCCGTAAATGCTCTATTCCCTGTGATCCGAGCTATAGAGAGAAGAAATAAAAATCATATCAATCAAAAATTAATTGTGAAGCTGTAGAATGAGACTGTTCATTCCCATATAAAAAAAATAGTCATTTACATGGGGTAGAAGATGAATGTAAAGTAAGCAAACATTGCCGACTGCCTAAAGTGACATTATGTGGATTGAGTGATATCCAAATAACAATAATGCTGATTTGCCCAGAGAGAATAAATGAGAAACAGAGAGAAGGGAGGGGAGAAAGAGAGAAAGGGGAAGATTGGGGGGGGGGGGGGGGGATGGGGCAGAGATGGAGAGAGAGAGAGAGGTAGATACATATAGACATAAAAGACAGACAGACTGATACAGACATACAACAGACAGACAGAAAGTCAGAGAGATATGCAGACAATCGGAAAAACAAAGCAAAATACTGTTGCTAAATTGAAAGCTAATATAAGATAAAGTAGAAAAATAAAGAAAAACCACACTACAGATAATATATTTCAAGTGAGTTCTATCATGGATATAAATATAAATAAATCATCATGTTTCCTATCATTATGTTGTAGTTAATAATTTCTGTAAACAATACGCATCGCATAACTGACATTCCAGCTCTATGTATAACAAAGGGTAAAAAGTCAAATCTACATGTACATTCTATTCCATACACTGAAATAATGCATATTAACAAGTCGCCTGTTTGGAGCCAGAAGGGAGTTAACTCATATACTGAAACACAGAGTTAACGTTCTTCTGGCTCTCGACAGACGGTATCAAGTTTTCCATACTGGTTACATGTGCTCGTATCAAACTTTGATTGTAACACATGCTTAAGAATTAAAAAAACAAAAAAACTTTTGTTTTTTCCTCTTTAAGTCATCTATATCGCTACACACCCTCGCAATCTTTTCAAAATATGATTCATTAAATAAAAATAGTTCCACAATGACATCAATCTCATGAAATATGTGGGATCATTTCAAAATTCACCTGAAAGTCATTCCCCTACAAATTTCCCACAATAGCCATGCTTAGCTCAAAGTGAAGTCTAAGCTCTCAGGAATTGTTGAAATGTTTATTTTCTTGAAAGTCAAAGAATTCATTAAATATTCATCACTAACAAGGATGGCTTAAAAGTTGGAATTCCATAGTAAAAAAAAATCCAACATATTCACATAAGGACAGTAAGGACTTCACACAAATTATCATTTAATGAACATGAATCTAATAATTATGCAAATTATGAATGAAAGCAAATCATACACAATTCCGGGAATGCTTATATTAAAGCCTACATCACAAGCAATAGACAATGTTTGCACTGGATATCTGTTGATATAACATTACATATATATCCCTAAACTTTATAATTTTATTCCCTTTATAAATATCTGAAACATAAAACTTTACAATCTAAAGGCTTTGTGATAAAAAGGGGAAGTTTTCACAACGCGTCTAATTGACAATCAGAGGATGAAAACCATGACAGAATAATGAGAAAAAAAGATAAAGGGGTTCAAAGTTCAAACAGAGAAGTAAGAGATAAAGGAAAGAATAAGATAAAAAATATTAACACTTATACCTAAAGATAATCGAAAATGTAAAATATATACATATTGCATAGGAAAAATTTAGAATCTAAACTACAACTTATTTTTTTTTAAGTTCAAAATATGTGTTGAATGGAAAATATGTGTTGAATGAAAAAAAGGGAGTTCACTTAGGAAGTAGAAAGATATATTCCTATAATGTATGTTTGAACCTAATTTGAAACATGGGGATATTTTCTATAAAAAGAAATATAATTTCTTTGTTTTGCCTCATTTTTCCCATCCCTTCTGCCATTTAAATAAACTTATTTAGAAGCATGTATAAATGGATAACCAATTCAAATTGAAAGAGTTACACTTTATGTCAAAATACTGCATAATCAACATCTTAACCTCTGCAGCTAAACATAAACACTTGTATTTTTAGGGGCACCGTACAGCTTACCACTACAGCTGAATTTTGAAATAATTCAAATTTTACTTTCCCTTTTAGGCCTACCCCTGGTCAATAACGTAAAAATGTTCATGGCCCTGTCACAAAGGCCCAAATCCACAAAGGCGGTTTAAAACTAAACTAAAAGTTATAACCCACTGATTTACAACGGTCGGGCCAAAGCGCCAAAAACAAAGGCAAATAAAGATTTGTTCTTTGTTTTTGGCTGTACTTTTTGATACCTTTTTGGTTGACCATAGTGAATCTGTTTAATTATATTACAGTCAAACAGTTTCAAAAAATCAAATCTAGGCAATTTCAATCTCTTATTGCATTGCCATTGCCATTGTACCTAAAGATTGGTTGAATTTCTAGAAATGTTAGTAATCTTGTTTCAGCAGCAGCAGCCTCTAAACTAACACAAACATTGGAACTCTAAAATAAATCAATAGTCCATGGAAGATTTTTTGTAGAAATGCTTTGCAATACAGAGCCCAATAAATAGAAACATTCCATACATACATATTTCAATTTTTAAACAGTTGTATTATTTACTACATCACATTACTGTTCTGGCAATGAAAAACAATCAATCATTCAATCAGATACATTAAAGTGTATCTGAATATATGGGAATTATTGATGGCAATAGAAAATACACATTCATAAGCTTAGCTAGGATCTTTGAATGAAAGTGAATGATACAATCACCACTAGAACAACAGTGAAAAAAAACAACAATATTTACATGGTAGATATATCTACCATTACCCAGTACAAGATGCTTTATCATTTGTTTCTGATGTCTTTCCATCCTTCTGTTTTTACAGAAGCAACCATCCTAAAAAGATTTGGACAAGAATCATCAAATTCTTATGACAATAAATGCTCAAAATAGTCAACACTACTATCAAATAAATTATGATCTATGCCATTACGGGGTGTATATCTTGTTTAGAAACTGATTTGAGCCTGATCAGTTAGTCACGGACAGACATTTGACAAATTTTGAGAGTTTGAAGAACTGTAGAAAATATGTATTTAACTGAAGAGAGCTATTATAGGCTTCATTGTGATTGGCATTACTGAAGTAGTTGAAGTTTGATAAAATGGGGGCGCCAGGGTCACCTACTAAAATTACAGTCCATAAAATATTCAATATCACGGACGGACATAATGCCTACTCTTAAACCGATCTGGCTCCTTTGGAAATTCATGATGAAATTTCTAAATTAACTAAAATCTCTCACTTACTTCTTCGACACGCAAAGGGAAGAAGGGGCTCTTGGATTGGATTTCTTACAGAACTTACAAAATATCAACTTGATTCATCAAACTGTTATGTCACTTATGTGCCAACCCTTTCTGTCAATTCATGCAATGTAAAAATGTAGTGGCCCCACATTTTATCAGTGGAAAAAGCTAAAATGCTTCTAATTTTTCATACCAATCTTTGTGATAAAGATGTACATTATTATTTTCTTAATCATTTTCTTAATCATTTTCTATGAAAAATATTAGCTTTTTAATTTTAGATTTCTAATCTGTGTGTCCACCCACTGCCACAGAGTCTGTTGAGAGCAAGAAGGGCCTTAAATACTAACACTTTATGTAGAGTTAATAAATAGCCTCCCAGCTCTCAGCACATGATGTCATCTGTTGAGAGTCAGAAAGACATTATGGGAACTCGGTGTTAAAGTATATGAGTTAACGCCCTTCTGCCTCCAAACAGAGGCTATCATCTGTTGTGAGTCCGAAAGGCATTATCTCTGTGTTAAAGTGCATGAGTTAACGCCCTTCTGCCTCCAAACTGAGTCTATCATCTGTTGTGAGTCCGAAAGGCATTATCTCTGTGTTAAAGTGCATGAGTTAACGCCCTTCTGCCTCCAAACAGAGGCTATCATCTGTTGTGAGTCAGAATGGCATTATCTCTGTGTTAAAGTGTACGAGTTAACGCCCTTCTGCCTCCAAACAGAGGCTATCATCTGTTGTGAGTCCGAAAGGCATTATCTCTGTGTTAAAGTGTATGAGTTAACGCCCTTCTGCCTCCAAACTGAGGCTATCATCTGTGTGAGTCTGAAGGGCATTATCTCTGTGTTAAAGTGTATGAGTTAACACCCTTCTGCCTCCAAACAGAGGCTATCATCTGTTGTGAGTCCGAATGGCATTATCTCTGTGTTAAAGTGTATGAGTTAACACTCTTCTGCCTCCAAACTGAGGCTATCATCCGTTGTGAGTCCGAAGGGCATTATCTCTGTGTTAAAGTGTATGAGTTATCACTCTTCTGCCTCCAAACTGAGGCTATCATCCGTTGTGAGTCCGAAGGGCATTATCTCTGTGTTAAATTGTATGAGTTAAAACCCTTCTGCCCCAAACTGAGGCTATCATCCGTTGTGAGTCCGAAGGGCATTAACTCTGTGTTAAAGTGTATGAGTTAAAACCCTTCTGCCTCTCAACAGATGACATGTTAACAATGCATATATGCTTTAAATAGATGAAGGCACTTTTGGAATGATAGGTTTCATCAAGAAAATCATGCATTGCACGTAGAAGTATATACCTATAAGGACATTTACATGACTGTACTCTCATACTATTGTGGCGGCCATCTTGGTATGCTAAGAGCTGTTCTTGTCCTACATGTACATGATCACAATGATAGAAATACGGACAAAACAGTCTTCACTGCACACTGGTTCAATTCAAGGAGAGGAAGGGGGGGGAGATTTTTGCCCTTTCAAATTTGATGATTTTCATTTGGGGAGGACAATTCTACAAACTACTGGTATAACTTAAAATCAAAATTTGATCATGAAAACCCTATTGTATAAGATGATACTATAAGAGCATACCTCATAGATTGAAATGATTTGGGTACATGAATTATATGCAAAGTAACCCCAAATTGTAACAGTTTCTTGACTTGAATAAAATAAGTTTTGAAACAAGTTTAGAATTTGTTTAGATAGATGGAAAGAAATAAATCAAACACTAGCAATGCAAGATTTACTTCATTACATTTCTAGTTTAAATATCTAACATTCTTAAACACTTGTTAAAGTATTTGATTTGTCTTGGAAAGTAATTTTTAAAAAATCCCTGAAAGTTTAGAAAGAAAAGTGATCAACATTTTTAAAAAGAAATCTTTAATGTTTATTTTTCATTCAATACGAAGAATTATTTCATAAATTATTCCGTAATTCTATTATCATAGAGTTTCATAACATTATCAGTCTTGTTTCCCTTAACCTTTTGGACTGATTTCTCAACATGTATTTCAAAAAGTTAAATAATGCTTTTACTGTATTGAATGTAACTTACAAGTACACAATGCCACCATTTCACATTACCATACGAGTACACAGGCTTGTTGGCAGATCAATAAAAAGGCACTAAATGTGGAAAAGACAATGTACAAAGTAAGCAAGGAAATTCCTTGATGCTCAACCAAAATTCACATAAGAAAATAACAGCAAAGACTTACATACACTTTTAAAGCCGACTTTAATACAATATTGGTAAGAAAATAGCACGATAACAATAATATTATCATGTATCAGTTTTCTTCTTAAGTGTGTACTAAAAAACGGGGTAGAAAATACATCATAACAGCTAGACATCAAATGAAGCTTCCATTTTTCAAAATTCTAAAACAGTGGATTTCTAGAACAAAGGGAAAAAAAAACAATATCACGTTTCTTCAGTATCGTGGCAATAGTCACTAATTGTACATGGACTTTCAGAAAAAGAATATTTTCTCAAAAGTCTAATCATGCACACAATTCACACAAAATGTTTCATTTTATTCCAGCCAAAGCTACACTTAAATACTGAGTGCTCCCATTCAGTTATCTGACTAAAACAATATACCACCGCCATTAACAACTTGTATTCAAGCCCGTACATTCTAATATACGTATCTATCTTTTGTTTAACTGTAAAACAGATACTTTGACAAAACTGCATACAAATTTAGTGTTATGATACGTGTGATTCATTCTTTTTGTGACATGAAACTTCCGTGAATATGGACCAGTCGCGATATTTGCAATTTTTTCTTGAGTGCAACAGTTTCTGACTTTAAATATGAAAGCAATCCTGATTCCATCCCTAATTCCATCCCTAATTCCATCCCTAAAATTGAAAAACATGCTACAGTAGTCTAGGTTTGAGGTATTCATTCTTTACTGTAGGTGAAATGAGAGCAGGAATATGCATGAAAGCAAATTAAAAGATCCCAGGGGAGCGTTTCATCAAGCGTTTTGTCAATGATTTTTACTGACAAATTTGCTCTCAGCCAATCGGAGGCAAGGATTTCAGTAGCTTATAACAGTTGTCAGTAAAAGTCAATGACAAAATGCTTGATGAAACGCTCCCCTGAACGCTATTTTTGTCCGCCTTTCATTGCGAATATTACATGTGGTGGTACAAGAACTCTTCATATTTCAGCGACTACAGTGCCTATCTTCACTCTTTGCTATTTTGTCTTATGGACCACAAAATGAATGACAAATGGTACGTAAATTATGAAGGCAACATTTCTTTCTCACAGATAATATGATGTACAAAATGAAAAATGATGATTTGTGTGCCATTGCACAAAAAAAAGTATAGAAAATCATGACTATTGAATTATGGATGACGAAATTATACTGTCTGCCTGTGAGGCCACAAATGATTTTCATGAAATGATCCTTCGCTTTTCACATCGTCTCTTATGACTTCGACGACCAGGCTGTGCTCGGCAATGGCTGGATGAAAATGAGATGCATGTGGACTAAAGAGGGCGCAACATCAACCAGCGAGCGGTACTATAATGGCTATCAGAGCTATAACTGTTGCAAGGACTACACAACATATGATGATCATGATCTTTTTCTGTGAGAGATAAAAAAAAGACAAATGAAACATAAAAGGGATTAGTCAAAACATACATGTAAAGCAATGTTCTATCCATGAATGGTGGAATATCATTGTATTCTGCTCAGAACAAAAAACTTTTTTCTGAATGATTGGTCATTTTAGGCAATAGTCTTTTTAAAATTGTTAGCAATGGCCATTTTTATAACATGAAAGTTATGTGAATTGTAGAAATTTTCCTTAAGTTCTTTGAAGTTAAAAGGTGGTACCGTTGGTATTGCGGTATTCTATTTTAAATTTTTCCTGTTCATTATCCTATACAATGATGCCATGAGGTAGATTCATGTGGAGAGATTCAAGTTTGCGGGGACCTCTTCTCAACAATTCTGAAAACCCTTAAAGCAATAAAATGAGAAATCTGGCAATTTGATGAAAGTGGGTATCCCTATCTATTGATAAAGTATCAGTAAAGATTGATAATTCTAAATAAAAACTGGCTACTTCTCATAATTTGTAATCTGTCTGCAGTCTCAAATTGACGACAATATTAAAGAGAACAAAATCCAAAAATGAGTAAATACCAAATATCAAGACAAGGCAATATCAAGAACTGAATTAAAACATTGACCAAAATTGGGACATCCCAGTAGACCAACAGCCCACGTGAACCGATGGCCCAAGAGACCGATGGCCCGCATGCCTGACAGCACACAAGACCGATGGCCCACAAGACTAACGGCCTACGAGACGGACAAAGTCGGTCTTGTCAACCTTCAGAAAAGTTATCAGAAGACCTGTAAGACCGACATGTTGGTCTTATTGACCTCCTGATAACTTTTTTAGAAGGCCCACAAGACCAAAAATGTCGGGTCTTGGGCTGTAAGTCTCATGGACTGTAGGCAACCATAACAATAACATGTATGACATTCCCAACTATTGACTAGACATTCTAAAAGATACTAGTAGTAGACCAAACATGAACAATTTGTTTATACAAACCCACATAATATCAAGTTGTAAATCGATGATTTCACCAACAAAACTAATAAAAACTGAACTGTACCAAAGACAATAACATTGTTGCATATATATAGAGAGAGAGAGAGGCATAAGCAAAGATTATAGATTCGAAGAGTGCTCAGTCCTGCAACTGAGCACGCATGCATATTGTGGTGTGCTCGTATGGCCTGTACACGCCCACATGACATCATAAACTGTTATACATATTATATGGCATATTACTTCTTTTTGCCAAAAGCATGCATCGTCCCCGGGATTTACATGTATGGGGGCTCTTTTCAATTTGTTAAGCCTTCATTAAGCTTTCCCAGAGTCACATATTACATGCAAATCACTTTTTTTCATATTTTAAAACAAAAACTATGGAATTATTATATTCTAAAATTCCTTGTTGTTCGTGTGTAAAACCTATGGCAGGTGACACTTATTTTGGTCAAAAGCATGAATAGTCCCTAGTATGTTACATGTGGAGTTTATTCAACTAGTTGAGCCTTAATTATACCTTTTCAGATAAGCCTTATTTTTCATAATTTTAAAATAGTTAAAACAAAAATTAGCATACATACATGTAGTATTCCCTGGGATTTATGCAGCGTCTCTTCCGCTTTTTTAGTATTCATTAAACTTTTTCAAATTTACAACAAATTCAAGGTAATACTAGGTAAACTGTATAATAATCACTGTTTTCACGTTTCAATCCTATGGCAGGTTACTCGGACAAAAAGTAGGCATCAACTGGGGGATATATTGTGGCATTTATTGAAAAAAAGGTTCAAGAATTTTTTTTGGAACTATCCATCCTTCCTCCCATGCAAAGATTAGACTTGAAAAAAATAAAATAAGATACGAAATATCAAGATAAAATGAGATATCTTCTGACATGTATGTTATACAAGTTCAGAATTTTGAGCCTTCTTTAATACAGCAATTTAAGCCTGCCGAATGTACTACAAAGTAAGTGGGGTAATATGTCTTGACACTATTAAAGGCCTTTGGCATAAGTAAAGCAACATATAATACAGCCATGCTATATATCACTGAATATTCTTAATCACAGAATGGCAGAAACAAGATTTCATTAATATAGAATTGATGAGAAAATCAACCATCCTGTGAATATAATGGTGGACAAGCAAATATATGCAGTTGGTGTAATCAGAATTCAATTTCCAAAACATTAAAATATTATATAGATACGTTATCATGAAATGGAAAGATACAAAGAGATGATCATTAATTTTTGCTTATTTCATTTTTAATGTTAAACAGATCGAATATCCCTAAGATAGAAAAAGTAGTCCACAATGTATTAAATAAATATAATTATATGTGGGGGGGGGGGGGGGGTAAGTAATATTCATCAGAAAAAAGGTTACTATAGTGCATCATCATCATCAACTGTAGAAAGAGAACGGGTGATCCAACATTGGCTACTGCAACAATTGCCACAGGCTTTATTTCATTATAGGGATAGGATTAGGGTTGCCACTATGCTTTAGGTCAGGTCTAGGACTAGGACTAGGACTAGGGTTAGGGTTAGGTATAGTGTTTGGTCAAGGGTTGAAGTAAGGCCTCTGGTCAGTATACTTAGGTAACTGACCGGCAAGCAATTGTCCCCCGCCCGGAGCATGATTGTGTCATACACCCAGAGAATGGTTGTTCAATCTTGAGCAAAGACATTAAAAACAAAAGAAGTACAAAATATGGACTCATCATATTGTCTGTTTGGAGCCACAAGGGTGCTAACTCTGTGTTAAAAGTATATGAGTTAAAGCCCTTCTGGCTCTCAATAGACAATGTAATCTTTCTACTCAGGGAGGTTGGATTAATACATATGAAATCACTTTGTTACTTGCTGATGAAAGTTTAGTACAGTTTGGGTTATTTCCGTTATTAGTTTGAGCAGGTACTGATTTCATAAGCAAGAGAAGATATCAACTGCAGCTAGTATACATGTATTCATGCAAGACAACATCACAACAAGATGTACAAATGTATGACTTGATGATAGACAAAACTGAAGCAAGCAAGACATATACAGTGCGATACGAGGACACAAACACAGCTGATTAGAATATATCCACAAATTATTCAGCAAAATCATGGGCTTTGCTTCAAACAAGATCACGATTTTCAAGATATCAGCTTAAAGCTGTTACATTCGACATTCGACTTTCGCGCCACCTTCTGAAATGTGCATAAATTACGATGACATATTTCTTAATCTGAAGATGATTTTTTATAATTAGGCAATTAAACAAGGTTATTGAAATCACCCTTGTGTTAATTTTTTGAAAGTCTATGCAATCGTGTTTTCAATACTACATCTTGAATTTTGCATAATCTTGCATAATCTTCAGAAAGTCAGAGGTCAGACCAACAGCCCAATAGACCAACAGCCTAGTATGAAACCAGCTATGTTGATCTTGCAGGCCTTCTGAAAAGGTTTTGAATATGCCCACAAGACTGACAGCCCACAAGTCCAGCAAACCTCACACTCATGGGCCTTTTGACCACTTAATCACCAAACAGACATTGTCGGTCCTGAGGGCTGTCAGTCTTCTGGGATGTCCTGGATGAAAAGTAAACCTTTCAAAAGTGAAGGTTCATAATTCCGAAGGTTCATTTTTCAAAGATTCGTTACTCTGAAGGTTCATAATTCCAAAGGTTCATAATTCCAAAAATTAAAAAAGGTCCATATTTCTGAAGGTTTGTAATTCCGAAAAGTTATGTAGGGCTCTATTGCATTTTCAAAATTGCGAATCTTCAGAATTATGAACCCTTTTTCATTTTCGGAATTACAAACTTTCCGAAAAACGAGTACCCCCAAGATTACAAGTTTTCACCCCTTCCTGATCAGGATAATGTTCTCCTGATTTCTGCTTAGAGGAAAGAATCAGATTGCAGTGACAACAAAAATTACAAGATAAATCACTGAACCCGACTTCCCATTTTCTCAAACATTGAGTACTTTCTCCAGGTATGGTACAATTAATCAAGGTAATTTCACAGGGTGAAAGTCTTATTATAGTCTGTCATTAAAGTGATGAATGACACATATCATACTACAAGTATGAAAATTCATCTCTTAGAGGCAGAGAGTCGCTGTAGATTCATTACGATGGTCATTACATTCGGCAGTTCACAATATTGAAATACACAATCATTTTCTTGTGAATCTTCAATCTGATACCCTATTAATTCAAATGTCATTGCTTAAACCATGCAGGTCTCCACAACCATTCCCTCTCTTGATCTTTGGATTTTTCAAAAAGGAAAAATCATTTAAAAGTTTTCAAATCTACAAAGCAACCAGTTTTTGTAGAATATGTATTTTACAGGTTTAGTTAAAAGTGAGATTTGAGTTTTAATTCCCAAAATATACATGTATTTTGTAATTTACATCATCCTTTACTGGACACCTGTCATTTGGTTCAACTATGTTTCCTATGCTATTACTAGCATTTTCCATTCATGTATACAGAAACTTTCAACCTCTTGTCTACAATAATTGACACCAAAAATCAAGAATGCCATTTCTATTAGACAAAAGAGTGATCATTGGTTTAAGCAGACGGTTTAGAGCACTATGTTAAAAGAATATTTGAGGAAATTAATTAAAGCAAACCAATTCAATGGTGCTTTATACAGCTGACACATGCTGTTAATTTCTAAAGATATGAATATGATCAAGGCTCCCTAACTTGCTTTTTTTTTCTTCTTCTTCTTCCCAAAAGGGTGAGATCCCTGGGATATGAGAATTAGTGATATCAATATCTCAACAACAACCCCCCCCCCCCCAAAAAAAAACAACAAAGAAACAAACAAAACACAAAACAAAATAAGAAATGAAAAGAAAAACGGAAGCTATACTGCATGATACAAAAAGGTTCTCAAGGAGAATCAATCAACATAATTCAAACACTTAATCTGACAAAATGGATAAAATTTCAAACAGACGAGTGACATAAGTCTAAACTACCCTAACCAACCCCTACATACACGTACTACACAAAAAACACACACAAACTAGATGAATTCTCAACCACGTGCAGTCGAAATTTATGCCTCCGCTGTTGCCAGATTAGAAATATTTTGCACATTCATGTTGATTTAAAAATTTGTTTGAAAAATTTAATAAAATATGTTATCACTCGATAAAACTGATATGTGAAGTGGTTCATGGGGTTAAAGATCACAAGCAGAGTTAAGTTGCCATATGGCTGAATTCCCTAATCTAATCAGATCATTGTCACCCTAGTATGCATACAAGTACCAAGTTTGGAGGTAAAATGTCAAAGTGTGCTCAAGTTATTGCAAGAAAAGTCTATTTACAGGTATATAACGTCCTCTGTGACCTTTGAACCCATGACCCCCAAATCTAATCAAATACCTGTCACCCAATTATATACATGTGTGCCAAGTTTTAAGTTGATCCATTAAATCGTTCTTGAGTTATTGTGAGAACCATCTATTTTCAGGTATACAATGACCTCTGCGACCTTTGACCTTTGACCCCAATATCAACTCATCACTCCCTTATGCATACCGAGCCAAGTTTGAAATTGATTCGCCAAATGGTTAAGTTATAAACAAGAACAATTCATTTTCATATATACAATGACCTCTGTGACCTTTGACCCCATGACCCCAAAATCTAATCAGATAATCATCTCTCCCATATGCATACACGAACCAAGTTTGAAGTTGATTCGCCAAATGGTTCTGAAGTTATTGTGAGAACAAGCCATTTTCATATACGCAATGACCTCTGTGACCTTTGACCTTTGACCTCATGACCCCAAAATATAATCAGACTATTGTCCCAGCCATATGCATACATGAGCACAGTCTGAAGTTGATACGCCCAATGGTTCTTAAGTTATCGCGAGAATAAGCCATTTTCATATATACAATGACCCCTGTGACCTTTGACCCGGACAGACGGACGAACAACCCGAAAACATTATGCCTGCGGCACCCACCTTCAGTGGGCGGAGGCATAAAAAGGGGAAGTAATAGCGGCACCCTGTAGAACAAA
The DNA here is from genome assembly GCA_025617745.1 of Heliocidaris erythrogramma. NCBI lineage: Eukaryota > Metazoa > Echinodermata > Echinoidea > Camarodonta > Echinometridae > Heliocidaris > Heliocidaris erythrogramma. The sequence continues at coordinate 27,978,821 of CM046861.1, read as the reverse complement.
GTTTAAAAAGTGATTTCACAGTACAAATTTCTTAAACAGGACTAGATTTGAATATGAAAAGTCCTGTAGAGTGTTCAACAAACTTATTTATGAAAGAAAAAAAAAATCAACTGAAGCCCAACATACATGTAGCGTAGGCCTACATATACATGCATTTAATTTAAAAAAAAAAATGTTGAAGCAGCCATGCCAAAATGTATTTAGATATTAAAATTCATGGTTTCTCTATTTCTTTTCCCAGCTGATTATGGAGTATAAATGGAGGAATAAAGTGCAAAAATAAATCTGAAGTGCAGCAATAATAGCGAGATTACAACAAAATTACCTTCTGGCGTGTCAAGGTAAATACAATTGTGAGCCTACATAACTGTACACTATGGCAAACATTAAAAGAAAATTTTAGATAAAATTTAGTCAAATTATAGAGCAGCATTTGCATAGCAAGGAGCACTACTTCAATTGAGTAACAAAACATATCAATTTGTAATATATCAAATTAAACCAAAATTTTATACAATGTTTATTAAATGTTTTAAAAACAAAATCGTGTCCTCACCATTGTCTGTGGCAGCGATGTCACCCGATGATTTCATTTGTATGGAAGGGTACGTTTTGACAAATTTTCGTTTCATTGTATGTTCATATTTAGGATGGTGGAAAGTAAACTTCCCCAGCTCATGTTTGACATTTAGAATTTCAAGACAATCAAAAATATCTGGGTAAATTTTCATTCCAGACTATGCCTATCAATATCACAAAATAAAGCAGTTTGTTTAACCCAGTGGTGAATTGACAGTGCTCAGACATACATGTATGCTTTGGGTTTTATTTCTCAAAGATATAGTCTGTTTGGGGCCAGAAGGGCGTTAAGACCCATCATTTGTACAGTGTTAACGCCCTTCTGGCTCCAAACAGATGATTACAGGGTTAGTGTGAGGGGTGCAATTGGGTTTTAAGTTAGGTTCAGGGTTAGTGTTAGGGTTAATTAAAGAATACAGTCAACCACCCCACCTACCCAATTAAATTCAATGGGAATACTATTTTTAATCACATAAAACTGTGTATCATCTAATGAGAGCCAGAAGGGCATTAACTCAATTGTTTTACATAGAGCTAATGCCTTTCTGGCTCTCAACACACAATATCCATTGATAACTTGGTGGTCCTTATGAATGGAAGTACTTATGAATAGCGAGATAATTTGTCTATGGTTTGCTCGCTATTCATAAGGACCGCTATTCATACAAATCCGCTATTCATTAGTCACGAGTTATGGATAGCGGTCCTTATGATGAATAAGTGGTCTTTATGACTAATGAGGTTACCCCGATAAATCAACATTTAGTTACCAAACACTGACACAATGAATATGAAATAAATCTAGATAAATATACACTTTCATCATAAAAACAATACAAGGGGCCTAAATGTCATAAGGGTGCAATACTTAAAAAGAGGGTACATTTAAAAAAATCAGAAAAGACAACAGAAACTTTGCATGGTAATACAATGTAAATACAATACCATTTCACTAAGATAATTATTTACATCCTATCTATGACAATCATATGCCTATTGATATTATATTGTAAAATCAACTGAACATTCACACTAAAAATCACAGGAGAAGCTTGGATACATTACAATGCTTAAAGCAAGCAAATCAGAAAAGTCAAAAAGGAAACACGGACAGAATAATGGCACATTGACACAGACTTGCATACTCTACGCATCCAGTTGTAGCAAACAAAAAAAACATCAAATACATTAGGAAGCAATATTTTTACAGTGATAGAACTCACCTAAACAACCTACATACTGGTACACAAAGCCGAGGTACTGTAGCTGCCTTACATAAAGCTTCATATGAATTATTTGTCATATTTACCTCAAGTTTCCAGTATTCATGCCATCTTGCTTATCTGAATTCATCATCATCAGCATCTCTCTCTCTCTCCAGTCTTTTTCTCAATTTCCCTCTCCCACTCTCTCTCTTTCTCTTCTTTCCCCCTCTCCCTTTTTCTTAATCCCCTTCTCTCTTTCTCCATTTCCTCTCCCTCTTTTTCTCCATTTCCTCTCTCTGTCGCTCTCTATTTCTCTCTCCCTCTCTTATCCTCTCTCTCTCTCTCTGCCTCTCTTCCCTTTCTCTCTTTCTCTTCCCTCCCCGTCTCTCTCTCTCTCTCTCTTCACCCCCACTAATCTCTGTTATGCATTATCCCCAAACCCCAAGTCTAATATCCCTTTATTAATTCTCTTATTTTTACTCACTTCCCTTAACTTTTTGCAAGTCCTTGTATGCCCCATGATCCTTTCCTCTGACTTAGTGTAAATACTGTATCATTCTATCTGTATACCCCACCCCCACCCAATCTCTCTTCTTCTCTCCTTCAGTCTTGAAGTCTTGAAACCGCTTTATCTCAATTTATCATTCTATACGCATACGTCGCCTTGTATACATGTACACGAGTTTACAAAAATCATGGTTGATTTCCAGAGTTAAACTCATCCAGAAATGAACCAGAACTCATCTGAATTAGCCAGAATACCACAGAATGACACAGCACTACCTGAAATAGAAATAATCACTATGCTACTGTTTATGAATACCTACAAGCTAGAAGTCGGGGCATAGTGGACCACAGCGCACCCAGTTTTCGGATAACATCTGAAAATTTATTCACCATAAGATTTCAAATAGCTACATATACAACAACAAAAAAATGTCCCTTTGTTTCTGGTAGATAGGTTCCTAAGCTCGTAAGTAATGAAACATCCTTCAAGAAAAACTAAGACATGGCAATATAATGAATGATATATGAATATCAAATAGGATACTAGATTTAACTTTACAAAGTGCATATTTAAAAAAAAAAGAACACATAAATCAATATTAGTCAATAGTAGTTGCAGCAAGAATAACATTATTTATACTTTACTGAAGAATGCTGCCTACTTAAGCCTAAAGCGGACAAAAAATATTTCATAATATAAGAGGTATATTTGAAGAGCTTACTTGCAAAAGGCCCTAAATCCATTTTTTATCATATGGCACTTTTTTATATGCCTTAATAGAGATTCACCATGTGCATCAATCTGGCTATATTTCAACTTCTAAAAGTTTCAGGAAGTTTGTTAAAAAATGAGATGAAAATTATGTTTTCTTTCAAAAGGCCCTAAATCCAAAACACTTTTCTTGCAAAAAGCCCTATATCCATTCATCTATCCTGCATCCTGATTGGCTAAGAGAATAGGTTTTTGGCATGAATGACCAATCACGCGCCTCCACACAACACACAACCATCTATCCAGAGACTCTGTGTGAGAATCTTTCCAGCTTTTTGTCATTTTTTATGGGAAATAAATACACAAAATTCCTTAGTTTATCAAGATCTTGAAAATTACTACAACAATGGAGCTTGCAGATATAACCAACAATCCCAGAAAAAAAAAGAAAAATGAAATGAAATCTTATTGGATGTACATGAGTAGGTGATATGAGGATGGTGTGATATTGAAAAAGGTTCAGCAGGTGCTGTTAACTCTAATGCCATGAATAATGCAGCCATGACAAAGATGATGGTGATGATGCTACTGTTAGTGATGGTGATGTTGATGATGACAGTGATAAATGTGATGATGGTAGAAATGGTGATAGAGATAATGATAATAGTGGTGGCAATGATAATGGCGATAAAGGTATTTACGATCTCCATAATGACGATGATGATGGTGATGGTGATGATAATGGCAATGATGATGATAACAACAATGATGATGTTGGTTATGATGATGTTGATGCTGATTTCATTCATGTGTATGATGGTGTGATGCTGAATGTTCTGATGATGGTAATGGTGTGATGACGATGGCAATTATACGGGTGATAATGATGGTATTAGTTACGTGATGTGATGTTGATTATGATGCATTCTACTCTGGATACAGTAGATATTGTTCTTATTTTGAGCAAATCTGCTTTATTAAGGGCAGATAATGACTGGCTACTGTCAGTAGACAATACAAATTATCTTTGGAATCGACTTAAAAATGTTGCTATATCAGGCAAGGTTTATCCGAGCAAAGCAAATATTTTATGCAGTTATCTAGAGCAAGTCTGCTATATTTTTAAGGTCAGATGATGATTTTCGATAAGTCACCCCAATTATCTTTCGAAGTTTAAATTTTGATTGATTTATAATGTTGCTATATCAGGCAAGGTTTATTATAACCCATTGAACATAGGCAGGTGGAGCAGCACAAGAGGTTAGGTGAACAAGGCGGTGGATTTTTGGTTCATTAGAAAGATTTTTAATGCGTAAATTACTATTATCATTCAAGACTTTTCTTGCAAAAGGCCCTAAATCCCACTTTTCTTGCAAAAGGCCCTAAATCCAAAAAAATAATAAATATAAAAAATCATATAAAATATTTGACGGCCGCAGGATTTTTAAAATTGTGATCATTGTTACTTGTGGTGATGTCTCTTAAACATACATGAAGATCTTCTTGAATGAAATCATAGAACTGTGTGAAACAAAAAATCTCAATTTACTAAGAAGTAGGTAAAGTGGATTTAGGGCCTTTTGCAAGAAAACTCTTCATTTGTGATTCAGATGTAAGCTTCATGATTAAAATAAGATCAAATATCTATTTCAATACTGGATGACTATTTTCAGCATGAGTAATCTCACTGTCAAAAATGTAAATTGTCTTGTTCTACTTTGGACTTAAATCTTACATTATTTACACACCTTAAGAATCCTTTTTCTTGTGGGTGAATTGGAGTACTTGGTCTTTTAAATCACCATTCATCAGTTGGTGATACTGTGAGCTTTTACTGGTCATGAATCAAGTATAATAATCTTAGAACCATGATTCCTGTTCAACCATTTTGTGACAAGTGCCCACATTTGGTGGTTTGGCTCAATTTATCTTTTTAATACAGAGCCCTATTAATATACCAGATGCATGAGCAGAAAGAGCAACAAATTCTGCAAACACTGTCTCCATTTTTGTAGAGTTATGACGTTGCCTTTATTGCCAGATATTTTCATCTTTAAAAAGGAAAATAAACTTCAAAATCCTTATATGGCAACATTTTGAGTGTTTAAAAATCACTGTTCCCCACTACAAACTGGCAGTTTTTGAACTTTTTTTGACACAGTTCTTGCCTATGCATATTATTTCCAAATACTTGACTTTTTGTTATAACACTGTAGCAATACAAGAAAAATACCTGACTGCCAAATTTGAAGAAAAAAAAAAGTGATTGAATTTTAATACCAGTTTCAGAAATATAAATACACTGTATGATCAGTTATTACTGTGGAAATACAAAGGGGCAGTGGTCTTTGTTTTACCAATCATATTATAATGAAATAAAATAATTCAACAACCAAAAATTATTCACGAGTGTGATTTCCTTAATTTGATTAGAATGGTAAAATCACAACTGTTAGGGTTTCATCAGCCTATTGTCTGTTCAGAACCAAAAGGTTTTTAACTCATACCCCTATACATTGAATTAACTCCCTTATTGCTCTCAGCCGACAATACGACCATAACATTCCACGCTGAACATGTGATTAAGCTAAATGACAATGTTCTCAAATAAAGATAATTATGGGTAAAACACAAGTTAGGACTGTCTTATTTCTTGTTCAAATTGATTTCAAAGGAAATAAAAAAGTATTTATCAAATAAGGGGGCAAATCTATCATAGTGTAATAGTTGAAAAGAAAATACTTTTGAGACCCTAAATTTAGTCACTATAATTCAATGCATGAGAAGGACTTCTTGTAACAAATAAACAGCTATATATTGCTCCAAACTTTCCACAGCTACAAAAGGTAAAATTAAAGGAGGTAAATAAAAAATGTACAAGCTAAACAACATTAAGAATAACATCTAAAATATAAACATCGTTGAAATTTCATTACATAATTAAAAAGAGAAGAATAAAGAATAAAAGTATGCTATTTTTGGAAAACAAATTGATAGTATGCATCCAAATGCTGAGTTTGGTGGTGGAGGAATGTGCAATTAAGACTATAAGCATTTTTATTTCCACACTATAACTCAAACTGAACTGTGTTGAAGCAATAAAGTTTTGTATTTACAATAAAATTCACATTGTCTTTTCTTTGTTCAGTTAAAGCATGCACATGTAAACATCCATGTACATGTATGAAAGAATTTCCTTATAAAAGAATGTTTAAATAGAGCTTCCTCTCACGCTTATATAGATGCAGCTTTTCAACCTTTTAAAAAAAAAGATTTTTAGTAGTTGTATTTTTGAAACATTATCTATGGGTGCGTCTTCAGATTTAAAAAAAATAGAAAAATAAAAACGATGTGAGGTTTTTAAAATAACATTACAGTGAACTGATATGAATAGTAAAAGGCCAGTTTGTAAACATTACAACATGCGCATGTGCAGATAAAGGTTTTAATTTGTACCGAGTACAAATGACCTCTATACGCTGTCAAAGAGTGCTACCCATGATACATGCACCAATGTGATTTCAGTTGTTAAACAAGTAGCGTGTGCACCAAAAAACAGGAGTGTGCGTACAAATACATGTAGGGAGAATTTATATATCATTTTATACTAAATACAAACTGGCTTATTCATGGGGTCTACAATTAACATTTGTCCCATTTACGAGACCGATACTGTAAGTACTTAAAAATGCTGCATTCTTTCAGGTTTTGCAGGTCTCATATCCACAACTGAAGGCTTTAGGTAATACCATGAGGGAACCTCTGTGAAAAGGCTGTTGATATATTCTTTCGTGAAAAGAATCCACTTATTGGGCATTTAGAGGAATTTGGAAAAAAAATTAACCGAAAGGAAAGAATAGGAAAGAGATGATAACGGAATGAAATTAAATTGAACGCTTTGTTTTGTTGTTTTTCGTTGTTTATACATGTACACCAAAAATGAAGTAAAATGGAAAGAAGAAAAGGAAAGAAAGCGTTATCAAGATCAGGAAAGTTGTGAGCTAGTCACATAAGTTTAATTTGGAGAGTGTAGTTGTGTAGAGAATTTTTTGTATTCCTCCGTAGAGTGTAGTTCTGAAAGAGTATTTTCGAGCTCCGGTAATCTTTCGGTAACATGGTGCTACCGAAAGGCTTCAATTGTGTTTTCTCACTTACCATGGAAACTTACAGAGAACAACATTAAGTCTCATATTATAAAAAAAAAACATAACTGACGTATACATTATTTGCATATTGTATTCAAATCATGCATTTTTCAATTTTATTGTGCCTCAAAGGGGTGTGTCAGGTAACAACTGTTTATAGTTGATGGGGGAAGCCGTCAGTAGTATATGCCGTTAACTGCATTATGAACTGCCTTAGTATGGTGTGAAAGGAATTATATAATCCATATAATGATAGACATCATATAATCGCTGTTTTGATATTAAAAAAATTGTCATCCATTTCAAGAAATTTGTGAGTCCGCATGAAGTTAACTATGTATCCACACAATTCATGTAAAAATTCAAATCCTTCAGGAAATACTATTAAAAAGGGTCACAGATCTAAATCCAACAAATATATTTAACACATGCCTCTTCTTTTTTAAAAACTTCTGTCTGGGTCCCTGATTTGCAATTAAATCTAAGGCAGAAAAAAGATGCCTGGATATAGATGTTAATTTGCATATCATTACGAATAACATCATTATGAATTTACTAGTTTGCAAAGTTGAATCCTGTATGGAAGTGAAAAGAATTCTGACTCTATTTTAGATGGCTGACAACCGTACAGTGATGCACATGTATTATGTTGGCTATTTGAACTATACGATAACGACACTTTATTTTCTTTATGCTTTCTAAAACAGCAGCTAATAAATTCTACTTGTTAAAAGCTTCCAGTGAAATAAAAACAATGTAAACAATTTTCTTTTCTAGACTGAAATCAAGTTAGTTAATAACATCACACTGCCACCTTTTACAAATACATGTTAATAGTTTACATAAATACAGAATAAATAGTTTTTTGTTTCAAATCTTTCTCAATCAATTATTACTAAACAATGAATAACAATTTACATTTTTTCATTTTTCACAATAGTATATAGGTAGTATCGATGTAGTAATAAACAAGTCATTCATTACTCAGTCATTTAAAGATATTAGTACTCTGTACACCTTTACATCAAAACATGATTCAAATCTCTTCATCATTTTGCTCCTTCGTTGCGATCAACATCATCGTTCATATTACCGTCCTCTTTTTGCCATCTATGCTACGTATACTCAAGCAGAAGAGCTCATCGCTATATGATAGTTTGTATATAAGAGCCATATTTACAAGGAGTAAGTTTTACTTCCGATCTCTTCACATATATAAAATATCAATCAACTGAGCTACGCATACCGTCATTGGTAGTCTACAAAATATCTACAGTCTAATCCTAGCATTAGATCCCAATCGCATCATAATTTAGTAAGCAGTCCTCAAGAACAAATCCCTCGTGTACATGGAACAAAAAAATCTTTTCTTTCATTTGACAACCAGAATTTTAATTAGAAATATATTTACATGAAATCTGTATTTTTAGTACTCTTTAGGACTGACTTATAATATGTCACTTTCTAATTCCTATCTGCTGATGTGGTGGGGTGGGGTGGGTCGGGTTACAGCCAACATTTTTCAATAGCTCTTCTTTATTTCCTCTTCATCAAAGAATATTTGTTTGAGTATTTTCAAAGAAATACTTTATCGATATCTTAATGCCCTACCACTGAAGATGGATAGATTTTAATTTTACAGTCATGTGACTAGAAGAATGATCAGGTGATCAATTCTGCATCCTCATGTAACAGCATGTGAAGTTAGCTTTACTTCTTTTTTATCTTCAAGAAAATTTGTCTTACTGTATTAATGGGACAGTTTCCCAAGCTACATATGTATATTCCTCTTTATATATATTTTTTTTGGGGGGGGGGGGGGGTAGGGGGAGCAAGGGAAAATTAAAAAAAACACTCTGATAAATCAGACACTCAACTTGATGACTCGATAATTGGATTTAAATTTGTCACAGTGTGTTTTCATTTGTGCCTGGAAGGAAGGTTTCTAGACCAATAAGTGAAAGACAAGACTATTATTGTATTATTGTACAGTATAATCTGTTCGTAAAATTATAGTACAGATTTTTTTTTCAGGTTTAGAACTATAAACCAATATAAAAACAAATATTTTTGTACCCTATGATCTTTTCATACAGGAATTATTACATCACCTATGACATATCAAATAGTTTCTGAATATCTGCAAATAACTTCAGATCTCCTCAACTTTTCTGCATTTTCCAACACCATGAGGTCAACCAACATTTACAAAACTAACTATGAAATAACTATACATCTTGCTCTTCAAGTCCACAATGAAACGGTCGTGATTGTTAAAAAATAAGGGTTCTGGTTCTGACCTGCTACTTAATTGGAAAGGTCAAACATTTAAAAATTGTACTGTCCGCCGTGCATTGTACAAATATATTGCACATGTATCGCTACAATGCTATGTAACTGCCTATACAGAAATTTCACTACAAAATTATGACATATGTGCCTGTGCGTTACCTCCATACACAAGCATCCATTCTTTTATTTACAAATTACCTGGGCTGTAAATATTACACATCGAATATAACTACAAGGAATGTTTCCTCATGAGCAAGAAATTCAAACGAGCACATCCTAGATATAAACCTGAACAGCAACTGTCAGATGGTATACTATACAACCTTCATGTCGCGGACTTCTATGTAAAAAGTGGTGAAAGAGTGATAGCAGGATTAAATACAGGATTAAATAGTTTCCATCATACATACAGATTCTCCAGAAAATGTAGACGTACATCAATCACAAGACATGGCAAGTCTCGGTAGCTTTATCCCATTCTACAAACTTTCTGTACCCTTCCGTTAAGATACACTTTTTGAAAAAACAATCTCGGAATGATATGATTCTACACGCAACAACCTTTATATAAAAAAACAGTTCAAAGCTACCTTTGCTACCTACTATATCTAGAGCTTTCAAAGCATAATTCTGGTATGGTAAAAGAACTTAAAAGTCATTGAAACTTACTCACAAGACATCGTTTTTCCAGAAGATTTCTAGCAAAGTTACGAGACTTACCACACTGTAGACCAAGCAAATTCGCCGTATTGATATGATACGCAAACAACAAAAAGACAACACTCTTTAAGCTATCGACTCAATCATGAGACACACAGGCAACGGTCATGTGCATGATCACCTGACACTTCCCATGGGCCTGCTTACAAAACCCAGTTCTCATGATCCGTTCACATATAACACCATGTCTCCAGCCGTGAGATCATTTAAAGCGATAGTCTCTATGCAATAGTCCTAAGAAACAGTATCGGTAGAAACAAGCTTTCTCTCTTGCCAGAGCCTACCACATTTTTCAGCTCAGATTTATTTCTCTCTCTCACTCGAAACTGGCTGCAGTCAAATTCAAACCTCTTAAAACCACACTCTATTACTTCCGTCGCGTAGACAGGACTCTTCCGTCGGATTCAAACTTCTGAGTGACCTAATGCGTTTTAAAGTGCGGATGTTACTAAACCTGCGTGATAACGATTATGACTACTATGGTTATCAATACAGCACAGCATATGAGAATCATGATCTTTTTCTGTAGCAGCAGCACACATAACCAATCAAAAAGTGGAACAACAATGAGGCCAGATGGAGTGCATTTGAGAAAAAAAGAGAGAGGAAAAAAAATGGGAGAAATTGTGAGATGAAATAAGTGATTAACCGATTATGGAGCTACACGTATAAATGTATGTTTTTAGATACATAGAAAGCATAAAACATTACGTCAACGGAAAACCAGGGTTGTTTGAAAGCAGACATGATGAAATCGTACTTTGATTCAACTTTTTTAATGAATCATGTACATCATGAGGTTTGATATTGTGGACAGTATTCGTTCTGGAACCAATGAATATAGATATACAGGTGTGTGCAAATGACAATTTGAATGGTATAAAAAAAGAAAACATGTCCTTGCAAAATGTAATTGCTTATTAACATCGATTATTTCAAATTAGACAACGCTAGAAAACATTCAGTTCTAACTGCCTACTATCACACGACTTGTATTGTCCATTTTTATATGTGTGATTTTAGTTATTGAAATCTAATCTAGGCATTATTAGAGAGGTTAGTTTAAATAGTGACACAATGCCCCTGCTTAAAATATAAACAGAACATCATGGCAATTTGTTAAAATGTTTCTGACACAACCAATTCAGTGAAAAGATAACCGCTCAAACCAAAAGCCATTCAAAAAATATTAGTAAGACCAAACACCGTGCATCTAAAGATGGTATTAGAGAATGATAGAAATCACTTAATTTTGTACAATTCAGCCAAAACGGCAGAATCTAATGAAAGCTGATATTGTCCAAGTTCCAGAGAGGTTCCGGACAAAATGTTACTATCAACAGAACTAGGAAAGTTAGCACTGCTCTCCTTTAAACATTATTGAGAATCTTGCAACGGGTGCAACACCATCACAGAAAAAGTCTCAAACAGAATTCAGGGCCCCGTTGCATAAAACTTACCATTAACGGTAACTTTGCCATCAATGGTAACTCCCATGGAAACCTTGATTTTGATTGGCTGTTGAGTGATGTTACCATGGTAGTCACCATTGATACCATTAATGGTAAGTTTTATGCAACCGGGCCCTGAATGATGTCCTTACAAAGTGCACACCTTTTGCAAGACGGCATTCAAATCCTTGAGGATTGGGTGTTTGGGGGTAGGGGAGGACTACCCTCATTTTGACTTCATAAATTGTCTGCTTTAGAGCTAAAAGGGCATTAAATCATAAACTTTTATATATGATTAATGCCCTTCCGGCTATCAGCAGATGAAACATTATAAACTTTGCAAAAGGGCCCAAGGGATGAACTTACATGTATTTTCTATGTTGGAGCTATCGTAAAACTAATGATCCAATGTTCATAAGCAATCTGTTCCAACCCGTGTTCCCAGACATGAGGATATTTTCTCGTAACAGACCCAAACACGGGCTTGCTTTTAAAATTGAGAGTATGGAGACTGAACTTACCCGTCTTGCTTTGCTTTGGTACTTGACTGCCTTTTTTGTGTCCATTTTGGCCGTCTCCACATAGTCCACAGACTGCTCTACATTGTACTCGATCCTATCAATCATTTCACCCTGGTTAAGGACAAAGTGAAGAAGGGTGGAGATAGGGTAAATAAGAGAACGGGAGAAAGATGGAACAGTGAAAGACCATCAGAGAATTGAATTATTGAACATATCTTTCCTTTTATTCATTAACGTGTCATGGAGTTCTTATTGAAACCAGATGAGTTTAAAGTGAATTTGTATTTGTATTTAGACCATTGTCTTCAAGGAATGCCATTCTAGTTTCGCTTGTGTGGTCTTTAGATACAGGCTTGACTGTATGCTTCCACTAAAAGAACAGGCTAACAGTGCCCATTCATATGCCATGGAACTCTCATGGAAACCAGTATAAAAGGAACCTGTACATTAAAACCAATGGTATACAAAGAACACCAGCCTTTAGATTCCATTCTGTTGTTTGACGGTAACCCTTCGCTTCGCCATGTCCACTGGCATGTCAAGGAATTTTCATTGAAGCCAGTCTAAAAGGAACCTTTATATAAGGATCAAAATGTCTTTACAGAACACTCTTTGTTTCTCTTTCTTACTAGGCTCTCAACCAACACAGTTTTCTATAATAATAATGATAATGATAATAATGGATATTTATATAGCGCTTATATCCACTATGAAAGGTGCTCAATATTGCTCCAATATTACCCCGGCTTTAACTAGGCTACCGATTTCGGCGCTCACAACGTTCAAGGAATTCCTTCCTGCCGGTACCCATTTAACACCTGGGTGGCGAGTGGCAAATGTAGATTAATGTCTAGCCAAAGAAAGAACAGCTGTGTTTTTCCTTTACTATAACATGGCCTTTATATACATGTACAAGTTTGATTGTACGCTTCCATCACCTACCTGGCTTTCCACCAACATCGCCATGTCCATAAACATGTCATGGAGTTCTCTGATGCTATTTTCTAACTTGATGATATCATTGTGTCGTGCTTCGATGTCCCTTAGAGTCTGTTTAGCTTGTTGTGTGTCCATGATGATCTACAGACAGGTAGGGAAAATAAAAGGATGCATTAGTGAAAATAAGCCTCATTCTATTTTGTTCATGTCTACTAAACCCATAGCAGTACAGTATCCCCTTTTAGTGCCGTTTTCGCAGTACTGTATCTTTTGATCCAGAATGCTACGAATTACACATTATACATGAGCAGAAAAAACAAAAATTACAGAAAATTTTGAGTCTATTTCTATTGCAGTACGTTGTGCCATCCAAGAATGAGAGTGATTTAGCTTAACTAATCATTAAAGTCTTTAAATTGGCAATGCTGTTTAAAATATATAATCAATATTTTTGTGTGCAAATTGGCAACATTTCTGTTAAATTTTACAAATTTCATTCACATTAGTTCTTTTAATAAACTTTTATTTTATTTCAAACTATGAAGGAGTGGAAAATGAGAATTGTTGCCAATTTGAGGAGGGAAAACTGATTGGGGTTAATGTTGCGATTAGCTATAAATATGAAGTTTTCAAAGATGTATTGTTTTATCCTTCTATCTATCTCACCATTTATATATTCATCCATATCCACCCATCCATTCATTTATATTTTCTCTCTCTATCCACCAATCTACCTAAATACATGTACACGTCTAACTGTAAACATAATAATAACTACAAAAATTTGGTCTTATTTACGCAGGGAAGCCTCATCAGTATTAATATTGCTCTTCCTACAGGCCCTGGAATTATCATTACCCCAGCATTGTCAGGTACCTACATGTATTAAATAGACCTGGGTGGAGAGGGACATTATGTGGGCAAAACACAATTTTTACGGCAAGAAACTCTTGCGAAGCACCAAAATTCAGTTGTATCAGTTATGATCCCATTATTTCACATTATTTCACGCAATCTGCAAACATTTCATGTATGCACAAATTTCTGGTTTTGCAGCTGGGAGCCTTGTTTGAGGGCTTGGGATGAAAATTTATTGATGCAATCCACAAATGAATGCTTTTCTGCTCTTATCTTACCCCTGATGTGAAGATGGCAGGATTTCCACTCTCCAGCATGTCTTCCAATTCTGCATCTGTCGTAGATTTACCAGCTGAGAACAGACAGAAGAAAAAGATGTATTCAATGAAAATGATGATTTTGGGATAACAAAGTGCTCATTAAAGGGCACAAATCACCCATACATTTCATTGCTCTTTGGTCTTCCATGCTTGTATCCGATATTCAAATTCAGAGTACAATCCTGAGTGAATAATTACTAAATGTGAAAAACAGAAATTCATGACATTTCTAGGCTTAAAAAATGGGAGAATTTCGCCAACAAATCAAAGTCGAATGGTCAATTTACCAATTTGAGATTCAAACAGATTTAGTGATCGCAACTTGCAAACATTCATATCTTTATTTTTTGTCTATTTTTGTTTTCAAATTTTCACCAACATGCTTTCCCTACAATTCAAGAGAGTAAAATTCAACTTGTTACAAGGATTAGACTGCCCTTAACAACTTATTGCCTTCAAGCCCCCAGTTTGACCCTTGGAAGAACAGGGCCACTTACTGATCTCTAGCTGTCTCTGGATACGCCCCTTGCACCTCTCTCTGTAGTCTGTCTGTGTGCTGTTGTAGTCTGTCATCACTTCCACAAATTTACGTGATAACGTTGAGTGCTGTCAGGAAGAGATACGTCGTGCACCGCAAAGAAAAGGTAAAAAATGTTTAAAGAATTAGTATACAGATTGACATAGTACAGTTCTGATGATTTGACTACTGTAAAATACACCAAGATAAATTGTCATATTATTATGCGCTTTTTTCAAGTGCTCTGCTCATACAACATTAATTTCATTTATTTCGAAGATTATATGACGTAGATGATTTTGTATGCATTGTATTCATTTGTATGCACATAATTTTACCTTGGAAATGAATAAATAAAATAAACGAAACAAAACGAAATATTGTAGGCCACTGTGTAACAAATATATGCCACACTGCTATGACAGAGGTAATGTTTAGTTTTGGTACTCCCCTGGGGGGGGGGGGGGGGCAATGTCTCATTGAGAGGTAAAGGTAATGTTTAGTTTTGGTACTCCCCTGGGGGGGGGGGGGGCAATGTCTCATTGAGACCTGTACATCATAAGCATAAATCACATTCTGAAAAGCAACCTATACGGGGATTGCAGTAGGAGTAGTTTTGATTTATACAGATATTTA
Source organism: Heliocidaris erythrogramma (assembly GCA_025617745.1). NCBI lineage: Eukaryota > Metazoa > Echinodermata > Echinoidea > Camarodonta > Echinometridae > Heliocidaris > Heliocidaris erythrogramma. The sequence continues at coordinate 27,963,419 of CM046861.1, read as the reverse complement.
TACTAAAATTCAACATTGATGGAATACCACATGATCTCATACAAACCTCCTTTTATACAAGGAGAATGACATGAGGCTATACTGAACACATTTCTTTCCAATTTCCTTTTTGCTACCAAAACTGTCCATGAGCTTTAACAAGACACCTGAGCAATGCATGCATTACACATTGCAGCAGAGAAATTTGAAAGTCGATTATGATCTTTAAATGGCACTGCAAGGTGCTGTCAATAACCATGATCAGTCATTCCTCTGAAAATATTTCATAAAAAAGTATTTGGCTTGTTGGTTACAAATGCCGGAAAAATAAAATATATCATAGATAGCCATGTGATTTTCTATTCAACTCCTGTCTTCCCTACGTTAAGCCTTCTTCGTACATGACACGGTTAACCATCTTAAAAAACTGGCGCAGTAAAATAAAAATCATTTTATGTGTAATAAATGGCAAGTACTGTAGGGTGAAAAGAGTAACACATCTCCCTCTAAACTTACATGTACTTACATGTACAGACATTTTACCTTTTATAAGATCTACACAGAAATGTGAACCACACTACACTTTAAGTCAAGTTATTTAGCCCCAGTATTTTTATTCTTTCTTTTGAGATGGTTTAGCATACCATGTGTGAATGACTCTTTAAACATGCTACATGTACACTTCTTCCAGTTCCCTCCCTCTATTTTTCTCCCCTACTCTTGCCTTGTTTTCTTTCATGAATACATGCAGTTACTGTACAGTGTTTTTTTCCCCATCCTCTGAACTATGAACCATCGTCATTTTTTCATCTTCATTTTTACGTAGAGTGTACTCATATGCTTAATCACGAGGGGTACTGCCAAAGGCGGAAAAACGGTTGTCCTTCCTGCCCTGATCGTTTGATTGTCTGTTATCATTGCTTTAGTGGGGTTGTGCATCAATTCTGATGGCACGGCAGACAGATGAAAGCAAAGCCGACAATCACGCAAGTCACATGACCACTGGCAGTGAGGACGGGAGTAAAGTCAAACAAATAGTCTCAAAAAATTCATCAAGCCGGGTCTGTAAAGAGACGGTATAGTTGACCAATCTTTACATTTGAGAATATAAAGCAATCAGTAATCATAGCCCAAAGGTTATCATAACAGACAGGGAGAAACGACTGCAATATCATGTCCAATCTGGTGTTCCACCACGGCAGCAAGTGTGATACTTCTCCATCCTGCTTTGTAATATCTCAATATGCCTCTCTCTTCTCTCTCTATACCCACCATCCCCTCCTCTTTAACACATACTTGGGAGTAACTTACACCCTGTCTCCACCTACTTTATCCATTACAGATAATTGTTGGCCATGCCATTTGAATTTCTGTACATCATCCGTTTGGAACTAGAGGGGCGTTAACTCTGCGTTACAGTATAGAGTTAATGCCCTTCTGGCTCCAGACGATATATTTTGCATTATAGTTTACTTCATTTTCCCCTGTCTATCTTCTCAATATCTGTCTACAACAGCATATTCATCAAGCCCAATGACAATTCTGCAATTTTGTTGAATACAAATGTCAATACATGTACATATAGGTATTAGGCTTTTACACTTGATTTTTTTAACCCTGTCCTATCTTTAACCCCGTCCTAATTTTTTTGCAGTTCTCATTTGCAGTTTCAGTCCCATACTATCTCCCTAGCCAGAGCGCTTAGCCCCACCTTTTGTGGGGCTAACCCTGCTCTTTTCCAGGGCTAAAATAATCCTGCACTGTCATGGAGTTAGCCCACTGTGGTAAAATGCAATGTGAACAGAAAGTAGGTTAAGCTTAGTCCCGTACTATCGGTTTCGTTGAGCCCCGGATTACATGTATGTTCTTTTTTCTGCTCACCTGTGTTTTTCTTATTCTTACGTCTGCTGAGTTCATCTTGGAGCTCTCCTCCTGTTCAATGCTTTGCTCCATCACTGAAAAAATAATTCAAATGAGATACATTAAACAAAACAATAAATAAATTCTGCCATAAATGATGATCACTTTCAGCAATAAAGCTTTTGAAGAATTTTCAAAGATTTACAAAGCACAATGCAACCACTTTAATTTTTACTTAAGAATGTGAATATATTACCATCAATTAGAATTATATCTACACATGCCTCCATTAATTATTATCAGATACTGGCAGGCAGAACTGGACATTTATTGCCTTTCCATTTGCATGATCTAACAAAATAAAATGGTTTGATTCAAATTTTAGCTTCTTAAATTATCACCTTACCATGATGTACAAACATTTATTTAAACAAAGATGTTAAGAAATAAGAATAAAATGAAATAACAAATTTTAAAAACATTTTGAGGCTGTCATTGTAATAGGTCAGCCCCAAAATGGTAAAAATAACTGGTATGAATTTTTGATGTACACATACATGATCATCATGCTCATTTGGTTATGAAGTGCTGTACATGTATATATATCCACGACATTGCTCACCTGTAATCCCATTTAATGTGCTCATATACTAACATTTTTAGAGTAAAAGCAATTCCTAGAGAGTTTTTTTTTTGGTTGTTGTTGAATGATGTACAGTGTAATATTCATTCATACAAGTTTGTTTAAAGCTTAGTTTGTCTCATGAACATACAGCCATGGAAAAAAAATTATTAGACCAAGAATGGTTACTGATAGTGTTATTTTTGTGGTAAGAAGGAAATAAAATATCATAAAAGCAAGGTACAATTGCTGGAATTTGGTATCCATTCAAAGAAATCCAAAGGCAAATCATTTTTATAATTTTGTGTGCATATTATAGAACCCTTATTACAGAAGCTCGGTCTAATAATTTTTTCCAGAGCTGTGAGGGTAAAAGAACACATTTATATATTTATATAGCTTAGTAATTCTGATGTTTGGAAATTGCTGATCCTGTATGATTTGATAACAAATATTTTCACAACTTGATCTTCTATCCCACCTTTAAGGTAGAAAAAACCCCAAACCTGACTGTAATATAGCGAGTGATTATTACTCAGAGCCCAGTGACTCAGCACCCATGGCTTCAACTCAAATCTATTCCCAGTCTCTCAGGGAATTACATGATTATTTCCATAAATGTTGAGGCGAGTGCCTCCCGCACATATATGCTCCCATATGCGCATGATACACAAATTATGCTCCCGCTCGGTGCTCGGCGGGTATTGAAAGCTTCCCTGCGCAGAGAGCGGCCCTATCGTTAAAGCAATTACCCCTCATGAATCAAATTTACGCTGTGTATGAATATTAAGTATGAATCAAAGTATGAAGACCAACATAAAAAGGCTTCTATTTTTAGAATCGTTTAAACTATGGACGAGTTTTCCTCTCTGTTGGAGCAGTGATTACTTCTATCCACTTGGATCAAATGGCAATGATATTTTTCCCAAAGGAAATTGAATTTTATTATAAAATATACTGTTCTTCACAAAATCTCAGTCAATAACACATCAGTCAAATGATGGACATTTCATTACTGTTTTCACGAAGTGACGGATTAGCGCGCAACGAAAAGAAAGTTGGTTTTGAATGAATCGCTTTCAAAGTTTTAAAGCATAATCCCAACCTCTTTAATATATAAAGGGTGGATAAATTTTATGTCCTGGGATAGATCATATTTCAATGTTTAATTATTTGCGTAATTTTATATTTTTGAGGAAAATGAGCTGTCCTTCGTGAAAACAAAAAATCCTTTTACTACGTATTTTCTTGTTTCCGTTATCGCCATAGTTACATAATTAGACATTATTATGGTCTGAAACTGTGTGAGGTTCAAGATGTCAGTGAATGATGTCCAAATATGCAAAAAACTCTAAATTGACATAATCAGTTACCGCATATATGCTTTGAATAAGAAATATACCAGATTCACATCATTGACACTATCTTTCGCTTTACAAAGAACATTTTATGAAAGTGCATTTTTCTTTAATCACTGCCACACTACAACTGAATTTAAATCATTTGCTCAAATTTTATAGTTTTATTGATCACTGTTTTTGAAAAGGGAATTTTCTTCCAAGGGTGCATTTATTGGCATAAATATGTTTCACAAAATGAGAACCGTTTGATCTATTTGTGGATTTTTAAGTGAGCGCCAATTTGCAATCTTCCTCTTCTAAAATCTTGCGAGAAAATGGTACTAAATCAAGGGGAAAATATGCTGGAAGTGGCGGAGAAGCAATCTAGGAGTGTGGCTTTAATTTCACCGGTTCAGTGAAGCGGTGAATTTGGTTTCTCTGGACTCGGTTCTCATTAGGACACAGTGATGTATGGCAGTAAGGCTCGTAGCTGTCAAGTGTTTGATACTCGATACGGCGATAGAGAGATTGATAGCTGGACAGATTGTGATATCGATGCGGAATAAGGGCTTCTTGATGTGGAGATAGAAAGATGAAAGGATAAAAAAAGCAAAAGATATAAAAAAAAAGATGGATAGATCGACTGCTTCAGAAGTTCAGACCAGTTTCTAACATGCTTTTTCTTTAGAAAAAATATTAACTGCTGAGAAGAATCAGCATCGGAAATTTTCATACAAATTTGGATGATAGCCATTGGGAATATTTTGCTCCCGTGTGTGAAAACTGGAATGGGGAAGTTATTAATCATTCCAATGGCTACCCAATCACCTTTTGCGTAGTATATTTTTAACCTGCTTAATATGAAGAATGAATTTTAACAGATTGTGGTGGGTATCAAATGTTCATGATAGGCCTGAGTCACAATGAGCAGGAAACCATGCATGCCCCAGCATACCTGTATCATATTAGGGTTAATGCCAGAATTTGTGTAGATATGGAAGGGATCAATCAGGATGATTTTTAAAATGATTTGGATGCTAAAAAGAGTCCACAGTAGTGGATACATAAATGTACACTGAGGATTTATAAGGCACAACCAGCCTGTGCCCTCCCCCCTCTTTCAAAACCATGGTGGCATACCAATAAGTACACAAAGTAAAATGCCCCCCCCCCCCCCTCCCCATTCCTATTAAAATTTGTACCAACAAGGTGCCTGAAAATCTGATAACCTCTTCTTTTTCTTTTTTGTTTGTCAAAATCTAAAAGAATCGCCCCCCTTTTTAATACAAAATCCTGGATTCACCCCTTGATACATGCATGTGGCACCAAGTGAGAAGAAAATCAAAAGGATGAAAGAAAGATAAAAAGATAGAAAGAGAGAAAGTGAGAAAGAGAGAGAGAGAGAGAGAGAGGGGTGGGGAATGAAGAGAAGAGCAAATTTGAGACAGATGCAGTTAGAAGGTAAATGAGAACTATATCAAGACAAAAAGTGTGATGGTACCATTGAAACATGAAGATAGAATGGGATCTAGAAACACAGAGAGATAGAGAGAGAGAAAGATTGACAGAAATTTATAGAAAGACTGAGAGAGGAAGTGGGAGAGATCGAAATTGGAATAAATGGAAAGAGAGATACAAGTACACTGTAGAGAAAGGAGGGAGGGAGGGGAACATTTTGCATACAATATAACTACACACAGAGCTCCTTACAGCAATATTGTATTTCGAGTCCAAAATTGCATCACAGGCATATATGATAAACCCACTTGCAAAATTCATCATTTTGATTGGAATTCCATCTTCCCATCATCCATGAACTGTAGATTACTGTAATATCTCTTCTTTTTTTTTTCACTGATGACGTATCAAGGCCCAAAGAAGGCTTCATAACGATGCTACCCCTGCGAGTCATGTATAGGGTATGCCTATGCCAGCTAAATTGGCTTGGCATAAAATTCCTTATCAAATTTGCAAAAGGCTGTATTTATAATGTATACGGATAGTCTGGAGACGCACATCCCCCTTGTGCACATTTCAATCATAGCCACTGCAATAAGATGGCATTCCTGAAAATCGTTGCATGCAGTACCGCGAGTCTAGTATTAAAACGAGAAAAATCTCAACGCAGAGTGCAATTTCTCTCCCGTTTGGGCTATGAATCAACCGTGATTATTGATCCTTAAATGTGAGAGAAGCAGTATTGATTGGGTTTGCGAAAATGATCGAGAGGGAGTTTTGAATTACAGTATGAAATCGTAGAGACTACTTCGCGGTGGATAGGTCGCTGGTTTTGACATTATCACGGAGATGGAGGCAACTGGGCTGGTGTCAGTGCAGTGGCATTGACTTAGAGATGAGGCTATGATGTCGAGGCTACAAGAACTTCTACAGAGGACTTCAGTATTAGAAAAGACTGTAAAAGTCAACCTAACACAATCTCTCTAGCAATGTCCATCACTTTTTAAAGGAGAATTCCATCCTGAAATCAGGTTGGTTTTAAAAAAAGCAGACCAATTAAGGAACAGATCAATGAAAGTTTGAGTGAAACTAAAAATACCAGAGATTTCCATTTTCTCTAAAGAAAATATTTAATCATACATGTACATGCACCCTTGATACAATCTTTGCCCATTATATGTTTATACACAAAACCTGTATTAAAAAAAATGTATTCCTTCATCAACAACTAACAAAATGAAAATTTATTAATTTTTCTGTACAGAGCAAATGGGAGAGGCCCTCGCAAGATACATCACAGAGTTGCCAATTTTTTTTAAACCTTTCTTTTTCACCTTTTTTTAAACTTTCTTTTTTCTTATAAATTGGATTTTGCACAAACTTTCACTAAGTCTGTTTCTCTCATTTTCTGCTTTTATTCCACTCAACTAATTACCAAGGTGATCTTCCCATTTAGATTACAAAGACACACATATGTTTGTAATATGTCTTTTTTATGGGAAACATAAAGGGTATTGAAATTGCCCATAAGTTAATTTCTTGAAAGTCTTTGCAATCATGTGATTAGAAAAAAGGACAATTTGTGACATTTTCTATCCTCCAGCTTAAGCAAATAATATATGAAAAATGTTTAGTGGTCATTTATTAATGATACCAGTGATACAAATTAGTAACAAGCTATATTTTTTTCTTCATTTTGGGTGAAATGTACATAAATTTGGTATTTCACAACACCATGCCGAATCATTCTAAATCTAAGTAACCAAGTGCTGCTTAATGTAAGACTCCCACAGTGCTTCATAATTACCCAAAACATATATCTTAATCAATTATTCATATCAGTAGGATTGAAACTACTATCAAACTGTTTTTCTTCTCATACTAATCATCCTCCTACGATAATGACTGGGACATCATATCTATTACAAATTGTCCATCTTTAATCATAAAAGGGGGAAGTCCACCCTAGTAATTAGTTGATTTGAATAACATCAGAAAAATTAGAGAAACAGATTAGTGAAAGTTTGAGCAAAATCCGATAAGAAATAAGAAAGTTATGAATTTTTGAAGTTGTAATCAATCGAACACAAATTTGGCAACTCATCGACATACACTGTATCTTCCGAGCTCCTCTCTCATTTGCTCTTTACAGAAAATTTCATAAAGTTTCATTTTCTTAGTAGATGATGAAGAAATACATGTACATTTGTTTCATACAAGTATTGTGTAAAAACATATGTGCAATGGTTTCTTCCAGGATGCATGCATAATTTGATATTTTCTTTAGAAAAAAAAATATAATAGAATCGAAATCTATTATTTTTAAATAAAGTACCTGGAAAATGGGAGAGGACTTCACAAGATACATGTAGATGTACATGTACATCACAGAGTTGCCAATTCAATAGTGTTTGATTGATTACAACTACAAACATTCATAACTTTCTTATTACTTATTGGATTTTGCTCAAAATTTAATTTTGGGCTGTTTCTTGAAATTTTCCGCTACTTTTGAAACAAACTTGACATCAGGGTGAACATAAACATTGTTGTATTCTTTATCCTTAATACATGTTCATGTAGATCAAAATTAAGATGCTTTTTTACAAAGAAATACTTCTTACATGTACTTTCTTATTCTGGTACTTTGTGGACCTAAATTCCTATATTGTTAATATCTTTTCTTCCCTATTTCCTTTTTAGTATATTTGGTACTTGGGAACACAATTTCTATGTTAATATCTTCTCTTCCCTACATGTACATGTAGATCCTTTTACGTATTTTTTTGTACTTTGTGGACCATAATTCCTATATTGTTAATATATTTTCTTCCCTACATTCTTTTTGGTATATTTGGTACTTTGTGGACCATAATTCCTATGGGCAATTCCATGGTTAGTTACGTTACACTTTATCAAATTTTAATATTTTTGATACAGATAATTCAATAGCTTTTTCATCTAAAGTCCTACTCTTGCATATATATATTCACCTATCAAAGGTCTACAGTACATGAAGAAATCAAAAGTAAATGAATAAAATAAGAGCTGTAATGAGCACGTTTTATCCCGGTTAGTTACGTTACAAAAAAAGGACATGAGAAACCAACCAAGTTTTTGAAACAATATTCCTCCTTATTGTATTGTACCTCAAACTTGGAGCCATATCACTATTACATGTACTTCTTAAATGATGACAAATGTTGCCCCAAATTGCTTTAGTGATTGTATCTCTCAATTTGTTTAAGTAGAGCCCAAAACCTTGGTTAGTTACGTTACAGTTTGTCCAGTACTATATATTTGAAATTTTTATACCTTTTCAACAACTTATTATTGCCTACTTTCTTTTAAATTGGTGTGACTAAATGCCCTACAAATTATCTAATCGAAAAATTCACAAAATATGTACATGTAGTTTATTTCTGTCCATGACTAAAAAACTGTATGAAGTCCCATCTATCTAAATTTGTGTATGCTTCGGATTCTTCTATAAGGGGCCATATTAAATAAAATTGTTTTGGGTGAGTATGAAACCCCTTTGTAAAAACAATTCCTGTATTTATTTAAACCCCCAAAATCGACCTGAATTTTTGAAAGTTTGGCCTGATGTCCACTTTATCATGGAATTTCCCCTATATTTTTAATATCTTTTCTTCCCTACATCCTTTTTGGTATTTTTGGTACTTGGGAACAAAATTTCTATAATGTTAATATTTTCTCTTCCCTACATGTAGATCCTTACATATTTTGGGTACTTCTGTGGACCATAATTCCTATATTGTTAATATCTTTACTTCCCTACATCCTTTTTGGTATTTTTGGTACTTGGGAACATAATTCCTAATATCTTTTCTTCCCTACATCCTTTTACATATTTTGGGTACTTTGTGGACCATAATTCCTATATTATTAATATCTTTTCTTCCCTACATTCTTTTTGGTATTTTTGGTATTTTTGGTAATTTTGGTACTTGGGACCATAATTTCTACATTGTTAACATCTTCTCCCAAGATGCTTTTAAGTATTTGTGTAGTGTACGATTATAATAATATATGCTAATACATGTAACTTTTTGTTTTAAGAAAAAAGTCCTTGGTAGGGTACTTCAGATTAATAAACAATTTGGTAAGCTGTGGAGTAGATATTAGTTTTGACGAGGTCACTGCAGAAAAATATATTGGTTTCGTTTGTCATTACCGATAATAGATTAACTCAATGTGTAATAATAACATGTACATGTACCTATATTAGTTGTGCAATGCATGTAGTTTCAGTAAATTTCAAAACATGTTGATAAATTATGGCTCAAGCACACATAAATTTATCAGAGTCATCCAAAAATACACATGCTCATATTGTAGGGCAATTATAAGGCAAAAATGGTTTTGGTTATTTTGTGATTGTATTCTCATTTAATAAGATGAATCAAAGGATTTTTTTAGATTTGGGGGGATCTAAATTGCCCTTACAGCTAGTCCACCCCCCCCCCCCCCCCCCTCCCTCATCAACCTGTGACTTACTTACTGTAACCATAGAAATCTTATGTTTGGAATAAGAAACTGTACAATAAAGAAGCAGATAGATCAGTAATGGAGTAGAAAATTAAAAATGAAAAACTGCATGTTCTGCTAGATTTTAGAGCTGTCCTTGTACGCACATGTTACTAATTAGACATGCTTCAGTAAGTACTCTTTCTACTGATGCTTTGTTTGGAAATGATTAAATATAATCATCCTATTTTCCAAGGCACTAGTTGATATTTTGACGTGGTCTTAATACTTGACCTGTTAAAGGGCAATTCCAGTCTAAAAGTTACTTGGTTTTAATTGAAGGAGAAAAATCAGACAAACAGATAAAAAATAGTTTGAGGAAACTGGACAACTAATACGATTTATGAATTTTCTAATGGTATGAAAAACTAGGGAAACAATGAAAATTACTATTTGGCAACTCAGTCATGAGCTTGTAATGGCATTGGCTCATAATACACATTTTAAATTTTTGTCCAAGAATATAATATCCTCATGACATGAACCAATTTATATTCATAATAATATGTTTCTGCATTTATGCACTATAATAATGGAGTCAATAATTTTCTGTCAAATAATGAAAATGTTTTTTTTTTAAATATACATAAAAATGAGTGATTATGAAAATCTAATATTTTGAAAACGATCTCAAAATTTGGGGGTTCGTGATATTTGTAAAGGTTTATACAAGTATACAAAAACATAACTTAGTTCAGGTTATGTCCTTGGACAACTTTGTGGGAATACATGTATGTGTATTATCAATATAAACAAAAACAGTTTGTGAGTTGTGAGTTATGAGCCAATGATGTCACAAACTCATGACTGAGTTGCCAATTTGTCTCCTGAATTTCAATGTTTTCCCTAGTTTTTCATACAACTAATAAAATCATAACTTTCTTATTGGTTGTCCGATTTTTTTGATATGGAGTTCTGATTTTTCTGCTTCCATTAAAACCCAAGTAATTTTTGGACTGGACTTACCCTTTAATATCATAGCTAAATGTATGAACTATTACATTACTGAAAGTTTCAAGAAAATGATATAAAGTGTGTAATAAAAGGGAAATGGCAATGTTCATTTTCAATAGGAATATAAAACAAAGTCTATCTATTCATACCATGGCACAAAAAAAAATCATATGCCTGTGTATCATCATCATACATGTAGGAGGGCAATACTATTAAAAATAATTCCATGCCACTGTTGCCACCAATATAATTCATGTGTTGAGAGCCAGAAGGGTGTTAATTCTGTGTCAAAGTATATTGAGTTAACACCCCTCTGGCTCTCAACAGACAATATTGTTTGTTTGGAGCCAGAAGGGTGTTAACTCATAAACATGTTAATGTTCTTCGGACTCTCAACAGACAATATGATCTTGCTTCCCATTATACAGTGTGTATTTTAGACCGATTTTTAACAACTACATGTGTATTTTCAAAATTTAAATTGCATCTTTAAAGGCATTTGTTATCCAAACTGCTGATCCATAAATTGCTTAGTATTGGACCTGCATGGATGTACATATATACACTGCAGTACTGTACATTTCTATCCCATCCTTGCACTCATTCTTCTTAACACCTCTCTCCAGCCCGTACCCTCCCGCCCCAAGACTTCCCACCTTGCATTCAAACGCTGCTTTATTGGCGATGCAATACTTGTATTACTACCGAGTTCACAGAGTTTCCAGGACACACACAAAGTCACACATAAATTTACATGAAGCTAGCTAGCTCAGTCAACGACTGACTTTGATCAGAGGCTTCTAAGGTTTTCCAACACTGCTATGTTTCATTCCCTCATTAGATATAACCTCTTCCAGAATATGAAGTGATCTATTAAATTTAGCTTTTAAAAACTGCATGTTTTATCTGAAATGACCCCCCCTCCCCAGAAAAAAAAGGAGTGAACGTTGGAAAAATTGTAGGATGAGAAATTCATTATTCACAGGAAATTACTGAATGGATGGTTCACTTTCATTTTCCTAATGAATTCTCACAATTTTATAATAAAATAATAATAATTTATAAAGCGCAGAATATATATTCTTCTGTGCTGCAAGAGCTCCTGATGTGATTATAACTATGATGAGTAAGTAAATGAAAAGATATCCCTATAGTTTTGATCTGAAAGTATTTATTTTAATGTCTTTACTTATAAATGTTTTTTGTTCAAAGTACTATTTGAAATAAAGATATGGCCATGAAAGAAGTTTTGTGTATTGATTTGGCTTCAAATTAATGTAGGAGAAAAAATCTTTGCTAGTGTCAACAAAACTGATCAGCATTTTAATAAGGAAAACAGATATACAGTGAAACCTGTCTATAAAGACCACTCAAGGGAGACAAGAAAGGCGGTCTTTATGAGCAGGTGGTCTTTCTGGACAGGTTTCATAAATACATGTTTCAATGAGAAATGCTATTCAAGGGAAACAAAAATTGTGGTCTTTATAGACAGGTGGTCTTTCTATACAGGTGGTCGCTAAAGCAGGTTTGACTGTACATGTATAATATAATTTTCAATACATGTACAGTACATGTATTGAATATATGTACATGTAATTAAATACTGCTGTAAACACCGATATAACTCATATCTTCAATTACAGTGGAGTAGATGTAGATTCAAAGAAATTCTCTACTATTTTCACCACCCATATAAACTGGCTTCCCATCACCTTTTGGGCTGATTTGAAAAGTACAAAGTAAAAAGTACAGTATAGTGGTCCACACCCACAAATTCAAACATGTCAAATCGCAACTTGGATGGAGTATGAACTTGCACACATGAAGAGTGTGAAGCTCAAAGTCCCTTATGGCAGGGTTACAGTATATAGTGCCAAGGTTAATAAGGGCCCTGGGATTCATAGATGTTCTCTGGTGTAATCTTTTTTTTTTAAGCCACAAATCGAAGCATTTTTAAACAAATTTTACGACTAATATTTCATAAATAATGTTGGCTGAAATTGATATGAAATTTTAACCTGTCACCGATGTATAAAGCTGTTATTGTAAAATCAAAACATGTTAAAAATATGTTACTTACTCTTTAACTTCGCTCTGACTTTGTTTGCTGTTTTCTTGATATCACTCATCAACTCCTCCAGCTCATCTTTGACTTCTATAAATGAAAGAAACAAAAGATAGAAAAGCAATTATTGGAAAATATCTTTATCTTAGACTTCTGTACATGGAAGTAAGAAAGAGAACAGTTTATTATAATAACTTTTATCTTTGACTTCTGAAGAGAAAAAAAATTTGTAGAGAAAAAAAATCTAATCAAACAAAACAAAGCATCAGAGTTCTCATATATATGAGAGAGAGAGAGAGAGAGAGAGAGAGAGAAGGGGAAGAGGGTAGGGAAGAGAGATATAAAAAGGAACAATACCATTCAATTCACAAAATGTTTCATATCTTCAAACACTGCTGTAAAAGTGGAAATATTCATGTGAATAAGTTTTTGCACTCAGCCGAATACTGTGAATTTAATGTGTCTTTAAATTCGCCGACGCGCTAGGCTCATGGGCAAAAGAATACATGAACAGAAATATTCTCATCATATTTTTATTTTCGCGCTAATTTCATGCCGCGCAAAATGCGCAAAAATTTCCACACCACAAAATATTCCATGTTTACAGTATCTCAGTAAAAATGCATGTACATTTAGGAATATCTTCCCCTAATGCATGTTTTTGAGTTCATGTTGGTATAAGCATGGTAAAAGATGCCCCAAAAAAAGTTTGTAAACATATGTAGACAGTAATCAAACAAAATTTACATTACATAATGTACGTGTATGTCTACATGCATAAAGACTGCCAAAGTTTTTTATTACCCTAGCCTAGATCCTAGAAAACCGTGAAGAAGTGGAATCTCACGTATAAAAATACCACCTGCTGATAAACACTGATTTTCTTGTTTCCCTTCCACATGTACAAGTACATGAATGTCTGTAGAATACTGTACATGTACCGTAGATGTGGTACAAAACAATGTTTCTTCTGGGCCCTATTTCATAAAACTTGTTATCAATGACAAGTGCCAAACTTCTATCTAAAAAATTGCTCTCAGCCAATCAAATGCACAGATTTCAGTAGCTTATATCACTTCTTGTAACTTCTTATTGATAACAAGTTTTATGAAACTGGGTCCTGTACTACTTCCACATCAGTAGAAGATATTTACAAACAACACTACTGAATAAACAGTTATTTTTGCAGAGGGTTTTACTGTCAATTATTTTGTGAATTCCTGTAGGGTCACACCTGGTGACATATATTGCAAAAACTTATTCCCTTCAAATTGTCATACATGTGCATTTTTGAATGCTAAAGGAAGCAATATCTGGTAATACATACATGTACAGTGGGCATATGTGAACAGTCTATCAAGCGATATCAGAGTGTGTATGGGAATGCTACATGTAAGGCAATATTCAGTGGAATAAAATCGACATACATGTACATGTGAATGCTCCATGTGAATGCTCCATGTGAATGCTCCATCGGTCGGGTATTATTTGGTGTAATATAGCATGCATACCAACGCTACTTTAACATGTACACTGTAGGCAATATCAGCCTCCATATGTGAACGCTACATCAGGCAATATGTGGTGTAATATAGAATCATGGATTTTATTGATACAGACTCGTGACATTTGATAGCGGAGCACTGCACATTGGATGGGCTTGATGGACTAATAAAGACCTGCACAAACAATCCTCTACCAATTTTAGCCTCACTGTCAGGCTGCACTGTTGTCACAGACTTTCATTTAAAGATAAAGTTGAGTTCTGGTCATGCGATTACATTGTGAAAGAAGTGGTTTGAAAACAATTGGGAAAGGTTGATCATATCGTCTGTTTGGAGCTAGAAGGGTTAAGGCCCTTCTGTCTCTCAACAGACGCTATCTAAATAACGATTGGTATATACTGTGAGGTTTTGGAATCATCAAAATGATAAGAAATCAACCCAAATTCACTCAGAAGCACATGGAACTGCACACATATGTGGCATGAATGTTTCAGCCCAAACACTTTTTTTATTGTCATATATCAAATATTAGGGCATTTGAAGAGACATCCTTTTCAGGGGACATTTCTACTACGATGTTCTTCCAAACTGACATAAAAGGAAAGAGAGAGCTTATGTTTCACCTTTCTCAGAACTCCACCCTCCCTTTAAAGGTTGGGAGTAGTTGCATGAGTCATGACACCCTGGGCGGAGGCTAGGCCAAAGTCAGCTTCATGAGTTACATGTACATGTATGCTCTTTTCCCAAAGGCTCAAAGGGTTCATTATTCCAAAAGTGTACTTCAAAGATTTGTAATACCAAAGTTTCTTAATGCAGAAAATTACATAATATAAGGTTCGTAATTCCAGAAATGAAAAGGGGTTCATAATTCTGAAGGCTGATAATTCCCAAAATTAAAATAGAACCCTACATGTGTATATCATTTTCATAATTACAAACTTTTAGATAATAATAAAAAACCTAATTCATTTTCAGAATTATGAATTGTATTCTATTTTTGGAATTATATATGGACCCTCTGGTACAATGTACATGTATTTGAAAGTTTTGTTTAGGAATGATAAACCTTTGGAATTAAGGACCTTCTGAAAAACAAACTTTTAGAAAAAACAAGAAACAAGTGCTATTCTCCTTAACATGAACAATGCATACATGTACACTCTTTGACATTAGGCTATCAATTTTGCAATGAGCCCTGAACCAAGTGATGAAGTGTAGATCGCTTCATGAGTTAAGCATACAAGATAATAGTGAGATAATGATGTGAGAATGGGTATCCTAGACTCTAGTACATTATCTCCACCATGGCAGTGTAAATTCCTCTATCCTGTGGAATTATGTTTATAGTGTGGTCCTGGATAGAGTGTGTTACACAGAAGACAAAAATCAATACCCGTTTTTACAAAAAACTTGAATTATTTAAAGCAAGAGAAAAGCACTGGTCAGATAGATGGAAATATTTAAATTTTCTTATGTACAGTATACATTTGAAAAATTTTACCTGATAAAAGGTTTTCTTCATTCAATACATTTAAATGAAATATCTGGTTGTTTTAAGATCACCATAAAGTACAAAAGCCTATGACTGTATAACCATTTCTGAATAACATTTGGAATTACATTTACCACTAACACCATCTTTACATTAAGTTTTATTAAAACTATTTAATGTATTGCTCAAGACTTAATACTGTTACTATAGATCAAGATTGTAAATCAATAATCCAAACCAAATTATTGTTCTGAAGACACAGCGGAACACGAGATTTTGTCTTGCTATCTTATGAAGATATGGAAGTTCTGGAAAAATTTAGATATTGTATCTTATTGTAGATTCATAAATATTTTGTGTTAATATTGCTTTATATAAATTGAAAAATGCGTATCAGCCTAAAAGTTCACTAACAGATATAGGTACTTCCCTAATCTCCTCTTATCCAGAGTTAAGTGCATGGATGTGCACGTTTCTGTGTCTCAGCAATATATTCTTCAATATGAAAAAGTCAGAATGAACTGCAATTTAACAAAGAAAGGAAGAAACTGGCCTAATATTCTAATCAATTCTTTTATCAGGTACTTATCATTATCTTTGCATTTGACTGTCACTGTTGTGAAAATCCATGTAAAGACATGTAAAATGTAACTGATCACTCGTCTTGCAAGGATGTTACCCTATTGCTTGGAAATGAAAACCCCTGAGAAAAAAAAAGGGAAGTGGACGTGCAAGATTATTTAGGGCATGGGCATTTCCTCTGCCGAGAGCTGAGCTGCAGTACTACAATACCTCTCACTTCTGCCCAATATATCTCTCCATGCTGCATCAGTCGCGTGCATGTCTATGCCTGACATGCAGACGGCCTTATTCACACACACAAAACACACTCCATTTCTTATGCACACAAGACCCCTGACTGCTTAGTCTCTGCTAAAGACTCAGATTATCTCTCTCTCCATCAATCTGGTATCATTTTTTTTCCATGTTTTTTTTTTTTTTGTACTTCTATTTGGGGTACAATCTTGGCAGGGTAATCGATAATGGCTAATTTATGATACTGATTAAATAAAAATTGAGAAGATTTTATACAGTGCTCACATCTGTAAGTGTTGAGTCTAAAAGGCTAGTTATTGTCACTCCATGACTAATGGGGTGTTGCAAGAAAGTTGCAATCAATTGCAAATATGATACATGTATTTTAAATGGAACTTGTAATCAATTGCAAGACTTGCGACTGACTTTGGGGATTTGCAATTGATTGAAATTTTCTTGCAACACCCCCTTAATCTGAATTTATGACATCTCATAAAAATCCCTCCTCCATAAAAAGCCACTTTGCAAATGAGTGACCTATTATGTATTTGTTTTTTTTATCTAAAGTACATAAAAGTATATTTCTCTATATTGATTCATACAATTATTGAACATCGTACTGTATGACTGGCAGAAAAGCATGAACGGCGCGGATAGGAAGCAGTCACAAAAAAATTGCAGTTTACATTTTGCCCTTTCTACATACAAAACTATATAGAATGCATAACTAATTTCAGTCTGTTTACGTTGTCTAAATTGTCAAGAGAGGTTACTCTTCTATATTTTTTCTTTACCCTCTCATTAAAAAAAAATTTAAAATGAAGAAAAAATACAATTTGTGTGGGTGGCCTTCTGTTCTGCACATGAGATTTTTCTTTTACAATGCATAATTGAAAGATTCTGTTGCTATTTTTCAATCACTTTGTTTTTCTACTTCTTTTTGCAGAGTTAACAAGTCCAGAAGAATGCTTCTAGCAGCATCTTAAGGGTCAGCAAATTGTATGTATAATTATGGGAATAAAACACAAAAATGTTGCTGTGATCTTTTGCTGAATATAGAAGGCATATTTCCTTTTAAACAGAATGCTACAAGTGATAATTTGAAAGTTCCATGCATGTATGTATGTGTTTATATATACTGAACAATGAACACGTGGAAATAAAATTTAGAGCAAATTTTACAACAGAGGGGTCTACTTGGACAAGACTATGCAATGGCATCTCTGCAACCTTACATGCTAATGAATGAATACACCCATTGGGATATTACCGGTCACACCATATCAGCACTGCAGCATTTAACACAACCCACTTTAGCTTTCAACGTCCCCCTGACCTTTCCCCCAAACCCCCCATCATCCAACCCTTCTAAAACAACCACCACAGCAATGTCCTATCTTCACATTATCCTCTCTTTTATTGCTAATGACACATCTATCCTCTAACCGCCTTGGACGTAATACACGTCGTCGTTCGGTGCCCCGGCCGGCTGGCCGTCGGCTAGGGGAGGGATGTGGCCGCACGTACGGGTAGGAGAGGGCTCGAAGTGTCTTTTAGATGACAAATGCATCACGCAGCATGAATCATACTTGCAGAGGGAGCTTGCTTGGTGTTGTTGAACAAACAATGCTGATAATGAATTCATATCTTTCAAACATGTAAAGTGCACTGTACATACCAGTCTACTAATCATGTCCATGATAAAATGGTGTGTATATTAATAGCCAGAAGGCATTAACTGTGTATAGGGTATGAATTAATGCCTCCTGGCTCTAAGAAAAGATGTATTGTAACAAAATATTAAAGCTTAAACAGGAGGTCCATGTACACTGACCCTAATAATATCCATCCCCCAGTTTGAAGAAAAAAATTGTATGGAGCCCTAACTATAATCTGTACTCTGTTTAAACTTTGTCATCATTTAAATGCAGATATGTGATCATTATTCTTAGCAGTTAACATTTGTATTTTATACACATGTACATGTACTTTGTACATGTACATGTATGTTATTTCAGAACATAATGTATAAAAGCATACTTTTTCATTCTTTCTTAATCAAATCAGTTACTGTTCACATGTATGTTTCATGGGTTATCTTAGTCAGATATGAACACAGTTTCCTAACAATAATTTGAGCATAGATGTAGATGCAATATCATCAAGTGTGAACATGGCATGACAACATGTACATTAAAGATCAGACTTACATGTACAACACATGTATGCTTGCCTATGATGCATTTGGTAACAACCAGCGCTTACACTCTAGGTGTATACAAGTACCTACAAGTACATGTGAGGCAACTACAGAGTTAATCTTCCCCGGATGTGAACTTATTCCTCAAACAAAAGATCCAATTTTTACTGCTGGAAAGAGATGGGGACAGGATAAACAGCCAATTAATTGATCTATGCTATGAGAGGAAGTTAATGAAAAAGGCTAAACCACCTCATCAAAAATGTATGTACAGTACATCATGTGTCCAATGTACTTTGTACAGTATGTACAGTTAGATAAATTCCAGTGCTTATTAAAAAAGATGTATACATGAGCACAAGTCACATTTGTGCTGACTGTGGCAGTCTAGTGGCATGAGGGTACTGATACTGAAAGTTATAATAATTTTGATGAAAATATTTTGATAGGCTATCAGATAACTTTACTCAAGTGAAGGGCATACATGTATATTGCATTTCAGTATGATTTAGCAAATTATGACTAAAAGTTGGTACCATGCAAACATCATATTCTCGTACAAGCTGGTAAATGTAAAATTTGAGAATTCTATTTCTAAATAAGGATTTTCGAATAATATGACTACTTGCATGATATCTGCATAGATACATGCAGACATGAACAAGTAATGTGAACATAATGTTGTTAACTGAATTTTCTTATATCTTTAATACATGTCTGCTCAATCCTGAATACTGTAAGTGCAAAAGAAACAAAACAAAAACCAAGGCAGCAAAAAATTACACATCCAGCAAATGTGCATGTAATTGTGTAAATGACTAAAAGAATCAGGAAATATATTTTCTTTTAAAACATTATCATGGGAAACAATCACCTTGAGTGAATGGTGCTGTATGAAATGAATTATGATAATGACTATGCCATTATACAGTGTGAGCCAATAAACAGGAAACCACGTTTCAACCCTAAATATCGTTGCAATCAGTAAGATTCAATCAAAGATTTCTCAAATTGAGCTTTTTTAATAAAAATGGTGAGTCCATGATCGCATTTTGGTGAGCATCTTATTAAATTAAGGAAGACATCATCAACTATCATTCCATTTTAATGCATTTCAGTGATTTCATTTTAACTGTTTAAGATATTGGGGCTTGAATATGTGTTTCTTTTTTATTGACTCACAGTGTATATCATATGCATTAAAAGTGCTGACATTTTTTTCAAGGATAGTCTGCTATATTGGCAATCAATCAGGTCAATATTTGACAGAGAAGGTGCTGATGATTATCATGACTCATCTCACATAGAACCAATTGTCTGCTCAGAGCAAGAAGGGCGTTAGCTCTATGCAGAATGGCATGAGTAAACGACTTTCTGGCTTTCATAGCCAAAGTCGAGGCTTGTTTATTAGAGGCACAAACCCAATGCCACATGTTCAATATATACAATCTGACAAACTCTCTGTTGAAAGCCAGAAAGGCGTTAGCTAGCTCTATGCAGAATGAAATGAGAAAAAGGTTCTTCAGGCCTTCAGTAGACAAATTCACGTCTATAACCTTATGCACAAACCTATTGCCACAGTATGGTATAGTATGATCTCATCTATTCTACAATCACAATTCATACGTATCTTCCTGACTTCTCACACTGTATTTTACAGCATCAGAGGCTTTGCTGAGAGCATACAGAGCATTCTGGCACAAAAATTTTGAGTGAGCTAGGGTGTAAAAATCTAGTAATTTGCCAGTACACTGTAAAAAACTACTGTTTTACTTTAATTTAATTCAATTAAGTCAAGAAATTTACTTTATATATTCTGTATCATAGAATTCTTTAAAAAATAGTGCATGTTACAGTACTTTGATATTGCAGTGGATTTTATCCACATGATTGAAATAAAGTATAAATACTTCAAGTGGATGGGTATACGTTCAGTAAAACTGTATTTTTTTTTAAATTTTGGCAGTATATATTAATAGCACTTACATACATGTATGACTAAGATGACCCTTGAGTGACTTGAATGTTTTTGCTTCATCAGATTTGTGAATCATTAGTATCTCAAATAGGGGTGAATAAGAGTTCACTGATTTCCAGTCAAAGATTTTTCTCAGTTGGCATGCCAAGGAGAAATGTAACTTGAGCATATAATGTGAAGTACAATTATGTGTAATTACTTATTTCTATGCAAGTATTTTTAACTACATGCAGCATTGTTAGCTTTAACTGGTGGATATTGGATGTTATGTTGTTAAACGTGTACAAGTAAGTGCACATGCCACATGTATTGCACGTGCGTTTAATAACCAGAGAGTAGAAATGTCTTATGATTCACTGAACACATGCACACTCAATGACTATTAAAGACACTATTAAACTTGAATAGTGCAATCTCCCATTCTTAGTGTCAAGTGAGTTTTTAATAAAGTCGAAATATTGAATCACATCATAAAAAAAAACACCGACTGTAATTACGACTTTCCGTCCTGACCTTGCATGTGTATGATAGAAAAAGGGTTCGGGCCTGCACTTTAATATGACGACAACGGCATCATCGAAAGGGGTTTTACTGGATGTTGAAAAGTAGTATGGGTCGGTGACAAAGCAGGCAGTGAGAGTATTGATAATGTATCATTCCCAGCGGAAGCACACAGTCTGCATGACTTGACTCCATTTGATGCGTCCTGTCAGTTAATTAGCTCACGCAAGGACCCTTTCACATTGCCCCTCTCCCATCCCTTCATTCAATTACATACATGTACAAGCGAGCTGGTGCTGGTGCTGGTGCTGGAATCAGAGTGATCGGCTCACTGACTGTATAGCGCTAATACAGAAGCATGGTATGAACTTTAATACAGGAGAGCACTTGCATTTTTATGTGTGTTTACAAACAATTGAGACTTTTAGGAGGATAATGCCAAAAAAGGCATTAACTCTGTGTAGAAAAGATACATGTATATGAGATAATGCCCTTCTGGCTCTCAACAGATGATATGTGGAGAGAGAGAGAGAGAGAGAGAGAGATTGAAAGAGGTAGAGAGAGATTGAAAGAGGTAGAGAGAAGTACATGAAGAAATTCATATATGCTAAATACAAAGAAAGAGAAAAAAAGAAAGAGAGAGACGGAGAGAGATGGTGGAAAGAGAGTATTGACATAATGTGTAGCATTTGTAGGATTTGGCATGTGCTCATATACATGTAACAAAAAATATAGTGTGGATGATATTTATGAACTACATGTACACTACATTTGTATATAATGTACAGGGAGAAATGGGGGGGGGGGGAGAGGAAAGAGGAAAAGAGAAAGAAAATATGATACATACAGTGTACATAGATTATAGAGATGAATATAGAGAGAGAAGTACATGAAGAAATTCATATATGCTAAATACAAAGAGAGAAAAAAAGAAAGAGAAAAAAAGAAAGAGAGAGACGGAGAGAGATGGTGGAAAGAGAGTATTGACATAATGTGTAGCATTTGTAGGATTTGGCACGTGCTCATATACATGTAACAAAAAATATAGTGTGGATGATATTTATGAACTACATGTACACTACATTTGTATATACAGGGAGAAATGGGGGGGGGGGGGAGGAAAGAGAAAAAGAGAAAGAAAATATGATACATACAGTGTACATAGATTATAGAGATGAAACAGGAGACCAAAAGCAATAATATGAGAGGGGGGTAAGGGAGGGAGTGAGAGGGAGTGAGGGAGAAGAGAGAGAGAGGGAGAGAGAGAGAGAGAGAGAAGAAAAGAGAAAGAGTGGGAGATAGTAGAAGGATCAGATTAATATACCAACTTTTTTAAGTTATGAAATGACTCAACTATAGAAAGAGAGTTTCTGTCCCTTGAGAAGTACATTGTATGAAGTGCAAACACAGTGACCTTGAACCCTGATTACCTTAAGTGAAAAATCACACCTCTGAGAGGATTAACCCGATGGGATAAATCAAGATCTAAATATAAACTACCTATACCCACAAATCTAAACTTGGCTTCTGATACATGAGGCACAGGTGGGAGCAAAAGGGTTGTGCGATCTCTAAACCAATTAAAGATTTACTCTCCCATTCCGACATTGATTTTCAGCGATTCAGGAAGAGAGTTTAACCTCTATCATTTTGTGATGGATTTGTTGGGTGATGGTAGCGTTACCCCAGCAACTATCTGGCTTGATTGAAAGTGATATATTTTAATAGCAGCACCTGCATTGCTACGGCTAATATAAAGTTATTAGGTGTACAGTATGTATCACTGAGTACAGTATTAACTCCACTCGTATCGGAATTCAGCATGAAGGAAGAACTAATGATTCATTTCACCTGCATTTTTGTCCCTCTGAGCCAAGCTCCCCTTTTCCTTCTTCTATGAGGACTAACAAATGGAACAATTTGACGTTGTTTATCATGAACTGGCACAAGGCATAATAGAGTATTACATGGAATTATGTTGATTTTGAGTTTTACATAATGTACACTGGTTGATATGAATGACAATAAAGAACAAAATATTCTACAATTTGTGCAATTATCCAAGTAAAAAAGGGAAAAAAAAGAATCTTATACAATTCCAGAAATTCCAGAGATTTGTATTATGTACTGAATGATAAACAACGTCATCGATGGTAAGTCCCATGGAAACCTTGATTTTGATTGACTGTTGAGTGATGTTACCATGGTAGTTACCATTGATAGTAGAGTTACCAATAATGGTAAGTTTCATGAAACGGGGGCCCAGGGCATGAAATTGAATTGTGAAAGAAATTGTCTCAAAGCAATTGAGAAAGGTTGATTATATAGCACATACATGTAAGTATTGGTTATGTTGTAGGATTTGGAATCACCAAAATTAGAACAAATTGACTCAATCCTGCTGAGAGTCACATGCACTGCACCCAGAAAGGTGTATAACTACATACATATGCTCGGCCCGAACATTTCGGCCATTTCTTGTCATATCTTGAATATAAGGGCATTTTGAAGAGCAATCCTTTTCAGGGGACATTTCTACTATGATAAGCTTCCAAACTAACATAAAAAGAATGAGAATTCTCACAAATTATTTTTCAACTTTCCCAGAACTCAACCTTCCATTGTAATAATACATGTATATTGGTTGGCATTTCATATTGATATGTGAAATTTGCAAACCCATTACAGTCGCAAACTTCAAAAGTAATTTCCAAACCCACGACTGAGGAAGAGCACAACCTACATATGTACAATGTACATGTATGAGCTGGTTCTTATGTACACCTGGGTAGGGATACGCGACTGTGGATTAAATGCTTTTCTCCAGACACATGCCCTCTGCAAGGATTTTGCACCATCAACCTCTCATTTGAAAGTATAAAATGAATGAACCACTATACCACTGTGACAACAATGCATAATGTACATGTAGGCCTATGGCTAGAGTGCTCAAGTCCAAAATATTGAAAAAGGCTTATTTCAGACATTTTATTCACAAGCCTCAAAATGTTGTCTTTGACGTCAAAACTCCCGAACTGCCTGAAAAATGAATGAGTGCGCAGACATGGGCACCATTGTTTTTTCAATGTTGAAATGACACGGCCGCTGTTTCTTGTGAAAATGGCATTGTTCTTGCTCTAATTTTGATGAGATTTTTTGCAAACTTACTCTTTAGAGTATCAGGTATAATATAAAAATTTATCTTAAGAGGAATATCAAAGAAATTCTTATTTATTTTCAAGTCAAAATCTTTAATAGGTGCGCAGACATCATACATGTACATGGAGACCTACAAATGTATCTTCTAGACCGCCTCATGACCACCCTATTTTGAACACAATACTAATGTTATTCCGTAGCTAACAAACTGCTGTTCAAAAAGGAAGTGCAGTGCTGCTGGGAAGTACTGCATTACATGTGACTACACCGTTTGTTTCGCTGGTGCCCTGGAGGCTGCATATTTGATTAGATGGAGGCAGTAGGAGGGGCAGCAGCAAAAAAGACCTATCATCTGTCACTTTCTATCTCGAGCTTTCTATATGAACCTTGGACTTTTATTTTGGGAGAGATAATGGACAATATATTCTTCACACAGTGGATAATGCCATTTTCTACAACTCTAATACCTGAATCAATTTCAAACAGATCATTCCTACCCATAAAGCTGTATTGCGAACAGGGTAAAAATTACATTAAATAGCAGGGGATAATTTTGAGAAAAATTAAAAGTGAATACCATTTACGGTGATTTAATGCATAATTGTTTCATCAGATTTGTTATCTACATGTAAATTCACATTCCTCTAAAGATATTTACACATGATGGCAAAATTTGCTTGAGACATCTAAAAACACAACAACTACAAAAGAAAAACTAGAATTCAAAATCCTAAGCTCTGTCCTCACGCATAAAAACATGAATTTCTTAATCACTCTGTGTAATCCCAATGTTTTTATTGATCTGTCTTTAAAAGCCTGAGTAATGCAATTGGCTGTTTGTCATGTGTAATCTTAGTAGTATGCACACCCAGCTGTCTATAGGTGCCATATATCACATGTGCATACACGGCCCGGCTATTTACGTTCATGCACAACAAAAATCAATTTTATTGATACAGGTACAGCCCGACTCCTGCCTGGTTTGTGCGCTACTGGTTTCGTCCGTGTGTATGTATGTAGTGACATGTAATGTATTTCCACACCCAGTCTTGGATTTGACTCATAAGCCCATCAAAAAATTTGGCTTCTTTCTCCTCTTGACTCTTGTCTTCTCTCTATTTCGGTCTCTGTGTCTCTTTCTGTCACTCTCTCTGTCTCTCTGTCTCTCCCTCTTTCTGTGTCTCTTCTGTCTGTATCTCTCTCTGTCCCTCTCTGTCTGTCATCTTTCTCTCTTCTCCTTATCATACATACTGTAGATTTTATATCTCCATGTATCTCTCTATCTATCCCTTCCTCTTTTCTCTTCCCCTTTTCTCTTCCCCATTTCTCTATTTTACTTTTTCTGTCTTACCCTCAATCCTATCTAAAAAAGAAAGATATTTTAATATTTCTCTGTATATAAAGGCATCCCCCCTCTCTCTCTCTCTCTCTCTCTCTCTCTCTCTCTTTCTCTTTCTGCTATATGCACATACATGTAATATGCATCACATCATCATTCTCTCTTCCTTTTCCTATCTTCTCTTCTCTCTCACTACCTCTTTTCCACTCTATTGTCAGATGAGAGGCAAAGGGTGTTAACTACACGTATATCTATTTACATTGAGTAAAATCCCTCTGTTCTGGCTTTCAGTTGCTTTATATCGCTACTCCAAAAGCTTTTCAAATGTCTCTGTATTAATAGTGTTTTCAGATTTTTTCCTTTTTTAACATTACATACATGTATATATTGCTGTAATATCTGTCTTGACACGCAAAACATTTTTTAAAATTATATATTTGTTACAGACAAATAATGTGATTTATTGTATTTCCAGCTGCTTCCTTCAGGTAAAAAAAAGGTAAAAATCCCACTTCGATTTTTATGCTTTCTTCCTCTCTTTCACTTTCCTCTTCACACCCCCTTCTCTCTCTCTCTCTCTCTCTCACACACACACAATCTATCCCCCCTCCTCATCTTTCTCTTTTTGTCCCCTGCTTTTCCAGATTACTATGATCCAATTTCATATGTCTACCATGTATATTCACTGTTCTACATGTACTTTCCCCCGTTGAATATGAGCTGTGATAATACAATAATGATGATAGCGAGCAGGTAATAATAATGGGTTGGGCTAATGGGGACAGCTGTTGTACAATTCAGGCATTCCGTCCACCAATAAGCCTGCGTCTAATTACTGTAAGCATGCTACGCTAATGGTGTGTGAATTATTCAAATATAGACATTGGCAGATTTCAATTGCTAAAATTGAAATAAGCTGGGGGCGCAGGCAATCGAGTCGATACACCATAGTCAATGCTCAGAACAACTGTGCATTTTAATCGGGTTAACTTTCATCCACTATTTACTCTTCAGTGTTGAACACATGTACATGTGGAATGAAGGTATCTGCATGTAAACCAGTACAGTGTGCATTTTTTAAACAAATAGAATGATGTTCATTACATGTATATAATCTAGGAAAATATACATGTACATGTACATTTACCAATACATAATTCAACATGTACCATGACCCTAAAAGCAAGATGTTTTACAATATTCAATTCATTACTGCACTACATGTACATTATTTATTAAAGCATTATCATTTTTCTGAAATGGCATTTTTAACCATTCGAAACTACTAGAAATATCAAGTTTTTGTTATAAATTTGACATGCATTTCATAAAAGTATAATCTACATGAACATGAACAGAAGAAATGAATACTATAATAAATTTTAATAGCATTTAAAAAACACCTGCAACTGATAATACATACAATGTACATGTACCTACATGTCAGCTTAAATTATTGGTACAAGCTATTAATACCCTGTACATTCCTCCATATTATACTTCAATTTTGAAAATACATGTACATACTAAACAAATGCGATTTTTCATCATCAGATTTTACTTTAAAATCTTGTGAAAGATCTAAATTCATTGGTAAATTCTACCAAATAATCGTTTATACATGCATTACATGATTACACAGTATGTTTAATGTACATGTACTGTACAGTGTACATATACATGTACATCATAAACTACTTGTGACGTGTGGTTACATAAAAATGGATTTAAATGGATTATCTACATCAAAAGTTATATGTATTTCTAGTTTATATCCAGAATTCCAGAAATACTGATTAAGAGGACTTTTGATTGTTCACTAAAATCAAGGTCTCTACATTCTACACAGTAGCTTTTGATCAATTAACATCTGGTCACCCCCCCCCCCCCCCCCTCTCTCTCTCTCTCTCTCTCTTTCTCCCCTGTTTCAATTTTACTCACACCCATTCATAACCATTCTCCTAAAATCTTTCTCTCTCTCTCTCTTTATCTCCTTCCCCCTCTCTGTCCTCCACTCCCCCATCTCTCTCTCTCTCCTCCCATTCTCCCTTTCTCTATCCCCTTCCTCCTCTCTTTTCTCTTCTCCTTCTCTCCTCCCTTTCCACCCTCTCCCTATCTGCTTCTCCCTATCTGCCACACACACCTTGTGTAAATGTATGTACCCTCTCTCTTTGCTTCTTTTCTATATTTCTATCCTCACATCATAGATTTCTTCCTAGGACAGGTCTCTCTTTTTAGCTCATCTTTATCTACCTAGAAACAACACACTCCCACAGTGAGGCGTATTACAGATCTGTAGGTTATACTGTACAGTATATGCTTGGCAAATAAAAACTTGATCAAACCCAGAACCAAAGTTCACACAGAACACATACGCAGGCTACGCCCAGTATCAAGGTGCATGTATAATATACATGTACATACATGTATAGTTACACCCTCTGTCACCTGTTTCTATCATTGTGTGCCCTACAGGGCGTTAACAGAGGTATTTCTCATAGTTTAGCGTTGTTGGTTGGTGGGGTGATAAAACCTTGTATTAACTAAAATATGTTAAATTTTCAGGAGGGCAAGAAAACTTTCATAATTAACACAGTAAGCGCATTGACAACCTTCCTTTTACAGATCGCTTGTGGCATTATTTTAATCAGATTAGTACTACTTGGGTTTTATCAGAAAATCAAATTAGTCTTTAACTACAAAATTGTGAAGAAAAAAAAAATTCTCCAGAAAATGAGTTAAAGGGATACTCAACCGCAGATTGAGGACGTTTTAATGCCACGAGAGGGCACCATGATCGTTACCTGATCATGCCGCTGCCCCGCGAGGCGCAAACCTCGGACAGACCGGTCGCCGCACAACATGCACCCTCCGCCTGAGCTCGAGCTTTCGTGCGAGATTCGGTCGGCTTCGTGCAGTCGAAATGTGATCCCACTTTAGTCCAACGGACGCGTTCGACGCACAAACTTTTTGTACGAGTGAATGGGGCTTACGCAATCCTGACTTTCCCCACGGCCGCCCGATGGTGTATCCCTTTAAGAGGTTTTATCATTTTATGTACAAATTTATAAACATATATTCTCTGAGCACCTAGAGACGAGCTATTCCATGAACCTGCTTTTTATAAATGAGCTTCAATGACTGGAATCCAGTTTGCATACATTATTTGTTGCTATGTCTGGCAAGCTTTCAGGTTGTCAAGAATAACCTTTGTTTGAAAAGTATGCATAAAATTTGCATACATTACCGAAGCGGTCTATTGATGTGAAATTATCATCACTTGCAACAGACAGCTGGCCTTGTTGAAAAGCAGCCACCTGGCTGAATGCAGGCTATTATTTCCATGAATAAATAAATCAAACTCAACCTCAAACTCAAACAGCCATTTTCTCAGAAAGCAGCTTTCAGGAATTACAAAATGTTGGTGTTGTATTTAGATGTGTTTCAATCAATTTAAGGCATGAAACTTTCGCCAATTTAAAAGTAATCGTGAACTCTGTGTAAGATTCATAAGATGCGAAAGTTTACAAATTCACGGTATTAGGAATTCCCATATCAAGTTCTGCCTGGTACACATCACGTACATGTGTCTACATCTGCACTTTAGTCCTTGCAATTCTGTTTCTTCCTTTTGTTTATATATTCTAATTATAGTAATAGAATGTTTGCCATTATGCTCCCTTTATATGTTTTCTGGTGAGTCAGTCCGGTCTAATGTACATAGTATAGATGTGCCCGAGTTTAATTTAAAGGGCAATCCAACCTTTGTAATAAGATGATTTGTGTGAAAGCACAAAAATAAAAGGTGAAAGTTTGAAAGAAATTGGACAAAGAATACAAAAGTTGGATGTTTGAAAAATGAGATCACTACATCTATGAGAATCTCAAATTAGCAATTTGGTGAGGTGATTGTGACATGCATGTACTGGCATTCAACCCTCCTGTTTGTCGTACACAAAAATATCGTTAATTTGCAGTTTTCTCCGAAGTGCCTTTACCCTCGGGGCAGTACTCAAAAATATTATAGATGTACACTGTTTGTAGCATATTATCATAGGTCCCCATGAAAGAAAAAGATCCTACCGAGTAATAATTTGTTTTAAAAAATGACATTTTGGTCATTTTGTGTGTTGGAGGAAATGGGAAGTTGTCCGCCAAGTACATACATGTACAGTTAACATTACCTACCGTATTAGGCCAATTTGAAATTCCCATATCTATAGTGATTACAACTTTTAACAAATTTATCATAACTTTCTTATTGCTCGTTCGATATCATTCAAACTTTCACCAATCTGCTTCTCTGAGTTTTCCTCTTTCTTTCAGAGCAACTTTCCCCTTAAACTGAATTTATTTCTGTTCTGATCCAGGCTAATGTATCATTAGAAGAAAAAAAAATGTTGCTTTGTTGTATTCAGTTGGGATTTTTTACTACATGTACATGTATGTAACTTTTCTTTTCATTGTGAATCTTACCATGAAACTTACATGTACATGTATATGTACATACATATGTATACCAAGAGCTTCAATGCTGGATTCCTTATTAAAAATACAGTATGGGCTTTCAGCATTCATGCTGCGAGGAAACAATGCAAGATTAAATACCCAAATTTTACTATCAATAAAAGTATAATAACCTGTTTAATGTTTGTTTTTGGTCCTAACCAATGCACTCATATAAACAATGTCTTGATGGAAAATCTTTTCCTATAAATGCTCTTTAGTCAATAACTATTTGAATGTTGCTTATGGTATGGGAGATGATACATTCTAAGACCCCGTTTACACAGAGACTGAACTCGACTTTAGTCGAATTTGAACTCGAGTTCATTTGTGTGTAAACAGGGTAGTCGCAATTAGAACTCGAGTTCAAAACTCGAATTCGAATGACGACCCAGAGCAACTTTTATCGAATTCAAACTCGACTATTATCAAATTTAAATTCGCTATTTGCAGTGTGAACGGACACGTAATTGAAAGTCGACTAGCAAATATCCAGCCAGTGACCCCCGTCATACGTCACTTCTAAGCAAGCAAGGCTAAGCGTCGCGTCAGTAAAACAAGCGTCATTCAACAAGTGAACCACAACGAACGACGACACATTCACCGAACTGGCTTGATTCAATCCACCACGCGCTCATCATATCTGCAAATATTCGTTCATAATTTTTGTAATTCCGACGTAAAATCATACAAAACCAGATCAAAATGGCTGCGCTTACAATACTCGCTACCGCCATTTTGAACTCACTCGCGGGGTTTTCACAAATTTAACCCGGAAGTTGATTATCACGATATTCCCACCAAGCGAGGGCGTAATCAAGTCGAATTCACTTTCCTTCTGAATTCGAGTTCGTCCAACGCTTGCTGTAATCCGCCCACCGAAAAATAATTTATGCTAATCCAAGGTCGCAATTGAATTCGCTGTCGAATTTGAACTCGAGTTCACTCTGTGTAAACGCGGTCTAAGACTCAAGGAGTGGAAGGGGGAGGGGGGGGCTTATTGTTTTCTGTTGAATACATCTGAGAAATCTTGTCAATTAAAGACAATTACTTTGAGTCAAACAGTAGATAATATGGAGGTACTACAGAAGAAGATGTCATTTTGATTAGAAACATACAATGCACCTGTACTAGCAATGTAACAATGTGTGCACTGGATGAAAGTAAACAATGTATCTTAAATGCCATGGTGACCTTATCCATGCCTGTTTAAATGAAGCCATCTTGGTGCTTTCTTACATCAATTAAGAAAGTGCATCCACATCAAGATGGTAACGGTATTACACCACAAACACTATCTTCCTGCAACCTTAAAGGTTCCACTGTATATAAGCTGTCATTTTTGCAAAGGTTATATTTTCGCAAATTTTGTGAATTGTTGGAGGGTTGGGAATTTAATAACACACAAAAACGAGCTGTGTGGTAAAGTAGCCTGGGTCAACTGCAAAACAACTTGTGTCCCTGACACCCACAAAAATATTTGTATGCAAAAATAATAAGCCAATCCGTTACTTAAGAAAAGTACCCTGTACAGTGTACATACAGTATTTTGCAAATTAGCGATTATAAAATTATAAAAGCAAACAAAGGATTACCATTTTGTGTTTAATAAAAGAGAAAAGAAATTTATTTTGTTCCTAGCTTCCCACAAGTACATGTACACTGTAAAAATCCCAATACATCTTTTTCTTTAAAATTCATTATATTGAGAGTTCAATATTTCTCTGCCTGTTTTTCTTGGTTAATATGACGTCTTTAACACAAAGTACATGGTCTCCAAAGATAATTATTTAACACATTCCTAGAGGAATGGGGTGGATTCTAAAACTCCAATGAAAGCAAAAATAGAATTTGTGGTCAATTTATACAAGATGTGATCAAACAGGGATTGCAATAGTCAAAATATATAGAGAAATATTGGATGAATTTGCTCATTCAAAAACAAAGTATGCAGAATTTTCTTACCCACAATATGATTGGTTATTTGTGTATTATGTTATCATAATGAAAATATGGTTTTGATTGCAGTCGGCACAAGAAAAAATACAATGCAGCGTGTAGTGGACATTGTGTAGTCTTCTTTTGCTCATGTGAATATAATTATGATGTATTATTTTGTATTTGCAAAATTCTTTATTTTTCTTGTAAAATGATTTTGTATTTTTCCTGTGAAAATGAAATAAAAATGAATGAAATGAATGAATGAAATGAATGAATGTACAGGTAGAGTACATGTAGGCCAACATAATTCATAATTCAAATTCATAGAACTATCTACAGTATAAACTGTATATGTATTGGCAAATAACTCAAGACAATGTACACATATGCAGTTTAGTTACTGGGAAATTTCAAATTCTTCTAAACAACTGAATATTAGTACAGCTGCATTCTGCAAATAAAATTACATTTTGCTTCAAACTACGTTCCAGGGAAATATTGTATGAACCCCAAGAATTTCATAATATTTTTTTATGAGCACTGTCTTTGTCAATTATCTTCATCCAGATCTCAGAATGTTGTTTTTTCTCCCTCTTTTACCTAGAATTCTTAACAATACCCGCCAGATCATGCACAAGACCCTGTTCGGTACAAAATAATTGTACACTGTATTCATGTTCTGTCCTGTGTGTGCAGATTACCAATAATACTGATTTTTTTTTATTTGCACGTTCACACTGTGACTGCTACTTGATGACGTCATTTGAACAAACTGCGCATGCTCCATGTTCTCTAGCACGTCCAGTTAAACAAAATCAAGAACGTGTCCAAAAGGGTTTTCATGTCCACCTCGACTTTAGGACGTATGACGTCATCGGGTCCCAAAATGGATGAAATCGCTACAAGCGTACTGCGTAGCCTCAGCAGTGCCAATCGGGAGATGGGAGGGGGCGGGGCCATGACGTCATGACGTACACGTATGTAGTGAACATGCGTCGACTAAAATCGAAATGGGTTCCAACAAGGTGGACGGGCCGAGCAGACGCAAAAGCATTTGGCACCACTAGAGAACGAGAACGGCGTCCTCGCGTTCTCGTTCACACAATCGAAAAGTTCCAACTGTCAAATGTACATGTACTGTAAATACATTTAATGTACATGTACAACATTTTGGCTGGTGATACATGTAGATATATTTTACCTTGTGGGGAAGGTACATGTACATGATGCACATGTACCTGCAAACTATCAGTAAATGAGTCATCAACAGTAGCCTATTAAACCTACATGTACATGCATCTATGAATAATCAAATGAACATAGAAGCATACAGTACATGGTATACAGGATAACTGTACGATACTCTGCATACCTGTACATGTAAGACACACCTTCATTTTCAGCCAATTGATTCTTTTACAATTCAATATTTCTAGATCACAGTTTTGATGTAATGAAGAAATGAGGCCTATTGTCAATGTTTAAATGCAATACATGCTTCCCAGAACATAATAATTTTGAACTATATGATTGTTTTTGTTAAATGTTTTGCTTTGGGTTTTTTTGGTGTTGTTTTTTTTTTGGTGTTGTTTTTTTTTTTTGGGGGGGGGGGGGGGGGGGTTTTTTTTTTTTTTTTTGGGGGGGGGGGGAGGTTATATTTGCTGCCACATCGTGTTTTTATTCCTGTTTCTCTTTGCATCTGTACACAACTAATAAGGAGGAACCCTACATGCTCTACATGTGAGTCTGTAAATGGTGACTTTAATGTATATACATGTATTAAAGCATGTTAAGCTAGTGACCTGACCTGACCAAATTGCTAACTGGTAATTTAACCAAAAAAAAAAAAATCATTTTTTTAGAGACACTGTTAAAAAGCATGTGGTTTAACGCAAACATTCATGGAAGTTTTCTTGAGGTATGTCTGCATTTTATCATTGTTTTTGGTTTTATTTTTTAGTGTTTATTGTTTTATTTATTATAGACTACATGTACTGTATCTCAACATCTACACATAGCTCACACACATGACTCACAGAAAAAAATTGTTTCTGAGCTCATATTTAACAGATCTATTAATTTACAAATAACAGAATACTGGGAATTCCCACAGAGAAAACTGATCTAACAAGCTAAGTTTTCTGGTCCTTTTGCATTTTTTTTCAAGACTACATGTACACTGTTCATTATTTGAAGAAAAGAGGTGATTAGCAATTCGGTTATATGCACATCATCTACATTTGATAAATGCATGCATTTTATTTAAATCTCCATGTTTGACATTGGCCAAACTCTTTTGTACTCTGTTAAAATAAAAGTCAAATAATATAAATTTGTCATTTCATATCTAAAGGGAAGTCCTACATAAAAACCCCAATTTCAGATTAGGAAATGGGGTCAAAGTACAAAATATGGTTAAGCACAATATCCTTTCTTCAAAAGTACTGTACACCTCCAAGTACATGTAATAATGAACATCAACATTGCAATCCAAATACAGGTGGACGTGTGCAGACTCTTGTTAATTTTTCTTGAAGGAGGTCATTTGTAATTTATAGGGGGTGAGGACGGGGGTTGTGAGGGGGGTGTGAGTGGGGGATGAGGGGGTATGAAAAGGGGGTATCCACAGTAGGGGGCTTTTGCATTTTTTCACTTGAAATCATGCAATCTGGTGCATACATGTACCTAAGAAGAAACTTTGAATTAATCTTGTACCATTGAGGTGTGGATGTGTACATGTACATTTTGTAGGCCTGTACATGTACATGTATGTACATGTATACTAATAAAAACAATTCGTTTCCTTTTTTTCCCCCATTTTGCTTTCCTTTTCGCTTCCTTTGAAAAAAATAATGAGCCCACAAAGCATAGTACATGTATATTCATACACACATATATGTGTATATCAATCTTTCTATCGCTTTTGATAATTTCCCAGCAAAACAACAATTTCATAAAAAATTCACGAAAGAGGTTTATCTTAAACCATGGTCTAAACCATGGTTTAAACGTCCGCCACAGACTAAAATAAATGTACATATAAACATATAGCGCATAATACTACATGTATCCTTCGTGAATTCGGGTCAATATGTTCATACATGTATGTACATGTACATACATGTACACATTATATTTTACTGTATTTTATCTTTTATATCACTTTTATCATTTCCAAACATGAACATCCTTAGCCCAGCAGGTGTTCTCAGGGGTCAAACTATTAAATTCATGTCAGCCTACATTGTGTTCAGCTGTTTGACAATGCTAAGCACTTGAAAGTTTTGAAACGCCTATTGTGCTTTTCTCTGCATGAATCATACATGTAAACAGGTGGGGTATGAACATGCCGTCTTTGATGCATTCATTTAAATGTGAACTTCACTATGTATACATGTACATGAACAACATTACATGAAAATATCATATTGCATACATGTACATGTATGACCATCAGAAGCAAAACCAGCTTTACAGTAAATTTTGAATAATGTACATGAGGCTCAAATTCCTAATCAGAATAAAGAGAAATAGCAATAACTAGCCTACATGTACAACTAGAATAAGATCAGACAATGTTATGCATAAATTGTTAGCCTGCAAATAAAGATTCCCTGTCAAGAGTCATACATGTACATGTACACATGTACACTGGGTGGCAGAGCCCACAACTCAAGAGTCCTAAATTCACATCTTAAATGTGAAATTTTTTCCATCGCTTTTTATAATTTACCAAAATTAGAATCGTTGGACAGAAAACAAGAAAGTACGTAAATTATCATCAAATGCTACCCGGCCCTGAAAATGTGCTGTCTCAATGTACATGTACATTATAACCCTGCCCCCATCACCCCATCTCCATCCCCATCCCCATCCTGAACACAGTCCAAAAAGGAAAATCTAAAGGAGTGACAACCCTCAACCCCCCCCCCCAAAAAAAAAAAACAAAACAAAACAAAACAAAAGAAAGAAAACAACAAAAAAAAAACACAAACAAAACAAACAAAAAACAAACAAATAAAACAAAACAAAACAACAAAAAACAAACAAAACAAAACAAAACAAAAAACTTTCAACTGTTAATATTATCAATCAAATCAGATTGAACAGAAAATTATTGATTAGGATAATTAAAACATGGTGCTTTTATAAACCCTGATTTATGTATGATCTACAAGTATACATTGGTACTGATTGCTTCAGATTACCGGTATTTTGGTACATGAAGCTTTTTCTATCTGCCAGTTTTTTTTTGTTTTTTGTTTTTTCCTTTTTAATAACAAGTTATTATTGTTGTTTGTTTTTAATGATGCTAATCATTTGTAAATGTTGTAATCCCTTGTAATTATGTTCATTATCATCTTGAATAAGATTCTGTCCTTTGATTTGTGTGTACACATGTACTGTACGTACATGTACAATAAATGAAACAAACTTTATTCTGCACAAAAATCCACACATAATGCACTATTTCAGCCATGAGCTGTAGTTCTATAATTGGGCCATCAGTTGGAGAACTTTAAAGGCAAGTATTAATTCAAAGCAGTCATAACAAGGCATAAATCTTTACATTTCTAGTGCAATTCAGAATGACACTACATGTATACGGCACATAAACAAATAGGTCCTACAAATGTACATGTGTATGTACATTGTACACATTATGCTCTTTAAAATTTTGAAGAGAAACAAATGTGTCAACATGACTTTTATTCAGAATCATACAGAACAAACCCGTGTTCAAATGTTAAACCACCAGTAACAGAGATCCTGTAGCCAAAACTGTTTGTAATCTTGATGTTTCAAGTGGAAAAAATCTGACAGAGATTGCCAACAGTTGATGGTTAATGGGTTTTGGGGGTACCTGATCTTTACAAGCTCTCCAAGCTTCCTACCTGTAGGTGCTCCTTTTCCCATTTTAACAAACTTCTGAGAGTTTACATTACCTTAATCCATTTGATCTTATGCAAATGTGTTGGGTTTTTTTTCTTTCTATATGTACATACATTTGAACTGTCTGTATTTATACTGAATGCTTTACATTTGTTTGTTTTTAATGGAAATGGGTAGAATTGAATTGATTTGGATTGAATAAAAATGTTGTGTCATGTATAATGTAAATGTGTATTCTGCATTACTACCCTATTAAAAAGATAATGCAAAGTTTTAAAGCATGCCCATGAATTGGGGGGGGGGGGGGGGGTATACGTTCTCCTAAAATGAGATGACATTTTTGAAGGTACATACATCTACTAAACCAATAAAATCTTGCCTTACAGCCAAAAACAATTATCTTTCAGTCACTACAAGCAGATGATAGCATGATTTGCAAATTGCAAAAAATGAAAGTCCACTAAAAAATTTTTAAAACCCTAAATACATGTTTTGATTGCCAAGAGAGCATAATACACAAGGTATGGTACATCATATCATACAACGTACAGTTTAGTACTGATTCAATTGAGCATTAAAAAAAAACTGAAAACTTCATAACAAACATAAATAACTGGCAGTGGCTGTTGGTGGGGTTTTTTTTCATTGCAGTGTACAGTGTATAATTTGCAAAGTGATGGTCAAGTGACTCAAGCCATATAAAAAAAAACCTCTACAATGTTGGTGCATTTCCACAGCAATGATCAAATATGCAACAAAACCCAGACCAGATATCCCAATACAATCCAAAGTGTCTGATTTATCAGTCCATCTAACGAGATGTACAGTACATGCGTGCAACTGGAGGACTTTGCAATTCGTTTATTATGCATCAAAGATCATGATTTTGAATAGGACTGCATGAAAACCCTTTGTAAATTTAGTCAATGGAAACGATGACTCAGGAATTACCTTTTATCAACTCTATTATTGTTCTGCTTTTTGAGTGAAACATACACCCACCCACTGCAACACACCCACTTCCTATATTAACTCAGATCTCTGTTGGTTTTTGCCAACTGTGAAACCATAACTCTTGGTATTGCAAACAGAAAACATGTGTAGACAATGGCACCATAATGGCTGAAGTCAAAATCACAATTCATTATCATGATCATATACCACAGTTTTTCGTAAAATGTACATGTACATGGGACTTCACAGAGTTCCTAGAAATTGTACAGGTGCATGAATGTAAAATGCACGACGACCCTGTAAAGTAAACACTACCCTTACATGTAGCAAAGCAAATAAAAATCATAACAAACAGACCAACAGACTAAAAAAAAAAGAAGATATTCTGGACAGTTAAACCTGTAATGTGCTAGAAAAAATACAGTCACGATGCATTTCAAATTTTTGACCTTTTATTTCAGATCATCTCAGGAACTAAAACATAAAGTGAGCATGAACTGTAAAATAGACATTTGTTTCTGAAAGTTTGACATCAAGTGAACTCAATCAGATAAATTACAAACAGAAAAGGAATGAGATTAAAAGTTACAACAAAGAAGATTGATTGAGAAGTATACCAACAAATGGAATGTTAAATGGGATCAACACATTGATTACAGTGTAATAGTGGCCACCTTTTATATCAAGGTCATCTGTCTATAATGATCACTTATTAAACCCTTTCGACATACTGGCCAATTGGTTTGGCTCAATAACTTTTGATTCAGAGCTCTAAAAATTATACAAGATTCATTTTAATAGTAGAAAGAGCAAAAATTTCTGCATAAAATATGTCCATTATTGTTGAAGGACCATATTGCATTTGATGCCAGGAATTTTAAAAACAAGAATTAGCTTTAAAATCCTTAAATTGGCAGCACATGGAGAGGTTTAAATCATTGCTTTTTTGTCAAATTTGGCAATTTTTCAGCTTTTCGGCAAAATTTCTAACCATGTACATTGTACTTGTATTGTTTTCAAAGACATTACAGCCCATTAGAACCATGTAGCACTCACAGAAAATATTGTTGACAATTTGAAGAATGAAATGTGATCAATGTAGCCCTCAAATAATTCCTGCCCTGAAAAGGTTAATTTGTCTCCCTCAAGGAGGTACATTGTAGAACCTGTCTAGAAAGCCCATCTGTATACAGTGGTCACCTGTCCTGGTTCCCTTGGGTGGACTTTGTAGACAGGTTTTCCTTTGTGTCTTTAACAAATCAAAAATCTACAGTGGCTATGAGTTCTACAAAAATTACTACCAAGAAAGAAAATAATATGAGGGGAAGAAACTTACTTTCATCTGCCTGCGGTGCAGAGAGAATATCACTGTGCTTCTTCTTCACTTCATCCACATTCTTGGATATTTTGTCAATATTATTTCTCACCTCTTCCACCTGTACAAGAGAATCGGGTATTGAAAAAGAAGATTATGTGAAAATTCTCGATTTTGGTGGTACCAAATCATATGGTACATGTAGATATGACCTATTTGTGGTCTTGAATATTGAGAGCTCAGGACAAGTGTTAGTTGTTTGGGGGTTTTTTTGTCATTGTTGCTGTTGTTTCTTTCTGTATTAAGACTCTGTTTCCACTCATTCTAAAAGCATCTGGAAGTGCATAGGGATGTAATATCATATTCTCCATTCCGGACATCCGGGAACTTTCGTCTTGATGGCAGCCGCTGGGTGAAAACAATAGCTTGGCAACGCATACATACAGCAAAACATTGACTTTGCACACATTTTGGTTTTGTGGCAATAATGTTTTTTTTCTTTTCTTCATCAAAATGCCGAAAATTTGATGTGCCATAGGTTGTCACAACCACAGTATGATGCAGGGATAATCTCTTTCATTTTGTATTTTTCCTGATCACGTTAAATACCACGAAAGATGGGGAAAATGGGTAAACGTGATCGAAATCGGCAGGAAAAATCCAGATAACAACGAACGCTGGGAACCGACTAAATACGTTTGGATCAATTGTTCGGATTATTTCATAATACATGTAGGTACATGTACATGTAAATATCTGATATTAGCTTCAGTCATATATTTACCAATACATGTAGAGATTTCAAAGACAGAAAATGCGTCATGGGAACCAAAAACAAAAATTTGCTCATGCAGCTGTTCACAGTATCGTATCGTTACGCAGTTTTGTGAAAGTTTTGTTTAAATATTTTTTTAAATTCTCTAAATATGATATCAACCGCTCTTACAAGTACATGTATGAGGTTACCCTGCCAGGAGTGAATTTCCGATAATGTTCGCTGTGCGAGAGTTGTTCTAAGTGCATAAAAATAAAATGCAATGGATTTACCCCACGCAAATGCTACGTGTGGGACCGAAGTCAACTAAGTACGACGCTCAAGCAGGCTGTGTTTTCACCCACTGAGGTGTTACTAGGGTCGTCACGCCGGAACACAGAATTTGTGATATGTGCTATACAAGAACAGAATACTGGTTATTATTATTATTCAAGATTGCCTTTATGGGGAAATAAAAACTCTGCAGCAGCATAGAATCATGATCAATCAAATACAGAATTCTGATGAAACATGGAAATGGGGGGGGGGGGGAGGCTTAAAGAGAAAGTACAAAATGTTGGTGTTGTATTTAGATGTGTTTCAATCAATTTAAAGGGGAAGTCCGGTCCAAAAATTACTTGGTTCTGTAGAAGCAGAAAATTCAGACCAACAGATAAAAAAGGTTTGAGGAAAATCGGACAACTTATAAGAAAGTTATGAATTTTTTAGTGGCATGAAAAACTGGGGCAACAATTTGAAAATCACTAGACAAATTGGCAACTCAGTCATGACTTTGTGATGTCATACATGTACATGTACACAACTCACCAACTATTTTGTTTATACATGTATTCATAATACAATTCTCAAATTTTGTCCAAGAATATGATTTTTTCACGGCTTGAACCAATATGTTTATTTAACATGTATACATGTATTAATACGTTTTTGCATGTACATGTGCACTATTTTACAGAATAAATAATTTTCTGTAAAAATCAAGAAAATATCAGTATTTTATGTAATATGTACATAAAAAATGAGTGATTATGGAAATATATTTTGAAAATCAATATCTTGAAGTTTGTGAAATATTTTGTAAAGCTTTATGTACATTATGCAAAAACATACTTGGTTCAAGTTTTGTGAAAACTCATATTCTTTGAACATAAAAATGAGAATTTGTATTATGAATAAAAACAAAATAATTGGTGAGTTGTGTACCAATGACATCACAAACCCATGACTGAGTTGCCAATTTGTCTAGTGATTTTCATTGTTTCTCTAGTTTTTTCATGCCACTAAAAAATTCATAACTTTTTTATTAGTTGTCCCTTTTCCTCAAAACTATTTTTGGTCTGTACATGTACATGTAGGTCTGCTTTTTCTGCTTCTATTAAAATTAAGTTATTTTTGGACTGGACTTCCCCTTTAGTAACTGTACTGTCTCTAGGCTGTGAGAATAAGAAGTTTACCTGTTCGAAGAACTCTTCCATGAACTTCTCTGATTCCACATTGACAGCGACCTCTGGGCCCACATCATCTTCCTCGTTCTGAAATCAATGGAAAGAGAATGCTTATGAAACTGTAACAAATGAACTACTGAATGTAAACTACATCTAATGTGTCCTGCATGGACTCCACACTAACTAAAATTAAAGTTCAAAATTCTAGAAATGAAATAGGGTTCATAATTCTGAAAATGAAAAGAAACTTATTTCAATTTTCGGAAATATGAAACTTCAGATATTGTATTAAATGAACATTAAAGATAAAGTTGAGTGCTGGTCATGACATTAAATTGTGAAAGACACTGTCTCAAAGCAATTGGGAAAGGTTGATTATATTGCAAATAAGAATTGGCGTACATGTACAGTTTATGCTGTAAGGTTTTGGAATCACCAATACAATGTGTGATAAGAAATTGACTCAATCCTGCTGAGAGTCACACGCACTGCAGTGACTGCACTTGTATACTGGACTGCACACAAATGTTTGGCCCGAACATTAATTTGAAGAGCAAATTATTTTTTACCTTTCCCAGAACTCAAGCTTCCCTTTAAGAATAAGGAACTTTCAGAACATGAATCTTAGGCAAGTTAGGCGTTATGCAACAAATGTTCAGATATGAAACTATTTCATTTTTGGAATTATGACCGAAAAATTTTACATTGTAAGTTTCGGAATTATGAACCTTCAGAAATAGTATCATCAAGCCTTGTTCTCCATAAGAAATAGATGATTAATGCCGAGACAACAAAACGCTCTAAAAGGTGACATGTTTATGGACCTAATCATCCTGTAATAGCCTACATACTCTGACATTTAGTGCAATGCACATTGTACGATGACTGGACATGAACACCTTAAAGGGAACTCCTGCCTTGATCCTACAATGTAATAGCAAGTTGCTTTGAAGGGGAAAAAAAATCAGGGGACAGCCTCAGGGCTTAAATTTAACGGTGGCCCGGGTGCCTACAATGTATGGCCACCTGAAACGGCGTCGGGTCACCAGGAAATTGTAAGAAACCGAAAAAGAATAGTGTAAGATACAAATAAATAAAATGCAGCATCTGGGCCACCTGAGAATCCATTTGACCACCTGGATCTCATGCTCAAGTGGCACTGCTGGCGATCTTTAAAAAAAGGTGAGGGCAAGCACATGTACATTTAATAGATCGGTGAAAGTTTAAATTTTCTGCAATTACAATTAATTTTTGGAAGATGAGATCACTAAATATATTAGAAATTTCCAGTTCAGCTTCAAGAGAAAATTTACTTACAAACTTTAAAAAAAAAAAAAAATGTAGGAGATTAATAGAAAGTTATGATATTTTAGTGTACATGTACATGTATATCAAATGGAAGGGCTGTCCCTATAAAATGAATTTGACAATTTGAGATTCATACATATATGTGCATGTGGTCTCAGCTGCCAAATATTCACAAATTTCCTTATCATTGGTCCCATTTCTTTCAAACTTTCATAAAACTGTCTCCCTGATTTTTTTTTTTGTTGCTTTCACATAATGCAACAAGTTACAAAGGATTGAATTGCTCTTTAAGACAAATTTATGATGTACACTATACAATACATGTATAAAACAAATGTAAAAAAGTTACTTTTCAGTGAACTTTGAATCTTGAAGGTAATTAAAGTAAAATCCAAAGTTAATAGTAAAGTGTTCAGAAAAATAGAGGAAAAATCACAGAAGCAGATTGGTGAAAGTTTTATCAAAATCAGACAACCAGTATGAAAGTTACATGTATGCAGTTTGAAAAGTTGTAATCACTATACTGTACATCCGTGCAGTACATGTCCATGTTATGGGAATTTCAAATTTGCAGAATCAATAAAACTAATGTCACTGTGATGTAGTGGCAGCCAACCCCCCCCCCCCCCCCCCCCCCCCAATTTGCTCCAATACATAATTTACTCAAATATCATTTTTATCATGAATGTATAGAGTACCGAAGTGATGACGTCACAAAAAGCTATTTTTTCATTTTGACATTTTTTATACCATATCTCAAAGGGACATGGTGAAAAACATCCAGAGCCCAAATTTTATGGCAATTGGCTCATTGGGCCCCGAGATATGGCTGCATGAACACCTCCTTAGCCCCATTGAAGTCAGTGTTAAATTGGCCTGGTTCTAAACTGTTAAGAACCAGGCCAATTTACACTGACTTCAATGGGGCTAATTAGATATTCATATAGCCATACCTTGGGCCACCATGAACTGATTCATGTCAAATTTGATGTGTGAACGTTTTCCATCATGCTCTACCTAAATATGGTCATAAAAATACTGAAATACAAAAATCAAAATTTGATGACGTCACACTTCTGTACTCTATTACTCAGTAGGATCTTTTTCTTTCATGAGGACCTACAACAATATGCTACATGTACATGTATCTACCATATATTTTGAATACTGCCCCAAGGGAAAAGGCGCTTATTAAGAGAAAACCGCAAATTAATGATATTTTAGCGTACGACAAA
Source organism: Heliocidaris erythrogramma (assembly GCA_025617745.1). NCBI lineage: Eukaryota > Metazoa > Echinodermata > Echinoidea > Camarodonta > Echinometridae > Heliocidaris > Heliocidaris erythrogramma. The sequence goes on along the minus strand of CM046861.1, from coordinate 27,919,228 downwards.
TGGGAGAGTTGACAACCAGTATGTCACAATCGACTGACCAAATCGCCAATTTGAGATTTGCATAGATTAAGTAATCTCACTTTCAAACATCTATAACTTTCTTATTCCTTGTCCAATTTATCTTATTTTCTTATTTTCATGCTTTTACACAAATCACAATATTACCAAGGTTGGATTGCCCTTTACAGGTACATGCAGTATTGGCCAAAATCATGGAGTTGGTGATGGTGAGTTTTTCCAGTACAAATGTAAACACAGGATGATGAATAACTTCTTCAAAATAAAGTAACTTTAAGAATATACAATGTGTACATGTATGTACAGTAGTCTTTTAAATTCCAAAACTTGAAAGCTTTCAAGAGAGGAATACAGAGTCAGATTTACAAGTACATGTATGTCTAGGGCACTCCAGCCAGGGAAAGTCTGTCCTTTAAAGTGATCTCTTTGGGCAATTGACATTAAGCTAGAGTCAATAACATACATGTACATGTTTATCCAAAGTTTTAAACTCTACCTTCTTTTACTGTACAGTAATGTGACTTTTAATCATTACCATGGTTTATAGATCATATAGAGTGTACATGTACCATGCAATACATGTTCATGTACATTGCTAAGTTATGACTCCCTTCAAAAATAATCAAACCATCTATTCCTGTAGCCTTCAATAATGGATGATTAAACAAATAGTTTACCCACATTTCCTTGGCAACCAGCCTCCATATTTGGCATGACTGGCATGTTTGATGGGCTTAAAGGGACCAGGCAGAAAGTGGTATGAAATGACCCTACAAGGCTACAGTACATGCAGACTGCTAGACATCTGCATACATGTACATGTACTGTCTTGTTTTGTGTTTTTGCTGCTTTGCAGTATACATATACATGTACATGTACATGTACCTCTTTCACATCTATATCAATATCAAGAAACAATATACAATACAGTGTGCATTCAACTTGAATTCAACTTGAATAACTTCTGTTATTGAAATTCATTCAAGGTGCTCCTCCTCCTCCTCCTCCTCCTCCTCCTCTTCCTCTTCTTCTTCTTATCCTCCTTCTCCTCCTTCTTCTTCCTCCTCCTCTTCTTCTTCCTCCTCTGTTGGATATCAGATATACATGTAATAGAAGGACTTTGCTGCTTGTTGGGTGTACATGATAAATGTACATGTACATGTAAGGTATATTCTCATTCAATACTTTAATAGTTACATGTAAGTTGTACTTTTTCACGAAATTTACTGGAAGAAAAACATTAAGATTTGCAACTTTTGAGAGTACATACAAGTTAAGGGGAATTGGCATAAAGGCTATTTTTCGTTTAAAGGCGATAAAAAATACAATAATTATAAGATAGTATTTAAAACAAACTTTTACATGGGTACAACTTCTAGATTACAGTGTATATTCTAAAGTTGAATTATTGAGAAAACTACCATGGAGTGATGTCAATGGAAATGGCATAGATTTAAATTTCCATTGATGTCCTGCTACAGTACTTAGTGCCACTTTACAATGTATGAATAGTAAACCCACACATACATGTAGTGTGTCTGAACAGGTTGAGTACCCGGTAAGATCATTTTCAACCAGAAAATCTAACACTCTTTCCTTCAAGACTTCATAAATCTTTCAAAAAATATGTAGCAAATATTATAAATGGCAAATATGCACATAAGTTATTATTACTTTATGCATATTTTTTCTAAAATTTAATGTTAAATGAGACAGCATTTCTTTTTTTGTTAACTGTCCGGACATCCCCCATTCATACAAACAAATGTGAGAGTGAATGCCATGGCAATACTAGACTATAATTAGTAGTGTCATATCGCCATGGGGAAGACAATGCTACCTGTAGTTGCTACTTTGCTCATGTTGCTAACACCACTGACTGTCATTGATTGCAAGGCATTACCAGTGACACTGACAGTATATTACTGTATAGCCTTAGCAATAGCAGTTTTCGACATGCATGAAATTGAAGGGCATGAAGGGACACTCTGATGTGATGAGGATTGATAAGATCAATACGATCTGACTTTAAAAAATAAAAATAGATCTATAGACCTTTTCAGTGTTATTTATATCCTAATCAACATTAAGGGCATTGTTGAATATCTGTTGTAGTAGCAACTAGAGTGTGCAACATGTCAATGCAGTGGCAGGGACACAGCAGCTGACAGAAGCGCCCGAGACAGAGCTTGAGTGACCCAGCTCCAGCGGGCGCGGGTACACAGCGAGTTCGCTAGTAGTGGGTGGGGTCGCAGCTTCGCCGGTGTGAAATTATGGGCAAAACAAATTCGATGAACACCCGACGAATTAACCCTCTTCCTGAATAAATACATTTCTTAAAAGACATAGCAAGACACATACGGGTACGTTGATTTCTTCAAATTATACACTTTTAATTACAATTTGAATTATATCGACAAAATAATAGAAATTGTGAATTTTACAGACGTATCATCGGACAAAAATGTAATCATAAAATTGACAAAACTGAAGTCCGAACCGGTCAGTCCACTATTTACTCACCCTTTTCAACGACCCTAAACGATCTCTCATTCTGAAAGCAAAACTGTTCTAGACTATATCCGATTGTTTACGTAAATATTCCTAAATGAAGAGCAAAATATCTTTGCGGTGCGTGTAAATCCAAATAATCCAAGAATAAAATCTCAGTGGTTTTCGTCGAAAGGTCCATTCATTGATTTACGTGCAAGTCAATGCAAGAAATATTACATGCAAAGTCAATGAATTTTGCTGAAGCACAATTTATCGTTTGTACCTATGTATTGTGTACGCCTTTGCAACGATACCGGGGATAAGCGAACACTACACTACACTACGAATTGCCGGTTTAGAGATTCTTCTGCGATAAGCACTGCTTGCAGATCAATGGTACAACTCAAAACTTTTCGGCACATACTTAGCAGTAATGATTCACAAAAGTGACATGCAATACAAACATTTTTGCTCATTGGGTTAAACAATGGCGTATCCAGCTCACCAGCTGGACCAGCTTAGAGTGAAGCCGACTTACGTGCCCTCCCCGGTTCAGTATAGGGCGCTAAAAATTAACAGGCGGGTCAATTTATGGGGGGGGGGGGGGGGGGAGTACCCTAACCCCAAAAATATTGCAACAAAAAGTTTTCAACGGTTTTCGGTAGTGTTTGACGTCAGGAACAACATACTAAAAATCTAAGAAATCCGACATCCGGAAAGTGGTTATTTTCAAAATGGCTTCCAAGATGGCTGCCGGCACCTATATATCATGAAAAATAGCCACAAATCGTGAAATATCAATCCCAAAGGTGTAATTTTGGTGTCTATACCGAGGTTTTGGGAATAGAAAAATCCATTTAGACTACATACAATGTGCTATGGTGGTCTTGGAACCTGGAAATCCAAGATGGCGTCCAAAAATGGCCGCCAATTTTCTAAAATTGACCTGAAGAAGACTATTATTTAAAGTGGAGATTTAATAATTAAGATTAAAAGAACATTTTGAAGACAGGGTATTCATTGATACCTGTGAAATTATATATATGCCTAAAGTATTCGAGTAGCTTTATATTCAAAATGGTAGCTAAGAATTCATCCTTCCAAAATGGCCGCCGGTGCCTAAAAATATAGCCATAGTCATGACATATCACATACGCGTAATTTTGGTGTCTACAACTAGGTTTCGGGGTCGAGATATTCATAATTATATAGGCCTAGGCCTATACTAGAATACCTGGAAATCCAAGATGGCATCCAAAGTGGCCTCAAATTTCCTAATGTAACCGGATTTGGGCTACTACTAATATTTACTATTTAGAAGGTTAAATGTAAAAGTATATTTTATGGGTTAAAGATATTCATTGATACACGAAAAATTATCATTGATTAGGCCTATTACTATAGCCCTTCATACAAGCCGGTGTCCAAAGTGATTTTAAAAGTTCATATTGATTAATGATAATGATGATAATAAAAGGAATGATAATAATAATGATAAAAGTAATAATGAAAAATAGTAATGCAGTACTTGTACAGCCTATGCGTCAAAAAGTTGTTACTCTATACTTTATGAATATTAAAGTACCATTATGATTGAAAGAGTAATACATTTTAGCAGTAGTTATATCAGCGGAATTATAAATGATAGTTAATACTTGCACAGTATTAGATCACATTGCTACAATTTATTAAAAATTTTCCCTATTTTCCCCCTTTAAAGTGGATACAGTGGCGTATCTAGGGAAAAAAGCGGCCCGGGACAAATAAAGAAATTGCATTTTTTGCATTTTTAAGCCTATAAAGCACAATTTCTTGCGCATTCTACCAAGGAAAATTTTGCAAGTGACCACTGCAACTATGCAGTAGAGAAGTTCGAATTTTGTACATTGATAAAACGGTTTTTATTCACTCCCTTCTAAAATTGGGACCAAAACCCTTGAGAAATAGGCGAGGAATTTAGCAAATCGACTGAAAGTTGAGATTTATTTTAAATGTTGACCCTCTGCAAATGCTTTTTTATGCATTTTATCCTATGCATTTTATCCTATATTGGAGGCGCAATACTTAGCAAGAGGCAGATGAAACTTACATGATAGCGAGCAACGGCAATTGCATCTTTATTTTTGAAATTCTGAACCCTTAAAAAAAAGCTATTTAAGAACTATATACTGGGGGCTCGAAATTATGAGATCCTGAAAGACAATAATTATGCGAGGGAGCAAAGCAACTGAGCTTTAGAAAAATTTCGCATTTTAAACCCTCAAAAACTGTATTTCCAATGCATTACCCTACCGATGGGGGGGGGGGGCGTATAATCCTTAAGGATTGTGTTTTTTCTTCATTTTCCCTCCTTTTTCTGTCTCTCTTTTGCGTTTTTTGCGCCCCCTCCAAGTGCCGCCCGGGGCACCTGCCTCCTCCCCTCCCCCTAGATACGCCACTGAATGGATATCCCGGTTTGATTGTGTCAACAGCAGAAGATGTAATATCCCATGCGAATTCTGGAATCCCTTCCACATTACAATTACAATCATAATATGACTATAAGGCATTTGCCTATATACCTGCAATGCATATTCAAGCCAACATCCTGTTATCTGAAACACACTAGAATATACATTTTATTAGTTTTAATTAGTTTTATTAGTTTTGATTGATTGATTGATTGATTTTATTCGTCAAGCCTCCAACATACAACAATAAAAAGAATGTCAGATAAATATATATGCTTGAGGGGGTAACCTCGCTAGTCATAAGGACCGCTATTCGTACCACTTATGCACTAGGACTGCTATCCATAACGCGTGAATAAATGAATAGCGGTTTTGTATGAATAGCGGTCCTTCTAAATAGCGAGCAAGCCATTACCTCGCTATTCATAAGGACCTACATTCATAAGGACCATTATTCATAAGGATCGCTATTCATAACGCACGTTAAATGAATAGCGATCCTAATGATAGCGAGCGGACCCGTGCTTGAACGGGAATTACGGGATAACCCACTAAAGCTCAAGATTTTTTTCCAGTGAGGCCCCAAAAAATATTAAGGATAATAGTAATGATAACAATAACAACAACAACATTAATAATAATGAGAAGAAGAAGAAGAAGAAGCAGAAGAAGAGGAGCAAAAAGAACAATAAAGAATATGTTGAATCTCTAAAACGCACAAAAACAAAAGTATACAAAGTTAGACAGTATAAACCTGACAGAGAAAACAAAAGTGTTCTGTATTCAGGCTATTTCAGTCATGATATACCATGCATCATTCGCTTCTCTCCTCTGATTCTCAAATGATATAGGTATATTCCCTTAATTTCCTCTTGAAATGAGCAAAGTTTTCTATTTCCTTTATATACATTAAATAGGAAAGGAATTCCAATCTATTATGGCGATGTAATATCTACCTTTTTCTGGTAAGTTAAAGTTGAATCTGCTATTTCCTGTATTATAATTATGTAAGTCAGTAACAAGATTGAAGCTGGATCGAATATAATGATTTGACCTATAGTATGATATATTTTATGCACGTGATGCAATACGAGTTGTTTTGATCTTTGGTTGACTTCAAGAAAGTTTGCTGTAGCCAGAACAGTTAATGAATCTCACCATTTTGTTCCGTATAATTTTCAACTTCTTTTGATCTGACTTGTTTATGTTACTATACCATGCGGGGTTAGCATAGTCAAACAAACATTAAATAAGAGCAAACAGAGTATACGTCTTGCTTTTAAATTCATACAACTTTGATATCTGTACAACAATTTTAGACGAGAACTTGCTTTTTTTAACAACTGATTCTACTAAAAATGGTACTTTAGTGAGGATTGGAAATATGTTTAGAACACAACCTGCAGCTTCACGGTTTAATATAGCCCATCACTAAATAATTATGTAACCATGAAATTCAGTTCAAAGTTTGCATTTGCATTTTTTTTTTGTATTCTCGAGCTTAACAAAGAAATACAGTTGTATATCGTTGAATAATGTGAGTTGCACATGTAATATCATACACAACTGGCATACAAAGATTCTACGATTTTTGAGGATTAACAAAGCGACAGAGCGGCAAGAAGATCTGTCATTTTTAAAAACTGAACTTTGCATTCTGAGCACTGAAAAATCGTTATATGAGGTAGGCATCGCTGGATACTATCTTAAACAATTTAAATGAAGATTTTCCAACTTCCGGGGGGGGGGGGGGCAACCCCTTTGAACTTTCTCCACAGCGAGGCTTTCCCCAGCCCCCTCGTGCATCTACTATGTCCTATTGAAAGTTTCATAGAGCATGGAAGCCTATAAGATAATGAAATAAAATTCGCCCAGGTCGATTATCATAATTATCCAAGGATGATATCTTGTAATCTTCTGTGGAGTATTTTAAGAATAATATACTTGTGGCCGCGAGACAGGATTTTTCATCATGGAATAACGGCAATGTGGATTCCATGGGCGTTGTATCAGTGATGTTGCCCTAACTATTATTTTGGAGGGTTACATGTCGTTTTTCCTAAGGTTCATTATTCCGAAGGACTGGTTCGTTTTTCCGAAGGTTTGTATTTCCGAAGGTTCATTACTCCGACGGTTCGTGATTCCAAAAATGAAATATGCATGGTTCATAATTCCGAAAATGAAAAAGGGTTCATATTTCCAAAGGCTCGTAATTCCGAAAAGTTATGTGGGGCATTATTGCATTTCGGAATTACGAACCTTCGACATTATCAACCCTTTTTTATTTTCGGAATTATGAACCCTATTTCATTTGTGGAATTATGAACCCTTTTTCATTTTCAGAATTACGGACTCTATTTCATTTTCGGAATTACGAACCTTCGGAGAAATGCATCAAATGTTCGGAAATATGAACCCTTTTTTTTTCATTTTCGGAATTATGAACCCCCTGCTATGGGAAATATGTGTTTCGGAATTACAAAACGTCCGAATTATGAATCAGCAGTAAGACAAAACTTAAAGGGGAACTGATTTATACCACGTCCACAGGCAGGATTTTTTTTTTTGGGGGGGGGGGGGGGGGTGGGCGCGAGTTGGGTACTAGAAAACCGCGAAGGTACCTGCATGGTGCTTGGTCTCTTGAAAGCGCTACGCAGCTAATTAAAGTGGGAGGCGGCCAAGTATTTCCTTTGTCGACATCATAATCTCGTTACATTGGTGTGTACGTAGTTGCTGTTTTTCCTATGTAAAAATCGGTAAAAATTGAAAATAATGCTATAAATCATGTGAGCACTTCGGTATATGCTTCAGAAATTGCCACGGCATACAGGAAACGCGTATTTACCCTAAAAACGAAAATATCATTGCTGTAATGAAAGTGACAAAATCATCAATACTATTTCTTTGAATGCGATTTTGATTACTGCGACTCAGTAATTTTATTTATATACTCATATTGCTGTATCATGCATTGGTCGTTCCCACTATATTTAAAGACTATTGTAAATTTTATTACTCTTTGGAGCATTTAACTCACAAGCGTATTTACCCTAAAAACGAAAATATCATTGCTGTAATGAAAGTGACAAAATCATCAATACTATTTCTTTGAATGCGATTTTGATTACTGCGACTCAGTAATTTTATTTATATACTCATATTGCTGTATCATGCATTGGTCGTTCCCACTATATTTAAAGACTATTGTAAATTTTATTACTCTTTGGAGCATTTAACTCACAAGCGTAACTTTCTCCTTATAGGCTCCTCAATATTTCACTTCTATTCTAGCCTAGTCTTTTCAATTAACATTGCATGCAAACGTTTAGATATGAGGTACTCACCTTCTTTTATTTTCTCTGACAATATATCTCATTTTTGTTTGTACCATTTATCTTGTTTGTACCAATTATATTGTTGTATCATTTATACTGTAAAAACACATTGTAGATGTGAAATATGAAACAATAAACTGAAACTAAAACTGACACTGAAACATATCCGCCTATATTATGTGGGTCAGGGATTAAATTTATAATAACTCCTTTAAAATGTTTAACTTCCTACATTCCGAAATAGAAACTTTGTAACTGCGTATAAAACCTTGTGTATCTTGCTGTTTACCAAATAAAACCAAAGAAATTGACGGGTCGAATCTAGGGGCTTATGGGTATTACAAATAGCCTGCTGTTTAAAGATTTCTGAATGGGGCTTTGACGAAGCTTCAATGGGACACCGAAGCCGTAAAAACAAACACCGAGTGAAATATTTCTTGAAAAAAACTAAGTCCAATGATTATTTTTATCCCCCCCCCCCCCCGCGAGTAAGAACACAACATAAGAGTCGATCTTATAACAGAGTAAGCAATCATAATTTTGAATAAAAATTTCTCGTATCCATTTTTAAACACTTCAATATCCACAATCCAATGGCTTCATATTTTAACAAACAAACAAACAAACGTTATAAACGTTATAAACGATAATTTTCAGTGCGTTTGAAAAACAACCTTAATTGGGTGTTTTATTCTTGTAACATGACATTTGAATAATGTTTTTTCTCACGGTATTTGACTTACCCTTACTTTACTATGAAACGAACTGGACAACATTAGTAAGTCGAAAAAGAGTTTTTCCGAAGGTTCATAATTCCGAAGGTTCGTAATCCCGAAGGTTCGTTACTCCGACGGTTCGTAATTCCGAAGGTTCATAATTCCGAAAATGAAAAAAAGGTTCATAATTCCGAAAATGAAATAGGGTTCGTAATTCCGAAAATGAAATAGGGTTCGTAATTCCAAAAATGAAAAAGGGTTCATATTTCCGAAGGTTCTTAATTCAGAAAAGTTATGTGTAGGACTCTATTGCATTTTCGGAATTATGAACCATCGGAATTATGAACCCTTTATCACTTTCGGAATTATGAACTCTATTTCGTTTTTTGGGATTATGAACCCTTTTTCATTTTCGGAATTACGGACCCGATTTCATTTTCGGAATTACGGACCCTATTTCATTTTCGGAATAACGAACCTTCAGAGAAATGAATCCAATGTTCGGAATTTCGAACCCTATTTCATTTTCGGAATTATGAACCCCCTTCTATGAGAAATTTGTGCTTCGGAATTACAAAAAAAACATGGCCTGACACTAATATTTTTGTACTACTGCGGTATTCAGAAATCCATGAACACAGGGATGTGGGGGAGGTGAAACCCCCCCCCCCGGGGGGGGGGGGGGGGGGGGGAGGGGGGTTGAGGCTAAATATGAGAAGATAAACTCTGGGTGCTGCAGATCGATTGCTAATGGTTTTATTTTTTTGTGTCTTCGAACGAGGGAGGGGCTTCCGGGACGTCCCAATATACCGATACCCCCACGAGACCGACAATTTCGATCTCATGAACCTTTACTCCCTTAAAAAAGTTGTCAGAAGCCGCCCACGAGACCGCCGCGTTGGTCTAGCGCTCATGAACCCTCAGATTATACTTTCTTAGAAGGCCCGCGCCAGACCGACATTTTCAGTCGCATGGACTTACGTGGAGTTGATTCTCCAAAAAAAGATAATCGTAGAGTAGTGACGTATTCAGCACGTGGTGAAGACGTTAAGCGACAATCCATGCATGAGACCGACGGCTCATTTTGGAGCTTCAACTCCACGTTATTGTTTTTGTTATTCTTGCGGTTTTTAAAAATACTTTGGGCCTTGGACTGATTTGCGTCATTCTATTCAAAATTATTCTGCAAAGTATATCCTTCCCTGTAAAGAAACCCTCAAAAGTCTGGGATATATACGTATTCCTTGGGTAAAAATACTATACTTTGCATGATATGCACAAAATATATCATAATCCTAAATAACATGATGTAGACATCATTTATCTTTTAAATCACGTGCATAAACACTTGAATAACTTTTTAAAACATTTGTATAAAGACGAGAATATCTCAGTATATTTTGAATATTTTCATTTCATTGTCTGTTTTGACATCTTAACTCAGGGTCATGCATGAATCAATATAACGATTCACGATATATCTGCAAAATGTCAATGGAGGTTCTTTTCCTTTTTTTCCCCTTCAAATTAATCTGAGAACAGGCATAAACACAGGGGCTTATATATACCGTATGGTATCTTCTAATTTTGATGACATTAAACTTAAAGGGAAACGAATCATAAGTAGATCCGTACCCCTCTTTAAATCAGATTCTGAATACCTCCATTGACATTTTGCAGATATACAATAACTGCTTGTGCAGTACCATCTCAGCCTGCTCAGAGTAGGTTTGCAATCGTGGCAATGGTTAAATCTGAAAATTGAATAAAAAGAAAGAAAGAAAGAAAGAACAACCTTTTTTTTAATTTTTAATTTTTATTTATTTATTCTTTTTCCGTTTCACATAAACAAAATATAAAGAAACATGACATGATAAATATAATACAGCAAAGTTGTTAGAACATGTGTCATATAAAATACATGAAAGTATCAGAACAACCTTAAAATGACCCAAAACGGTTTGATTTGGAAGTCCAGGTTGAAAAACCCTTCCTCATGAATAAAGTGTCTTTTGTAAAGATATTTTAAAAATTATTTTGAGAGAACCCTCAGCCATCAATAATTCTCTTGAAATAGTCTGTTTTCATGACAGTCAGTCTCGACATAAGGACAGAAGACAAATAATAAACAGATATTTAATAAGTACTACTAACCCTGGCTGTTTATGATAATAATCATAAAACGTGTAATCTATAAAGCCCATTTCTGGTTGCAAGTCATTATTGGTCAAATCTCTTTCTCTCTTTCTATCTCTCTCTCCCTCCCCTCGACCGCCCCCCCCCCCCTCTCTCTCTCTTTATTATTACCCCTTCTCGCTGTGTGTGATAATAATCATAATAACTGTAATTTCTAAGGCCCCTTTCTGGTTACAAGTAACTTGTAAATATATATCTCCTTCTCTTCTTACAGGGGGCACCTATCATCTATTTCATAATTTTCCAGAATCCAATCCGGGACATCACAGTAGAACGACAATCCATGAGACCGACAGCCCAGGCTCAAGAGGCCGACGCGTGGTGACGATCCACGAGACTGAAATGTCGGCCTTGTGAACCGCCAAAAAAGGTTGTCTCGTGGACAGTCGGTTCATTGACCTTCTGACAACTTCGCTGAGGGTTTACTAGACCGACATTGTCGGTCTCTTTGGCTGTCGGTCTCGTGGGCTGTAGACAGGCAATCAGATTATATTTAGGAATTTATTCTTAAGCCAGAGAAAAACAGAATTTATGAGCTAACGAGGAGGAGGGCGTCTGCCTAAGCCCTATTTAGATTACCGTAGCTTTATTACCCCCCCCCCCCCCCTCCCTAAACTTCCAAGCGAGGGAGGGGAGGATACGCCGGCTTCGTCCTATCCTGGATACACCACAAAATATTCACTTACTGCACGTGAACTTCATTACTTCTTAAGTAAATAAACTGTCATTATGCAGTTACCTGTAAAATAAAATTTCCACCAACAGCCCCCTCTATTGTAAAATACACTACACTCGATCGATGCAGTCGTTAATCTATTTCAGGAAAACAATTACCTTGTACAGAAACTGCTACGCACGGAATATAAAATGGGCTTCTCAAGTAAACGCCAACAAAGAAATAGCAATAGAAAGAGGGGAACTGGGCCCTCTTGCATAAAAGTTTGATTTTCAACCAATCAGGATCGCGTATTTGGGACTTGCGTTTAATTTTTGAGTTACGATTAAACGCAACTTTTTATGCAAGAGGGCCCTGGAGGGAGTAAAAAGAAACTAAACAACGAGAGATCCTATCTGCTGTTCATTTACAAACATAGGCTAATATCAGTACATGCATGGATGGGTTCAGGGTTGTAAACAAAAAATGGAGGGGGGGGGGGAGGGGCGGGGGGTAATAAAACACAATCTGACGAAAACTTTATTTTTGTTGAAAATTAATCAGTATTGCAAATTTATTTTCTCAGATCACTACGTCAAAGAAGTCAGTCATGATCGATTAAGTAGAAGAAAATAGAGAACACAAAGAAGAAAAGGGAAAAATAAAAATCGAGCGTTATCAAGAATAATGATAATGAAGCAGAAAGAGAAAGAAGTAGAAAATCAAGGAGGGTGGGGGAGAGGAAAAGAGGAGCTACCAGAATAAGATGGAAGGACAAATGAAACTATCATAATTATATAATATCTGATTATATGACTTTATTAATACAAAAAGAAACATGAATTATTACTTTCATAACTTGCAACAACTCTGAATTATAAACCAAAACTGAAAACCCCTCCTATATTCACTGCGAGGATTATAGAGTACCGAAGTGTGACGTCATCAAATTTTGATTTTTGTATTTCAGTATTTTTATGACCATATTTAGGTAGAGCATGATGGAAAACGTTCACACATCAAATTTGACATGAATCAGTTCATGGTGGCCCAAGGTATGGCTATATGAATATCTAATTAGCCCCATTGAAGTCAGTGTAAATTGGCCTGGTTCTTACCAGTTTAGAACCAGGCCAATTTAACACTGACTTCAATGGGGCTAAGGAGGTATTCATGCGGCCATATCTCGGGGCCCAATGAGCCAATTGCCATAAAATTTGGGCTCTGGATGTTTTTCACCATGTTCCTTTGAGATATGGTATAAAAAATGTAAAAATGAAAAAATAGCTTTTTGTGACGTCATCACTTCGGTACTCTATGTCGGAGGAGAAATCACTGCAAAGTAGATTACATTTGTGGTAATGTAAATTACAGGAGATACCTGCCAAGAGAAAAAAAAATAGCTGTCAAGTTGATTTCAGAAAATTACTCTTGCGAAATGTTGCCTTTGTAAATTACAGGGTGAAATTTACGATAGAGATGGGTTGCCATCAGGAAATACCGATGACTGTAGCTAAGGTGAAATGCGTAGACCGGCATTGATTTTGAAAACTGCATATTCTTCGTAGATTGTATTTCATAAAAAAAATCAAGTACATGTATTATATGGAATTACGAAATGCCACGTTTATGTTTCCTCAATCGTCTTCGCGGGAGTGTTTGAGCTTCATCATTTTCAATACCATTTTGCTCAGTGCTATACCCTTGTATCATTGAATTTGCCTATCTCTTCTTTGTCATTCTCTCTCTCTCCCTCGCTCTCTCCCTCTTTTTTCTCCCCTCCCTCTCTGTCTCCGTCTCTCTCTCTCTCCCCCCTCTCTCTAACATGTCTCTCAAATTCTACTAACGATAATTACATATCATCCATATATAAATAATACCAGCTTCACAAAGGGGAAACATATTTTAAGCTTTATTTGAATCATGATGCTAAAAATAAATCCATCTGTCATGAAGCATAAATAAATCAATCTGAAATGATGTAGAATTCCACATTTGAACCAAACATTTACAGTAAAAATATATATGATATACAAAAATGAATATATAATTTGCGGTACATGCCATTGTACCGTATGCTAAGCACTTTAGGGGAGAGCAGGGAAAATCAAAATATGCTGTACATAATGATGAAAGTTAAAAAGAAGTTACACAATAATCTACACTAGATAATTTGTTGAGAGCCAGAAGGGCATTAATCCTGTGTCAGATGATACAGTTAATACTTGGAGTTTTCTTTTTTCAACTTGTTTCCTTTTTTTTGACAAGTAATATAGTTGATTGGAGGAGGGGTACTCTAAGAGACAGGTTTTTAAAAAGTACTCCAAAGTATAAATACTAATTTGTATGTTGCATCTTGGTGTGTTGCTGTTCCAATTTACATATAACTTACAACTTTTAACTTTGAAATGATACACTGATCCTACGGGGTAACCTCGCTAGTCATAAGGACCGCTATCCATAAGATGTGACGACTTATTCATAAGGACCGCTATCCATAACACGTGACTAACGGTTTTGTATGAATAGCGGTTTTGTATGAATAGCGGTCCTTCTAAATAGCGAGCAAATAATAGACAAATTACCTCGCTATTCATAAAGATCTCCATTCATAAGGACCACTATTCATAACTTTTCACAAGGACCGTTATTCATAACGCGTGTTAAATGAATAGCGGTTTTCTATGAATAGCGGTCCTTATGAATAGCGAGCGGACCCCGATCCTACCACATGCAGGAATATTGTGTTCACAGGTAATTCATAAATAATGAACATTATGTTATCGTATGGATATGTAAACCTTTCAGACAGCTACCATGACATGTTAACAACAGCAGATTCTACTTTATCATAAAATATATATATGACTTACTGGTTTAATACTTCTTCGTTTTCACATTAAAAGCTGCTTTCAAAGAGAGCTATGAAAGAATTTCTTCTTCAAGTACACAAAGCTTGCATTCATATTAATACAAAATAATTTGAATGAATAAAAAACCTGTGATACTGGTGTTGTTTTGTTAAGCATAGCACAGGTAAATATACAATTTAAAGTGATTGCCCGGAGGAAAATATAACTTCCAATATTATTTATAACCCGTAAAATAATTGAACTGAGTAATAAAAGCATCATTTTGCTACCAAGTTACATTCATCTGCATATGAATAAAAAGGTAGTATAAACACTCTTTGAAATGACAGCAATATTCTTGAAAGAAATGACTATTGATTTAAAATCACCAAGGACAAACAAGTATAAGAAAATTTCCCAATAGCAAAGTAGCAAAATATGAATTATGTAGTACCCGAATCTCATTGGTGAAACCACCACAAACCCCATAGTTCAACACTTTCAGAACCGTTATACCTCATTTAGTCCATTCATGCCAAGTTATTTGGGTCTGGCCTTATAACATGGCTAGTTTGACTTATAACAAAAAGAGCAAGTACTGTACTGGACTTTGATACACTATAATGGCAGTCCTTCTTCTGCTAATGATTTTATAATTGATGAATTACAATAGTTTGACAATTTATCATTTTGTGTTTGTTTTTGAAAAAAAAATGATTGTTACATATACTTGTTTAATTATGATTCATTGTTAAAAAGTACTTTTGTATTTTATTTTATTTGTTACCAAAAAATGTTGTACTTATATGAATGCAGAAGAAAAATAAACCAAATCAAAATCAGAAATGTGTTAAAAATTAGACAGAAAACACTTTTATAATATGGATAAGAGGCTCTCTAATAGGCTCTCAGTAATACCAGTCCACATTTTTCCTTTCAAAAAAATGAGATGGGAATTTGGATAGGTTTCTGTGCATTTTTATAGGAAGATTGTGAAATTAAGTTTGTGTAATCTGTCAGTTGCTTCATTTCACAAAAGAAGGGAAAAGTACAATCGACTTAAACCCTTATGCATTTTCCATGTCAATTTCTAGTAAGACAACGTTGAATAAAATATTGGGCAAATTGATCACAGGTAATCTTTGAATAGTTATTCTTGATACCCCTCCCAAAGAAGGGTGAAAGTGAAAAAGAAAGAAACACAAATCAAAACAAATGCAATCATTCCAAAACATACTTACTTTGCACACTATTCCACAGCACAGAAAAATAACCCTTGTGTCATGCACACTGCAATATCATTTATGCAAGAAATTGAGCTTCCATTGTTGAGATACTGTACTGTACACCCATGAGGTAACTCAAACATAAAACTTATCAATGACATGTTGCAATAACTGTTATAAGCTACAGAAATCCTTGCATTTCATTGGCTGAGAGCAAATTTGTCAGTAAAAATCACAGACAAGACTTGATGAAACGCCCCCCGAATGCTACTTGGGCTGGTTAAAAATATGCCACAGTAAACCACTGTTTTGGTTGTTTTTTTTATGAACGGTAAGAGGGGATGAAGAAAAAATAGCTCCACGGAACAAAGGTCTTACGCATGCATACTCACTTTTCTGTGTGTTATAAGATACATAAAATGTGAAGCATGGTATGCTATAAAAAAAACCTTTCAATAAACCGTCTTGGTCGACCGCTGCATATGTGAACAGGCCTTTAGGGGGCACCTGTACACAAGACAATACACATATACCGGTATATCTGGATACATGAAAGAACTAAGAATGGCAAAACCAGCACATTGTCATTCACAAAGAAGTTGACATAAAAGTCACATACATGTACTTGAAGGGGATTTTAAATGTCATATTTTTGGGTCGAAAAGTTTGCTGTTTGTAGGTATGTCATTGGAAAAAAACCCAAAATGAATGAAAAAGGTCACAAGTTCAAGCCCGAACACAGCACTGTCCCCTTTGGCAAGAAATCAATCTACATTTGCCACTCTCCTGTGTACAAAGTGGAAACCTGGTACGATTATTCCTTGAAATGCACAGTGCACTGATTTACGATTGCCGGACCTATTTCTGGGGTATATTTTACAAAACTCTTTGTATAAAGCGTATAGGGACTTTTATCATAATGTGAAATGCGGTATTCAAGAACAGAATATCATTATTCTAATGATGGTTAAATGTAAATTTCTGAAAAGTTTCAAAAGAATTTTGAATTTTAACACATGCCTTATTAAGAAAATATTTTATATCAAAATATACCAGGTTCAGTGGCAGATCCAGGATTTCATGACAGGGGGGCATGAAGGTTTGTCAACTTTTGGAAAAGGTAGACCCATATTTTTTTGGTCTCGCCAGATTCTCGAAAAGTTGCTCAGTGCGGGGGGGGGGGGGGGGGGTTATGGGGGTCCAGTTTCCCTCCATAATTCCCTGACAAGCAAAAAAAAAAAAGCAAAAAAAAAAAAAAAAAGCCTTTTTTTTTGGGGGGGGGGGGGGGGCGGCACATGCTCCCTGTGTCCCCCCCCCCCTGGATCCGCCACTGAGGTTATTTACTAATTCATAGGATGACTTAGAAAACCACTAGGGAAGAGATTGCAATCATCATGTACA
The DNA here is from genome assembly GCA_025617745.1 of Heliocidaris erythrogramma. Classification (NCBI taxonomy): domain Eukaryota; kingdom Metazoa; phylum Echinodermata; class Echinoidea; order Camarodonta; family Echinometridae; genus Heliocidaris; species Heliocidaris erythrogramma. The sequence continues at coordinate 27,901,886 of CM046861.1, read as the reverse complement.
TTATCAATCACTAGATAGCAGCGATTCTCTGAAACATGTTACACAGATATGCATCAATTACAGGATTATTTACAATTTAAAAAACAGATGTTGAAAACTCAAATTATACTAATAAATGTGAATATATATATATAAATTTATTGGGCTTGTATTATTACCTTCGCAAATGCATAGCTCATATGAGAGATGTAGATTGTAATAGAAAAAACATTTTTCATGACATAAATGGATAGAATATTATTTATCCTAACTTAAATTATGCAACTTGCATATATAAATATTTGACATATTTATCCTTTACAAGCACAACTGTACTACTTTAGAATAATTTCTATGGATTTCTTATGAAGTCATTTGTACCAGCATGTAACTACATGTATCTTATCAAATTGACAGGCAGACCGATCTCATAAGGTTTTCAACTCTCGTAAACATATACTGCCTTATGGTCAGGACTCAAATAAATGGTTGCCTAGATGCAATTGACCATGTAAAATCATGGCAGGTAATCTGAAGGTTTCACACATTAAATATTGTAATTTGTATTTCACATTTCAAACATTAAATGACAACCAAAAGTTGAATTGGGCACCCTCAACATGTAGGGTGCTCTGTTGGCAACCTAAATGAAATGATACATGTATGAAAAAGCAATCATCCTTTGAGACTTTTATGTAGGGATTTTTAAAAATTGTAAAAATAATAAACATGTATAACATATCTTTATACTAGATAGATAAAGAATAAACATGTACATGTTCGTATGTAAACTATACAGCCATGGAAAAAATTATTAGACCAAGAATGGTTACTGAAAGTGTTATATTTGTGGTAAGAAGGAAATAAAATATCATAAAAGCAAGGTACAATTGCTGCAATTTGTTATTCATTCAATGAAATACAAAGACAAATCATTTTCATTAGTTTGAATGCATATTATAGTACCTTTATTACAGAAGCTTGGTCTAATAATTTTTTCCAGGGCTTTATATATTATATAGTTTACATACGAATATGTATATTCTTTATGTATCTAGTATAAAGAAAACAAAAAACAATGACGCACTCGTTGCAATGCCATACAAGCCTTGCGCAATGGTGTGCATCAGAGCAAGCTGTACAACATATGGTACTATTGACTTGGTCAAATGCAGTTGATACAGAGATACACATACAATGAACATCGAGACAATAGCACCATGAAACTTTGATATATTTGTTAGACTATTAAAAGCTTATAGCGAAACACATACATGTACAATGAGTTGTACTGCACTGTTTTAGATTACAAGTAATTACAAACAACACTCAAAGAAATTTTATAAAACGGGTTCAAGAATGTAGCCATCCTGATTGGCCAAATAACACCACGTGACCGTGGCAAAAAGGTACTAACGCACGGCTGAGCTGCGCATACGCGTACCTCTGGTGCGTGCAAACTTAAAACGCTATGAAATCGCGTAGTTTAATTGTCATTTTAGCGCAGGGATTACATGCGCAGCACTGAAACGTGCATGACTTTTGTTGGCTGCGCTTATGTGATGTCATCCAGTAAAGCAAATGGCAGCCTCCATGACTATGCGACTCTTGGCATTTCTATGGGGTTCGTAACAATTTTTATAGACTTCATAATCATATTGCCGACCCGTTTTAAAAAACTATTAATACATGGTTGTGAGTTCGTGCGTTAGTGCAATCAGGCAACACGCAGGTTTTTATCGTGGCTTGCGCCTCGTGCGTATAGTACACCACGATAAAAACCTTTGTGTTGCCAGATCGCAGCAACGCACTCCGAAACATAATTGTATATTATTGCACCATCATTATCAACGATGATATAGTATGAAAACAAGATTAACCCTCTCAGTCCCCTAGGTGCAAGAATGTGTATTAACTCAATGGGTTTTCCATGGCTTGGGATTGAGAGGGTTAAACCTTTTCCATTTTGGTTGATTTTTGGAACATAAAATAATTGCCTTACTTGATTTTGGTCACAGGTACATGTATAATGTACGGAAAGAAGAGTTAAAGAAGCTCAGAACCGATTGCTGAAAATAAACTGGTATCATATAGAATTTTTGAAAGGCTTATAACTTGAACACATACATGTAGCACATACATGTAATTAAAGTGTGTCACAACAATTGAATTATCTGCTTATACTGCTACAATGACTTAAATCTGTTGATAACAAAGACTTATTCCTACAATAATATCTTCTGAGTTGTAATAAATAATTTGTCAATGTATAATACAGGTAAGAACACTCTTATATTGGTTTAATATAATTCTTACTCAGACTCTTGTGACATTACATACATACATGGATAGGAGGATATCTGAAAAAATCATTACAAAATTTTCAAATAGTGTTTGGACAAGAAAAGAATACACATATTCACTTTACGGATATTGGCAATGTTTTACATCTAGCAGTGCTAATGAGCTGAATCGTCTTCATTTATCTGGAATCCTGATATACATCATGAATCTGCAAATTGGCAAAACATATCCTTGGTCTTGATTTTGCACTGAACAAGTGCTCATTAACATGTTCTCACAGCATCCCTTTGATATTTGTGTTGAAAATTATAGAAATTGTTTTGGCAGATTAACCTTGCTAGTCATAAGGACCGCTATTCACAAGGACCACTATTCACAAGGACCGCATAATGCGTGTTAAATAAATAGCATTTTTCTATGAATAGCGGTCCTTTTGGCATGCTTTCATTTTGCCCTCAACTAAAAGATGATTAAAAATGACTTTGAAAATTTAGTTACTCACCCAAACATTTCTTCAGTCATGTAAATAAAATAAATTTCTCCACATACATGTATAGTTGAAATTCAATGATTGCTTATCATGTGCCATCCTTTTTTAAAGGAATGGACTCAGTTGAGTGAGAGTTAATTGTAATTGATCAATTAATTCTCAATTATAGTAATAGAATTAGTTTCTAATAATAAGAACAGAACTAATTTTCAATAAAAATTCAACACGACAATGTCATTTTTCCCCATTGCCCTTATACTGTAATTCACACAGTGCAATATTTTTGGCACAAAAGATGGTAAATAAACAAATACAATACATGTAAACAGCACTTCAACTGTTCATATCAGCAGTACCTTTCTTGAGCCGAATTTGTGATTTTAAGAACATATCAAAACAGCCAATCACAAAGAATTCCTACAAAATTGTGAGTTAACTGTGAAGGCAAATTCCACCTTAGTTTCTCAGGTAACAAATCAATATTTTGATAAATCATCTTTTACAAACAAGAAAGTATTTCAGAAACATGCTTTCAGGATTCCGCTACGAGCATTACAGCCTGAGGTCATTTGTAAATAAACTTTGGCTTCTAAGCTTGGACCCTCTTTCAATAAAAAGATTTATACTCTGATTAACATTTCGTCCCAAGGGCTCTTCTAATAAATAAATTTATATGCACATCAGCTTCTTGAGGACCATTTGATCAGCTGCCCAGAAAAAAGCCAGTACTGCGTATTTGACTTCATTAGCTCTTTCTGAAATAATTGCGATTAACACATTCTGTTTTCAATGTGCAATGCACTGAGAAGTGCAGTTAACAGTGTCGTCCGTAACTCCAGAAGTAGCTTGACTTATGTTATCCTCAAAACACTAAAACAGCTTCATTTTCTCGCAGGGAGTAGATAAAACAATTGAATATCAACCTAAAGCAGAAATCCGCTGAGTTGCCATTTTTCCTGGACAGCTTATGGGCTGTTGGAAAGGCAAATGGAGCTACCGGTATGTATCCTAAAAACAAGCATCTTCCAATCAAAGAAGTCCATAATGAGTTGATTAATCTCATAACTCATCTCCAAGAATGTCATCATCATCATCATCAACCTCATGCTCCTGACGCCAATCTTCTTTGTTGATACTAAGTGCATCCTTGCTAGGCGCATCCTCACCGGGGGTATCCTTACTGGGTGCGTAGTGGTTTCCAGTCGCTGTTGGTTGGGGCCTTCCTAGAAACGGGTTCACCCTGGCTGGCATGGCAGTGGCCGTGGAAGGTTGGACGATGGGTGTGGCTGTGGGCGGGGCAGTGGGCGTGTCTCCATCATCGGTTGGGGTGGAGCTGGTAGAATCGCCTAGTTCGGTGAGGAGCGTGTTTCGGCTCATCTGACGCACAAAGTTCTGGAGGTCTTCATGGTGCTCTCTGTCAGCTTCTTTGATCCATTCCTGTAACAAACACAGAAAAGGGTAATAATAATGGTGAAAGATAAAGTTGAGTTCTGGTCATGCGATTACATTGTGAAAAAAACGTCGATAATGTTCACATAAGAACCAGTTTTCTACTGTGAGGCTTTGGAAGCATCAAAATGATAAGATATTGACCCAATTTTACTGAAAAGAACATGCATACGTGGCATAAATGTTCGGCCTGAACACGTCGGCTATTTCTTGTCATACTTTTTAGTACGAGGGCAATTCTCGCTACCTCAAATATGCAATTTTCGATGTAGAGGGCAATATTATGCATGGAAATGGTCCGCATCTTCATCAACTTCACTTCCGGTCCGTATTGAAATACTACGGCTTATGAATAAAATGCTTAATTTTTGGATCGCATGACATAAACCACTCAAATTTTGAAAATGCAACCAATTGTCTCAATAAATCATGGTATCTTTTCAAACATGTCGGTTAATTTATACTCAAACTCGAGGATTTTTGTAATACCTGTGTACATTTTCAATGCAAAAAGACAAACACTTGTCGACCCAATCGGGATATTGTCTGCACTGAGCATGCGTGGTTTGCATGACAAATGCCATCTGTTGGCGAAATTGCGTATTTGGGGTAGCAAGAATTGAGGAGCAATCTTGTTCAGGGGACATTTCTACTGTGATATTCTTCCAAACTGACACAAAAGGAATGAGAAGGCCAACAATTTTTGTTTTCACCTTTCCAAGAACTCAACCTTCTCTTTAAGCAGAACCATCAAACCAAACACACGCTGATCAAGCAATGTTCACTTCTGATCAATAAAATCAAAAGTTAAAGTTCTAAAGTAATTTTATGAGGTTTGTGTTTGTAACAACAGGAAATAATCTTCACTGAATTCACGAGTCTACCGATATTTACATGTAGGTTCAGCGTTTTTCACAAATATAAATACTGCCTCCAAATGATTTTTGATACTGGATAATTTGACATTTTGTCCTTTATAATTTTCAATCTTCCAAGATTCAACTAATAAACTATTTGTGATTGAATGTTTCACATGTACATTGTACAAATCAATACAAGGTATGTCTACAAAATGAAGCAGTTAACATTCACTTTTAGCAAAGAATGGTCTAAATTTCCAGAAATTAAAGAATTCTGTCAAGCACACTGTTTGCTAACCGGCACCGTAACACATTTCAAATCATGTACTTCTGGATATGAAGCATGTTATTTCTTTGATCTTCTTAATGTCAAAGTGAAATTACAGCAGCCATGGTTTTGCAAGGTTGTGTGTCTAATGTACATGTAGATGTAGATATTCATATTTCTTTTTCTACAGTCATGTATTCTATTCACGAATTTGCTAAGTCTTTTTTATGTGATGGGAAGGTTTCAATCATTGAAAGTCAATGCGGGAGCATTGTGGTACAGTGGTTCATTCACTTGACCCTCGATCAAAAGGTTGAGGGTTCAAATCTCTGCACGGTGCGTATGTCCTTAGACAAGGCATTTCATCAATATTCGTCTCTCTCCACCCAGGTGTTAAATGGGTACCTACATGTACACATAGCAGGATCCATTCCCTGAAATGGATTGTGTGCTGATAATGGCTGCCAGAGCTAAAGCTGTGGGTGATAATATCCAAACCCCTTTGGAAGCACACAGGGAGGTTATTTCATATTATAGAATGGGGAGAAGAATCTCTGCAATCTGATTGGTCAATTCCCATGCATCATTTTTTACCGGACGCATGGCTCACTTTCACTGGATGCATGATTGGGAAAAAGATTGATTTTCACTTTTTTTTTTACCCATTCTATAAAACAGATGATGCACAGGTATTTTTCGTGGGTCGGTAGGAATTGTGTACCCTCGGTACCTCTGAATTTTGTCCGAAACCCACAATTCACACAATTCAGAGGTACCTTGTGTACACAATTCCTACCGACCCACTCCAACCTGTGCATCATTTGTATAACGTGACATGTGCTATACGAGAAGGCTTTATTATCATGATTATCATAATACCTTGACTTCTTCAGCATACATGGTCTTGCTCAGGTCAGCTTTGGTCCTTTGTCTTGTCCCTCTGTATGCCAGTGTACCCTAATCAGAGTGGACAGAAGCAATGTGAAATCAGTTTTACTCAATGACATGTACATGTATGCATGAATAGATTTCCAAGGGGTCTGCTCGCTAGTCATAAGGACCGCTATTCATAAAAAAAAATTATTCATAAGGACCGCTATTCATAATAAGACATAAGGGTTGCTATTCATAAGGGTAATTATTCATAAGGACTGCCATTCATAATAAGACATAAGGATCGTTATTCATAATATGGAAAGAGGGTCGCTATTCATAATACCAAATCAGGGTCGTTAATCATAAGGGTCCCTATTCATAATACGAAAATAGGGTCGCTATTCATAAAGGTCGCTATTCATAAAGGTCGCTATTCATAAAGGTCAATATTCATAAGGGTCGCTATTCATAATCACAGAATAGGGTCGCTATTCATAATAACATAAGAGGGTCGCTATTCATAATCGGAGAAGAGGGTCGCTATTCATAATCACAAAAGAGGGTCGCTATTCATAATCACATAAGAGGGTCGCTATTCATAATCGGAGAAGAGGGTCGCTATTCATAATCACAAAAGAGGGTCGCTATTCATAATCACAGAAGAGGGTCGCTATTCATAATCACTAAAGAGGGTCGCTGTTCATAATCACAGAAGAGGGTCGCTATTCATAATCAAAGAAGAGGGTTGTCATTTAAATCAAATAAGAAAGGGATATGGAGGAAGGACAACCCAAGGCCCAACGGTATTTTATTTAAGAAAGCTCTATACAATGCATTTCCGGTTTTTGTCAAATATATCCCTATTTTCTAAAAAAGTGAACTATATTTATCAATACTCCCCACACTTTGAAAGGCGCTTTGCCAGTGCCTTAATAATTAAAAAAACGATGTCTAATCCATACATCTACGTGGGAGGAGAGGACCCCCCCCCCCCCCCCCCCATCCACACACCCACATACACGCAGACATGTGCTTTGTTTTGAATATTGGAGTGTCATTGCCACACCTATTTTAGAGTTAGGGGAAGTACTGGTTGTCTATTTATGTACCCTTTTCGTTCTTTCTTTTTTCTTTTTCCTCCTCTCTCTCTCTCTCTCTCTTCCTCTTTCCTTCCTTTTCCAGCTTCTTGTTTCTTTGTTTCTGCATGGTTTTCTGCAAGACATGGACCTCTTGCTTGTACTCTTATTTCCTTTTGTATACTGTTTACGTAGATTTATCATGGAATAATTATTGTCATGCCTCTTTCTCAATGTGTTAATATATTTTTGATACATGTGCATTAATATATTTTTCTGTATTCATTCTTATCCATCACGTGCAATTTTTTATGCTTGAAATTGGGAAATCAGATTGTAACACAATTTGTATCCTTGTTGCATGACAATAAATGAATCACTGAATCATCCAGATCCTCCCGTTTCTCAACTCCTGTGAAGACCTAATCCTTAGCCTTTATCTCAAGTTCCAGCAATCGTCCATTTGGGGGGAGATGAGGGGAAAGTTGGGCGGGGAGGAGGGGGGGGGGGGGGAAATTCTCGTAGGGGGTATTTGTCCTGGAGATTAGTTGTAGGGGTAGTTGTCCGGATACGGGCTTAGAAATTGCTGTGAAAAATTTGTTTTCGTTTTTATTTTGGGGTGGGATAGTAATATTTTCATAATACGTGATTTTAGTAACGTACAATTCATTGGCATCTACCATTTTTACAGTGTGCCCCTGTTTATGGGCATGGATGGGAATGAAGTATGCCCTCCCACGGTTGGGACTTTCAAATTTCCCCGAGTTAAAAATCACCTCTCAGAGCATTTGAGTGCATGTTCTTTCATGGTAATTACTAACTTATTTATTTCATTATATTCTTTGAAATCTTTATTTCGGTCTTCCTTATCATAATCTTAACAAAAATCATGACAAAAATTATCACCATGTTGATCGATCGTGATCCTATGAATAATAATCATCATGGTCATCCTCCTCCTCCTCCTGATCATTTATTGAAGGTGAATTATGGCGGGGGGATGATACAAGCCAATCCTACAGGCCACCCCCCCCCCCCCCCCCATTACAAGGGCATGCGCATCATGTATTTTCTATGTTTGTTTGATCTTAATTCAATTCTATCAAATTTATTCCCATTTCTTTATACTGTAAAGCATATTGGTTGTATGTAAACAACCACAGGACCAACGGCTTTAACCCTAACAGAGCCGGGTTATTTTAGACCCATCTCACAGCCGGGGGTGGGGGGCTGATTCCGCCCCCTAAGATCTCGGCCGTCCACCGCGCATTCGCAACGAAAATCGGCACACACGTCGTAATCTAATTAATTTATGCATAAAATTAATTTGATCTAATTAATTAATTAAAGCCCCAAAACTGCTAATTTTTGGTATAGAGACTCTTTGTCAGATTCTGATCAAATAAACCGGTAAAAATCCTTTTTTTCTTATGTTTTTTATTGTTTTTTCGATGGAATTTGTCGGCGACACTATTTTAATCCTAAACAACATAAAATTAAACGAAGAAGCTTGACTGGGGAGGAATTTTTAATTTGTAAACAAATCTTTCGGCATATTACTCCCAGTGTTTTTTCTGACTTGTGTTTTTCATTACAGATCGAGCATACGATCTTTAACACTGGGAGTAATATGCCGAAAGATTTGTTTACAAATTAAAAATTCCTCCCCAGTCAAGCTTCTTCGTTTACTAACCATTGTCTACGGCGGACCGTTTGAATATTAATGAGTCAGAAAGAAGAGGATCTTGGGTATTTGATTCTAGTTCGTCGTGACTTGGCCGTGAACCAGAATAGCCTGGTGGTTAAGTCGCTGCCCGGCAAGCAGTAGATGACAGGTTCGAATCCCGCTGGTTCCAATTTTTTTTTTCTGACTTGTGTTTTTCATTACAGATCGAGCATACGATCTTTAACACTGGGAGTAATATGCCGAAAGATTTGTTTACAAACATAAAATTAATTGTTTTTAAACAGTAAAAGTAAAAATAATGAAACATTTATGAATTTTAGCTGGAAAGCTTGCCAATTTGGTGATGAGAACTCTTTGCGTGCTCCCCAGGGGGATGGATGCAGGGAGGGGGAGATTCCCCCATAGCGGGGATGTAACTATATGGTTTCCCCCCTCCCGTGCGAAAGCTCTGACGTTTTATAGCAAATCTGAGATAAAGATAATGGCTCGTCGCAATACTGCACTGTATGTAACAGGGGTGGGTGCATGGAGAGGGGGGGGGGGGGGGGGGTCCCTCAGACGTTTTGTAGCAAATTTGAGAGAAAGATAAAGGCTCGTACATTTAGCACCTCCTTTTAGACGGAAAGTTAGTTCGACACCCACGCAATGCTGCACTGCATGTATCAGGGGTGAATGCATGGATGGGGAGTTACTTCCCCCTCCCCACGGGAAGCGCGAATACTGACGCAAATTTCGTAGCTTTTATCGTTCTCTTCCTCCGCTTCCTCATGCTTTTTCGCTCTCGCCTGTTTTTAAGGGGTGTATTTGTTTCATCGCCCGTCCCCATATTGGCTCGACACAGCCGTGGGGTGTCTACATCCCATCCAATATTATTATTTTTGTTCTTTCATATTTGAGTGTTCATTGAACAATGAAAATCATATTATAATATTTGACAAATAATCCTAACCCTAACCTATTCTTCGATTATGAACAGCGCCCCTCTTTCGTGATTGTGAATAGCGACCCTCTTCTTTGATTATGATTAGCGACCCTCATCTTCGATTATGAATAGCGACCCTCATCTGTGATTATGAATAGCGACCCTCTACTTCGATTATGAATAGCGACCCTCTTCTCTGATTATGAATAGCGACCCTCTTCTTTGATTATGAATAGCGACCCTCTTCTGTGATTATGAATAGCGACCCTCTTCTTCGATTATGAATAGCGACCCTCTTCTGTGATTATGAATAGCGACCCTCTCCTTTGATTATGAATAGCGACCCTCTTCTGTGATTATGAATAGCGACCCTCTTCTCCGATTATGAATAGCGACCCTTATGAATATTGACCTTTATGAATAGCGACCCTTATGAATATTGACCTTTATGAATAGCGACCCTTATGATTAACGACCCCGATTTGGTATTATGAATAGCGACCCTGTATCTGTATTATGTATAGCGACCCTTATGACTTATTATGAATAGCGGCCCTTATGAGTAATGACCCTTTTCTTCGATTATGAATAGCGACCCTCTTCTCATATTATGAATAGCAATCCTTATGAATAATGCTCCTTATGAGTTTATGAATAGTGACCCCCTTTTCGCTTTATGAATAGCGACCCTACAGGTATAGGAAATTACACGTTATGACTAGCGGTCCTTATGAGCCACTGATCCTTATGACTAGCGGTCCTTATGACTAGCGAGGTTACCCCATTTCCAATAGACCGCTTCTGTAATGTATACAGATTTATGCACATACATGTATAGGTATTCGCTGAGCACCTAGTGACGAGCTATTCCATTAACCTGCGTTTTATAAATGAGCCTCAATGCTTGGAATCCAGTTTGCATACATTATTTGTTGCTACAGCCGGCAAGCTTTTAGGTCGTCAAGAACAACCCTTGTTTGAAAGGTATGTGTAAAATTTGCATACATTACAGAAGCGGTTTATTGCTTGGTTGTTAATGAATGAACAGATCAATTTCATACAGAGGTTGTGTAAAAACATTCGTTCAAAGATCATATTTAGGGTGCATATACGCGTATAATCAAATATTTCTAGAAAACTGGAGATTTATGAAGTTTTTAATACAGAGCGAATGGGAGAGGTGCTCAGAAGGTACGTCACAGGGCTGCCATTTTGCGTTTGATCAATTATAACAGATTTTCTGACAACTTTCACAGATCTGTTTCTGTCCTTTTTTAGCTTTTATCAAACCAACTTCATATCAGGGTGGACTTCCGCTCTAATACAATATGAGATAAAAGGTGTACATGTAGAAATATAGCAAACATTTTGTAAAGCAATGTTAGGTCACTTTCAAGGTGATTTCATATAACTACAAGCACCACTGATGGTATCCAGAAGAGTGCCTTCACTTGTATGAAGAGTACTTGCTTAATGGGAAAGTCTATCCTGATATCAAGTGGCTATTAAAAGAGCAGTTGCAATCAATCAAACACAAACTGGCAACTCTGTGATGTGTAACCCCCCCCCCAAAAAAAAAAATAAAAATAAAAATAAATAAATAAATAAATAAATAAAAATAAAATAAAAAAATTTTAAAAAATAAAAATAAATAAAAATAAATAAATAAATATGTAAATAAAAAAAAAATGAAAAAAAAAAATGAAATAAAAAAAAAAATAAAAAAAAAATAAATGGGAGAAATTGAATTTCAAGTCTACAAATAACAGAACAACTGTTAGAAAGAAACGGATATAAAAGGTTTAATACTTATTATAATGAAAGGGAATGTACATAGCAGAACATTACAATAGTCTCCCTGCATGTAGGTGGCAGCGTGGTTATAAAACCAAAGACTTTATTTGACTTGTTAGAAAAAATTATCCTGGCAGGAACAATTCTATTCTGGTAGAGATTAAGGTATCAGTAACAACAGCAGGCCCTTCTAAATGAATTTTTGTTTACCTGTAATTAGTTTGTACCTTTTGTGTGATGTTCACAATGCACTTCCTCCCCTTAATCCCTTGATTAACGACTCTCTTTTCAAAAGCTTTCTCAATCAATAGCACAATGCTCTGTGTATCCCTTTATCTTGCTCCTCCATTCTACCTCAACACTTCATGTTCTTTCTCTAATTTGAAAAGTATTCATTAGTATCTCTCTGCTAAGCTCCCTTTATTTCTCCAAGTACTTTGGGTGAATAAAAAGGATGCATTCACACAGTCAGGAAATAAATTCTCACAGAATCAAATGGAACTTACACTGAATGTTCAAGAAATAATACAAACAGCTGATATGTGCAAACAGTGGACCTACATGTGTACATGTACTACTTCAAGTCCTTTCCCACAGACTTGGTAACTGAGGATAAATGCCTTACAAAACGGCACTAGTGCATCAGTTCAGTTTAGAACATGAAACCTAACAATTACTAAGCCTGAGTCGAATCGATTGGTTAGCCGGTGTTCGATTGAAGACATCGAATCCCGAATACGTTTTGGCAAATTCGGTGCATCGATTTGTAGTCCGCCAGATTTTTGACTACCGTAGCCGCCATGAAAAAATCAAATAAAAAAAGAAACTCCGTAACGTACAGCATATATACTAGCAGAGAACGTGAAGGCGACTTCAAAGTTCAAACTGTTGGCTAACTTTCGCTAATTCGCTCGCGGAGGACGTCGCGCTTTACCTGTGCTTTCTCTATGGAAAAATCGTTTTGTCGTTACGAACTGAAGTTTACGATAATTTTCTTGCACTCTCTCTGCATTGTCAATTTGACAATTGTATAATTGAACATGACAAATACGGGCATGAGTACGAGTGTTCCTACTTAATTCGCAATAACTAATATCACACTCTCATCAAATTGGCAATTACTTCTGAATGATCTCTGAAGCTGAATGAAGTCGAGTCTATATTGAGCGACGAAAAGTTTATTTTGTATTGTTTTTTTTTGGGGGCATCGAACAAACGTGTTCCATTCAGCTCTCCAAAGACAAAGTAAGATTATTAATTCTTTGAATTTGAATCATTGTCGGGTGTGTCGACAATGAGCATCGCTTCGTACGACACTAGTGATATTTTGGCTAGCCATACCGACTAGAAACTTAAGATTTTGGCTCGTCCGCTGTGATTTTTACTAGCCATTGGCTAGCGGGCTATCGTTAATTTCGAGCAGCGAGAGCCCATACATATGCCCGCGATGCCAGCGGACCGGTCACCAGTGCATGGTGCATGCACTGCGTGCAACTGTGTGCAACTCTGTTTAACTCTGTTTTCACCGCACATCATTTATCGATTAACCGGTATTCGATCGAATCAAAGCCGTCGAATCCCGGTTTATGAAATATTCGATATGACTCAAGCTTAACAATTACAACATCAGACTGTTCTATCACTAAGATAACACGCCTCCTCTATTTTTACCCCATTCACACCAACAATACCAAGGGCATACAAACAATTACATTACATTGAAAGGCCAAGAATCAATTAGATTTGAATCGGTTGGGAGTCGGTTTGGTGGTGTGATTAAGGTCTAAAGAATACTGTTATTTTCAATTCTGTCTACAATACATATTATTTATCTATTAAAAGAAAGTACAATGATGTATAACTCAGAAGAATAAAATATTAAAAAAGGCAAAAATTATTCTATCCAACTTTTTCCATCATTATTTTGTGAAAATTGGCAAAGTACTGAATACATACATGTATACAGTCAAACCTGTCTTAGTGGCCACCTGTCTATAGCAGTCACCTGTCTATAGTGGTCACTTATATTGCCTCCCTGTAGCAAAAAATATGTGCCTTAGAACCTGTCTATAAAGGCCACCTGTCTACAGTGGCCACTTTTTCTGTTTCCCTTGGGTGGCCTTAATAGACAGGTTTGACTGTACAGTCAAACCTGTCTTAGCGGCCACCTGTCTACAGCGGCGACCTGCTTATAGCGGCCACTAAAAAATCCCCCGCAGAAAATTACTGTGTTGTAGACCCATATAGCGGTTACCTGCCTAACGCGGCCAGCGGCCACCCATTATGTATCCCGTGGTCAATATCTGACCCCGTATAGCAGCCACCAAAATTGAGTCGAGCCGTAGCTTCATGCACAAAAAATTAGCTTTTGCCATAATAAAGCCGACGTGGTGGGTTTGCCGAGTCCTAGCTCAGTCACACTCACACACAAACGTTGTGAATAGATTCTACAATGGCCAGGAAGTATGTACTGATTTCATGAAAGATCTAAAAGTTTTACCAGATTGCCGACTAATTAGAGATTAAGTCTTTTGAGTCAGAATTAAGCACTAGACGTATTGTTCGTTTACGTAATCTCACACCATCCAGCCGCGATCCCCTGCACTTGTATTGTTCTCTTAGCTAGCTACATGTAGCTACCTCCATACAAACCGAATCAACCGGTATCACGATTGGCATTGATATCGATCGCACGGGCGCGATATTACAGGCTCGTACACTTAAATATTGGTTTTCAATTTTTAAAAGATTTATCAAAATTTTTTTTTAAAGAGTTAAAGTTTTTGAAATAAAAGATATCAAACAAGTGATATTTTTAGAAATTGAAAACAATAAAATACTACCCAATCATTACTTTTTTAAGGATCAATTATAACAATTTCACGTACTCGTCCACCGGCAATCCATCAATCAAGTGAGCACCTTCCGTCGTCTTCTTCTTTAATTTATAAACCATTCGAAAGACAAATATTTATTGATTGAAAATTGATTGCATGATTTTATTCAAAAGATATACTTATAATTGTAATTTATTTAAAGGAAGCAAAAACCATGATTAGACATCGTTTTTAGACTATAAAACTACCGCGGGCAGTATGTACGTGGTGATTTTACACAGATTGCTTGTAGATCTATTCTTTTTCTAATTTATTGACAACAAAGCACATTATTTTGCCATTTTATATCTTATATGAAATATTATACAAATCTGTGGATCTATAGTTTATTTTCAAAGTGATATGGATGCATGTACATTACAAGTGATGTTGTTACATGTATGTGCAAAAATTCAAAATGGCCGCTGACCTGTCTATAGTGGCCACTTTTGCCGTTTCCCTTCGGTGGCCGCTAAAGACAGGTTTGTCTGTACTTACCCCTCTGTGAAGGGTACCCAACAAGAGGGCGAGGTTTACATCTGCCCGAGCTCTGGGGAAGAAATCATCCACCTCCGCAGCAGTCAGGCTCATGGAGACCTCAACAATAGATTCAGCTGGCAAAAGAAGAAGACAATTCTACATGTCATTGTCAGCTAGAGCAGGCTAGAATGAAAGACCCTTGCTAATTCTATTTTTTGACAGCAGTTCCAAAATTGGTTACAGGCCTTGTACTTCTCAACGGATGAGCTGCTTCCCATACAATTGTCAAAGAAAGGACACTGCACACCTTACATCCAAATCATGACTGGATTTCGAAATAAATTAAGATGGGATTTAGATATCTAAATTCTTTATGATTGAGTTCCTTAACCCTTTAGTCACTAAACCGTCCCGGACCGCCCTTCTTATTAGTCACAGAACTGCCCGGGAGCGCCCATGGACTTTGACACTGCTACAAATATATCGTCAGGGATATCGGGCGCTGAAACATTGTGTGTGCTATCTTTACACATAAGTCATTTAGAATCCGCATTGAAGCGATGCATTACTGTGGAAAGATTTTGTGGACAGCAGAGAGTCTATGCCCCAAGATGGTTTACTCACTATAAAATGGGTTAAAGAAAAGGTTGAGTTCTGGTAAAGGCGAACTATAATTTGTGAGCTTTATCATTCTGTTCATGTCAGTTTGAAAGAATATCACATAAGAGATGCTCCCTGAAAAGGATTGCTCTTCAAATGCCCTCATATTCAAAATATGACAAGAAATAGCTGAAAGGTTTGGACCAAGATTTCAAGCCACAGGTGCGTGTAGTCCTATACACACATTTCTGTGTGCAGTGTACGCGACTTTCACCAAGATAAGTCAATTTGTAATCAATGCGATGATTCCAAAACGTCACAGTATACACCAATTTTTATGCTCTACATAATACATGTAATCCTTTTCCAATTTGCTTCCAGACAGTTTCTTTTACAATGTACATGAAACTACATGACCATAATTCAACTTCATCTGTACCAGTAGAAGTGTAGTGATCTTGTGGACAAGTCATCAGACTGTAGATCACATTGTACAGGGTTCGATTCCCTGCCACAGCACTAATGTCCTTTGGCAAGGCATTAATCTACATTTGCCACACTCGACCCAGGTGTAGTACATGTAAGTGGGTACCTGGTAGGATCTATTCCTTGAATGCACTGATCGAGCGCTACGGTTGCCGTGCTAAAGCCGGGGTAATGATGTGCAGAACCCTCAGGGAGAACGGTATTTAGTTCTGATGAGGCTATCCTGGGTAAACAAAACTATTGTCTTTAATATTGATATGAACAGCAATATCAAAATTGATGGGGGTATTGTGAGGGTTCTATTCAGGGAGAGGACCCAAAAAGCAGCGAATGGCAGTGATGGCGACAGATGTACATGTAGACTTACATTCGCCCTCATCAGGCCGATTCTCATCTGTCTGCTCAGATCTTCTTTGATGGTACTGTATCCTGAAGAGAAAGGCTTCCAGGATGAAAGCGATCACTATCGTCACGACAACCTAGAAAGATGATGGATGACATAGCAAGCAAGAAAAATAGACAAGAGTAAGCAAACCCTTGGCACCCCATGAGATGTTTTTTTTTTTAAAAGAAGATATGGAAACAGGATTCAAAGGATAAAGGCCGTCTACACTAGATGTGTTGCCTAAGCATGCAGTTCTTTTTAAATATTGTCTGACTCTATACATATGTGAGTGTGATCCATTCATGAGCAGAAGCTGGAGCAGGAGGAGGAACAGGAGGAGGAGTAGGAGGAGGAGGAGTAGGAGGAGGAGGAGTAGGTGGAGGAGGAGTAGGAGAAGTAGGAGGAGGAGGAGGAGGGGGAAGAGGAGGGAAGGGGGAGGAGAGGAGGATGATGAGGAGGAGGAGGAGGAGAAGGAGAAGGAGGAGAAGGAGGAGGAAGAGAGGAGGAGGAGTACGAGGAATACGAGGAGGGGGAGGAGGAGGAGGAGGAGAGGAGGAGGAGAGGAGTAGGGGAGGTGGAGAGAAGGAAGGGGGGTTGAGAAGGAGGGGGAGGAGGGGGAGGAGGAGGAGAAGGAGGAGGAAGAGGAGAAGAAAGAAGAAGACATGAGATGCTGTAGACGATAGATAAGAATGGAAAAGAAAAGAAAACGGACACAGAAGTTGAAGGACAAGACAGCAAGAGCATATTAAGAAGATGAAAGCAATGACGATCTTATGCGACAAGAAAGCAATCACATCTAATATAATATGTTCTAAGTTTCAATCAATTTCTAGGAATGTATTAATTTCATTTGCTTGAGATGCAAAAATGAATCAAACAATATCTTGTCTACCCAACTCATCTTACACATGTCCAAGTAAATGTACATGAACATCTATAGCAATTTTATTGTAAATTGTCACAACTTACAAATATTACACGATTGTCTGAACTAAATGACATAATTCCTCTAAAGCAAAATCTATTTGGAATGCATAAGATAGAAGGTTGACTTACCATGCTAGATAAGTAGAAGAGAAAAAAGTATATTCTACTCCACTCTGACACAGCTGATGCATATCCTCCCTGAAACATGAGAATAAAACAACAGACATCCATGGGCATCTATCTTTATGAGGTTGGATGAAGTTTAGACATTTCATTTTCACTACTATTTTGGTGCTAAGGCTTTGCAGAAAAAGGTGAAGATACTTTGCTGCAGATGAGAACGACTATATGTACCTCCTCGACTATCATTAACCGTTAAAAATATATATACCCCTTGGCACAAGTACCCGCCCCACCCACAGATAATGACCCCTAAAAAATTGCACCAAATGCCCTCCAGAGTGGACCAAAAGGGTTTAGCCCGAATGAAGGTAGCCCATCTGGACATTAGACCAAATGGTTTTAGCCCAAGCGTGCATAAACCGAGCTGACAAGCAACTAGATTGTGAAAGAAATGAAGAGAGCATGAATTGAATAAACTAGATAGAACACTGTACTCACCATAATAATATGCCAATTGTTGACGACAGTCAATTCAAATAAAGTTACTGTAAGAACAAAAAGATGCAAAATTGTTTAAGACACATCCTACAAATTATTTACAAGTGATATAATAACATTGGAATTACATACTGTACATCACAAGTACCGTAATGACAGCAGTCATGGCACGCCCTTGTAATACAGTTTCATTGCTGCAACGCCCTGTGTCAACTGCCCTAGTCTCACCGGAGCGAAATGAACGGATGCGATTCACTAGCAGATATTTTACCAAAATGAATAAGGAACAACTATACAGACTGTCAGAGTTTCGCTCGCTGCTGATCGTGCAAAAAATGATGGCAGGCAAAGTTTTTTTCCAAAGAGAAATATCCACTGGGCTTTTTCATGTTCTGCTAACGTTTTTGTAAAACAAGAACTTCCTCTTTAGCAGACTGAAACAAAAAAAATATTATGTACCATAGTATCTGGTTTCGATGTAACAGAGCTTAAGTTCCATAGATGTTGGCCAGACAATTTTTTTGCATGAAAAATACTTTGGAAATAGATTATCTTTCTTCAAAGTTAGCTGTCTTGCCGCGCTATTCCTACAACACACAAATCATGACGTAGCATCCCGACAAGCGCATTATACTAGTGCGCATGTACAACCCCCCAAAGACAACGCGATAGGCAGATAGCTTAGTACGTATGGTTTAACACTATGAACATGGCGAACAAAGAAGCGGACAAAATATACAGCTCCTCATTGTACCTTCCACAATTGCCCTGGTAGACAAAAGAACATCCCTTCATTGCTATTATGTAGAACAGGTGTCACATGCATATTCACCTGTTCTGCTTATTTTACATTATAGTAATGAAGGGATGTTCTTTTGTCTACCAGAGCAATTGTGGAGGGTACAATGAGGAGCTGTATATTTTGTCCGCTCTCTTTGTCATCGTGTTCATAGTGTAAGTAGCGTGCTGCATACAGAGTGATTTATCTTAAATTAATCCTTCCTTCCCAATATCATTTGCGAAGGGTGCGGCACCACTGGTACAAAGTGCAGCGACACTGGAGCAGCAGAAGCCCTGCAGAAGCGCCACAGTAGCGTTCGCGTCATAGAAGCAAGAAGCAATATTTCGGGTAGATTTTATTCACAAGCATTTTCGGCTTAGAATGGTGGGTGATTCCTCAACAACCGTGGTATTTTCTGAAAATTATGAATCTAAAACTGTCAAACCCCTCCACGACTGGTGCCATTACGGTACAGTACCTTTATACACACATGCCTGGCTATTCTGGAGTGTATTCAATTCTACGGTGTGTAATTGCAATGTGCTAAAAATCACTGATATCTCAAATAATGTGGTTGTAACTTTTGGCATAATATCTCCATAGTGGACTCAATTATCACAATCAATACAGAGTGTTGGAGATGATTTGGTTGCTTACCATAACTCCTCAGCATATCATCAAAGTTGTTCAGGTAGAAATAATCTTTGTATCTGGAGGAGTTGCTGTAGTAGTCTGCAAAAGTGTCATTCCTGTCAACAAATGGAAACGTTAATTACAGATTATGTCAATTACCAAAGCAAACAAGAGAGGTGACAATGCATGTAGTATGTTGAGTAAAGCCCGGCGCACATTGCACGATCTGATTTTGGGAAAAGTTGTTATAACATTTGATATGAACCTTGAAACATGTAAATTTTCTTGATCAAAGTTCTGAATAGTAATATGAATACTAAAATCGAAATTCCGGGCTACTGCGAGCCCCCGTGTAGGAATAAAAGCGAATTCAATTCCAAATCGCAGTGACGTCATACCAATCTTGCGATCGACTAAGATTTGAAGCCGATTTGGCCTTTACTCTAACCAGAAGAATTGCAGTTAACCAAAAATTTGATATTAGTATTCGTATCATTATTCCGAACTTCAAATGAGATAATTTCACTTTTTAAAACTTTCACATTTAGTGCAAACTGCCATTTGTTCGAAAATCGGGGCCGCATTCAGATCGTATAGTGTGCGCCGGGCTTAACTGATATCCCTTCAAACCTCTTTTGAAATCTCCATCAAGCCTTCTTGTAATAAACTGGAACTGCCAAGAGAAATACAATTTCAATTTCAATATTTGAGAAGTTTTGGAATGATACATACATGTATATTATGGAAAACAATTCATAATTAAAAGCAGAGATACATGTCCATACATTGATTTACATATCAAGCTAGTGTATCAAGAACACATTTGAAGTCATAGTTACAAAAGATGAAGATTCTTTTCAGTAATAATCTTCTCTCCCCCCACCCCCCCCCCCCCCCCCCCCCCCCCCCCATGCAATACTGAATTTCTCAAGTCCCTATTTTGACAATCAAGTTCCGCTTGTCTGAGGCATGCTTTTCTAACATTATAAACTTTAGAATGAAAACAGAAAAATCACATTTGTGGGTTGTGTTTCAGAAAACCTTTTATAAATAACAAATTGCAATAACTGTTATAAGCTACTGAAATCCTTGCATCTGATTGGCTGAGAGCAAATTTGTTATAGAAATTTGGCAGTTGTTATTGATATGAAACAGTGCCCTGATTTACAACATCATTACTGTTACTTGTATTTTGTTTTGTTTTGCTTTTTTGAGGGGGGAAGGGAGGTATTCCTAATCTCCAAATTTTTCTACATGTCCATGACAGTACTGATTATACAGCATATGCTCCAGCAACAATCGCTCAAAAATAAAATTCCAATATCGGTTGACCTTCCTAAACTTTAACCCTTGACCCTAAACATTTCCTCTATCCTAAAACCCATACAACCCAAGCCCTAACCCTATATCATTTGACAACATAAAGACTGGGGGAAATGTCATCAGAACAAATCTAAGATGACCAACTGCACTTACTTGCAGCAGTTCTCCAGTTTTGTTTCAGCAAAGAACTCCATACCGATGATAGCATAGAAGTAATAAATGATGAGCAAACAGACTCCCACACTGATATGGAAAGAGAGAGAGAGAGAGACGGACAGAGAGGGAGGGATAGAGAGGGAGAGAGAGAGAGATAGAGAGAGAGAGAGAGAGGGCAAGAGAGAGAGAGAAAAGACTTATTACTACAAACAAATTCAGCATTCATCACTAGAAAGTTCTAAAGTCACTGCCATTCCGCAACACCGTACTCAGCCAACAGTATCATGAATCATTAATGACAATCGGACACAAAAGATCTTGTGAAATATGAGTTGTAATGCACAATTCTATTGTTGCGTTCCACATTACTTACTAATCTCCAAGATTTCATGGTCTTGCTTAATTAGTCCTACCACCCCCCCCCCCCCCCCCCCCCCCTCCCCCTGAAAAAAAATGTAATCAAAATTACAAAGCATTATTTCACAAATACTGTTGCATGGAATTTTACAAAACCTACTTTACATAATTTCTGCAAATCTTAAATTCAGCATGCATGAAGTCCAGCTTTATACTAGACGTAACTCATCACATTATTGTCAATTTCCAAACTAGCCGTCTAGTACAATATTATTGCAAACAAAATGACAAAAAAAAGGGTAATCACCTTGCCATTCGTGGTGTCAGTTCATACAGAGTACCAAATACATCACGATATCTCTTATTGATCTTAAATATCCTGAGGGGGAAAAAAGAAAGAAAAGTTAACACAATCAATTATCATTTTAACTTCCCTTTCAATAGTAATCTTCAATAGTATTTTCTTCAATTACATGTACATGTACACCTCTGTTCAGTGCAGAGTAACGAAAAAGGGTCTCATACAAGCATAAACAAGATGTAATACTGCCCTCTTGAGGTGAACTTCATGTAAGACACAGTTAAGCAACTGTAGTGTGGGAGTGCTAATACTATTTTGAAAACGTTGTTGAAGAGAGACATACTGAAGCTTTTCGTCTTGCACTCATCGGAGTATACCGCAAGAATGAACAGAAAGCTGAATACTAATTGGCACACCAATGCTTCATGTTTGTAAAAATCACATGGGTCAAAAACAGATGTGCTTATATATTATCAAAATTCACTGAGATTCAATTCCTTTCATTTATCTGTTACTGCAATGTTGATAAAAGTATGGTAGTGGTGGTGGTGGGGAGGGGAGGGGAGGGGAGGGGAGGGGGGGGGGGGGGGGGAGAGGAGTGGCTGAAAGTACAATATACATGTACTTCAAAGAGTACAATAAGGGAATTGTAAGGGTGTCTATGCACATTTATTAAACTTCTAAATACTGTACTCTAATAACATAGTGGACCTTTTTGTTTTTGTATTATTACATAAATAAACAAAATCAATGCAATACTACAAGTACAGTGTAAACTTACCTTAATAACCTGACAGGTCTCAGAATGATTATGTACTGGAAATTTTTGTCTGCTGCTTGCGTGACTACACCAATAAATGCTGTGACTGTGATGATGAAGTCAAACCTAAAGAGACACACAAAAAGTCAATGTAAAAGATTAATAGACTGAATATGTAAACATAATGGCCCGAATTCACAAAGGTGGTAATAGATTTTATACCATGGTTTAAGCAAATTTTGTGGTATACATGTAAGTGCACGCACTCAGAGCACCAAAGTCTGTAATTACTACTCTCCCCTACTAGAGGTATCCTGTGGAGTACCACAGGGTACCAAGTTGGGTCCGGTTTTGTTTCTGATTCTTGTTAATGATGCTGTGAATGATTGCGAGAATCGATGGAAATACGTTGATGATTTAACACTTGGAGAAATTGTGAAGCGTAATGCTGAACCTACATTGCAATCTGTATTAGATCGTCTTTCAATATGGTGTAATGATAATGACGTGCTCCCCAAACCATCCAAATGTAACCTCATGACCATATCATTTTTAAGGAACTTAAACCCCAGGACCGACTTCCAGCTTAACTCAACCCAACTCAATGTCGTTCAAAATCTCAAACTACTCGGAATCACAATTCAGAATGATCTAAAATGGAACTTACATATCTCAGATATTGTGTCAAAAGCATCCAGAAGATTGTACACACTATGTATCCTTAGGAAATCTATGGCAAGCCTGGTGGATATGGTAACTGTCTACACTACGTACATAAGACCCATACTCGAATATTGTTCCCCTGTTTGGCACACCTCAATTACCCTAAATGAGAATAATAAATTGGAATTTGTTGGGCCCTCAAAATAATTGTAGGCTATAACGTGACTTATGCCAATGCCCTTGCCATAACTAAACTCACTACTCTATCTGATAGAAGAGATTCCCTTTTGCTAAGCTTTGGACAAAAAATCAAAAACTCGGATCAACACAAACACCTTCTTCCCTTCCCTAGATGTAATCCAAATTTAAGACAGCTTCGTAACATGACTGGCTTCCCTACAATTACATGTTTTAAATGCAATACAGAACGATATCGAAAATCCACCATCCCTCACCTTGCCAGAATCTTGAAATAAACTCCCCCCCCCCCCCCAACGCTTTGCATCCCAAACATTTTCACTTCTCAGATTCCATACCTAGATGTAATGACTCATTTTAAATGGTTATGGCTTTCTAACTTGCTTATATTTATGTATTGCTCCCAAATCTTCTCCTTTCTATCTATCTCCTTCCTTCTTTCTCTTCCCTTTTCTTTCCTATTCTTTACTTTTTCTTTCTTTCTCTCACTTTTCACACTTGTTATCTTATTATTTGTGTAGCGCAAATCTTAGTATTTTCGTTTTGCTTCCAATTATGTATCTTTTTATATATTTGATGCGATTCTATTGTATATATGCACATATATATCTGATTGTAAATTGACCCCTTCAGCCCCCGTGCTGCTGGTCAATCATCATATACCATAATAAATAAAATAATAAATAAATTTCGCGAGTACACTTGGTTCCAATAATGAACGCGCGTGATTAGCAAAGTGCACAAATTTTACGCTAGTTGCCATGGTTTAAGACCACGGTTTATGTAAATTTACGCACAGTTTATTTCAATTAATTTACATAAACCATGGCAACTAGCATGAAATTTGCGCACTCTGCTGATCACGCGCGTTCATTATTGGATCTTTCTAAGTGTACGCGCGAAATCAAGCGCACTTATACCACAAAATCTGCATAAACCATGGTACAAATCTATTACCACCTTTGTGAATTCGGGCCAATATGAACAACAATTTTTTTCCAATATATTCAAAGGTCTCTGTTATAAAACACTTTTCAAATGAAAAAAGGAAACAAAACAGTACAAGATTAAACTGCGACATGAAGAGTGTTATTCACTGTTTAGCATTACTACAAAATCATATGCATTAGAGGCTCACATGATCAATTAAACTAAGAACATATGCATGATGTTTTTTTTCTTTCAGATCATCAAAAAAAGTTAGTGCTGAGCATTATATTTCCTAAACATGAATGTAATGGCTATAAATAATAATAATGTAGCAAAAACCTGTCATACTCAATCAACATGGTGGTCATCAACCAGAATAATTCTTTGATTGAACCAATAAAAGTAAACCAATATATATTAATCCCTACTTATTACATACATGTACATAAATATTCATTAGTGTTTTCAAGATTGTTAACTCACAGATTCCAGCCCACGGTGAAGTATCCCCTTGGTCCAAAACCAAGAATCTTCAGGAAGGCTTCCATGATATAAACTGGAAGGAAACAAAAATGACTTGAGGGATTGATATAAAAAAGGCATCAGTTTGAACTTGTATTGTACATAACAGAACATTATTCTTTTTCCGGTTGAAATATAGTCATCAAAGATTTTTAATCAACGATTATCATTCCTTCCTATGACAGGTTAGAAAATGTTCATAATGTGTTTTTACCGGCCTAACAAAATGAACAGAAAAATGTAACATTCCTTTTATTTGGCATCTGTACCGCTATTCTAAAACAATGACAATCGACCAAATAAAAAAATACTGTTTTGTTCACATGATCCTTTATTAATTTTCTATATAGAAAATGAGCTTTCTTTGCAGCCATGTAGGTTGTTTTCTTTTGAAATCTTTCTGTTTAGCACACTTCCAAAGTTTTCAGAGCTCTTGTGATCTTTCCAGTGCTAAATTGCACTCCATGCTCACATTTTTCACTGACAACTTTCATACTGTGGTTTGTTGCATCTGTACAACAATATGAAATCTTTTGAATGCAAAGAATTAGAAGGAGTATGAACAGTGTATTTCACTTACATCCAACGAAAAACCAGTCATACCAAGCAACATCATATTGTGCTGGAAATGGGTGGCCTGGTGATGTAGGGTTAGAGAAAAAAGAGAGAGAGAGAAGGAGAGAATGGGAGAGAAAGAGAGAGAATGGGAGAGAAAGAGAGAGAAAGGGATGTAGACAGCAAAACCCCAGCAAAATGAGAGAAAACAGATATGAAGAGAGAGAGAGAGAGAGAGAGAAAGAAAAGATATGGAGATTAACATGTCAGCGTTTCTCAGTAATTAAATCTTACCATGTACAATATCGTACAGTAACATTTATCAATTACTTTTAATAGAATATGAACAAATCTTTGAATACATGTTGGAACATAATTAAGCACACAAGTATGTTGTACAAACAAAAAATGTACATGTATATAATTTATCTATATTTACATGGGATGTGATACATGTACATGTAGTTTGGAGTTTAAAACACTAAAGGAGATACAGTTATCATATGCTGAATGGTCATGTTCCTAAAAGCTGTGAGTCTTTCCAATAAATCAAAATATATCAAAATCCCCTTTAACACCCAGAATTTCCCACACTGGAAATAGAGATTGTTTTAAATGATTTCTAATAGAGACCTTTTCGTTCATGCTCCTATAATCTCCCTGCCACACTCGGGGGTTACCAAGAGGAAGTGTGAGGTCAACAGGGGTCGCAGGGATTGTTGGGATAGGATCAGCGCCCGACGACGGATGCTGGATCAAGATTTGGTCCGAGGGTGGATTAGCCTACTCCGCACAGCAGCAAGCCGATTGGTCGAAGACTCAGAACAACAGCCCAAAACTTAAGCTTAACTCATCTCCCTTCCCTCACTCTTTATATATTCTAAGAGGGAATTTGGCAAATAGGATATAACAAAAAAAAAGGGGGGGGGGGTTTCGTTTGTGCGAATCTACACAGGATTTAAGCAAACGCTTTAATATTTTGCGGCGTCATCGAACGTGGGTTCAACAACCCCGTGTCGTCAACGCTGGTGAGTTTTCTCCTCACTTTGGTGTTCAATGTTTATTCAGTTACGGACAATTGTCACCTTCCTCCGCCAAATCCCCACCTTGATTGATCTCAGCGACAGGTACCACAAAGGACTGATGAACGCTGACGGATTGAGTTAATACTCAAATAAGAATTTCTTTACCCCCTACCATAAACAGCGGGAAGATGATTTCAGGTGTATATAAGAGTATGCTGCATCATTCGCTAAGGCTATTGACTCTTTGCATCTACATGTATACTTGAATATATGACTCCTCATAATAAATATTTACAGAAATTTTTTACAATCAAGGGTTACAAACAAAAACTCCCTTAATATCTCAAATGACAACACTATTTGGTTTCGTAGGATTCCATAATCTTCCCATCATCATGTTAATCAAAAATTCAAGTAACTGATCATGAACATATAATCAAAACAACAATATGACCTACATTTCTCAGAAAGGTAAACAAACTTTGGCCGCTCTCCCATTAATGGCAATGTTGCAAAACACACTAATCTGTTTTTGAACTCTTATTTTCTACCCTTTTTTTTTGGGGGGGGGGGGGTTAAAGGAATAGAGATTCTATAAAAATTGTGATATCAAAATTACTATGGTGACCCTTTGTAAAAAAAAAAAAAGGGAATCAGCTATTAGAATCAACAGGAAAAGCATAAGAGTTTTTATTATATTTATTTTGATCAGTCGAAAAAAGAAAATGTGTGCATGTACAACAATAATATGAATCATCTATGGACTGGAAATGGGGTGTTAATACCCCATTCCTTTACATGTACCTTGTAATATAAAATTACCATATCGTATTGTACATGGAATACTTAAGTATGTAACATGTAACTTGTCATATTCAATGTGATTTATAAAAGGGAAATTAGTACATGTGCTACATGTATTAATTCTGGCCCCTTTTACTAAGCACTGCTTTTCTTCTGTTTATATAGATGTCTGGAAATGTATTGTACTTATTATTGTACAAATCACAATCAAATCAAACATCCAAATATTGAGTTATTCTAAATGCTTTGATAAATGTTAATGCAGAAATAACTGTCACATACTTAATATGTAGAACTAATTATATAATACTGAATGGCCTTGAGTGGGATACACGGATATATCGCACAAGCTATGAGCATATATAAATATTTTCAAAGCGAGTGCGATATACCCTTGTGTCCCACGAAAGAAAAGCCATTCGATATTATTAATATTACCTATATCAAGTATATGCCTATTTTGTAGCAATTATACAAACACGTCTGTTTGCCTGTCAGTCCCTCGATCTGAATTCAGGTTATTCATACAGGTATGTAATCTGGGCCAAGCAATTGTGACGTAAACTGTTACCGCGCATGTCCATTGTTTAAGCCTTACTGCGCGCATGCACTTTGATAAAAGCGCACTGACTAGGCAAAATACAGTGTAATATTGCATGGCAAGTTTAGTACAGTAGCCTATGGGGAATTTGGTGGTTGCATTGAATATGCCCTGATATTGCACGCGCAAATCAAGCGGACAAAAATATGTTAAATGCCTTATACAGTCAAACCTGCTTTAGCAACCACCTGTATAGAAAGACCACCTGTCTATAAAGACCACAATTTTTGTTTCCCTTGAACAATGTTTCTCATTGAAATGTGTATTAAAGGAACCTGTCCATAAAGACCACCTGCTCATAAAGACCGCTTTTCTTGTCTCCCTTGAGTGGTCTTAATAGACAGGTTTCACTGTATATAGATAATAATGCTCAGTATTGCATATTAAAATGTCATCAGAAAACGCTTCTCTTCACCAGTGTACCATTGTCCTTGTTTTATATTTCAACCATTCTACCATTCTGTAGCTAATTAATTAATTCCCATTATAGCATCGATGACAATAATATACCCTGATCAGATCATGGCAGTACTTCAAGCCCACTCGCCCCCCCCCCATTCTTAATCCACCATGTCAGATCACAGTCCCACAATTTGTATGGATTAGGATTTAATAATCCCTTAATCCCACACCCTCCATTCAATCCCAATGACATGAGACTAAAGCAGTGTGTCTTCTCCCTGCTCCAGTTTCCGACTTGGCTTGCTTCTTAATTTCTTTGTGACATTTATAGGAGAGGAATACCTAGCGATTGATGCATGGTGTGCAAGCTCCAGCGCTGACATACGCGGCTTTGTACAGGGTTTTCGTTTATTGATTTGTACACCAATAAACACTGCTTGGCATAGATGCGGAGAAAGAAGTAGTTCATTGCATACAGATGCAATATGAAAGCCTCTTTCATTCATCGAGAAGGAATCGATCACTGGAAGACATGACAAAATACTTTACCTGGATGTGTACTTTTAAAAACAATATTTGATATTTTTTTTAAAGTTCCCTTGCATGACCCACTTGGCAGTGTTCCCAGCATTTTATGAAGAAAATATTTCTAGATATTCCCCTTATTTTTCCTGGATTTTCCCCTGCTGAAGTGTCAAAATTCCAGCATTATTAAAGGAGGCATTTTACTTCCAGTGGATACACAGTTTGGAAGCAAGACAAGATGTAAGCAACTGACCACTTTCTTTTGGGGCTAGTGAAATTCCCTGAGTTTTATCTGATTTGGGTGATTTTTCTCGAAATTCCCTGATTTTTCCCCGACTGGAAAGAACTTTCCATTTCCCCCTGATTTCCAGGATACCTGGGGAGTTGTTATGACTTGGGTACGAATATATTTGGAAATATTGGAAAAGCATGCAAATAGCAAGCAAAATGTGAAGTGCTTGTATGCTGACCTATGATTTTTTGTATTCTTTTGTACACATGGCTTTCAATGTGCTTTTTTTTCACAAGGAGGAATATTAAACTTCATATAGAGTACCGAAGTGTGACGTCATCAAATTTTGATTTTTGTATTTCAGTATTTTTATGACCATATTTATAGGTAGAGCATGATGGAAAAACGTTCACACATCAAATTTGACATGAATCAGTTCATGGTGGCCCAAGGTATGGCTATATGAATATCTAATTAGCCCCATTGAAGTCAGTGTAAATTGGCCTGGTTCTTAACAGTTTAGAACCAGGCCAATTTAACACCGACTTCAATGGGGCTAAGGAGGTATTCATGCGGCCATATCTCGGGGCCCAATGAGCCAATTGCCATAAAATTTGGGCTCTGGATGTTTTTCACCATGTTCCTTTGAGATATGGTATAAAAAATGTCAAAATGAAAAAATAGCTTTTTGTGACGTCATCACTTCGGTACTCTATACTTGTAGCTCCAAGAGGTAAGGAATCTGGAATAAAAATATGTTGAATCAATATTCAATAGTTCCAGATTCAATGCAACTTCCTTCTGGTTCTATTAAACTGATGACTAATTAAAGGAGGAAGATAGGGAAGTGACTTACTTGATGCTATGATGGTCTTGATGATAAAGACAATGCCGTTGATTGCAATGACGACATCTACAATGGGAGAATCAAGAATTAAGAATACAAAATAATCAGAATGTAATTTAAGATTATTCTGTACTTTGGTAGACCTCAAAGATCATAGTACTAAGAAATACCTCCTATACCTACATACATGCAGAGCTGCCAACCTCACAAAATCCTATTTTCAGAAAAAAAATCCTATTCTTAACTGTCGTGTACTTTCCTACACAATATCTGAAGGATTGCGAATTTTGTTTATTTCGTAGTAATTTATACATGTAATATGTATATAACTGACTCTTCTTCTGTTGCTCTTCTGTGTGAGTCTTGACTTCTCTCTATATGTACATTGTAGCAATTTAGTAAGATTACTCCAGAAAATACAAGTTATTATGTACATAAAGATAAGCAATTGCATGATCCAAATGTTTTTCAATCCTATAACATATGTTTCTTATTCTTATGACTCTCCACCCCTCCCTTACACACACACACACACACACACACACACACACACACACCCACACACGTTTACATGGCTTTACTTCCGAGGACAACTATTGTTCCTCTATTGTTACTCGTCCTCGGACAGTCGACGGAATAAGGCATAAATTCATTGTTCGACGTTCGAGGACTATTGTCCGCCTTCCGAGGACCATTGTTGTCATGATTTTTTTTTTGTTCTCTGTCCGAAAATGTCCTCGGACATAATGCTAAACAAACGCACCCACACACGTTTACATGGCTTTACTTCCGAGGACAACTATTGTTCCTCTATTGTTACTCGTCCTCGGACAGTCGACGGAATAAGGCATAAATTCATTGTTCGACGTTCGAGGACTATTGTCCGCCTTCCGAGGACCATTGTTGTCATGATTTTTTTTTTGTTCTCTGTCCGAAAATGTCCTCGGACATAATGCTAAACAAACGCACCTCTACACACATTGATTTGTGGGGAACTTTACTGTTTTCTCCTATTGTATTTTGTACCACGCAAGCACTTCTCCTATTGTATTTTGTCCCCCACAAGCATGACGGAATAAAGGCCATCATTGTGCTCTATTGTTCTCTGTACCCCACAAATGAATCTATGTAAACCCACACACACACACACACACAGCTACGTTTACATGGCTTTACTTCCGAGGACAACTATTGTTCCTCTATTGTTACTCGTCCTCGGACAGTCGACGGAATAAGGCATAAATTCATTGTTCGACGTTCGAGGACTATTGTCCGCCTTCCGAGGACCATTGTTGTCATGATTTTTTTTTTGTTCTCTGTCCGAAAATGTCCTCGGACATAATGCTAAACAAACGCACACATCTATGTTTTCTATTGTTCGAATTTCAACCGATGACTCCACTGTTGAATTGCGTCACAAAATTCATTGACGGAATAAACCTCACCAATTGTTGACAACCGATGACCCATTGTTCTCTTTGTTCGATGTCATCGGTTTGAATGCGTAAACATGTACACACACACACACACACACCACAGAACTTTCTTTTCAGTCTGGATTTGATGTGCTATTATCATTTCTTATTAGTTTTGTCTGCATCATTCCATTACTATTTAATAAATTTGAACACTGGAACACAATCCTTAAAATCTATACTCTAATTAAGTACTGTCAAGAGAGAGTTGCATTGCTTTGTCACCCAATTCAGTTCTTTCCATATTAATATGCAATCATAAACAGACTTGCCCTCCTTAAAAGTTATTGGACCAGACATATTGCACAAGTCTTTATACCACATTTATCAATCTTCATCTTTAGACAACATGGTTATGACACATCGTCTTAAAGTATTTGCTCCAATTCAATGCTTTTGAAATCCCAAAGATAATCAGCTGAGCGTAAAATTTTCAAAAGATGCAAAGTCATCCCAGCTAGTGTGGCACGAAATGCTATCATATTTCAACCATCTGTTGGGTTTATGCTTTTGACATAGTAGGTGCTGATCCATTGCTATCTTGTTCTCATTCCTCTCCCTCTCTCTCTCTCCCTCTCCTTGTCTCTCTACTTCCTTCTCTTTCCTCTGGCCTCTGCATTTGAATTCCTCTATTGCTCTTCCTTTCTTTTTTCTCTCCTCTTTAACCCTTTCGAGACAATTGACCACATTTTGTGGTTTGGCTCAATAACTTTTGATTCAGAGCTCTAAAAAATATATCAGATGCGTGAGTAGAAAAGGCAAAAATTTCTGCACACACTTTATCCATTTTTGTTGCATGACCATATTGTGTTTGATGCCAGAAATTTTAAAAACGAAAAAATAAGCTTTAATATCCTTAAATTGGCAACACACTGAGAAGTTCAAAATTATTGTTTTTTGTCAAATTGGCAATTTTTTCAACTTTTCGACAAAATTTCTAACCATGTACATTGTATATTGTTTTCAAAGACGTGACACCTTATTAGAACCATGTAGCATTAAAATAAAAATATTGTTGCCAATTTGAAGAACAAAATGTGATCAAATTAGCCTTTAAATAATTCCTGTCATGAAAGGGTTAATAATATACAACGTTAAGAATGTAAGTGCAATAAGAACTATAACATGGCATCGCATGTACATGTACCGTACATGTATCTGTGCAACATATACAGGTACAGCTCTAGTGTGCAGTTTATAGCAAATTCCTAAATTTTCTAAAATTCATGTTCATGTAGTAATCATGCCCGAGATGTGTAACATGTTGCGTTTTGCAACAACAGGGACTGCTCCAGAGGTGGCAGGCTATATCGTGGTTGAGCAAACAAACCACTCGTTTGGTTGCGCGCACATGCTTGCGTGCAGAGTCTATGTGAGGAAAAAGAGGGGAAAGAGGAAACCAATGCAGGAAATATAATAAAGCGCTTCTGTGCAGAGTGAATGGTGGTCTTTGTCAACCATGATAATGCTAGGTGGTGTCTGTGGCACATTGCCTTTATCCAGTACAATTTGAAAAATAGGAGGAACATTAATGACCAACACCGGGTTGAAATTCATCTTTCCATGAGAGTGAACAAAAATACCTAGGTTTGCAGCGATGTGCACAGCTACACATTTTGAAGAAAAAAAAAAAAAGGAATATAAATGACAACTATCTGGCTGAAATTCTCTATTCCATGGGAGAGAACAAAAATAGCAGAACTTGTGTTTGCAGTGATCTGCACAGCTGTGGTTCGGGAGGGTTTCTCCCCTGGACCGTTTGAAATTTCAACCATGCTTGAGATCCGAGGAGTGAAAGTTTATACCCCTTACCCCAGCCTTTTTCCCAATACCACCACAAGTGGTTGTGTGTTTACCCTACCAAAGTGGACGATTAACCCTCTGACACCCTCTCTAAGGTCCTGATTACAACTCTTACCTGGACCATTTCACATCCAAAAGAAAATCAAGTTAGAATGAGCTAATATGCATTATGAGGCTTTGCATGCTTACAGAAATGTATCCGTGAAGTCATAAATATCGTAAGTAAATTTTGAGGATGAGAATTGCAGGAAACTGACAACATGGTCACTAAAATGATATACACATAGAGTAAAAGTACACTATCAATGAAAAAATCTTTACTGCTATCAGTGACAATAAAAAAAAAAATTATTTCAAAAGAACTTAAGGCATATGTATGTGCTTTAATATAAGAAATGTGATTATTAAAATAAAGTTAAGATTTTTTCTACAAAGCAATTTTACCATAATATTAAAACATGATATGGTACGTGTATGCATCACTATCAAGTACAAAAATGAGATCAGGGGGATATTTAAAACCTTCCAATACCATCTCCAAGGGATTAGCAAGTTTTGCAACCAAAATGAAATCCAAAGTTCGACAAAAAAAACCAACTACAATTCAATCCAAAACTTCATGTACACGTACATGTAGTGCTGCAACTTCTCCCATCAAACTTGATTCTGAAATTCAGAATGTGAGTTGAGTCTTGACAAGAGTCAAGACAAAAGTCTGCTAATCCCCCATTCCAATCCAGCCACCTTAATAGTTCCCCCCCTTGGTCGGCAAGAATCAAGGGAACAAGAGTGCATCTGACACCACCATATGTTGTTCTTACTGGCCACATGCACTCTTCTTGGGCCCGTTCTCACTGCTTAGAATGCTTGCATGGTGATGGATGCGCAACCTCTTTATATGCGTAGACAAGGAGAAGTATTTTGCCCTTTACAGAGAATAGGGAGCATGATGCTTTTCAATTTTGCAGGAAAATGGTCATTAGGGACTACAGCATGGAGAGTGAAGTAGTAAAACCAGGTAGAGAGCACTGAAAACAATTTCAGTTTGCCTTTTGTCTTCTGATAACGATATGAAATGACTGAAATTGTACTACAATTCTTTGTATATTTCTTTGTTATAAGATAAAACCTAATTTGTAAATGCAGATGATTATATTAACCCACTGATGGCGGGAAACGGGTAGTTTCTGTATTAAGACTATGGGATTTATAGAATTCAGTGATCAGTGGGTTCAGCAACTAGTATTACATGTACATGTATTGTAGTTGTGTCACAACTCCCGGATGTCAAATGTATAGAATTAGTGCCTCTGCTAAACATACAGCCCTGGAAAAAATTATTAGACCAAGCTTTTGTAATAAAGGTACTATAATATGCATTCAAACTAATGAAAATGATTTGTCTTTGTATTTCATTGAATGAATAACAAATTCCAGCAATTGTACCTTGCTTTTACGATATTGTATTTCCTTCTTACCACAAATATAACACTTTCAGTAACCATTCTTGGTCTAATAATTTTTTTCCATGGCTGTACATGTACTCAATGAAGGAGAATACCGATGTACATGAATGAAATTGGGAATGTTATTTTCTATACATGCAGTGACGCATCATAAAAGAGTTGGCTCTGATTTATGATATCAATACACATGTAGTTCTTCAAATATGAACAATTATTCAAGAACATTCTACAAATCTACTCCAGCATCCAAATAATCCAGTCTTCCCCAAATCTTGCACTCGGTGGTTCTGCAGTGTTATATGTAGCACAATAAAAGTGCTGCTTGAGTACAAACCATAGCCATGCAAACACATCCGCACAGTTTTTTTGCATCATACCTGCACATCTCTCTCCCCTGCCCCCTCCCCAAATAACATCAACAACACTCGCATCTATCATCGTTTCTAGTCTTCCATGGCCACCCCTCTTCCACCTTCTCATATTAACTCCCTCTCCGTCCCTTTCTTTCTTCATACCTCACAACAAAAAGTGCACACTTCAAGAAATGACATAACTAAAAATTTCAGCCTTTGATCAGTGTTCTGTAAGTGCCTACACAATTTTTTCCATCTTCTTCTTCTTTTCATGCATTCATTACCAAGTGCTGAGACATGAGAATTAAAAGCGCGATATTACAACACATCTCTCCACAGAAAGGACCAAGATAAAGACTGTTTGCCCAACGATTAATTTTGCTGCAAGGCATTTACTTCTTTTAGTGGACTCTGTGCTGCCACCTGCTTGAGTAGGACAGACAGATCTTGAACACCTAGGCATTCGCTTGATGGCTACTTGTTGACAGTCTTCCTTGCCCATTCATATCATAACTCAAAGAGCTTTGGTACAAGAGGTGCATGCAGATTGCCTTTTTGTTTTGCCGCTGTTTAAATATCCCAAATTGTTTGTAAGGTGCCAGTCATTTACAGAGGTGTCGCAATGTAGGGCTCGGACAATGGAAGTGGGGGGGCACCTTTTGTCCGCCAAACAAAAGGTGCCCTCCCACTTCCATTGTCCGAGCCCGCCCGACGTTCCGACGCCTCTGGTCATTTATTCCCTACCTGAAAGTCATATTTGTCATAAAGATATCACAGCTCCCAAATGGGCTAAAACAATATCATATACAATGAATCAATATAAACATGTATATGTACATACATGTGTATATGTCATGGTCTCGTCACACTGCAGAACTACATGTAATGATAATGTGCCATATCTAAGGTTTCCTGAATGTTAAATTGCAAGGGAAATTTCATCTCTATGCATTTTAACATACATGAGTCAACTAAAGAATATGAACCAAAAAAAAAGGGTAAATAAATAAAAGACCAAAGTAGAAAAATAAATAAATGAAAGGATGCAAGGGTAGGGGTAAATGAACAAAAAGGGGGAAGTTGAGAATGATCTGCAAGACACAGGATTGGAGACAAGTTTAATCCAAATGGGAAAAGGCTATAGTTTATAAGACAGAGAGAATGAAAGACAAACATACATGTACAATGTAGATGGATGAATGCTTTACAGCTCATCTCCATTTCCTTACCATTCTGGATAGAAAACTACAAGTTATTACAGGTAAATAGTCATCCATCATGATGAAACGAGAGCATATGGCATTTCTGGGGAAACGTTACACGGATTGATGGAGCATTTAGAAAAGGAATCTCAAATAAAAAGCTCTTTCATAGGATGAAGTATTTACTTCAAAAGTGTGATTAATATGTAATAACATAATCATTTCAGAGAGAGAGAGAGAGAGGAAGAGAGAGAGAGAGGAAGAGAGAGGAAGAGAGAGAGAGGAAGAGAGGAAGAGAGAGAGAGAGGAAGTGAGAGAGGAAGAGAGAGGAAGAGAGAGGAAGAGAGATAGAGAGAGAGAGAGAGAGAGAGAGAGATAGCTGGTAAGTATTTGTAGCAAAGAGGAATAGAAATAAAAATACATGTGTATAATATGGAAGTGGGTTTTTAGGTTTTTTAAGAATTACTTACAAACAATTCCTTCAAATATCCTTGATGAGACCATCTTCTGTAAGAATCTGAAGGGTAGATCTAGGGGGCTTAGGAGGGACTCAAACCACAGCCTCTCTTCTTTCTGAGACTTCCACTTCAGCCGAGACACCTCAAAGACATTATGAAACTCCTGTAAATAGGTCAGATCAGAGGGCACAATGAGGTACATCGCAAAATGCTAATTACTGCTCATTCATTATAAAGTCATCTTGGAATAAAGAAAATACTGACTCACTTAGATATGAATGTATATATGCAGATCTTTTTTTTCTACTGTCTGCAAAATCATTGTCTACTGCAATTTTTGAAACACTGCTACATACATGTACATGTGTATATACAGACAAGTAAGAGAAAACTTTAATAATATTATACACTATCAGTAAATTCTTAATGTAAGTGTCCATCCCCCTACCCTGTCTCTATTAAACTCTGGTGGGGGGGGGGGGGGGGGGGAGAGGAGTAATTTGGGGGGCTATAATGGGTACTCTATCAATTATCTTATTTTCTTGGGAGGATAGCTTAAAAACAGATGTATTCTAGGTTTCATTAGGGATAACATACTCTTTAATATTGGATGTTTTAGACCTATTCACAGCATATTTATTGATGATTTCCACAGTATTTCAACATGCGCTCACATGCCTTATATGTAAG
Organism: Heliocidaris erythrogramma; assembly: GCA_025617745.1. Classification (NCBI taxonomy): domain Eukaryota; kingdom Metazoa; phylum Echinodermata; class Echinoidea; order Camarodonta; family Echinometridae; genus Heliocidaris; species Heliocidaris erythrogramma. Next base: position 27,864,744 of record CM046861.1, on the reverse strand, counting down.
TCCAGCTTGCCATCCACTTGTGCTAGGGGTCTTGAAGAACCTCTCTCTCTCGTTGTTACATGCATATGGAGTATTATCATTATTCTTATTCTTTCTGTGCCTTTGAGCAGTATTTATGGAGAAATTTGACTGTACATGTTGATATCACTGTGAGCTCACCTGTAGGTCCAGTTTGCCTGATCGACTAGTATTAAGAGTCTTGAAAGTAAGAAGAACATCTCTTTTACTCTTATTCGGAGCATAGTACTTGAGCAAACCTTCAAAGTGAGCAAAGGTCACTTTACCAGGATGCTGGAAAACATTAAAAGCAGAAATAAAAAAAATATATGAAAAGAGATAGAAAGTAAACATCTAATTTGGATTTCCAATCAATAATGTATAGTTTACTAGTTAGTATGCAGGAATGACAGTTGCCTTTACTCATTTAGACTGATAACAGAACCCCTTTACATTACTGTAAAACATGAAACTTGAAAGAACTTCCATACATGTATATTGTAGGTCTAAAAAATTGGCATGACTGACATTATTTACATACAACTTAATACAAGGCATCAGTCAGAATCCAGAATTTAAAAAAAGTCATAAAAGAAGGCAAACATTAACAAGAATTTTGCTCTTAAAAAACATATGAAAACCCTCTTGAATTTTCGATATGTAAATTTCTTGTTCAATGTGACTGTGTAGAGGGGAGTAAACTTCAAATTTCAAATTCATACTATTCTGCTGTTTGATAATTTAAAGATATATATACAAGAATACATGTTCCTCTATGTAAACATTGTGACTGCACTTTCTGCAGCTTACACCCCTGCACACAAATTTTCTGAGTGAACACCTCTAGCTAATGAAGGGATCAGTTTTCAGCAAATATTATGGCTGTTACGACAGGTAAACAGCTCAAACAAGAATCAATTCCACTTGCTGACGGCCATCTGTTTAGACAGTGGAGATCTTCTGCTAATGGGAGAATCGATGATGCATTATAAACTTTGTGGTGTACCTGACAGAAGGGCGCAAATTGATGCATGGGGAAAAGGATGTACATTTGTGACCAGGCACCACAAAACCACCAAAACGTCGCCAGATACATGTATGAATTTCAGTTAACGTCTGGTTCTGAAAGAGGAGATTCTCAGCTTGAAAATGATATACATGTATAATGTATAACTCATCAGCACTGGATGTTCCTAACCCACTCTACAAAGAGTAGAATGCCTACTCCCACAGAATGTTACTATTGAAGCTCTATGACTTGCAAGGTATTGTGCAAAGGTGACAAAGGGAGGATTAGAACTCAATAGAAATTTCTATGAAGAGATAATCAGACTGTTCTAAAACTTCGTGTAATAATTATGCACATCCTGCTCATCATAGTGGACAAGTATCAATACAAGAACTTACTCTAGTTTTAAAGTTACAGGAGATCAAAATGAGACAAGTATTCAGGGTCGCTAAAAAAAGAAAACTTATACAACAAAATCCAGAGAAGACAAAAAAAAACCTGTCAAAACTACTACTTTTAGATTGTTACTATTAAGAAAAAAGAGTATACTCTTTCAAGAAATACCCAAAATTAAAATTTGACCATGTCAACTAAAAAAATCTTCATTGAGCTCTAACTGAAAATCACACAGTGCGACTTTTTGGTGGTGTTGTGGTGCCTGGTCACATTTAGAGTAAACTGCATTTCAAAGTCGTTACTGTTCTTTGACATCAACACAATATATCACTGTCTATACATCATCTGAATTGTTAAAGCTGATATTATTACTTCAACAATCAAAACTGGGCAGTTTAGAAATTTGCCCCCCCCCCCCCAAAAAAATAGTGTCATCACCCTTCTGCCAGACAGACTAACGACTTATTCAGGGATCACACCTATAGACAGGTATTAAAACCTTGAGCGTAGGGGAGAATGTATGGTGGGATTACGGCTCTTAATGGCTCACGGCGAGTGAGATACATCGCTGGGATAAAAAAAACGACAAGTGTCTGATGACGACACTTTCTCATCCCTGCTTCTCATTTTCCCTGTCATCAAACTTTCCAGAGCCACCGTCGGCATCACATTCTTACATCGGTGAATCGATGGATCGAATCGACGAAGGAATGGAGATTAACGCAGGATCCATAACCGTCAATGAACTTCCATCTTTTGGTGATTGTTCCAGAGGAATGTGAAGATATGTGAAATCTGGGACTACTTGCTTGGAAAACTGTTGTAAAATCAACAAATATTTTCTCTCTTAAACACACTAATCATTCACTTTTATTTGTCGTGCATTTTATCGAAATTGCTTTAAAATAGAGATTAATGCACAAATTAGTTTGCATTTTTTGTGTGAGTGTCAGGTATGATATGAAGCGACAAGTGCATTGACCTACATGTATGTTTGGAACTCAATACAAGTCATGTATATCCCAGGTCCAGCATCACTGACACAGCCCCTAGATGCTTTTGTTACTTATTTTGAAAAAAAAACTGGGCTACAGCGCAAGAGACCGACAGTTTCGGTCTGGCAGGCCTGAAAAGTTTTAAGAAGGCCTGGAGGGCCTTCTGACAACTTTTCTAAAGGTTCACTTGACCAACAATGCCAGGGACGGTGCTGTCGGTCTACTGGGATGTTCCGAAACACTTTTTGTAGGCCTACTTCAAAATGCAGAATCACAAGCACAATCAAGGAATCAACTCTACAAAGGAAATTCATCAAAATTAGCCGTTTAAAGTGCAAATATGAACAAAATTGGAGCACGATAATTCTAAATTAGCCGAATCAGAAGTCTTCCACATCACGTAATCATTCCTTGAGAGAGACTTTACCCATCACTCTACTTAGATCTCCCTCAGTCTACACAGGATAAGAGCAAGAGCTAAACTTAGGAAATGAGATAGAGGTAAGAAGAGAGGGCCTCATCTTAATGCAATTACATCTGACGATGTACATAGGAAGACATGTGCGTTACCAAGGCTGGTATGCAGAGAGATTCCCTCTCATCTTCCAAAGTATTGATTGCTTAATTTCATATTACCAATCTTGGTTATGATAGGCTAACCTGTTATCAAGAGGGCTCTGTACTGAAGATTTTAAATGGGTAAGTATTGGGTGTGAATGACGCAAGCAAGAAAGTTGCCATTTTTAACTTCATAGCTAATCTCATTTGCCGAGAAGTAGCAAAAGGGAAGAGAGACTTGACTCTTTATTTATTCTTTTTCACCATAGATTAAATGGTACAGAAACTACTTCCATATGAAAATTGTGTATATTCTTTTGGAAGGGGCATCATCAAATATGTTTCTTTCTATCAAAAAAGCTTTAGACATGATAGACATGATATGCATGTATATGCTAGAGAGGTCATAGACCTACACGCTTGGAGGTGATTCATACCCGTAAACACGTCACTGGATGTAAGTTGGAAAGAACAAGAAAAAATGTTTACATATTTCTAGACATGTATCAAGTTTCTTACATTAATCTCACTGAATGGATTAAAATAATTATGTACATTAGCTTTCTTAGAAATGCTAAACAAATATTTCCCTGTTAAAAGGATAAAGACTTTTATCATATTTTTTAAAGAAGCAGCTTTAATATATATATATATATAGTGGAAGAAATTTCCCAAGAGCAAAACACTGGCGGTCACTCATAGTTGTGGAATGGAATACAGCGAAAGAAATGGACTATGAAATGGCCGTAGCTTCTATACTTCTCTTTTATTCAATCAAGCTTTCGATCTAAAGATCTTCATCAGGACGACTGTGTAAACAAAATACATAAGTACAATATGATGGCTGAAATAAAAAAATATATAAAATAAAGTAAAGTTTAACTCTTGATGACTTATAATTTGGTTATCATTAATGTTAAAATTAAATCATGATGAACTACTTCTCGTTCTCTACTGCTAAACACATTATATATATATATATATATATATATATATGTAGATATCATCAGAAAAGCTGGCTTTGAAATTATGAATATTGTGTCTAGAAAAGAAAAGGAATCGGAACCTTGATGCTTACCCGTCTACTACACAATAATCTGAAAGCTTTGCTGGTAGCTTTCCGCATGTGTAACGTGAGCTTCTTGAATTTCTGCTTCTCAATGCCGGTGAAGGTATCATACACTACAGCCAAGAGCTGGGTGAGAAATGAAGTAAGAGTATTTGAGAAAAGATTATTGCATCAAATCAATTATGGACCAATCAATCAATAAGCTCGGTAAATTACACTGATCCCAGATTCTTCCTTTCAATAAGAATCAGCAAGAACATGGATGAGACATAAAACACAAACCTGTTCAATCAATCAATTGATTAATCAGTTGGTGGATCAATTAAGCAATTGGTCAATTGACTATAACCAATTCATGTATCAACAAGTCAATCGATTAATCAATTTATCTATCCATCCACACATCATTTCAATCGATCAATAATTCAATCTATTAACTATCTATAACTGATTCCTTTATCCACCAATCAATTAAATCTATCCATCCATCAAACAATAAATTAGACAGCCTATCACCATAGCAAGCAACCAACCATGACTGCCCATAAATGTATCATACTCCTGATGAACACTTTACTTTAGCACAGCAAACTTCTGCTAAATATCATAATTTAGAATAGTACATTTAAGATGCTAATGGACAAAACAATCGTATACAAGGAATACTGTTCGCCTGAGGAAAAATACAGATATATAAATCATTATAGTAAGGACATGGGCTATAATAACAAGAACATGTCTTACAAGTGAAAAAGAAATGGGCAAACAACAGTAATGATTTGCATTTGTGGAATAAAATTGAATAGAACTGAAGAAAGGATGATTTATTTGAATGTGTTCACATCTCCCTAAGGAGATACAGTATACCACATAGAGGAAACGCTTCTTGTTACAGGTAAAGTCAAAGAAAGGTCATCTATCTTGCGACAACAACAAATGTATAAACACAACAAAAAGATGAAGAAACTCAGAACCCAGCAAAGATAAATGACTCATTATTTCTTTGACAAAGGGAGAGATATGTGAGTCAGAGGTATCTCCCTCAGGGAATGGTACTTCCTTGAGCACCTGCCAGACAGACCATGTCACTCTCCACACATGCTGGTTTTGTAAGTCCTACCTCAGTGCCAAGCCCCGCCCATGTCCTCCTATTTCACCTGTTACAGGTAGTAAAGTTGACGGAGCTGATCCCCTTCCCCATCCCCCCTCTCCCCTCCCCCCTCATCCCCAATGAGAGTAAGAAAAGGCATGTTGGTAGACAGACCATGTCTACGAGCACACACTGATTGTCTTAGTTTTATCCCAGTGCCAAGCCCCTCCTATATCCTCCAAATGCACCTGTTACAGGTAGCCTCATTGATTTACCCTTCTGCCTCACCCCTCTCCGCCCCCATCAGGGTAAGAAAAGACATACGTGTATTGGTAGACAGATCCATGTGTATGAATAACATTGATTCTGTTAGTCCTGCCCCAGTGCCAAAAACCGCCCATGTCCTCCTATTTCACCTATTACAACAGGTATAACAATTGATTGGGCTGTTCCCCCCCCCCTTCGAAAGTAAGAAATGGTAGACAATGTCACTCACCACACACACATACACTAATTCTGTTGGTCCTATCCCAGTGCCACGCCCCATCCATGTCCTCCCATTTCACCCGTTACATACAGGTAATAAAGTTGACTCAGCCGGGTCTGCTCGCTATTCACAAGGACCTCTATTCATAGAAAACCACTATTCATTTAACACACGTTATAAATAGCGATCCTTATGAATAGTTATGAATAGCGAGGTAATTTGTCTATGGTTTGCTTGCTATTCATAAGGACCGCAATTCATACAAAACCGTTATTTAGTCAAGCGTTATGGATAGCAGTCCTTATGACTAGTGAGGTTACCCAGACTCAGCTGATCCCCTCCCCTCAACCCAAATAAATGGGGGGGGGGGGGGGGGTACTCGTTTTCTGAAGGTTCATAATTCAAAAAATGAATTCATTTACAAACACTTTTTTTTACAATCAAATTCGATAACTATCTAGCAAAAGGAGAAAAAAGAAGGACAACAAATTTACTTGTTCTTTCCTTGTTGGGGGGGGGGGGGGGGGGAGGGGGGTGACAAAAAATTTTTTTTTGCCAAACCTTCAAAATTAGCTCAGTAGGGGGTTATGGGGGTCCAATTTCCCTCCATCAATCCCTGACAAGCCAAAAAAGAAAAAAAAAAGAAAAAGATCTTCCATTCTAAAGGGGGGGGGGGGGGGGCACAATCCACAAAATAACAGATCGTCTATGGATCCGGCAATGATATTTACATGAATATACGCAATCCTTTTCATCTGTTGTACAGTCACTCTCATTACTGCACTCTGATGGGCTTTCCCCATTAGATAAATGTACATATATGGAAGAAGATTTTTCTCCTGAGATACATTAATCTGCATATATTTGCATATTACGTGTAAAAGTTCTTTTACACCTTCACTGCACATCTCACCACCATCAGTTCACCCTCACCACCTGATCACCACCTCAAAGTTGTATCAATGACAGAAATCTACACTCATATCTAGCATAATGTTTTTGTAAATTACAGGATGAAATCAACATGCATGTCCATGTCCAGGAAATACCAGCATGCAAGTAGATTTCCTAACTCTGCATCACCTGCAGTAAAGTACATGTACACAGTTGGAATGTATTCACTGATTTATCAAACCTTGAGATGGGGGGGGGGGGGGGGTACTTACTGACCTGCTTTTCTGGGCTCCATCTTTAAATATAAAGATAACCATTCCATTCAGTTTATCAAAGTTATAATTGATAGTAAGAACTGTTAGGGTTCACAACTAATATAAACTTGAGTTTTCAATCAAATCAATTAGAAACCTTTCTAAGACTGGTCTTTAATATTCCCCATTTTCACTCTCAATCTCATTTTCTTCCTCGTTCCTTCCCTCCTCCTGCCCTCATTGTCAAATTGAAAATAAGACAATTTTAAAATCAGGGGCCCCATAACACATACAAAAGTTAGCAATCAATTGCTATTCTGCGATAAATCGTTATGTCATGGTACATGTATATGCAGCTGATTGAAAAAAATCAATTGTAAGGTTAATTAACTGTTCACATGATCAACTGCTAAGCTTTGTGAAATGGGCCCCTGGGGTAGTATTCTGAGATTTATTTTATCTTGATTTTAGCGAAATAATTTTAATTGTCATAACAAAATGTACGCTTTAATATGGCGCATCATTGGTTAATGACTGCGTACGTGGAATTCATCTGCGCAAAAACAAATAAAATGTTGCAATTTAAAATTTGTTATGACAATTAAAATCTTTTCACTAAAATCAAGATAAAATAAAACTCAGAATACCACCCCTGGGCATTACAAGAGAGTATCATAACTCTAATGTAAATTAGTAAATCAAAGGTGCATAGACAGGAGTCACTTAATATTCCGCTACAGGACAATGAACTTGTCAACAGTACTACTCAGCTTTTTAACTGTCTGAGAAACACAAATCAATCTCACACTCATTTAGCTCTCCCTTCTGCCTGTCTGTTGTTTTCTATCACTCTTCACCCTCTCAATTTAACATAAAAGAAGAAATTCAGCTGAAGGATCGAACAAAAATTAAGCTGAATATAATTTGATGTTTAATTCATGATATCAAATGTCAAAATGAAGTGAATGACATCTACAATACAACTCTCTGCGGACATGAAGGGAAACCGATGCTTCTGCTAGCATATGCTAGAAATATTGTACCTCTGCAGTGTATTTCCTGTTACAATAATGCCAATAAAACAATCATCCTTAATTGCTTTAGACAGTCCTTTTCCCAATACCCTTGTGTATACAACCCAGCCCCCCTGCCCTGCCTCCCTCCTCCCTCTTCTAGACTACCTAGTAGTCTTTGTTTGCAGACAAGACCTCGGTGGAAATGACAAAGCATAGAGGTATCAAAGCTTAGTGGTAAAGCAGTGATCTAGTAATGGCAGGTCCCAGGTTTGAAACCAAGCCGATGCACTAATACCCTCTGTTGAGGCATTGATCCTCAATTAGCAGGTCCCTCTGATAGGACTTAAAACTGTAGGTCCACCGATTGTCAATCAACAAGCAATGCTGGCATTCTCAGTGCTCAGTCAGGTAAAAATGAAATCATCACCACAAAGACCTTTCTCAGTGACAGTTTCTGCTTCTTCTTTCATTTATTTAATGAAGAACACTGCAACAAATTTCTTAAAAACTGAATTGAATATCTGTGTATGGGGTCGTGTTGTGTACATGTAATTGTCACATCTTTGTAATTCAAGACGGAAGAGATGTTTCACATAAGTACATCTCTAATTACAAATATATGATGCTGATCTGTTCACTTATAAGGGGATTATATTTCAATATCATTGTGCAGGTAAAATAAATTAATCACTGTTGCAGCGTAAGCCTTGGCAAGTTTTACAATCAACTTGAGTAGATATTTAGAAAAAACTGACGTATCAGAGAACATGTAGAGGCAACTAAACCACGACTACCAACCCAAACTTCTGTCAACCACTTGATGACCAAATCATCCATGGAGTGGTTGTCCAGGAGAGACACTGTATCATGTGCCAGGCAGAAGGACACATGGAGTTTGATGCTCATAGTTTAGTATATCAGGAATTCCCTACCAATAATCTTCTGTAAGTCCCCATAAAAATCATTAAAACATACATGTGAACGGTGTCTTCAAACTCAAGCTGAAGGAGTTCAGATTTCTGGTCTAGTATACAAGACTACCTGATAGAAAACCTGGAGTTCTATAGGAGAACAGGTCTGCATCCCGTAGGATATAACCAATTTGTCATCGTTCATTGTTAGCAGGGAGATTGCCCAAGAATAACCGGAGGGCAGAGCTGGAATAATTCTGAGGCAAACCTATCCAATCTGTGTACTCTTTCCAAGCATTCCTTTACCAGACAATCGAAACTGACAACATGACTAAAATGACAGTAATGACAGTCTTCGGCAGATGGACCCTTTTGCATCTTCCTCCCGTTTCTTAGATTTACCTTCCACCTTCTCCATAATCACTTCAGTCATGGAGTAAAAAGGGAAAACCCTTTATTGGCATCTCATTGTAGTCATTGTCATGTGAGATCGTTTAATGACTTTAAGCTCACATTTGAAACAGACAGCTTTTGATTTCATTTCTATGAAGAAGAAAAAAAATGATAGGGCAACTGGTCAATTGAAACTGACAATATCATGACTAAAATGAAATTCCTAGGAAGGTGGACTATCTGTCTCTACTTTTATCAAATCCTTTGTTTTTGCCAACTTTCAACTCATTTTGATTCCAGATTTAGACAAAAGAGGAAAATACTTGACAGGAGGCATCCCATGATATTCACTGTCATGTGTGGTCTTTTAACCCATTGACGGCATTGCCCAAGTCTTGGGTTGGAGTCTATGAAGATTGTGTGTAATAAGCAGACTATTTTCAAAAGGTCAACATACTTTACTTTTGAAATAGGCTATTCTGCCTTTAATCCTTATATAACTTGAGAATGGACAACAAACTATTAAAAGGAGACTTATCTAATTTGAGCAGTCAAGTCAATCAGTAATGGTTCAAAGAGCAACCGGTTATAGTTTAAGGAGCAATACCTAAATAAGATCCGACTTACTGAACTTAAATATAAACTTATTTGAACAACCTGGGATCAGACTCCATGCAAGTACATGTCATGTTAAAGCCACCATCACATTAGAAATCCCTTAAAATACATCTAAAATTACCATTAAAAAAGAGTTATCACCTACTTAAGGCAAGATCAATGTCCCCAGTTCAACATCCCTTTAAAGTTTTCACATCACAGTATCCTCATCCTGTATAATTTTTAAAAATTCCTGCAATTTAACTATCATAAACAGTAATTTTGTATTTGAATAATAAGTTAAAACTTACCAGATTGATTAAGAAAAAGAGTTCTAGGACGAGAAAGACGATGAAGAAGATTGCAGACCATGGGTTTTTGTTATAGGCAGGCATCATAACATCTGGAAAGCTGAAGAAAAACAAAACATTTGACAGACAAATTCAAGAAAAATGACTGAATATCAAATATAAGACATAAATGTAATCATTCATTTATCATGAGAAAAACAAAACTCTTCTTACACATGTTAAGTACTCTCTAAAATTCAAGTCTCACTGATGATGGTTGTAACTGTAATCAAACTTCAGATGAATAAAAATGAAAACATTCATAAAACTACTAATATACATGTACATTGCATCACAGATCAATCTCCATTTTAGCATATTGTTTCCAATTATTTCATATGGTATGATTCATTTCTCCAAATGCATAAGTCAATTTTTTTTACTGATTCTTATTCATGAAAATGAAAACTGGGGGGGGGGGGGGTGTAGGGGCTTTGGTGTACTGTAAAAACAGATTCCTATAAAAAGGGTCTGTTTAATGTACATGTACATGTAGATATAAAACAAAGTTTGTCAAAGCAAACATTTGGACATGAGCTGCATTAATTTAAAGGTTCATTATTCTTGATAATCAAGAAGTTGAGTAACGAACCTTATGTAGAAATAAGGGTGCTTTATTTCATCAAAGGTACAGTGAAACCTTTATATGATGACATAAATGGTACCCTGGGGTACCAAATAAAAATCGGCCATTTTTTTTTATTATTTAATTTTTTTTTAGGGCTGTACCCTGGGTTACCAAAAAGTGGGAAATTATTTTGGTGTGATTTTTTTCAACATTCAATTGTGTCCCATGTTCTTGTAAAAAATCCTATAAGTCATGTATTTTTCTCAAATTCATTGTTGTTGTGAGTATTTATTCTATTATTGATTGCTATTTCTTCGATTTGAGAGAGGGCTTGGGCCAGCAGGGTCATAATAACACCATCAGCCTGCTCCTTGTCTCCCCCGTCCCTCGCCTTTCTAAAAACCGCTACCATGTACACAGATCAGCGGCCTGCTCGTCCCCCAACTTCTGTATTGCACGATATCGTGCTCTTTCAACTTTCTCGGTCCTTGAAATCTTCCGTCTTTTACGTCCTTTCCCTTACAGTAAATTTCCGTATCCACCATCACCTTCCACCATTGTCTAAGTTTGAAAGTTTGACAGCTAAAATACAGTAACGATGATGTGATGTTTTTTTAGGAAGAAGTGAAATAAAATCAAGTTCTAAAGCCGCGGGAGCTAGCGCTATAACGAGCAGCAGTACAGCATGCACACTATGCATAATAACACTGCACTGTTAACATGCATTGGGAATGACTACGTACGTACACGCACTGCATTCATAACTCTGGGGTTGTACTCGAGTGGACGTGAGATGGCGCTACACAACGTGGTACCCCGGGGTACTGCGTGGTGCATCATATAAAGACCGCTCAAGGGAGACATGAAAAGTGGTCTTTATGTGCAGGTTCCTTTCATACATGTTTCAATGGGAAACAGTTTTCAAGGGAAATGGAAATTGTGGTCTTTCTATACAGGTGGTCGCTAAAGCAGGTTTGACTGTATAAGGTTGGGGTTAGGGTTGCAATTGGGTTTTTAGGTTTGGTTTGGGTTTTTAGGTTTGGTTTATGTTTAGGATTAGGGTTAAATAGAAGGTTTCGTTCTGAGAAAGGTGAAAAATAATTTGTGAAATTTCTCATTCCTTTTATGTCAGTTTGGAAGGAGATCATAGTAGAAAATTTCCCATGAAAAGAATTGCTCTTCAAATTCCGTCATAGATGAAATATGACTAGAAATAGATGATTCGGAAGTGTTTGGGACAAATATTCATGTCACATATATATGTGCAGTCCCATGTACCCATTTCTGTGTGCACTGCATGTGCTTTTCAGCGAGATTGGGTCAATTTAGTTTCATTTTGATGATTCCAAAACCTCACAGAATACACCAATTCTGATGTAGACATGATCAACCTTTCCCAAATGATTTGAGACAGTTTCAATCACAATGATATTGCATGACCAGAGCTCAACTTTATCTTTAAGTATAGTGTTTAGTCCAGGGGAGCGTTTCATCAAGCGTTTTGTCAGTGATTTTTACTGACAAATTTACTCTCAATCAGATGCAAGGATTTCAGTAGCTTATAACAATTGTCGGTAAAAATCACTGACAAAATGCTTGATGAAACACTCCCCTGGGTTGAATTTAGGGATTTGGTAAGTGTAGGAATTGACTGCAGAGCAAGAGCATATGTTGTACAACCAAAAGAAGTTGTCCAAAATGCAAGCAAAAGGGATATCTGCCAGATACCCAACAGTTTTTATGTCTCATGGTATAATAAAGTGAGTACTCACTTAGCAGTAGTCATGAGAACAAAGAGATTGACAAAGCTATCCTGCAGGGTTTGGAAATAGATGTCATCTTCTACATTTTTAAATATGTAGAAACCTAGGAGAAAAAGGAGAAGAAAGAGATATCTAAAAAATAGCAATCACAATAATGAGTGCGCTGGGTTCTCTTTCACATAACTTATCATATGGGAGGACCAACACATTTAAATAAATAGCAAGAACAACAGCGAGTTAACTGGATCATTTTTATAAAACCTGCTCAAAATAACAAAGTTAAAATAATTGATACAAGTTTCTAAAGTAACTGCATTACAGTAGATTGGTTATCAGTAAATTTTTTAAAAGATTTGAGGCACTTTTCATTTGTAATGAGTTTCATGAAACAGAGCCCATGTTAATTTGAAAAGGATTTATTGATCTTCAGTAGATATTGAACTACTATTTCATGCGACCTTTACAATCATAAATAAATGTGTAATTACAGCAGTGGAGAAGGTGTAATTCTACAAAATGAACTATCTCAATTTAAAGACAACAAAAGTCTGTTGAAATAATACGAGCAATTTCAATCCATATTACAGGTATACCCAGACTTGTACGCACATCTGTTTTGGTGGACGCGCTAGTTGTTTAACAAGGAAAATCATACGGGTGCATGCACTGTGGTGCGTAAAAAATGACAGCGTATTAAGGTCACTTGTACTCAGTACAAATGACCTTTATCTGCATAGATTTTACAAACTGGCTATTAAACATACCTAATATTGAGAAGATCAACATGAAGTATGCTAGAAGGAACAGCATCTCAATGATAGGAGGCAAGGACTGGATGATTTGACGCAGTACTCTGTGGATCAAGATCAAGAAGAGAAAAATACATTAACATTAGCATGTCAAAATTGTGTTGTTGTGGGTTTCTATACTGTGCTGCCAGCAAAGTCGAACCAAAATAGATTCTACTCGATTAAATTAATCTTACAGTCAAATTTGCCAATAAGCAAACGATAAAGATGAAGTCATCTTAATATTCGGGGAAAGGAATAATTTGGATTACTATATGGAAACATGTACTTATCTTCCATTCTCATGGAAATACATGCATACATCTATATTCATGCCTAGCTGAGTAAACAGACAGTTCTGGATTGAAATCTTAACCACATGCATACATGTACAATCAAATGAAGAACTACAAAATGAATCTATGTACAAGAGGACAGTGGATCTACAATAGACCGCTTCAGTAATGTTTGCAAATTTTATACATACCTTTCAAACAAAGGTTGTTCTTGACAACCTGAAAGCTTGCCGGAGGCTTGCCAGAGGCTTGCTCAGCGAATATATGTCCATAAATTTGTATACATTACAGAAGCGGTCTATTATATACATGTACACATGTGTTATGTATGACTAAAATCAGACATTTCAATTAGTAAGTTGAGAGGACACAATTAACAGGAAAATGTGAATCCTGGGAATATTTCCTACCGTCTCACTCCTCCACAGTAGTGACAGTCAATGAGAAAGATTGGTCTTAATGCTCTGGTTACTCTGAAGTGAGATTGCTGCCTTACAATCACAACCAATGCTTCACTATACATCACTAACAGAAATATGGCCTGTAGGTAACAGTAGAAAAAAAAAAACTTTCTCGTTTATTGGAGCTCTCTGTCATAAAAATGTGATTTTGTCGGTCAATTTTTATATATTTCTTTTCTTTTTACCAGAGCTCTTTTTCAGATTACGAGAGCTTTTCTAGAGCTTACAAGAGCTAAATCACTCACCGCCCCCATGTATTTTTTCACTGGTACATTAAACACAAGATACAGTGTAGTCTAATGTGAGATTCAAGACTGAAGAATCAGTTTCTTTTGTCCATAGTAATACTGGAATTTGACTTCCATTGGTGTTACATACAATGCAGATGTTGTGCTCTGGTCATGAGATTGAAGTGTGAAAAAAACTGTCTCAAAGCAGTTGGGAAGGGTTGATTTGGTGTACGCTGTAAGGTCTTGGAATCACCAAAATAATAAGAAATTGACTCAATCCTGCTGAGAGTCACATGCAATGCATACAAAAATGTGTAATATGGGACTACACACAAATGTTCGGCATTAACATTTCAGCTGCTTTCTTGTCATATTTTGAATGTGAGGACATTTGAAGAGCAATCCTTGTCAGGAGACATTTCTACTATGATAATCTTCCAAACTAACATAAAAAGAATGAGAAAGTTCACAAATTATTTTTCACCTTTCCCAGAACTCAACCTTCCCTTTAAGATAGAATTAAATGCCCTCCAAGCTCTCTGTTGGCCATGTATCAAGAATTAAGGCACAAAATACATAATGTAAAACGATCAATATGATAATATTATATAAACACAAATTTCACCTATCAAGAAATCAATCTATTGGCTACAGTCCACAATACCGATTATTTATGTCTTGCGAACCTTCTGACAACTTTCCTTAGGGTTCACGAAAAATGTCTAATTACATAATCACCATTTAGCTTTCTCCAGTTTACAAGTATATCAAACTACAATAGCAAACCCATTTATGAACAAGGGGCACTCATTTTTCTAAAAGTTTTGTTTTGCAAACACAAATTTCCCATACCAGAGAGTAAATAATTCTGAAAATAAAAAAGGGTCCATAATTCCAAATAGTTATTGCATTACTCTAAATGTTCATTATTCCGAAGGTTTGTTTATCCAAAGGTTTATAATTCTGAATAAAGTTTTCATTATTCCAAAGGTTCGTTATTCTGAAAATAAAATAAGGTGCGTAGTTCTGAAAATGAAATAGGGTTCATGATACCACAAGTTTGTAATTTGCCTAAAATGATATAGGGTTCTGTTTCATTTTCATACTTTAAGAACCTTCGTAAAAATGATATGTAACCAAAATAACATATTCTTGAAAGGTGCCTAACTTTAAGCCCCTGCCTAAGTGTGTAGATTTAGGCCACTAAATTATGGAGAGCCAAATGCCACTCACTTTTTATAATCCTACAAAATCACCAGAGACTCCCTCTAGTTCTGGAACTGAATATAAAAACCTCGCGATAAATTGATTTCTGATGCTCATTTCATGTAAGAAAATAATTTTGTTTCTTTATTTTGTTACATAAATATGACAGTTTAAATACAGGGATTTAGGGATTGACAATAGGCCTTCAATAAATTAGTGGCTTAAGTTAAGCCAGGCTTAACTTAGGCCACTTTTGAGAATAAGGGCCATTACCTCTATACATTTGTTGCAAGTTCTGTACTTGGTTTGAACAGAATGAGCTTACCTTGAGTAATGTTCTTTTATGTTTGACAAAGGACTTCAGTCCCATCCATCTCATTTTAAGACCAAGACCAAGAGCAATGATAGTCAGACCTAACAGCTCCAAAGATGCATGGATCTGAAGTTAGAAAGAGAAGGAAAGAATACAAGAATTGAGAAGAGAGGCAACAGGGAGAAATCAAACTTCAATTTTGCTAGGATGCTTCCATCCAAGTGTAGAATAGTTATCAAGTAATCTCAAGGCAGACTGATAACTGAAATTGTCAGGGGTATTTAATTCAAAAGACAAAAATAAGTGCAGTGGGATTTGAGAACAACTTTGAAATTATTAAAAGTTAACATGAAAGAATATATCTATTTTCTATTACCACTCAGCTTGTGTAGTAATACTTCATGCAATAAGATAAATTTGGCCAAGTTTTATGATCTTTGAAAGGTGATTTCATGGTCAAGTTTGCAGATGACAATGGCTCTTGGTGCTATAAATTTTAGATTTTTCTGTCTATTGGCATTGAGTTTGATCTGCACTTCCCCCAAGCTTTGTGAATTGTGATAACATCAGCCACTATGTCTTATATTCCTTTTCATTTGTTGTTTTTAATAACCCTAATGCCAAGTATGAAATGAATGAAGCCTGATGTCCTCCTTCACAACTGAAAAGACAGTTTACAGCACAACTACTGTTCATCTGAACCATAAAAATTCATAATCAGAGAGAAGTAGATAGCAGATAAGTAGTTTGATCTTTCTTTGATATATCTTTTGTTTCAAGTTAATTTCTTTTAAAAGTCCACTCAATTTATCAATCCATAACCAAACAAACTCTATCACATAAAACTGAATAATGTAGCTCTATACCCTTACATTTCTTTTGCTTTTGATGTTTTGGGTTTATATGTTGCACAAAAATATAATCTTAAAATGTTTAGTTTTCTCTATGAAATGAAAATTTAGAATTCTATCACTAAATTTAATGTGAACCTAAAATTACATAAATTTATACAAAATCTGCAGATATACTAATATGCTTCTGATACTGGTGTAGGTCCTTAACATATTCAATTCCTTTCGGGATTTATTACTTTACTGTTTCATGTATTATTTCATAAAATATCAATTTTTGTTAGTTTTTAAATAATTATCCTCCATACATGTATGGAATTTTTATTGATGAATTAAAACCAGAATGTGAACTTCAAATTCATATGAATGCTAAATATTTGCAAAAAAACAAAAGTGCAAGCGTAGCTATTAGCACTTTTCAATTTCTGCAACTGCTATTCCAGGCAATGAAAGACAAATATGGATAATGTAAGCCAAGTACAAGATGGGAGGCTGCCGGCATGTTGATCTTTCCGCTAAGCCCTGGGTTCGGTCAGAGAGACTTTGAGAGAGGACCCTCGCCGCCATCGCTGCCGACGCCTCGAAATAAGATAATTAGAAAAAACAATAGTCGTGCGTACAAAGCTGCTGGATGTGGGATGGCGGTGCGAGACCGCGAGTGTGGGTATGTGTGAACAGTTGGAACTGATGACGGAGATGGTGTTGTGATAGAGTTGTGATAGAGTGGGCTAAATACGAGTTCGTATTTTGACAAACCTTGATCTCGCATGGGACGTACACATGTAGGCATAGAATGAGTAAAGGAGGGAGGGGGGGGAGGGTCAGAGATAGAAAGACAAGAGAGAAAGGAGGAGAAAGAGAAAAAAAAAAGGGGCAGATAGTGACCTAAAAGAGAGAAAAGAAATAATCTGATTGTACAATGCATGCTGTAGAAGCAGTTACTCAATGGTTAATTTTGAACATTAGAGGAACCATATGTGACCCTCCACCACAAAACAACTAATAAGTCAGAAATTTGGGTTTTTTAAATTTCAACACAGTTTGAAAGCTTAGATTCTAAGCTTTAAAATGATATATATAACTTTTCTTGTATGGACTAAGCAAACCCTTGTAAATTACAATGAGAATGTCAACGTGTCAGACATGCTAATGACCAAAACAATAGAGAAAACGGGCTCTAAAGAAGAGTGACCGTTTAAGAGTGCCTAATCTGTGTCCTATTGTTTGTTGCACAAAAGGTTGAGTCCAAACTCCCTAGCATACACTGTGAAGTACTAATCGGATTGGGTTGAAACTTTCCATACCTTCAGAATAGATATATTTCTATGTTTCTTTAGATTTTGAATATCAGACAGTGCATACATGTAGTTTTTAAGCTATACCAAAAATGCGATGTGAAGTACAATCCCATCAAGTTGACACACAGAGTTTGAATGTCCAGGAAAACATGGTCATTTTGAATGAGAGTAAAAACATATTTCAACAAGGTATTTTAACCTGAAATTTTGTCAGATGGTAGATTACTAAATGAACTTTCAGAAAATACAAAAAAGTTAAAATAAAAATTTCCACCCCAAACCACCTTTTTCAGCTGTTTACTCTAAAACTCCCATTGCGACTTATTGGTCGTTTTGTAGTGGAGGGTCACATATTATACCAAATCCTAACCCTAAATGTAACACGCTCTTATTCGTGAACAGCACAACGTACTGCATTGGAAATACATGTAGACTCAAAATTTTCTGTCATTTTTACTCTTTCTCCTCATGCATACATTGTACATGTACAAAGTGTAATTCCTTGCATTCTGGATCAAAAGATCAAAAAAAGGTCACTAAAAGGACTCACTGTTCTGCTATGGGTCTTGAAAAACAGTGGCCTTACTGTACCATACTTTCAAATATTTTTTAACGTGAGTAACAACTGGGGCCGTATTCTGAAAACGATGTTATTTTTTATGTTAGTAAAACGATGTTAATTTGTCATAACGAATCCAAATCAAGACGAGTCATTGGCTAATGATTGCGCAAAGATGGCTGTGCTCACGTAAAGATAACAAAGACATCTGCGCAAGCACCAATGATTAGTGTTTATTGCGCACAATTTCAGTTTGTTATGACAATTAACATAGTTTTCCTTAACATAAAAGATAACATAGTTTTCAGAATACCGCCCCTGGCCTCTATTTATCTACAGTACAGCTGTTCAAACTCATTATGCTAAATCTAAATATGTTACCTGTACACTAGATATGTTACGGAATTGTCTCTGTTATCTATCAATTATCTACATGTACATTTACATAGCATACAATACTATCAGCCTGAACATTGATCTTTTAATGGGGATAATAAATTAAAAACAGATGACTGCCTGGCACAAAATATTTGCAAATCAAACAAATGATCAAGGAAGGAAATCATAAACATTCATAACTAATATCAAAGTACAGTCTGTTTAGGATCTACTGCATGAATACTCATGATTATTCAATTTGACTGGATTATTCATTTCTTTTCAGACTAAGACAACTCTATATTCCTTATTTTTAATCCATTTTCACAATTTTTAAAATCAAAGAATGTGAGGTGAATATTCCCTGACAGTTAACAAACAACAGAATTAAAGAGAGAGAGAAAAAGAGAGATAGAGAGTGCATGAGTAAGAGAGAGAGAGAGAGAGAGAGAAAGAGCATGCATAACTTCTAAAAACAGTTGTTGCATGTACCATAATGCTTGAATAAATGGCAGACGACTAGAACGCGACAGGCTTCAGAAATTAGGTTTTTGTGCCAGGCATGCAGGGTTCAAATTGACACCATAACAATAAAATAAAGGAAGGTGGAATAGGGGAGAGGGAGGGATCTGTACAACTTTTGTAAACAAGCAAACTCAAGGCTAAATCCTATTCAGATTAATACACCTGCTACTAAACTATGGAGTGCCACATGAAATTGTCTTTTAACGCGACACACTCCTAGCTCGAGCTAAGTGTTACTCCTGCATGGATTATCGCGGTAGCACCGTCATTAGAAATGAACATTTGATGACAGCACAGGGGGACAAGGTTCCAATCGATTGCGGATTTTAGCCAATTGTTCACTGAATTTTAATTTTCCATTAGACCGGGAGGGCTTGAAAGAAGTGCTTAGCACTACTTTCCAACCAGACCTACATGTAGAAATTTGACTTGTGAAAAGCTCAAATGAGAAAAAGTGCACTTTTACAGAACCCACTAATAACATCCCAAAATCAGTCTAAAGAAGAAAAGAAAGGTTCAAAGACCAATACATTTAGGCCTTCTTTTGAAATAAACATTCAAAGTGTTACAATCCCCCCCCCCCAAAAAAAAACAACAACAACAGACAAACCAATAAACAAACAAACAAAACAAAACATAACCCCAAAACAACAACCCCAAAAACAACAAAAATAAATTTAAAAACCATTTAAACACACACACACACAAAAAAAGAAAGTTTCAAGCTCTATTGAATAAAATAATAATTTGAGATCAGCCCAAGGTTAAAATAAAGATGAAAACAAAATTGTCAGTGTACATTTACAATGTTCACAAAACAATTTTAATTACTTATTCATACAGTGTATTTTCATGTCAAACTTGAACACTGCACAATATATTTATACTAGTATCATTGAACTCATGGCACAAAATGGTACAGTATTTGTTTGCATTTTTGTGGTGAAAGAGGACAAAAGCTAGAAGAGAACAATTGTAATATGACCCCTATTTAGTCTTTTAATTGTAAAGAAAACAAAAGCAGTTTAAACAGTAAAAGTAATGAATGAAAAAGGATAGACGGGAAATAAACATGTAATACATTCCAGTGTATGTGGGAGTCCTTTATCTATATTTTGTTAATGATCACAATGGCAATTAAAAATTCATACCAGACACAAGTCTTGTCTCCACATGTCTCGCTACTACTTTCAAACTTAGGCAAGTCATAATGTAGGTATATCCCATTTGTTACTAAGTGCCATGGAATTGTGAATTGTGAATTTTGAACATAAAATGGCAATGAAAATATCATCACTTGATATTTTGTTTGATTCAAGAACGAGGATTATCAGCTTAATATATTCAAATAAACATACTAAAACATCTTGTAGTTAGAAGAGGTCATTAATGCTTGGGACAAAATAGCTTGGGCTTGCCTTAAAATTTCTCTCTCCTCCTCTCATTTTCAATGACAAGTACATGTATTCATGTTTTTTACTCTCAAACTCCTAATATAATAAACATGTACTGTACATGTAGAGAAAGATACAATTAAAACAACAAATGAATAACCTGGATAAAAGTGCTTGCTAGTGTCACTATCTATTGTTACTCTGCTCATGGGATTTTTACAGGAAATCATTGTGTGCACTATCTTCACTCCCTGGGGAACATTCCTCATACAATTCCTCATGAAAAGAACATAATTGATCAAAATTCCTTCTGCCATTTCATCAGGTCCCCTAATTTCTCTCCAGGCATTCTAGAAGGATAATTCCCTAGGTAGACAACCACTCCCCACTGGACAACTACCTGCAGGACAACTAGCTCTGAATGTATTCCTTAAATTCCTTATTCATTATTTATTTTCAAAATGCTGGGCAGGTATTATTCATATGAAAGCAATCAACAATTCATGAGAAGGCCCAAATCTGTGCACCTCTTAATTGAATTTCTTTGACACAATTCAACATTATACACATTCTTACATGTACACTCAGCTAAAAAAGAAAGTAAACACATATTTAGGCATAAGTATTAAAAGTTTAATACACATTCGTTTTTCTCTTCCAAGGTACAAAAGTAAAAATTGCAAATATGGACAATTTGCCAATGATGTCAATGGAAACAAAACATCAAACTTTATACACGATGGCTTTATCTTTGAACAAGAGACTTGATTGAATCGCTCTCTCTCTTTCTCTCTCTCTCTCTTTCCCCTTCTCTTTCTCTCTCTCTCACTTTCCCCTTCTCTTTCTCTCTCTCTCTCTCTGTTTCCCACAAAAAAAGAGAAGACGCTTCTGTTAAGTCCAACTTGAAATGGGATCTGGAGTAGCCACAAGGGTGATTAAATGTCCAAAATTTAAAAACTTTATGAAATTGAGGGCTGAGTAAAATGTCATGACAGTACAAGTACAACTCAGTGGTGTACACTGTAGTGTGTGGGATTACTAAACGACACTACATTTCCAGGGAACGCTGACATTGTTGGGTTCAATAGCGTAACCCAAAAATGCATTGTCCTTAATCTCCCATGCTACGCCACTTTGGCTGCTTCTTGACCAATTTTTAGATTTGAAGATTGATTTTCTTTTCAAGTGCAATGAACCATGCAAACTTTTATCATTCTTTTCGTTGCAACATGACTGTGAATTTCGAGTTGTTTTGACTTGTTTTTGTGCATTTTTGCAACTTTTGCTTTTGCACCTTGGAACAGATAAATGAATGTGCTCACTCATGTGTACAGTTTCACTTTGTGTTCACCTACCAGATTGAAAGAGAATTAAATTTCCTTTAATTTGATATATCATTCATTGATTTTTGTTAAAGTCTTCTATGAAAAATCTGAACTTGAAAAAGTGTTTACTCTCTTTTTGTGCTATCCCAGGTTAATAAGCAGAAAATCAAATATTCTATACATACTACATTATGTACACAGGTAGAGCTTTGCCTTGGAAGTTGGGTATTATCCTGACCTTTACGTAAACATTACATGACAGCTAATTTGGGAAGTATACATTTCCTGCAAGAAATCTTATCTAGACACCTGGATTAAGACAGGCCAGCCATATCACAAGACATGCTACAGTTAAGTGCATGCATACACAGTGTACATTAATGTGTGCATGTATAGTTTAGTGCTTTACTGGCTTGCAAAGGTCAGGGACTAAATAAATTTGACAAGATCACACAATATTTTTATGCTCCCTTAAAGAATCTTGCTATTAACAAAATTCATATTCATGAAACATGTTCAAGTAAAGTGTTTCTTTTCTTACTATTCGTTACAGATAACAGGGCAGCGTTTCACAAATAAGTACAAATTCGTCGACATTCCATTGAAATGTGTGCATTAAAATTAACACATGTTCCAACTGAATGTTGGCCAACTTAAAACGATTTTGTGAAGTGATGCCGAGGTGGTTGAACGACACATGCTCTGGCGACAACTGCTCAGCGTAAATTTTGTATACTAACCGAATTTGAAACTTCAATCCTGGACCAACTACTATACCGAATCCTAAACCTAAAACAAAATTGCAACCCTAATCCTTAACCCTATTGACGAAACAATGCCTGGAGCAAGCGTCTTCAGAGCTTAGCGGAGCACCGCCCAGGCCCCCTTGTGATTCAGATAGATGTACTTGATATAGTCTTTTTTCAAACGCCTATCCCCTTCCTGTTCTGAACTGTTGGTACTGGCCCTGGGTCATATGGAATATTTCATAATCCGGGATTCGACGGCTTTGATTCGATCGAATACCGGTGCATCGATAAATGATGGGCGGTGAAAACAGAGTTGCACACAGTTGCACCATGCACCGGTGACCGGTCCGCTGGCATCGCGGGCAAATGTATGGGCTCTCGCTGCTCAACATTAACGATAGCGGACGAGCCAAAATCTTAAGTTTCTACATGTAACTTTAGTTCGTATGGCTAGCCAAAATATCACTCTAGTGTCGCACGAAGCGATGCTCATTGTCGACACAACCGACAATGATTCAAATTCAAAGAATTAATAATCTTACTTTGTCTTTGGAGAGCTGAATGGAACACGTTTGTTCGATGCAAAAAAAAAAAAAATACGAAATAAACTTTTCGTCGCTCAATATAGACTCGACTTCATTCAGCTTCATATCATTCAGAAGTAATTGCCAATTTGATGAGAGTGTGATATTAGTTATTGCGAATTAAGTAGGAACACTCGTACTCATGCCCGTATTTATCATGTTCAATTATACAATTGTCAAATTGACAATGCAGAGAGAGTGCAAGAATATTATAGTATTATTCAGTTCGTAACGACAAAACGATTTTTCCATAGAGAAAGCACAGGTAAAGCGCGACGTCCTCCGCGAGCGAATTAGCGAAAGTTAGCCAACAGTTTGAAGTCGCCTTCACGTTCTCTGCTAATATATGCTGTATGTTACGGAGTTTCTTTTTTTATGTGCTCTTTTCATGGTAGCTACGGTAGTAAAAAATCTGGCGGACTACAAATCGATGCACCGGATTTGCCAAAACGAATTCGGGATTCGATGTCTTCGATCGAATACCGGCTAACCAATCGATTCGACTCAGGCTTAGTTGGTACACTCAAAACATCTTATTGTTTAAGTTATTAATTTTTAACTTTATAACCTGAATGGACATGTGGGCTTATCAAAGGTACATGTACATTAACGTACATTGTACATGTACATGTATATGAGCCCCTTCAACAGCCAGTTTCAAGGCAGCTACCAAGTGGTATATCCAGCAGAGGGTGAAGCCAGCATACCCCATGTGAAGAGAATTAAACACCATTGTTTATCCCAGGCTCCACGCCAACATTTTTGAAAGGGGGGGGGGGGGGGTCTGGACTGCAATTTTAAGGGTCTGTATGCATGAGCGCTATGTAAACATTTTGAAATTTTGGGGGTCCGGACTGGATTTGGGTGCCCCTGTGTCCCTGGCACCTGTTAGGGTCGAGCCCAGGTTTATCATTGTCTGGATAGCCTCTGCGTCCTACCATCTATTACAGGAGCTGGACTTTTGGTGGACTTGCGCCTCCTCCTCCGACTATGAGTGACACTGCTCCTTTGTACTGTTCTGTGGTCCCTGCAATGATCACTAATTTTTCATGTTTTATTTCTTACAATCATTTTGCCAGTGTCTTTTTGGTTATTTCTGCACCATCCCATCACACATGTATGAGATCTGCTGGGATAACCTGGTACAACAGATAGCTGTACTGGAATGACTTCCTACAATACATTTAAGTGAGCGCGCGTTCAACACTCCACTGCGATTTCCAAATGAGCAAGATCGCCTGCTACTATGGTATTAAACAAAAAGCCTAAAAATGTCACATGATCATGTATGTCCCTACCTCTGGCCTACCAGAAACAAACTGATTTTTTTTACTGAATTTCTCAAATACTTACAATCGGCTGAAGCTGGAGCGCATCAACAGCCGGCTCCTCAACCAGTGCCAGGAGCAGTACTAGCATGGCTGCTGCAAAGTCCATAATGTAGAAATAGAAGTTGTGAACCATGACATAGGCCGGGAGGGCATCTTGGTTCCTGGGGTGGGTGTCAAACCGGTCGTTGTTCTCCCCCTCCTGGAGGTAGATAGCCGCCTCCCTGTAGTTGAGCTCCCAGTCTTGGGAGGAGCCTATGGCCGGTACAGAGAGGGAGGATGTTTGCCGGGATATAAAGCCCGGGCTGGTGGCAACGGAGTCATTGTTTAGATAGTCTGCAAGAATGACAACACACACAAATTTGTTAGTCAATGCCTTCCGGGCCACCAAATTTTTGGATATACATGTACATGTAAATGTTGTAAATGATCTTAGAGGTCTAACAAGAGTAAAATTTGGGCTAAGAAATCTTGGTTTCATTGACAAATCGATAAACTAAATTGTGGTATTGTGGATGTACATGTAAGTCAGTAGTCATCTGACAAGGTACAGGATTCAAATTTCAGCCCGGCACTTAAACATTAATCTATATTTGCCACTCTCCACCCAGCCCAGGTGTCATTGGGTACCTGATATGCTTGAGAACTAGTTACTTTCACACCTTGGTTATAACTGAGGTGCAATGATCATCACAGGATGGATATGAGTGGCCATTAACAAATTGGGCATACAATATCTTCCATGGACATACATAATTAAAAACAGAGGTAACTATTGTTTCTGGAAGAGTTTACAATTCAGACCATCCTTGTTCAACACTCAATATCTTGGGTGTGATTTGCCACCCATGGCATGGAAGGGAACAAGTATAGTTGATAATAAGCCAGTTTGTAATTAGTACTCAGTACAAATGACCCTGAAATGACCCCAATGTGTACGCACACGCACATCTTCTTAGGTTGGCACGGTATTTATTTAACAACTAAAATCATACTGGTGCGTGTGTAAAGGGTCTAACGTACGGTCGCTGGGGTCGTTGGTGGCAGGCTTCATAACCTGTGACCTTCACCCCGCTTTCTCATGTTCATAGGTAAGAAGCATTTACTTTTATCTCTGTTTTAAATTCATTAGTTAGTGTAATTACATATATATATAAGGTCCGTTACATGTTTGTAGATAGTAGTTACAATGATTGGGTATATTGATATGACAACAGAATTCACTATATGTTACAAGAAAGTGTAATTTTAGGGAGGAAAGTGGTTATGTAATGTCAATAGATTGTTACTTGATGTATGTACATTACATGGGCGGATTCCGTGTGTATGCATATATACGTGTAATGTGTACATGGAGTGTGAAAGCCTTTGGGTCCACGTTAGAGGTACACGTAGATGGGGACACGGTCCATGGGTTCTGTGTATATGCAGGTCTATTGGGAATGACACCATTTGTATTGTTATCGTTGATTTCGCATTGAACCTTTGAATTTATTAATGCCTTGTTTACTTTGGTAACGTATATTTATTTAAATGTTATTGATATTTAATTTTGTCACGTAAAACGTATAATTATAAGTTATTTCTCTGTAAGTGTCATTTACAACTGTGTTTGTGACCCCGCTTTCTCATGTTCATAGCGGTGCGTCGGCCTAATGGCGATGGAAGGAGGAATAAAGTTCATTGACCCAACTTCTGGCTTTCATTCGTATCTGTGGCGTCTGGAGTGTACCCCACTTCTGGCTCTTGCTGTCCCTTACTCGTGCATCAGAGTGGAAGCACACATGTATAAAGGCGAATTGTATTCGGTATAAATGACCTGCATACAGTATGCACAAACTGAAATTACGAAGTGGCTTATTGCAAAAGTCCACAGTCAACCTGTCCGAAACGTCGAGTCTTCTCCACTCTCAGCCTTCTCATCTGGTTTACAGTCCTTTTCAGGACTTCACACTTTCATGAAAGATTACTTCTACACTCTCTTCAAAGATCATTATCTCTCTCTTATGAACGCATAATCCTCGCTTTTTTTAATCATTACAAAGTGTGTATATTCCTCTTTAAAATGATGTGTTATGATTTTGTCTTCATGGAATGAGCGGTACATCAGAATATAAAGGGGTAGGGTCAAAAGTGAAAAATTGCAAATTCAACTGGTAAGCCCTGGTATTGTTATGCAGAGCACTCTTCTTTCTTTGACATAAGACTAAGAGAGTGTGATTTCTCTCAATTTTATAGTAGTACATGTATTATATATATTAATCACGTGCATGACTGAGTTTAATGGATGCATATAATAGAAAATCAAAATTTGCTTTGTAGTAAACCGCACAAGCTATGAATCTTGTAAAATGTAGTTTTCTCCCCAGTTTTTTGTTCGCTTTTACTTGTTTTTCCTCTTTGGCTTATTTTCGTTTTATTATGAAAAAAAAACAAAAACAAATATATGAATAAAAGAAAAAGGAAGAAGCCGAGAAGGAGCCGACAAAGAAAATGAAAATAAAGGGAAAAGATAAACGATATGTAAATGTTGCGTGTACATCTAGTTCTAGTTTTTTTGGTTTTTTTTTAAACACACCTTTTATCAAATTATGTTTAAAAAAAAACAAGAAAAAAGGCGTAAATATTCTTTATTGAATGAATGCTGTTAAATGCAAAAAACAACAACTCTAAATGGCTGTGAGGCAATTGTTCCCAACTGGTCGATCATCCATGAATGCCAAAATCACTGTCTAAGTTTCAAACATGAAATTAAACATGAAAAAAATTGAATTTAAACCTTGAAGTTTCTCTTGCATTCTTTTCTTTTACAGAGAGGAATTCATGTGTATTGCTTGCATGTTTGTTTGAATGTTTATATGTGACCCTCCATTACATCTACCATCTGACAAATTTCGGGGCAAAACACCATGTTGAAATATGTGTTTACTCTCATTGAAATTAACCAATTTTTCCTGGACATTCAAAGTTTGTGTGTCAACTTGCTGGGATCATACTTCACATCGCTTTTCTGGTATAGCACAAAAACTATGCGCTGTCTGATATTTAAAATCTAACAAAACAAAGAAATATATCTATCAGTACCCAATCCAATTAGTACTTCAGTGTATGCTAGGGAGTTTTGACTCGACCTTTTGTGCGACAAACAATAGGACACAGATTAGGCGTTCTTAAATGGTCACTCTTCTGTAGAGCATGTTTTTTTCGCTATTGTTTTGGTCATTAGCCTGTCTGACATTCTCACTGTAATTAACAAGGGTTTGCTTAGTCTATAAATGACAAGTTATATAATTTTAAAGCTTAGATTCTAAGCTTTCAAACTATGCTGAAAATTAAAAAACCCAAATTTCCGACTTATTGGTCGTTTTGTGGTGGACGGTCACATATGTTTATTTGAGTGATAACACATGTTTTAGTGCTTGTATGTTTGATTTCATGCAGTTTTGTTTCAGTGCAGCATGTATGTTGCTCATGGAAGATCATCTCAAAACACAACAGTCCTACACTGTTCAAAGAAAGAAGAAATGCACAAATAAGAGCAGTGCCAATGCAATTTGCAACTTTTCACTTTTGACCTTGCCCTTATATTGATGTAGAATCTATTGCACTTTCCATGACTGCAAAATCATAACAAATAGGGTCTCATTTGAAAGAGGAATAAATACACTTTCTAATAATACTAACCATAGCGATGATTAATATGGCACGACAATAGAGATATAAATAATCGATCATACTTGAGTTTCAGGGGTTTTTTAGCCCGGGATTATTATCAGCAACTGATGAATACTGACATGTATTTAACTCAAAAGATGATCTCATAGATACTGTAAAACCTGAAACTTTCTGAAACTTTTGTGAATTTTACGAGGGGATCGAGGTTTGCGAAACTTTCATGCCACAAAATAATAAAATCACAATTGAAACAACATAAACTTATTCATTATTGGCTTGCAATTCGCTAAAGTTTCTTACTGCAAAATTGGCTGTCATTGACTATTCGCGAAATTTTCTGCTTTTGCAGTAGTCATAACAAAGTCAGATATTTCAGATAATGATGTTGCACCCAAATTATCAAATATGAAATAAAGGCAGCCAAATGCATCGATTCGCTGATTTTTATTCAAAATTGAATGAAGTGCCGTAAAAACTAAATTAACAACATCATCTCAAAAAGCTCTTCAGTTCAGTGCAACCCCCTTTCATCTCAATAAGAATGAGTCTAATAATATTACTGCCAGCGCCAGCAAAGTGTAAAATGTAAATCAAGCCACTGAACCGAAGCGAGACAACTAACTAGCAATAGCATTTAGCAAATTTCAATTCAGGTCACACACGTCACACAGTCACACGGTCACACGCTAGCCTACACTACAACCAGCACGATGATTTGCATTCACAAGCAGACGCCGATCGCTAGGATTATTGGTAATTTACAACATATAACCTAGTTCACGACTGCAATGTTAAATATAATTATCCATTTATCTAACAGCACTTTTCCTTACCACTTCTGACTGTTCTAAAGCTCTGAATTGGTTGCGGTTCGGCCAGTAGAGGACTTTCAAGCTCCACGGAGACGCGATTTAGGTCGTCCTCCAATTCCGCCATGTTTACATCGGCCAGCTGATAATCTCGTTTTCCGCGGTGAGATTGTGCGAGATTTTGCTCCACCAGTTGACCCTAATCGACCTTTCCTGAGAAGTCACCAAGCAACGAAACCGTATCACACAAATACCCGCAAGCGGATGTATATTAATATAACATAAAAACTCATTATATTTGTTTAGATAGTTCACATATCAATAAAAATGGTACAGAATATCTCAAATTTATGATCACATTCCAAATAAATCGGAATCGTACTGAAACAGATGGTTTTTATTCGAGGCTTATTTTTGTTTATGCGCAGGAAGCCTTTCATTGTTGAATTTGTGGTGCGGTTACTCCATTTACGTGTGTCGTCTATGCAATTTCGAGGAAAGAACGGAACAGGTGCTTGTTCATATGGAAACTACAGTAGAATTCTGCTGAATGTTCATTATTAGTTGATTTTATGATATCGACTGTAAATATTGGATTTTAATCAGATTTAGTTTCTATACGAGGAGAGAGCGGACACATTACAAATTCCAAGATGTCTTTCGCCGACATGGCTGTGATGGAAACATTCCGTCTTCTCGACAAGGTTCGCGCCGAAGGTCCAAAAGAACGCCCAGAAAGACCCAACATAGACTTTCCGCAGGTAAAGCCACACAGACCCTCGAAACCAAAGGAACCTAAGAGTCAAAGAACCGACCCTCTACGTATCCTAGATCCTGGAAGGAAGAAACTGACGACGGTGGAATCGCAGAGAATTTTGGCAGTTTTGGATGAAAGCATCAAGAATGCTGAGGTTGTAAGTTTGCTGCCATATGCATGTGAAAATGTCAATCGCTTCAGTGTGGTTCTGGGTGTTGAGACAGTTGTTGCCATACAAGAGCATGAAAAGATACAGAGTGCATTTAATGATGCTGCCAAGAAGCTCAGTGACTACAAGAACACAGATAAACTCTCTCGAAAATCTAGTAGTAGTACCCCAACAGCAGATCTCGGCCATCTCACTGTCACTGATGAGGATAATTATGATGAAGTTCAGATGATTGAGAGCAGAAAGCAGACTCCATCCGATGGGTTAGAGCAGCCTGGGTTAGAGGATAAAGTTGGATCAATGACACTTATTGATGAAGAAGAAGAGCAGCTTTCCAAAATGGTCAATGTTCAAGCGCAGCAGCTGAAGTTCTCTTGCAGAAATATCCTGCGGTTGTTGAGTGTAAACCCAGCTGCAGTCAATGCCCTCCGTGCAGAGAGCAAAGAGCGTGACCAGGAGGCTGGTTCTATGATCGGATACATGAGGGACCTTAGATCATTCATCCTGGAGAGACTGCTCACCACACCCTTGGAAGAGAAGGAGAAAACCGATTATCTGAGGGAAATCACCATCAGGGAGCACAAAAATTCAGAAGTCATCAAGAAACTCTCTGCAGAATTGCAAGATGCAATTGAAGATAAAGATATGAAGGTACACATATTACAGACCTCTAGTCTAGTCTAGGATTTTCTTTATTTTAATCAAAAGTAACTTTGAATGTATGATGGCATTATTGCTTTAAAGATCTGTAGGCTAGATATCGCCAGAGAAAAAGGAAGAAGGAAATATACCCTACCCTGTGAAACTATTCTGACAATAATGCTTACGTTGATCTTGCTATTGTTTATTGTTAATATTTTCCAGATTTCAAAAAGAGATTGACAATTATCCAAGTCATCATTTACCATTATTGTGATGAAAATGAAATCCAATTGTTTGTGGTTTTTAATTTCCCACACATATACTTTTCTCATATAGAAATGAAGATGCTTCATAGATATTGATAAAAGTTGCAAGATATAGACTATATACATGGACATGTTCTTGCCCTCTGTTCTAATTATTTGATGATATTTTTCCTACAGATCTCCAAACAAAATGACGAGATCCGTCGGCTGAAGGGGGACCTCCACCAGCTAGAGAAGTTCTCTGAGGAGCACATCAGGAGGACCAAGTCTGAGGCTGAGAAGCAGCAACAGGCAGACTACAAGAACTCAGAGGTCAAACAGACCAAGTTGCACACTGACCTCCAGGCCCTGAGAACCCAACTGACCAACCAGACATCTGAGCACAGGGAGAGCGAGCTGGCTTTGAGAAAGGTGAGGACTATTTTCTTTTGTCTTTAAGATGTAACACTTCATGTGATAACTTGTTTTAACATTGTAGTTATTGAAATCAGTGTTTTCTGGAAATTGCAAAAATCAGGTTTTTATCTGTGAAGAACATTTAATTTTCTATAGGGTACATGGCAATGAAAACTGTGTTTGTTTGTTTTTTCCCAACCGTTATAATCTTATGTTTCGGTATTGTTTACAGAGAAAATACATGATTGAAACTGAAGTAGAAAACTGGATTCAAAAGTATGATCAGGATATGGGAGAGAGACAGGTAAGCTATCATCATAATATTCTTCATCCTTCTTTTCAACTTACATGTACCACAAATCCTTTGCAAGACTAGTTTGATATTCTCTGAATCAATGTTTATACATGTACTTTATCTTCTTATAAATTTAGAAGAAATGGCATTCTAAATGCCTTTGAATAAATTCTTTCATGAAGTTTTAAAAAAAACATGAACAACTTTTTCTTCTCTAAAATTTACTTTTTGCATTTTAATATTGGAATGTTACCCTTGGCCTTGTATGAAAGTTGAGATTGACTGCTGCATCATTTCTAGGAACAAGAAGATTGTGAATTCACTGTGCTAAATGATGGGAGATACTCTGGTCACGATTAGCTGTTGTATGACAAAATAATTCAGAATTTCAATAAACAGTTTTTGTAACATGTGTTTAGAATCATAAGTTATAATCTATTGTTGACATATGTTTTTGATTCTAGCTGGTCTATTTTAAAGTTCCATGGAGGTGTTACACAATTGATTGTAAAACTTTCATATTAGAGGTCTCTGTGGAGTCAACATAGAATGGAGGATAAGAAAACAATTTTTTTTTGTAGAAAAGTTGCACAAATAACGGTATTTCTCTCAACATATACGATCTTAAATGAAAATCTGACAAGTCAATTGCAACATTTAAGAAAACAATAACATGTGTGTGTGTGTGTGTAATTGAGTTTTTGACGGTCATGTATCCATCAAATATGATTTGGTATACATGTATATGTCTCGGACCGACCTTTAACGTCACCATCCAAAAGACGTAACTGAGATTCGAACGTGGGTCCAATCAGAGTAGGTTTGTAGGCGAATACAAAGAGCTGGCCGTAGACGTGTTTTACTATTTGAGGTATTAATTATGTCCCATATATGTACATGTATTTTATTTCTAGGCTGAGTTTGAAGACCTTGATGGGATCTACACAGAGGAGAAGGCCCAACTCAATGAACTGGAGGAGAGATTCAAGACGCTGGAAGAGGAATACACGAGGATTGTCGAAGAGAGACGCATCGCACAAGAGAAGAAGGAACGTGAAGAGAGAGAACTGGCGATGATGATCAAGGCTTCTACTATCATCCAATCATTCTGGAGGTCGTACAAGTGCAGGAAAGCTCTGAAGAACAAGGGAAAGAAGGGAAAGAAAGGCAAAAAAGGAAAGAAGGGAAAAAAGCGCTAAATTTCACTGGAGACTTCGCATGTGGTGTTTCCTCAATCTTGACGCATCATATGTGGTTCATCAGAAAAATTGGACTCAATTCTAATTCTAAAAAAGTATTTGCATAGAATTTGACACCATGTTGCAATTTCTATTTGTGATATGTAACACATAACCAACTTGCTCTGGAACTCATTAGTCATATCCATGTATTACTGAAGCTTTCTAGCTGTGTTTATTTGATAGTGAAGTCAGGGGCGGTATTCTTTTATGTTAAGGAAAACTATGTTAATTGTCATAACAAATTGAAATTGCGCGCAATGAACACTAATCATTGGTGCTTGCGCAGATGTCTCTGTTAACTTTACGCGGGCACAGCCATCTTTGCACAATCATTAACCAATGACTTGTCCTGATTTTGCTTTGTTATGACAATTAACATTGTTTTTAATACTAACATAAAAGTTAACATAGTTTTCAGAATACGGCCCCTGGTCTCTTACATTTCTATTGGTATAAGAAACTCATACAGATTGTCTAAATGTACAGTAAGTATCAACATTTATAGCAATAATTTACTTTATGAAGTGGAATGTAGACTGCATCTCAACTTGCGTAAAAATATGAAAGACTTTTTACCCAAACTAAAATTGATTTATGCACTTATAGCTTATGTGTGAAGACCATACCTGTAAGATAAGAGGGACAGGCATGAAAATATAGTCTGGTGAGCTCCAGAAGGGCACTACCTCTATGTAAAAGAATATGGGTTAATGCCCTTCTGGCTCAAAACAGACTAGCAAAGATGGATTAAGACACTAGTTTTCTTTGCAGTTGGGCGGACACAAGAGTGTACATTGGAATAACACATTTTTGCTTAAATGTATAGGAGTCGTTGCCTTGAAATTGAGATGCAACTCTGTGATTCTTTCGCAAAGCTTGTTTTCCATACAGATGTCTTTCATTTTCTTGTTCATTTATGCAAGGTTAGTGTGATGAGAGTTTTACACTTTCATGCTAAACATTTCTAATTTTCTCTAATTGGTTATGTTTTTGTGGCAAGAATTGGGGTGAAAATCATTTTCATTTTGCATCAGCACTTGTGTATACATGTAAATACTGATGTGATTGTCATGTATATTACACAGTCCGATATCAGTGCTGATTGACATCTACAAAGAAGTGAATAATTTCATTCTAGAAGAATTATACCAAAAAAAATATCTATCTACCACAATATATCTCACCTCGGCACTGTTAACATAGAGTGTCAATTCTATCATGCTAGTTCATTTGGAAAATTCGCACTTGAAAACTTGTGCTTGACTAAATATGAATTTCAGTATTTTTTTCAAATACACAGTTTCCTTGATTTCATAAGATATGCTTTCAAATACATGTATGTACATATTTGTATATATTAGCCAACTTATTGTAAATGAGAATATATTCATTAATAAGACAGATAGATAGGTTTGAAGTGGTTTGTTTATTGTAGCTTTGATGTGGAAAGATCTTAGAGTAATCCAGGAAGAAAATTTGAAGATTAAGAAGAAAAGGGAAAGACAAAAAAAAAAGAGAAAAGTGAATGAGATAATGAGAGAGAAGAGAATGAAAGAGTGAGGAAGACAAAGATAAGGTAGCGATAAAGAGGAGGGGAAGGGGCAGAGAGAGAGAGAGACACAGAGAGACAGAGAAAGAAGGGGAGGGCAGGGGAGAAAAAGGGGAAGGAAAAGTAATACATGCACGTGCATAACATAGGAGGAGAGAAAAATTAGATAGGTTTAAAGGGGGGGGGGGGGACAGAAAGAGGATGAAAGGTTGGAGGGGGAGAGAATGGAAAAGAAAAAGAAAGTAAAAGTGCAAATACGGTACAGGCAGAGATTTCCAGAAGAAGAAGAAGGAATAAAAGAGTAATTGTCACTACAACAGCTAACAACAAAGCATTATATGAAGAAGGTTGATAAGAATGTTATAGTAGTTGTGATCAAAATATTTGCAAATCAAGGAACAAAACTTTTTCTGTTTAAAAAGATATTTCTCTTCTCTCCAAAGAGAGCGTGCAAGTTTTATCTTTTGTCTGTGTTACAACTTCAAAATTAAATAAATAGATCTCTTTCGGATTATGATTTACCCGAATCGTATCATAGATTTTGTGCACCACCCCCCCCCCCCCCCCCCCCCCCCCCCCCCCCCTCCATTTTCCTTTCTGCTCAGATGTCATATTGTTATTTGGGCTGCCCCATCGCCCTTTGTAGTTTGCTGCCCTCTCTTGGTTTGTCAATCTCGTTTAATGCCGCGGCGTCAAAGTTGCCATTCCACACGAAAGCGATACACACTGCAGAACAAAAGTCTGTTTTTGACACCGAAAAAATAGTTTCAAACACAATGTTGAATCAAATTAATCAACGAGTATGATTATCCATCATGGTGAATAAACTTTAATGAGCAATTACAAATCGGGGTTCGATTGACGTATTATTATAGAGTCTTCACGTATTTAACTTCGGGTTTAGTCTAAATGGCGCACTGCGTCCTCAGCGTCGAACCCCATGTTGGAATACGAATAACCTTTTCATGAGGGTATGAACCGGCACGGAGTCTTATCCTACTAGAGACACCCTCGCAAAGCAACCCAAGTACCCATCTCTATTTTCATCGACACTTTCTCGAAGCGAGTAGATATGATTCTAGATAATCTTCAATCAACAGGAGGGGACTCTGTTATCTTCACGCCATTGAGACTTGAAAAGCGCCTGAAACGATGTTCGCTTCGTCATCAAGCGCTGCGTTTACCAACAAAGTTACCAACGAAATATTCTTCTTTACTTTTAACGAACCCGAACATCGCACACCGATGTAATTAGGTTACAAATAATTATCAGTATTTCCCAACGTGAATACTCCGATGTAAAGTAATCGCCCTTCTCTGTGATTGATGGGGTCTCTCTAAGCCCCCCTATACATCATCACGTCCCCGTGAACTCTTTCACAGAATTTCTTCTTCGGTTGAAAGCTGGGAGAGGGCGTCGACCCCTCGTGTCATGACCTCATTGACCTTGGTTTAAGGACACGCCATTATTTCTAAACTGCCCTCAAATTGTTGTTAGTCTTATTCGAGAACATGGTGCTTGATGACTTAACCATGCACTCTATAAAATACCTCTTCTGAAGTCAACTACTATCATTGAAAAAAAAAAATTATTCGATTAACATCAAACCCAGATTATAACGTTGCTCTTGGATATGATAATGGAATTACGATAACTTCCTAATCATTTCTCATAGAGTGTATTATCATTACACAAATCGATGGGTAAGCCTTATTAACCATGCAGTGGTGTCTATGTGGCTTGGCTTGGGATGGGGGCTTTTACTCTCACACAATTTATTTTTTCAACCTAGTGAACAAATATTCAACTATTTATTTTTGTTGGTCGAATTCTGTCAGGGGGAGAAATATTTCCTCTTGCCCCTTTAAATTACGCCAATGATACCAATAAATACAATTTTGAGTGCGTTCACTAAACTTTCATTTATTTTGCGCCGGTGGTATATGTGTTTTATTTTAACATTCATGTGCAATGGGCTGTGATAATGAGACATAGAGAACTTTTTGTTTATGCAGGTCTATAATTACACTAGAATGAAGATAATAAGTCTGAAGTGTATAGACTATTCTGATGGCTTATAAAAAAATTCCTGTACACTGTCTGATTATTAGCACGTTTCATGTATTAATTGAATTAACATTCCAAACGGGTGGGACTGTCATTTATAAGAATCCAGGGGGAGGGGGCGCCTGAAAATGAGAGTTGGCGTTTTGTGATACGTGGACGCTGAGAGTTTTCGATTCAAATAAAAATATATATTTATGAAGTCAGATTTGGACAAAGAAACAGTGTGCGACTTTTAGGTTATTCAAGCTGAAAACATCATTGTAATTTTTGAAATCACCCCCCCCCCCCTACACATTATTGTACCATCTTTTTTCATAATGTCACTACAAAACTTTAAACACGGCTTAAATCCGTAAGAGTGATTGCAAAATGACACCAGCACTACTAGTGCACAAGCAGTTTCTCGCGTTGGTCAATCAAAAATCAAACTAAACCGTCAGTCATGTCCGTCCCCATCTGTATCTGCTTGTCCACACGGCGATGAATTTCCCATCTGCAAATTTCGTCCGGTTCCGACTAAAATCATTTTGCCCATGTTTAATGATTATTATACTAATGCACAGATATATATTCAATATTGCTCCCTTGGTGCTAATAAACCTCCAATCAAAAGAAAGTCTGGCAATTCGTTAAATTGATCGAATATTTCCTGCCCCGACTTGGTCATTCAAGAGTATAGAAGAATTAAAAAAAAAACGGTTTGAGAAAAGGGTTTATCAAATTAACGCTGACACAGCTTGGCGTTTCGTCAGGTGCGGGACCCGTAAAATAGTAACTGAGTTTGAAGGCCAGAGAGTTGAAGTGTGAGTGACAAATATGATTTGAGGAAACAAATCTATGTATACTACGAATCATAACTGGACGGAGTCATTAATGCAATTTACCCGTGTCACGTTCTGCGAACGCGACAGAGTTCATTGCACTTCATCAGAGTGGATTGAGGTGAGAGTTTGAAAGAAAGTACAGGCCTGGGTACACCAAGGAGGATGCTTAATACACTGTAAAAAATAACTGTAGATTAACAGTTTTTTTTTGTACTTGTAAAATTACAAGTTTTGGCCGTTTTCTGTTAATACGGTATTTTTCTTGTGAAATGGCAGGAAAATTGCTAATTTTCCTGCCATTTGGTAGGTAAAGGTATCTTAATTGTGATAGGTGTTATTTTAAGGAGAAGAAATATGCCATTATTTCCTAGCAATTTTCACTTGTTTTCTTCTTCTTCTTCTTCTTCTTCTTCTTCTTCTTCTTCTTCTTCTTCTTCTTCTTCGTCTTCTTCTTCTTCTTCTTCCTCTTCTTCTTCTTCTTCTATTTATTCTTTTTGTCCTTCTTTTTCTCCCGCTCCTCGTCTCCTCCCTTTCTTCTTATCTTCTTCTTATGTTTCTTTTTTTCTTCTCCTTTTTTCATTTTTAACTTCTCCTAATACAACTACTCATTTTCTTCCTCCTTTTTATCTTCTATTCTCCCTGGTTCTCTCCCTATGCCTGTTTTTCATTTCTTATTTTTGTTCTTCATTTCTCAAACTTTCCGGTGAGTATATCTTTGTAGAACAGTCTGATTTTGGACGTTGTTTTGTCATAATCATTTGAAATGGGACTTCATCATTGAGAATATAATCATGATAATAATTATGGGCCTGCTTTAATATTGGTGGGGTTTTAAGTTGAAACAATACACAGTTACATTCACTTTGTACTAAAAGTCAACCGAAGGTCAACTGAGTTCTGATATTAAATGGTGAAAAATAATTCTGAGCTTTCTCATTATATTCACTTCCTATGCCGAAGAATATCATTATAGCAATGTCGCATGAAAATATTTGCTGTAGAAACGCCCTTATTTTGCAAAATTATATAGACATGTCTTCAAACTTAGGACTATACTTTAATGTCATATCTTTATGTAGTCCCGTGTACCTATATTTATGTGATTTTCAGCAAGATTTAGTCATTTTGTTATCATATTGATGATTGAGAAAATAAAAATTATTCCTATGCACTGCATAGTCGACTTCTCTCAATAACCTCTAACGGTTTCTGTCATGCAGTTACTTGACCTTCTCTTTAAAGTTCGTGACAAATTGAAATCAACAAAAGATAAAAGAAAAACTTTCAAGTTTAGCAGAGACCCTTAGATGCCCTCAGTTATTTGATATCTCATATCATATTCTCTTTAGCCCTCGGGCGATGATTTCGTCACATTTCCGATGCAATTTCTCGCCTGAAACTCGCGGGAATCTCTAATCCCTACACCCTCCTGCATCCGGTCTTACTCAACATTTCAGGTGCACGACTGTACATCCGATTGGGATCACTATATTCATGTTTTTACACAATGCCACGTTTTGTATATTAACTCTGTAATAATTATGTGCCCCTCAATATACAATATTTTATAATTTCTTTTAAGAAAAGCCCGGCTCACACGAAGCTTCATTATTTTGTTGACGTTAGTACCGAGGGTCTTGTATATGCTTTTTTGCGCGTTATGAAAGAGTTACATCGTTTAAAAAGTGATTGTAAAATGAATAGTGCAAACAATATTTTAATGACTGGATTATGGATTAATTTCCTTCACAGCACAGGCTCATTTAGCGCAGGTATTGACGCAACTGAAATATAATTATAATCTAAGTGAATCTCAATAGTCAACTTTTAACACAAATGTCGGCGCACATAGCCTACACGCTTGTTATGTCTAGTCGGATTTAGTAACAGCTTCACTGATAAACATCCACATGTATTTAGGGCCTATTCTGTACTCATCTTACCATTCCATAATTTATCACTTTCCTCTGTTTTAGATTATGCATACCATGGTTCGACTATCATATACGAGATCCGTCGTTCCTTCTCCGCCTCAATCTCCCGCCTGAGCTCGCTTCATCTTCCGCACAATCGTCAAAGCAGC
This sequence comes from Heliocidaris erythrogramma, assembly GCA_025617745.1. Classification (NCBI taxonomy): domain Eukaryota; kingdom Metazoa; phylum Echinodermata; class Echinoidea; order Camarodonta; family Echinometridae; genus Heliocidaris; species Heliocidaris erythrogramma. The sequence goes on along the minus strand of CM046861.1, from coordinate 27,825,338 downwards.
TCTAATTGAGCGAAGTTCCACCGCCGAAAGACAGCAGGAAATTTTGAACCTCCTCTTCTCATCTCGATGCTTTTATGCTCTTATTGTCTGTCTTCCATGGGATGATGGAACATCTCAAGCAAAATTAAACAACATGGTTTTGTAGTGGAACATGGGTGGAACGACAGCCAATATGATATTTACCACATTTTGAGAAAAGGACATGACATGGGAGATACAGAAAGTGTAAAAATGTGAAAGGATAAGATTAGAGCTGTGATAAATCACGAAGAGAAACCGAAATAAACGTAGATCAATATAGTCTAAATAATTAAGTAGATAGATATTAGATAGATAGATAATTATGTAGGTATGTATTTAAGTAGATAGATAGGTAGATAGATGGATGGCTATAGATAGATAGGTAGATAGGTAGATAGATGGATATAGGTAAATAGATTGATAGATAATGTAGGTAGGTATGTATATCGGTAGGTAGATAGATAGATAGAGAGATAGATAGATGGCTAGATAGATATAGGTAGGTAGGTAGATAGATATATATAGATTAAATATATATAAATAGATAGATGGATGAATAGATAGACAGATTGATAGTAGTTTGGTAGTTTTCTATTAAAACGGAAAGAGAGAGACAAATGGGAGTGGAAAATGTTAAAGAAACAGAGAGAGAGACATGATGAGGAAAAGGGAAGGAAGGGGTAACAAAATATTGGGAAACTAATGGAGGGAGAAATAGAGAAGGAACAAAGAGAGAGAGAGAGAGAGAGAGGATCAGAGTGAAACGGAGAGAGAGAGGGGGGGGGGGAGGGGACTTAGGAATAGAAAGAAGGGGGGGGGGCAAAGAAGGAAGAGATGGGGGAGTACTGCTGGGACGGGAATAGACAAGCGACACACAACCAGCAAATCCTCCAACAAAATAAAATTGATTGATGGGGAGGAAACGAGAAGAGAAAGGAACAGATTGCGCTCTCATCTGCCTCATATTAACTCTCTCATGTTCATGATCATGTTGAATATGTTCTGTGGTTAATTTCTTGATGACGTCATACAGGTGGAACAATTAAACATCCGATTTGTCATCGTGCGGGGAATGATAATGTTGTCCAGGGGGGAAGTCAAAATCCTGCAGATTATTTGCCGATAAACGGAGTCGAAAAAATTGTTAGAACGTATTTTTAACGGATGATGCTTTTGCACTTTTTAAAGTGAGACCATCGATATGATTGATGGTTAGTAATACTAACGAAATAAACACCTAACTGGAAAAGTCACTGAATGTGAATATATTTGAAATGAAATGTTTGATTCTAGTATTCTAATTACGATTATACTGATGAAAAAGGACTGTAGAACGTTTAATCTATTGATGTCGAAATTTACTCACTGGCATTGCATTTTCCCCCTCAATTTTGTTCACATCCTGGACACTCACTCTCGTTTCATTTTATCCGTCTGTCTCTGTCTCTTTCTCTTTCTCTGTCTGTCTCTCTCTCTCCCACTCTCTGTCTGTCTCTCTCTCCCTCTTTCTCTCTTAAAATATTGATGTTGGAGGCATATTCTGACTCATCAAACATGAAAGAGCGATTCACAAAATACACCTATAGTAGAGGTACAAAAAGAATCAGGGATAAAGACCCTGATTATGTTCAAGATTCAGAACTACAGCTTGATGATGTCTACTTTCCTTCAAAATTTCGAGCATTTCCCGTTTTGCTATAATAAGAACGAACTGTGTTTAAACAGGTTCACCTTCTAATTCTTAAAATACAATTTAACCAATTGCCTATGTACGGGAACCGATTAGTCCCTGTGTTAAACCTATATGGAAATAAGAGAATTCAGCAGTCCACAGGTTAATAGTCCATATTTCATGACCCGACAACTTGCCATTGATATAGGTATATCAATATTAAAATACCGTTGGAATTAATTCACATGCAGCTCAACCAGCGGGAAGCCGACATTATCAATCTACAAAGAGAAAGCAACGCCGTCTTCTCCCGTCACTTCTCCCTGTCCATCCCCATGAAAGCTTGCTTCGAAAAGTGGGTTATCACCTCCTCCTCCTACATCTTCCCCACCCTCTCTCTCGCCTCTCCTTTTCTCTCTCACCTCGCATTCGCTTGAATGATGAGACCGGGCCCAGCGATCCTCACCAGATAACTCGCATCAGTTGCCGCCGTCTCCGTCCGGCTGGGGCTTGGCCATCCGGCCGATAGTTTAGATGGAGGTGAAAGTAGAATGGTATTTGAGCGATCGGTTGCCAAACTTTGATTAAAAAGTCCTGAAAAAAATATTTCGTTGCAAAAAATGTGAACCATCTTAAAGCTCTATAGAAAGAAGACTTTACCATGGTAAACTGGGATAGTAACCTTCTTCCAAACGTTATACCACTCTCAACAAGTATAAGAACTCATGATTATCTTCATTTTATCCATCTCTAGCAAAATAGCAACAGAATAAATATGAAATTTAAGATCCTTTAAAGTGTGATCCTAACTGTTGATAATGTTTGCACTGCAAACGTTCAAGCCTAACATTATTGATATTCGTACCTTATGAAATAATGTCATTGCTATAAAAAATGTTAACTTACAAGATAATTATGTGTGTATCCAAGTTGTCTATAAGAATTATGTTTGATGCGTTCACATTATGAAGAGAGAGAGAAGAGTGAGAACAGGGGGAGATGGAGAGATAGAAGAGAAGACAAATAAGGTTGCTGAGAAAAGATTAAAATACGAATATTGATTATCCACATAATATTAAAACGTTGTTCATTTTTCAAGAGAACGCTAACCGTCGACGCGGCAAATGGCGATCTATTATCATGATTATTCTGCGGCATGCTGCGATGAATACTAAGCCCGTTGTTTTGGTCCAAATGTCTGAGAAGATTCCTTGCTCCACTGGACAAAATAATTCCTCCCATGGAACGTGCCGATCTTGAAAGCATCAATTAAACTTTCACCCCGCAACTTAAAAACGATATCATAGAATATTATATAGGTCTCATGTCAAATTCAGTTTTCATTCATGTTTGAATATTTTTGAATCCGAGATTCACATTTATTTCCTTCTGACAAAAATAACAAACTATTTGACAAACAAAGATCAATACAGTGAATGGTTACAAAGAAGGAGGCGAAAACCCGAAAAGCGGAGCTTGTGTTGGGAACGCCGTAAATAAAAATATGATTGGAAAAAATCGGGAAATTGTTATGTAATCAAGATGATAATCAAGTAGATAATATTGACAAGCATATATATATGTATATATATATATATATATATATATATATACATACATCAATAATTTTGTTCATGATTATCTCAACATATTTGAAATAATATGGCTCTTGACAAACACAAATTTTATTTTTCATGTTTAATAAATAGGCCTGTACTCGCATTGATTAATGTCTATTATCATGTCATGCGTTCTTTATCTTGTGTACGTATGTTCATCATTTATTTATTTTCATCTTTAACTGTTCTTGTTGTTTTGATATCACTATATCATGTAAAAATCCCGTGTCAAATTCCCTTATTATTTTATTTGGACGAATAAAGAATGAATTGAATAATAAATTCTTTGTATTTTGGACTTATTTTCACCAATTCTCAATAAACGCTTATTTATCGGCATTGTTCGCATTGTAATGATATATTATGGGCAAAATCAGGAAATTTGCTGAAGAAGTTGAATGCGGAATGAGTATTCCGATGTCTTTTGCGGATTTCTTTAAACTTGTTTTCGTCATTAGATCTTTTCCCTTTTCAAACAAAGTGACATTAGATTTCTTTCTTCAATTATGAAATAAAGTAGTGGAAAAAGGGGGAAATCAAACGAAAATAAAACAGTTAGTTGTTAAGAAGATACAACATGCAGTATAGGCTATAAGCACTTTTTAAAATATGGGTTGATATTAATTCGTTGCCTACTGGAACAGGGTGGTCCCTGTGTTAAACATATGGGGAATATGAAAATTCAGTAGTCAATGGGTTAATTAATGATCAGCCATCTAATGTTGATATTAACTATGTATTTTTTCCTAAATTAATATCCCGTCCTGTGTGTAAATAACATTTATAATTCAAATGTTTTTTTCAAGAAAAAAATTCACGCAATTGCATAATTGAAGTGTAAATTCAAAGAGGCAATATATGCAAAGGGACCACAAGAATATTTGCTTGGATCCCTAACGGGTTCTGGAATGAGAGAGTTGATCACAGCAAAATGTCTGTTTATACAGTCGAGGTAAATAAATGTGATTATGTTATTCGAGAGGAAAAAAATGCTGTCCTAGAATTATCTACATCAAATCTTTGCAGAAGAAAATGTTGACCTTTTATGTTAACGTCCCCAACATGTTCAATTTATTTTTTTGTTAAGAAAACAATAATGATCGCCAGAATACAGAAGATGAAGGAATCACACAAACTCCAACACCTTCCCTTATGAAAAATTAATGCGATCATGGTCCTAATTCGACGTAATTATGTCCCCCTTTTTTCATGTCCATATTTCCCCAGGGTCATCGTGGTATTACAATTATGATGCAGCGGATGTGAGAGCAGTAATTGGAACAAGCGAACTCTTCCGCACCACAGCGTTTATTACGTATGGGACTATGAGGCGGATAATTGTCAGTTCATTAACGCAAGCGACGATAACATCTGCCCAACGTGAAGGGAAGTAATTGTTTTAAATAAATTAGGTGGAATTGTGACCGGGTTGTGTCTGGGTGAGCAGCGGTCACGGGGTGACGGTTGGACGAGGCATGCTCCAGCGACAATTCCTCACCGGTCAATATTATACACTAACTGAATTTCAAACTTTAACCCTGGACTATAAACACTCCGCCTAACCCTGACCCTAACCCTGTCCCTAAACCTAACCTAAAACCCAATAGAAAGCCTAACTTTGACCCTATATCTGTGACGAAATAAATCCCAGAGCTAGTGTCGACGGAGCGAAGGTCGGATCACTGGAATGACGAGGTATTAGTAGGTATCTTGGATTTGGGCATGATGGGTGTCGAGACCGCCGGAGTGCGATGATGAGAGCCCGTGGTCGTCATCGTAAGGCAACATTATCAGGGGCGTCGTTTGATCATTTTGAAGGGGAGTGTCGGACCACATTTGCCAACAAGGTAGTCACAGCTCCACAACCCCCTTCAGCAACACCCCTGACAAGCATGAATGAATTAGGGTAATATTACTATTACTTTCTATTATCTAGGAGATGATGACAAAATAATATGGGGAATAAACCATGTTGAAAAATAAAATTATACCAATTTATTTTTTGTAAACAAAGTTCGATTTTAGAAATAAGGAGAGATTCTGACTGTACATCAGTTGTCATAACTAAGTAAAGCTATCAAGACGTTCAAGAATGAAACAAAACCCTTTTTTAAAATGCTGTAGGCTACTATAAATATCTTTCTTGTTTGATATTTTCTAAGCTTTGAATAGAAAATTAATACATATAAAAATCGTTTCGTAAATTGTGGTAAATTGGTATCATGCATCAACATAATGGTGACGAAGCCAAGGTTTTAGGTGATCTTTGTGAAAATGATATTGTAATAGAGAAAAATACCTTCATTTGGAGTTCAAGCAAGAGCTAATTGGTTAAGGGGCAAGATGCGAGATGCGTGGTTACAATTATTTATTGAATTATGTTTTGCTCTTAGAGATTTTCGTTGTCTCATCTCCAGAAAATGATACTTCAGTAATCAAAGTCACCTGAAAAGTCCCGACAAATACGCTTATAAGAGAGACTGCGAATAAAACGAATTTCGATCCCTAATATATAAAGTTTTCTTAACGTTCACGTTTTTCATAGATCAACATATTACGACGCAATATCAAATAAAATAGCTACGTTATTCCTCACGGATCTAAAGATTTTAAAAATATTACTAGTTCATCAACCCAATCTCAAGAACTTCATGATCGCTTGCAACATAAATCCAGGCAAACCTCTTCTCCAATTGAATCACAAAATACCAATCGCAAACGTTTCTCACAATCCTCCAAATGAATACCATACTCGAAACCCAATTTCTTCCGCGACAGTCCATTTTACCAGGCCCCTGACGAGAAATGTCGGCGAATCATTGGGGCAGGAGATCGGCGGGGGCATACCACTCGCATCAACCTTATCCCGGGATCGCAGCGGGCTAAGGACCCGGCCCCTTGCCGACATTCTCCAGGATTATTTCATCCCTTTAGGGACCATCTCATTCAAATCATAGCTCGGTTGATAATTCGCCGACAAATATCCCTTTTCCAAAGAGATGCGAATATTTTTTATTTCGTCCAGTGGTTGTTAGCGATGAAAATGATCACAATCACTGGATCACTGGTATATATTTTGTTGGTTATCTCTGCATTTTGATACTTGATTATTTGGGGGATTATCTGGCATTAAATGCAAGCGTATCAGTTAATTTGATTTGAACGATTAACATAAAATGACAGGGAAACTATACTATACAAAGTTTGATATTTATCGCCAGCAATAGTAAATATAATTTTTTCTTCGAAATTTACTTTTGAAAATCGTGGATTCTATAAGTAACAGAAATTTTATCATGAAGATACATAGATAATAATTATGCTCAACCAAAAAAGTAAATTTCCCTGACACTTTTTAATATAACTCAAGAAATATTATATGATTATGTTTAATTAAAAAAGCAAAGTATTGCAGACATTTCTAACCCACATTTTAATTGGTTATTTGTTAACAATTGATTATGTTTTCATATAAAATTATGGTTTATTGCAGTCGGTACTACAAAAAAGTTGCACTTTGCATTTCCTATATTGAGATGCAGAGTGTACGTTTTGTACTCTATTCACTTCTTTTGTTCATGTACCGGCGCAAAAATCAGTGCAGTTTCATGAATTTGAATTGCAAATTATCCGTCTTTACACAAACAAAAGAAGAAAAGAATTGAAAAGTATACATATATAAACCCTGCATGGCATTATCAAACGAAAAGTGCATTTTTTTTTTGTACCGACTAGCTACAATAAAAAACATAATTTCATTATGAAAACAAAATCAATCGTTAGCAAAATGATAACCAATGAAAATATGGGTAAGAAAATTCTGCATAGTTTGCTTTTTGAATTAACGAATTTATCAAATATTTCTCGAGTTATATTTAAAAAAATGTAAGGGGGAACTTACTTTTTGGGTTGAGTATATGATGTATATAAAGCAGTGGACAGGGATGTCTTTTGAGCAGCTAACAAGAACAGCTGAAGACAGCTGAAGTTAGGGAGAACCTGTGTCTCAAGATCCACCACATTGTCGACCCAACGGCCTCCAAGCTATGGGACATAATATAGATAGATACATACATACATAATGTAAACAAATTTTTTGGAATAGTTTTTTTCCCCCAGAAACGTTTTCATATCTTGAATTCCTATCATATAATATCACCAATCTTAACCAATGATAATTTTGGTAGAAAATTGATAGGTATTTTAACTCTTTATTTGTCATGAATCGAATCCCTGGCTTGCCACATTGTTTGGAGTATACTTGTAAACTGTACGTGTGTTTAAAGTCTACTGCGGCAGTCCACTGTATGTTCCATTGGTCGACCAAATTAGCCAGTAAAGAGTTAAAAGAACAGGATTGATTGTTTTGGGTGAAATGGAATAAAAATATATATACAAAGCAACGATAAATGTGCATGATTGTATTTCATTATAATTCATAAATAGAGAGTACGAGTAAATTAGGTAATCAATAAAAGCTAATTTCAATTATTGAAATTCCAATTTCACAAGAAACGAGTTCTTATGAATCCAAGACATGCAGTAGTTTCTGGGATCATTTTACAAAGCATTTTCAATTGCTGCTATTCACAATTTTCCCGAGAAGTTTCACATTTCGTTCATACTTGAAACAACGTCTGACTTTTCATTCTGTTTTATCTTCCAGGTGTATATTCAGGTCTGTTCCAATCATATCACGTTTTAAAATAAACTATTGAATCTTAACTTACACGAATACAGTTAACATTCAAGAGCAGTTTTAAACTTTGACCTCAATCAATAGGAAGCAGTAACAAAAGTGTCAATAAAAACGAAAGAAAATGGAACATCAATCCAAATTTATAGTTTTCTCATGGTTTACATGAAAAAAAAAACGTCCGCGCTCTGACCATGTCTATCATTTGATGTCAGTCGATATTGACTGCAGGTTTTCAAATTTGCAAATATGTTTTGCTATGGCAGTAAACACACATTTATTGTTTGTTTTCCTTCAGTCATAATTTGTTGCATGATCGTCACTGGTTCGCCCCCAGAGGAGTGTTGGCACGGGTGAATGCAAGAGGGAGAGAGAGAGAGAGAGAGAGAGAGAGAGAGAGAGAGAAAGAGAGAGAGAAAAAAAAAAGAGAGAAAGGGGGGAGAGGGGGAGGGAGAGAGATGTGGAGTAAGAGAGGTAGAGAGGGAGAGAGAGAGAGAGAGAGAGAGAGGGGGGGGGGGGGGGAGAAGGGGGGGGGGGCAAACGGGAATAACTGTGGTTCGTTGTATGAGATATAAAGTAGGGGGGAAATATGAAAGGGGGCAAAATTAAGAGGCAGAAACTTGATGCCGAACATAAAACGGAGTGCATGCATGGACAGAGAAACAGTAAGAGAAAAGAACGTGATGAAGCAATTGAGGGAGAGAGAGAGAGAGAGAGATGGTAAAGAGATAAATAGTAGGGATGAGGGCGGTTTGATCTGCCGTCTTGGGCCCTGGTAGGACGCGCGCCTGTCATCCTAGTCTTAATTTGACGTCTGTCAGCAAGTTCTCCACTTTCCTCGTCACAAATAACATTTGCGCCTATAACCTTCACACGGGCTCGACCCCCATTCAGGGCACAAGTTCCATGCTCCAGTTTTGCCCCTTCTCTCCTTTCAGATCCAGGCTTTAGTCCCTCTTGAACTTGAAAGCACGCCGCCCTATCCCTCTCGACGTCTAAGCGGCTGGAGAATTACAAGGGAAGAACGAACGCGACAGACCTACAGGGGCCCCTTTAACGAAAAACTGGCGCCGCTGCCGTTTCGCCTCGGCAACAACACACCTCTAAAGTTTATGTCTGGGACTACACGTTTCGTCTGCAACCTTCTGCGCTCCACTTGCAATCATGTATGACCGAAGTTGTGCACTAAACATAAAAGAAAAATCTTTTTAAAAAGATGTTTAAGTTGGTAAGCCTCGTGGATCCTAGGTAAATAAACGTGGTTGAGCTCCAAAACGAATACAGGCATACACGACGCCAACAGATAGAATAATCAGCTTGGTTGAATGGAAGGTGAGAGGGGAGGGGGCTGATCAAAAAATACCATGTGCCCTGTTCAGTCACGTTTCGGGGCGTAACAACCGGCTGTAACACTGATGTGAAAACCATTCACCCGACATCGTTATATTCAGGTAAACAGATGATAGAAAGACAAAAAAATATATACATTGTAATGTAATAAACCATGGTAATAAAAAGACAATACAAATGTACGAGAAGCCTACAACCAAGTGTGGAAAAAGTTATCTTGATAAGAAAATTGTGAGAAAGTGCACAAATAATAGTATATTACCATGACGTTCTTTTCTGAGAATAGAATAAATCATTTTTTACTCATGAAGTGAAGGATAATTAATTGATAATCAATTAATAATCAATTAGTAAGAAAAATGTTCGTGACTTTTCTCTGTTATTCCAATTATGATTTATTGTACTTTACAATCGCCTAGAAGGTATTCTTATTATGCATAAGTCTATTGTATATTTATGCTTCTTTAAAAAAAACATGTATCTACCCGTTCTCGTCAATTAAATTAGACATTTCAGACTTTTTTCTTCTTATTAACCATTGACATATTTGTAGCGTTTTCATGTGTAATCTCTAACATATAATCAGAAAATTGATGAAACATTGAAAACGGACCGTAAACATGGTAAAAAGAACAAAATGCATGAATAAAGTATAGAGAGTAAGATATCTTGTGTCTGACAGAATATTATTGATGATATATAATACCTTGTTTTTGCCATATATTTCTTATTGTAATATTCTATGGGCAGTGTCAAAGAGTGTAACAAGTGACATTCATCTGTTACAAAAGAAAGCTTTAAGAATTTGTGCTGGGGTTGGTTATCGTGAACACACAGATCCCCTGCTTGCTAGGTTTAAATGCCTTAAAGTCGGTGAAATTAATTTTCTTCAAACCTCTTTATTTATGTATCGTTATAGTACTAATGTTTTACCTGCCTCGTTTTCTTCCATGTTCATGGAAAACAATGCTATTCACTCTTATTCGACGAGACAAGCAGCAAACTTGCACTTGTTTAATCCACGTACAGTATTGGCACATAAATCAGTGAGACATACTGGTCCAGACGTTTGGAATTCTTTACTAATTGAAACACGTAATTTGCCTACAATTTACTCTTTTAAAAATGCAGTCAAGCGCATGCTCATTGCAAACATTTTTATTTAAGATATTTGTTCTATTAGTTGGTTGTTAATTCCCCATAACACAGCGTGTACTTAATTATATTATGATTGTATATATTCTATATATGTATACATGTATAATTTGCCATGATATGTAATTATGCGCAGTGGTATTGTTAATTAGGGCATCTTCCCACCACCCCCCCCCCCTCTCTCTCTCTCTCTCCCTCCCCCTCTCTCTTGCTTGTCTTACGTTTTCTTCTCTCTCTCTTTTCTCTCTGTTTCTCCTTCAGTATGGATGGACTGCACCTTTATCATGTCTACTACATTTTTCTTGCTCTAGAACGTACTGTAGAGATTTCAATCTTATTCTTTATCTGTATTTGTATCTGTATATAGTGTATTATATTTGCACTTTTTTTGTTGTTGTATTTAATCTATTAATCTATGTTTACTTTTAAGAATGTATGAAATATGTAAGATGTTAGGTATGGCAAAACTTCAAGCGTGCAGCTTATATTGCCAGACCTCTGTGTGTTTCTATTTTCAAAGTTTGTATGTATGAAACTGATTATTGTGAAACATGCAGGAATCAAATAAATAAATAAATAAATAAATAAATAAATGAATAAAGTAAGACAATGGAAAAGAAAATTGGGAATTTTGAATATTGCAATGTAATAGCATTTTGAATTTATTCTTTCTCTTTGAAGATGGCTAGGAACGATGAAGAAAAATTGAAGACAGAAAAAAATGAAGACAATAACAAAATTACAATCCATGTAGAAAAAGAATGAAATAATACAGGGCCTATATAGGGATGAAATAATAAGGGGGGATTGGACTAGATCAAAACATGACCCTATTCTAAGATAAAGTAAACAAAAACCGAGGAAACAATTCCAGCTCAAGTTTAAAAGCTTAAAGTTATTCGACTGGCCGAGATTCGCTTAGATTATACGTCTCCCTTCTCTGCCAAAACAGAACAACAACATCAACAACAACACTAAAATATAACTAGAATATTGCAATCGTCGGCCAGCCCTGATGCAACTTAATCCCTTACCTGCGTTGTCATGGGAACGCGCTCATAATTGGTATTTCCTAGTTTAAGACGGCTGAGTGAAGAAGCCGATGAAAGTTTTAATCCCTGTCTTCCCCTAAAATACGATAGCCGCGGTCACCAAGCCGACATCAGGTGAGCAAGTTTCAAGGTCCTGATCCGAATTCGAGAACGATCGTGACGACGTGACAAGAAACACGCTCCATCATTAGATATCCATCGAGCCAAGTACCGTGTTGTGCCACAAAATATTTTATATTCGTTATTTATCGTATAGGTTTATACAAGAAGCAATGGGTTAACCTTACTCGCGAATCCCCCCGTTATCTTTTGCGATAGTGAAGTGATGACATTTTCATAGATATTTCACGAAGGCACTTATTTCATTACATTTTATATACATGCCTTTACATTTTATATCCATTAGTGCATTAATGATTTGATGTGGAAAACAATGGTAAATCGATTGTACGGTTTTTGATCAAATATTATAAGAACATCTCCAGACAAATGATTAATTATATGGTTTTATTTGTTTTTCAGTACATGTACTTCTTTGTCGCAGATGAAACATCTTCGAAAAGTGACATTTCTAAAGCCAAATGATTTGCTATTTTCAATATAAGAATCGTACGTTTGCTATAAAAAATAACACACATCAAAGTTGAAGAACTGACTAAATTGTAATCATACTAACAGTACTATTGTTTTCAGGTAGAAAAACACAAAACAAACCGTGAGAGACTAACATATTATTAGTTTGTGAAGCAAATGGCTATCGAGGAAAAAAGAAATATAATAGGAGTACAGATAAGTTCTCTTATCATTAGCGGCCATCTTTCATCTGTATCGCCACGCCTTTCTGTTAAGCCAGGTGTAGGCTACATATGACAGATTCATATTCACTAGTTCAAATTCATGAAATTAAGCCGACGGTGGATAACCATTATACCATCTCTGCCAGTCTATTCATCTCTCATCCTTCTTTCCATCTCTGTCTCTCTATAACTTTCTTTATCTTTCTCTCTTCCTCTCTATCTCTTCTTCTTTCTTTCCCTCTCTGTGTCCCCTGCTCTTATTTCTATTTCTATCTTTTTCTCTTTATCTTCCTTCGTTTCTTTCACGATCCCTTTATCTTTTTCTATTTCCCTCTCAGTTTCTATTTCTCCTTCTTTCCTTTTCTGTGTGTCTCTCTCTCTGTCTCTCTCTCTTACTCTTTTTCTTTCTTTCTTTCTTCCTCTCTGTCTCTATCTCATTCTTGGTATAATGGTAAAGACTCTCGACTCTCATATGAGAGGTCCTGGGTTCGATCCTTGCTCGGTGTTTACTTCCTTGGACAAGACCTTTTACCCACATTTGCCCCTCTCGACCCAGGTGTATTAAATCAGGCAATGCTGGGGTAATAATAACTGCAGGACCCTCGTCAAAGGCAAACTTGTTCGGGGGTGGGGGTGGTTTCGGTATCCTCACCCCCCCCCCCCCCCCAGGTCGCTATGATTCCTCGCATGTCGTGAGTTTGAATTGTTAGAGCCTTTCGGCTAATCGGCAAAAAAATATAACTCACATATTAATCACCCAAAAGAATCGTTTTATTTTAACAATGAAATCTATCGAATTTATAGGGATGACTAAAGCCGAACCCCAAAGCGTTTTTATCATTATCAATAAGTGTTATTTATATCCCATGTCCTTTGTATAAACATTCATTAGTCAGTCGGAATCCCACATCTGCATGGTCAGAGTAGCTAGGGCCGAGACCTTATACTTCCAGTATAAACATCAAGATTGGAGTAATTCAGAACGCGCGAAGATGACACCCTACCATGTCTGTCCGGCCGGGGCTGGCCGCCGCCAAGTCGCCTAACAGACGCTGCCATCACTCCTCGCAAGGACCATGGATGAGAACGCGGCGGATACCAACGAGAATTTCTCACTCTCCAAGCAGCATGACCAGATAATAATAAAGAAAGTTTTTAAGTTCCAATCTATCTAGGCGCATTGATTCGGATGCAAGTATACTGATGCATTTCTGGGGTGGAGCTAAATTTGGTAGAAATAAAGGGGGAAAGTAGGATACTTTTTGATATTTTAATAATTATCTTCTATAGATTGCGATTGTGTAATAGACTCATGATGAATATGATGGCCGCGGGGGGGGGGGGGGGGGGGAATGGTTGAGTCAGTAGGGGGTTTTAACATTAAGCTGTCCATGCAAAGTTGTCATCACGACCAAAAAAAAATCGCTTGAACTGACAATTTAGTGAGTAAACGCATCAAATGCAATAGTATGCTAGATATTTAACATAATCCAAAAGCCCATTTAAGCGAACAGACTGCAAAGTATCCGTTTGTAGTAATTAATTCATTCACTCATTTTCACACTTTATTAAAAAAAAACATCAGAAAGGTCTAAAATATATGATGTTCTTGAATAAGCAAGAATTGGGAGAATCATGAAAGTCTATTTTAGGGATTTGAATGCAAAGCATCCGTTTGTAGTAATTAATTCATTCAATCATTATCACTCTTTATTTAAAAAAAAACAAATACAACATCAGAAATGTATAACACACATGTTCATAATGATGTTCCTGAATAAGAAATATGTGGAAGAATCATGATAGTCAATTGACTTGTTGGGTATAGGCTAACTCGTCATTTTGTGTGACAGTGTTTCGGGATCCAGAAGTTTCCTTCATCTTTAATTCAGACTTATGGTAAGTCATGTAGCCATATTTGTTTGAGGGGTCTTTTAGCATCTTCTTTCCTACTTTGACCAGCTACCTCCTACGACGATTGTGTTGCCGCCATCATTCTACGTCTCGGTGGGGTATGTAGGACTGAGGGTTTGTTGGTGGGGGATAAATTGGTGATGATGATGAAGATTTTAACACGTGAGGCACCGGTGATGATATGTTGGCAAAGCCCCCAGTGGGCTCGGGCAGCCGCACTTTATAGAGACGCGGATTGTGATCGACTCACGGGGCGGCTATATACCCTTAATCCCGCGGTATTCAATGACTTAAGGGGACAATGTCAAGGTGCTGGGATGCGGACAAACATGGCGTAGTCCGTGTCGACGGGCTGGGCTTTGAAAGCCGATGAAATGTCTGCATCACGGCACCAAACAGGAGCAAAGGCACCCCGACAGAGGAGGAAAGGGAAGGGGGGGGGGGTGGGTTAGGGATGTGAAACTCCTTTCAAGATTCTGTTACCGAATTTCTAGGGTGTAACATCTCTTCTAAATTTGTATCCCCAGAGTTGGAATTTTTCCAGCCTTTTCGACAAATGAACGAAAGCATAGGACTTTTTCTCTCTCCTTTCCTATTTTTTTGAGTGGTGGGAGGGACTTGTTTAATAATTCTCGAATGACTTCTGAGCAAACCTGGTGCCACATTCCCCGATTCAGTATGGTATACCAACATTATCATCCAAAACTGCGTATGAACAAAAATGATGTAGAACCTCTTTTTTTGCCCCGAGTCCCCTTTTTTGCGGGGAGGGGTGGGATTGTTTTAAAAATGTTGTCGGCAACTTTGGTCCGACCTCTTCCCCCATTGAAAATGGTCTAGCAATGTCATCAACATGAGGGGGTAATGTAGAGTTCGTTTTTCCTCTCTGAAAAGCTTGCGAGTAAGGAGCTTTCGTCACCCTCGTGCCGGTATGGTGGTATTGAGACGAGGAAGCTTCGCTCTCTTCTCTCTCCCCGTGAGATCCGGCTTCATGGCTTGGTCCTCTTGCAAGCCGGGGCTCTCAGGCGGAACGGCTGGCGGTAAAGAATCTTCACGGGGGTTTGAATCTCGATAGCAGCGTCCACACTTTCCCGACTACCTCCGAGCAGATATCTTCCCGAAATAAATCTTCCGAAAGAAGCTGGACTTGGCTAATGAAGGCTTCATGTTCTAAAGATACTCCGAAAATCTATCAAACATTTTGGAAAATAATACGGAAGATATATTCTATTATCCCTCAATCCTATACTGTATTACGCTCTCATGATTACGATTCGTCCAAATTTAAGAACAGGAGTAGTATGATTGGTCACTTGGAGAACAAAATAAAAGATAATTTCAAATATATCTTTGCAGAAAAAAAATATTGGGAGAGGTGTTAACAGCGCTCTTAAAGAAGCTGAAGCGGCAGGAAACCCCAACAACTCATCAACTCCCTCCTGTTTGGTTTAGCAGACCTCTGGAACTCTTGTTCTCCACGCCTGTGCCCCGCCATGCTCAGGGCGAGACGAGGGTTGCAGGAGAAGGGGAGATGATATTGCCGCCGGCTGATGAGCGGTCGTTGAGTAACGCGAGGACTGTACAGGAGACAGCTGGGCAGGTTTTAGACAAACCTTTCTCTTCCAACCAAACACCAAGTGGAAATTATTCGTGCTCCAAACACTCACAGGAGAGCAGACAAATATTGACAGTTTGGTTCCCCCTTTTGAACTTGTTGAGCGCTTGAACAAGAAATACAAGAGGCTTCTATCTCATTTTAACGCACTTAGCAATAATTGATTTGCTTACAACTTTTCAAGCATATTATTCATAGGCCTCCTTAATGTTTTGATTTATATGTGTCGCGTATTCATCGAAAGAGTTATATATTATTCCATCTTCCCCTCTTTCCCGGTCACTTCTGGGCAGTTAAAAATTCCGCATTTCTCCGAAACCTCTATTTTCCTTTCTCCCGTCGAGACGGTTCAAACTTGACCGCTTCTAATAATAATCTTTAAACACTTTAACTTAAAGGAACCCCGCTTTCTCTTTTCTTATCGGGGGGGGGGGGGGGGGGGGAAGGGTGGTGTTCTCACAAGAGTGACTTACACTGTAAGTCTACCCGATGCGACACTGCAAATTTTCATATCCAAGTTAGCGGAATACGCACGTTAGAGGAATGCATTGAGTGTATTTCAGTGCAGGGATGGACACAGTTGCCTAGGTTGGCGTAAGTATTTACCAAGCTTTCTAAGAGATTAGGGTGTGACCACAAGACACGGGCCGAGTCTCCGCCCTAATGCGTTTTAAAGAGGTCAAGGAATCTGGTATCCATTATGAAGATAGAGGAAAAGCCTGTACTGTTTTTGCATTTTCTTTTTATCATGTTAGCTTATTTTGTCCTCAGTAACAGACAGTATATAGTGATCGCTATTTGCGCCATGCATGTAGAGAAAAAAAAATCAGAAAAGAAAAAAGTTAACCATAAAAGATTAAAAAGTAAAGAAAAATAATGGAGACAGAGACACAGATATGGTGAGAGGTGAGATATGCAATTCCATGGTAATTCTTGCAAATGTTCAAATTTCCAAAAAAATTTCGCTAAGGCAGACAGGTGGAAATTCAAAATAAAACAAAACAAAAACAAAAAGACATCAGCGAGATATTTCTATTACGCACGAATTATGATCACGAGTGGGCATAGCCTTAAAAAAAGAAATATTCTCCACATTTATTACTCGTCATAAATCCAATTTCATGAAATAATTACTCGTATTCTATCAATAAACCAGTCAGCGGACTATCCTTCTTTCGAACTGAAAAAAGAAGGAAAAAAAAAGGTAACAATCTTACAAGAAAAAAGCACATATTATTACTTGAATAGATGGCCATCTGTCTGAATTCCCTCAGTCCCACACATAATTTATCATGTCAGGTTGGTGGAGCTTCAGCTTGGCAGACCTTGACACAAGGTACACCTACCTTTCGCCACCTCCCTCCCGCTTCATTACACCGCCGCGATATTACCTTCGCTAGCTTTTCACGGTCAACTTTATTAGGTTCACTAACCCCAATCATGTAGAATTTCGCCATCGCAATTCCATGTATATCAAATTCATTTTATCGCGTCGCGGGCCGGTATATTCTCTTCCATTTTCAATGTTTATTCCAGCCTGACTCTTCCGCTCAGCAGAACTAATCTAGTCAGTGATTATTGAATTATGGTTCATCCAATAAGCCACGTTTCAATTACGGATGACGATTTTATGACTCCATACAAATCTATAGAGGAGTCTGAATCGCCAAAATGGCTTCCAAAGGAATGTTGAAGCAAGATCAGAACGGTGTGATATCTGGATTTCTAAAAAAAATATCAGGTGGTGCTTTGACTTGAGTAGTAGGTTCATGACGTAAATTGGTACTTATAACAGAACAAAAAATAAAATATATGTATAACCTGAATGTGTATTGTAATTTGTAATAAACAATTTCGTTTGCACTTACGTCATATCGAAGAAATTCATTAATGAGTTATGAGTAGATTTAAATGCCATTTTCACATAGTTTGTATGGTATAATGTATAGTGCTGCATGAATGTGACAAAAATCCATAATAATTTTCAGATAGCCATAAATAGATATGACGATCAGTCATGACGTGACGTGATTTGATACGAAATTATTTTCCATCAGGTTTAGTATAATAATCACAATGCATTCTTAAAACTCAGAGAAAGAAAAAGAGAGAAAGAAAAGAGATTTATTCATGTTTTGTAAGGGACTTACGATAAAGTATATTTCAGAAAAATTTAAATCGTTAGACCTGAATGTATGAGCTCTCTGAAACAAAGATAGCTTTAGAATCACAGGTCTAGAGAGAAGGAGAGAGAGAGAAAGAGAGAGAGAGAGGGGTAAAGGGGGGGGGGGGGGGGAGTGAGAGGGGAAAAGGGGGAGGGAGACGAATTAAATATAAGTGCAGAATCATATTGACACTAATTTGCATCATAATAGCAACTACGCCAATATTACTTTTATTTAATTCATTTTTGTTAACCCTGAGGTTGGCTAGAATTAGAAATATTGCTAGACCACCAAAAAAAAAAAATGCACCGCCGTTTCAGCATGATGTCGCCCACCATAATCTTCAACATCACTACCAATACCAAAATCGTAAACGGAACCATGGCTGAACCACATCACTGCCGACACGAGCATACAGCATCGTCACGAAACTGCTACTCCCAGGCCGCACGATATTTTCTCACCTGAGCGAGTCGTATTTCATACAAATTGTACGCAACAACCATCCACCTCCTCCTCATCATCGTGACCACTATTATTGCAAACTTCATCTTCTCATTCATTGTCACTTTTGCCATCACCGTCATCATCGTCATCATCATCATTATCATCATCATCATCAGCAGCAGCAGCATGATCTTCTCCGTTACCAATCATCAGCATTACCATTACCATGACTAACACCGTCACCGTCACCATCACCATCGTCACCATCGTCAACATCATCTATATCAATAAATTAATCACCATAATCACTGTCGTCCCTATCGTCACGATCATCAACATGAATATCTCCATCACCATATAACCACCTTTGTCAACATCGTCACCACTATCACCACTACCATTGGAATCACAGTATCCGGCATCATCTTATCAGCATGATCCTTGCCATCATCATCATCATCATCATCGTCATCATTAGTGTCATCATCATCGTTATCATCATCATCATCACCATCACCTTCAACATCGCCACTTTCAATGTCGACGTCACCACCTTCGTCACTATTTACCAGCATCAAAGAGAGAGAGAGAGAAAGAGAGGGGGGGGGGGGGTGGGGAGGGGCGCGACGAAGACGGTGACAATTAACAGAGAAATGAGCAATATAAACACGAAAGGAAAGCATTAATCACTTGATGAAAACTAACGGGAATAAATTGAACAAGAATGGCAGTATATAAAGGGGAAAGAGACAAGAAAAGACACCATAAGAGACAAAATTCGTAAAATAAAAATGGACAAGAGACCTGAGAGAGAGAGAGAGAGAGAGAGAGAGAGAGAGAAAGAGAAAGAGAGAGAGAGAGCAGATGAACGAAAGAGAAAGAAAAAAACAGGGAGAGGAGGTAAGAAGACTGTGGTGGAGACACGGAGGGAGTTTTTCGTCTCGACGTTTCGAAGTTGAGACGAAAGTGCAAATATCTGGGCAACTCATCAAAAAGTTGGAGGGACGGATGCGTATTATGGGTAACCTTGTTCAGCTCCTCGTACGTGAAAACGTGAGGAGAGGGCCTTTTTTCTTTCTTTCTTGCCCCCTTCCTCCTGCCACGGTACTGTGATTGGTGTGATCTTTTACGCTTGATTGACATTTGCTGTTAACCATAATCACCTCGTCTGGACTTTGAAAAGTAGTAATAATCGCGAATTGAATAATAATATGTGCGTACGTGCTAGAAATAGAGCCGGGGAGGAGGGGGAGGGGGGGGGGGGGGGGGGTACGGGAGAGGGCTAAGCGTAGCCAGGCCTGCTTGAAAGGTTTGTAGGCTAGAATCTGTTTATTTATTCGACTCGATGACGATGAAATATTGTAATCTTCAAACTTTTATTTTTATTGGTCATCATCATGTATTTCTTTTAGATTTATTTAATTCATTGACATCCAAAATATTGTGACAAGGAAATTTGTCTTGATGTTTGTTTCAACATGAATATTCCACAGGTTCTATTCCATGGCATCTTGGATAGGTTCGCGGTTATATTCACGGACTGATTCCCCCTCCTGCTTGAAAATAATTTCCTATGGAGGTTCATGACTTGTATCATCAAACTATTTGTTAAAAAATGAAATTAAAAAGCATACCAGGGTATTTGGTATTCTCTCTGAGCTATGAAACAGTGCAATATGTATTCCAGTTTGTATAAAAGCCATTTTATAGGCCTACATATCCTAATTCATAGAAAATAGGAAGGTAAAAAGTCTATTTCTTTTTCGAAAAGCATCCCACAATTTTCATTTGAAGTCAAGTTTAAGACATTTATTTCCAATTTTCAAATAAAGTATACAAAGTATTAAATGAACATAAGGATGTAAGGATGTACATTTATCGTAGTACATACATCACTGTCGTCATCATCACAAATATTATAACTATAATGAGCTTTATTGCTTTTCAAGTCTCTAAAAAGTCTTTAAAATTTCCTCTACCTGCCCCCACTGCCCCCCCCCCCCCCCACTGGCAGTGAGCAGAGTGCCCCTCTTGTTCGTACACTCGTATACCTCAATGGCTTATTGTACGTGTATGATGCCTGCATGATATCCATTTCAGGGGGTGGATACGTGAATATGATAAGTGCATTGGCACTGCTCACACCTTGAACGCGGGGTGTCTGGGGGTGAAGCCCTGTCATCTCTACTTAGCGTCCCTCCTCCCACTCATCATTATCATCATCAGTATTATCACCATGACGACCTTGGGAAGCACTCATCATCCTCCCCATCGTGGTATCCCGACTGACAGGTGACCACGCCCACGTCATCAGGCGAGTCACACATCGGGATGGATGGAAGGCTGTGAGATGGTGGTGGGAGGAGACGGTTAGACATGGAAGGGAGAGAGGGAGAGAGAGAGAGAGAGGGGGGGGGGGGTAGGTGGAGGGGGGGGGGGCAGACAAAAACAAACAGAGAGCACTTTGATTCAAATTATATGTATCTACATAAACATGATAAAATAATTCGATTTGTGTAAACTTTTGGATGTTATTGGACCTCCGCTTATATTCTTTCAGATCTCCTCCCACAACACCGCCCCTTCCTTATAATCCACCCTCTGTTTGTTGCTACTGTATAATTCCATCTTTCTCTCTGTGTGTCTTTTTTCATCTCTCCCTCTCCCATCCTTCTCCCACTTTTCCTCCACCTCCCGTTCTTCTCCAATCCATGGCCAATGTTCCAGCTCGTCGCATCAACGTCAGATCATGCAGCTCAGGTAGATTTTTTTCCGAGTTTGACTTCGAGAAATGCCTTTGAAGCGACCGGCAACCTCTCGACGAACAGAGAGCACCTATGTTACCCGATAGCTCGGACTTTGATCCATCGAGTATATCCCCTGGTATTCCAGTATCCCAAACCTCACAGGTATATCGACGCGAACGATCAACGTCTGCTGAGAGCCAGATGGGCGTTAAACTCGCACCATTTTGGACAAAATTAATGTCCTTCTGGCTCTCACCAGATGTTGCTCTCCTGAAAGAACAAAAAAAAAAATAATAATAATAAAACTTATGTTCAACAACAACTGACAGATATCTATCACAGATTTGCTCTCAGCCAGTCAGATGCAAGTATTTCGGTAGCTTATAACTGTTATTGTAACTTGTCATAGATATCCAAGTTTTATGAAACGATGCTCCCGTCTTCGATGAGTTTGATCTTGCCAGGTAGACCAAATGCGATAGAACATGGCCATCGAGCGAGGGGCAGGTCGTGTTATTTTCTTTTCATGTTCGTCCCCTCCCCTCCCCCCCCCCTCTCTCTCTCTCACACACACACACACACACACAGGCGAACCTCAGCTAACCTCATTCCCCCGAAGCGAATTTCCTTTTCCGAAATATAATTGAGGGCAAAGAAATTCGCTTCGGGATGATTTCCCGATTTTACGACACATGCTGCGGCGACAATATATTTGTCACTGGTCATTTTCGAAAACATCGCCAGATATCGCCAGAGAAAATGCCGGATCGCAGATTCCCCCTTTCTTGCGTTAAAAAGAAATGATGCGAGGGGCGGGGTGGTTTTGGCCCACTGACCAATTTGTACCTTTATCATTCCCCCCCCCCCCCTCTCTCTCTCTGTTTTTATGCAGAGTTTTTAAAAATTTTCTCCAGCATTTATTTCTCCGCCCTCTGTGTAACGTATTTGTTTCAATTCGAAAAGCCCCAGCCTGCAATTCAGTGTGCCCCTCTCTAATGTCTGCATCTCCTCACGAGTCATGTCGCTGTCAACGTTTCTTCATGTGCTTTTTCACATTCTTATTTCTCACTTTTTACGCTATCATCACTTTTATCACCTCATCTCATCTTCATCTAAATAATTAATACAATCTAATGGCAATGCATTTTGATTAATGTTAGATAACATTTAGTCTTGCTTAGTTTAGTCCTGTTGGTACTGGTAAAAGCGCCTTGAGGTTGATACCAACGTGACAAAATTGTTTCGTTGAAGTTCCATCACTTATTAATATGTTTGAATTGTTAATTCATATTAATAGGATGTTTGAACTTAATATGTTTGAATTGTTATTCATATTAAAAGAATGTTTCCCCTATATCGAAATGATGCAGAAAGCCAAACAATCAAACCGTATACAAAACAAAGTTTCAAGTTTCGACCCTTAATTAAGATTCAGCTTTAAACTCTATGAATATCAGAATGACAGCACCTTAAGGGGCGAAGTATTGGAATTGCACCCTAAAGCTCCTGCTGTTATTATGATTTACAATGTAATCTTTATTCCTTAGTGCTAATCATTCAAGATGATTCTGAAATGGATATGTAGTTATTTATATGACACAAAATACATGTACATTGGACTAAAATGAAGCACATGTAAAAACGATTATTTATAATAATAATAATAATACATGTGACTTGTATAGCGCACTTATCCATCCTGATTAGATGCTCAAGGCGCAAATTTATATTTATTTTATAAGTTTTCCCGCTCGATTTCATATTTTTGTCAGTCAAATTAATTTAGATGCATTCAAATTCAGACACTATCGTCTAACGATCGATTGAAATTCTTTTCGAGACAAGCGGATTAATTTATGAACACTGAAATTCATTTATGGACAAGATTATTTCAATTAATATCATTCCATTTTTCATTATCCGCATTCGATTTATTTTCAGGGCATTCAAATTAGCGATCGTTCTTACGAATTCGTTTTAGTACTATACGGTTTTAAATTACGTGCGTTAGATTTCAATGTTCATGCATTCAAATAAATTGTGAAATTGAACGGGAAAACCTATATTGTGATTTTGAAAATCAATCATCATGAAATTACTAGTATACGGAAGTATACAGGAGACCCTAGGCTTTACATCATATCCTAGGGACTTGCTTTTAGGAATGAATGTACTATCCGATTACATTATAAAATGATATGACCTACGTATGATCACAGTGACCACGTTCCCAAGATAATCGCCGATTTACTGAGCTGTACCTCCATTTTCTACATGACAAACGAAAGATAAAACCCTTTTCTCCAAACCAGAAGTATCACGAAACCAAGAGCTGTGAAATCTTATTCAAATGTTTACCGATTAATCTCTATACGGACACTTTCTTTCTTTTCTTTCTTGATGCCAGATACATTGACTTCCTCTTTCAGTGAAAGGAAGACAAGTGCTATTTGATTAATTTTACAAAGAACAACTAAGAAAAAATATCTCATCACGAAACCAAGAGCTTTGAAATGTTATTTATATGTGATCCTGTTTTGTTTACCATTAGTCTTTCCACTGACACCTTCTTTGTGTCCTGATTCCAAATATGCTGACCTCCTCATTTAGTGCTTTTCCGAAATATATTTATATTTCGTTTTTCAGTACTTCAGAGGTTTTATTTGTAAATGATACAGCTGATTAATAAAATATGCAAAGATGAATGAATATAAGCAGGAAGCGCTACACATTTGAGAGATATTCTAGAGTATTATTCTATAATGCCATAATAATCAAGCATATTAGTCATAGCAAAAATGGATGAAATTTGCCAACAGAAAAAAGAAATAGTGAGTGGGTAACGTCACTGGTTCCCTCATTTGCATACTAAGCAGGATGTGCATACAACTGTTTTGCGAAATTAAGCGAAACTTTAAAATACCATAACTTTCTTATTTTACATCCTATTTTGATGAAATTTTCAGTGTTATGCTTGTTGGATTTTTCTCTATTTATTGAAATCAACTTTTTGTTAGGGTGGACTTGGCCGTTAATATGTAGTTCACAAATGATACTTTTATAATGTATTTTGTCAGTTCTTTCATTGCTTGCAGACGTTGCAAATAGTCCACTTTGTATAATTCTCACAAAGATGCCTTTGTTTATCAAACGTATGGGAATAAACAACAATTTAAACTAAGTCAACAACTTCTTATTATGGAAGCACCATGAGAACAGAAGCAATATAATTATGTCTAACTATTTTGCAATAGTTATGTTCACACGTAGTGCATAGCATCGATGCTATGTAAGTTTCAAAAATATTTCCAGTACGTTCAGACAGGCCGTGATCGACTTGCTTCTATCACCCACTCGTGACTATTCATCGCTCACCCGCTGCCAAAACAATAATTACTGCGCCACACAGAGTGACCCGAGTATAATTGGTATGCATGGTCAAACGCAATCAAGTACAATCAAGTAGCAAATACATGTGTTATAATACTTAATTTTAAATAAACCTTGTACATGTCAAAATTGACTGAACTCCAATCTTATGCCAAAATAAAACACATGCATGCACACTATATTCTCTGGTAAGCACATGTAAATCAATATCTAAAGACCACATCATACTTTAGTTAAGGTCTGATTCTGAAAGAGCAGATTCTCAGCTTTAAAATGATATATAACTCATTGGATGCTCATAACTCAATGTACAAAGAGAAGAATGCACAGTCCCTCATAATGTTACTTCTTAATAAGGGTTTAAAGTCTATTGAAGCACTCTGACTTGCAAAGTGTTGTGCTAAGGTGACAAATGGAAGATTAGAACTCAATGAAAATTTCTATGAATGGATTATCAGATTGTCCTAAAACTTGGCATACTACATAGACATATCCTGTTTGTCATAGTGCACAAGTATCAATGCAAGAACTTACTCCGGGAGATTTATGGGAGATTAAAATGAGACAAGTATTCAGAGTCGTGAAAAAGAAAAGTAATACAACAAAATCCAGAGAAGACACACATAAGTCTGATAAAAAGCTGGCAAAAATACCACTTCTAGATTGTTTGGTGCCTCCACATTTTAGATTACTTAGAAAAAAGTATACTCTTTCAGGAAATACCCAAAACTAAAATTTGACCATGCATGCCAACCAAAACACATTGATTGATCTCTAACTGAAAATCACACATTATATTATAGCACCACATGAAACAGATAGAATTATAATAGCAGCGAGTGAAGATAGCAGCGATTGCGCTCACACGACAAATAGTCACAAGCGCGGTGGGTGGTCTACCGCAAAGCGTCGATGCTTTGTCGCTGGATCCTGAGATTTACTCCTGCTAAACTCGCTGCAAGAATAGTTTGGAAACTCGCTTCTATCTCGTGACTATCTGCGTTCAGACAGCGTTTGGTCTCGACACTATCTGGTCTTCACCAAAATAGCAACGACACCTCGATAGCATCGATGCTATCGCTCTACGTGTGAACGTACCTATTGGGTAAGTTGCGGGCGTCTGTCCTGATGTTAGTACTCCATCTGTAGTTCAAGCAAAACTCACGCTCCGACTGAAAAGCTACTTGAAGTGTGATTTGTTCTGTATAGAATTTTTTTTTTCATAGTAACATATTTTTTCACGATAGAAGTTTAGAGTCAGGACAAATGACAACCAGTCATTCAGGAAAAAGTATGAACAGATGTGTTAATATATAATTTCCCAGCATTCGTCAACTCATTGGTAGGATTTGCAATCATGTTGCTGTAGAAGTCAGCGTGGTACAGGACCAGGGAATCTGAGCCACGTTCTGGATCGAGGGTGTCTTGACCGGTTTTGGGACCAGGGGCCCTTGGGTCATCATAGTCTGACTCCAAAGATGTCATTTTTTTGGTTTTTCGAGTCATGTCCGGTTTGGCGTACAAGTCATCTAAATCTCTCGTTGCTTCATGGTTAGTATTAGAACCGCCGGTTGTCGTGCACCCAGTGGTCCCCTTATGATCTTCAATATTTGAACTGTAATTGCTAGAACGGTGACCAATACAAGTACTCTCCTTGTTTCTTGTTTTTGTTTATGCCATCCATGGTCTAATGGACCCTGACGATCAAAAGCACCTCGAAGATCAGAATCCTTACAGGTTTGAAGGGGTTGTAACTGAGCACCAGCATCACCTACCGTTACTCTTGAATCCATTTGGATCCCATCAGATATCTCTTTCCCAAAATGGAATCAATATTTTATTAAAAGATTATGGTAACAGTTGGCAAAATCAGTACCAAGGTAGAATATTACAGAAATGACAATTATTACCCAGTCGGAGCTTTATTTGCCATATTATTCTCTGTTTTGGGAGCCTCTGATGTTAAAGTCGTTTCCATCGTTTTGCCCTGAGTGGTTATAATATCTAATTCTGGATTTTCTCTTGAGGTTGTATGTCTTCCTCAGTGTTTGTAACATTCAATAGGATGTTCTCACATCTTGAATTCTCGAGTGAATTGTTAAATCCTTCAGGTGACACAAAATTGTTGAACAGTTTGCCTTTCTCTAAGATTAACGATTTCTACGCCATACAACAACAACGTGAGATTTCCATCTTGTACACCGCATAAAAAAGGAAAGCGTTCGAAACTGATATAAAATAATTGATCAGGAAGACTGAGTGGAAGGAGACTGCTACCATTATTGTACCACCACCATATAGCACCGGTATCTTCTGTAGTACAACATTCAAACACAAAACGCTGACTTTGCTTATTCCTTATTACGTGCTCTTCCATTAGTAGAAAATTACAAGTCTTATTCATCGCTCTTTTGCTATTAAAAATATGACACTTGCTCGGAACATTTCGTTCATCATGAATGTAGTCAGGAGGAAGGTAAACAGTAAATGTATTAGTTACATTGAAAATGCCATCGAAATTCATCTGAGGAGTCTCGTATTCATACACCACCTCATATCCTGCCAGAAGTTTTGCTTGATCCCCGAACTTCACTTGCACCCATTCACAAGACATCTGCAATCTTCCACTTTCTTGGTCAAGCACTGTTGAGCAGATCGGTTCTGTAGACAAGTCTCGATGGTTAAATTAAACATTGCAACCATACAAAGCGCGCTTTCCCCCTGTTGAAGTTTAACGATGTGTTTTCCTGAATCTCTCTTTTTGGTAAAGCCAAAGTACAAATCAACAGCATTCTCTCCAGCCACTTTAATCAACTTATAAAGTCCTTGATTAGCAGATGTATTGTCGATATTGTCTAATGTCTGATTGTCCAGTGTTATCCATTTTGACCACACAAATGTTTGGGCGTCGGTCAACCCATCTCTCAGAAAAAATCTCAGAAAAACACTTTGTCCGTTGACTGCCGTGAATGTTTGTTCTTGCTCGTCACCATACCAGAATAAGTTACCCTCACAAAATATCATTTGGAATACAGCTTGAATATAATTGAAAGGAATGGAATCATTTTCCTTTTCAATGGAGAGCAAGATCGAGACATGGTTGGTGTGTCCGTAGATGATTGTTTTGATACCAAAGTTTGCTTTGTAACTAATCTTCAGTAAAATGTAGATTAACGAACGAAGGTCCCGAGTTTGCAGTCAGTAGTTCTGGAAGAGCGTTATCCGACGAGCAGCTCATAAATGAACTGGAGTATGGAAATGAACTATGCAACTTTTTTATTCATATCTGAAGGCATAGGGAACGAAACTTTTAAATGATCATATAATCTATCAAAGCAATTGATGCCTTACACGTAATATGACCACAAAAGCTATTGGCTCATGGGAAGGAATAGAGGTTTCAGCATTGTTAAGAACACCCCTCCTTTATATAGGGAGGAGCCTTTCAAGTTGATATTAATGATTTACCTGTTTGTGAGAGTGCGTACTGTCTCTCAGGTAATTATGGTTATATTTCCCAACCAACAGTCGTTTAGAAGCCAAATTAGCGCAATAATTGTTTTTAAACATAGGAAGTGGTTTTGTAATGGCCGAAGTTTTTGAGACTATGCCATCACCCAATTTTTCTTCCTGTTGGAATATGACGAAGATTAGTTTCCCATATTACTTTAAAGTATCTTTAAAATGAATGAAGACACAGGGATTGAAACCAAAACCAGAGGTAATCGATTTATCTTTTGGCAAGGATTTAATTGACGAGCACTCATACACGCACTTCTCAAGTGTTCTCATCGTATGTACAGAAACCTAATTTCGTCAGGAGAATTTACATTAATCGCGCTCTCATTCACAGGAGAGAAACTAAGAATGGTCCCTGCAGATTACTTTGGCTTGAACGTAGATGCTTTGTATTTGTTGTAGAAGAACATTATCGACCCTTCTCGTGAAAAAAGGTATCATAACACTCTTTCGGTCTCCCATAATGATTTTTGTCTCTCAACTCCGAGACATATTTATCAATTTACAGTTCTGATGTGCCATGCAATAATGTATGATCTATTTAAATGGCGGCCCACAATAAACAGATTTAATAATGCCCCATCAATGACTGCCGGCAAAAATAAAAATCTCAAAGTGTTTACTCACTGGCTAAAAGATCATCATATCTACTATTTCATGCTAAGTACAATGGATATACAATGTTATGCATTGCATCAAATTAGGAGAAATATTTAGTTCATGATAAGACACCAAAGACCACGATATTCAACTTCAAACAAGATAGTAATGACCTGATATCTTCGTTTTCATATTCCTCCCCATGTTATGATCATAACATACAAAATGTATTGTGCATCCATTTCGAGAATATATTTGGGAGGAAGAGATGGCCAAAAAAAAAAAAAAGGAGAAAAAAAAAGAAGAAGAATATACTGCAATGTTTTCTCAGGAAATAAAAACAGGCACGATAGAAATTTCTCATTCAATAAAAATAGTGAGTTAGTGTTGGTATACAAATTGTCAGCATCTATAGATTCATCGACGCCAAGTGGACCAGAATGAAGTAAAAGTGAGCCAATATTTGTATCTGATATATTTTGGAGCGAATCCAGATGTCTTTGGGTAATTTGACACGTAGAATCCAATGGAAATACTTTCGACCGCATACGATGTCAAAAAGGCTGATTTCAAATTGGCTGCTGAAAATATAGAACAAAATAACCATAATGACGTGTCTTCATTCGTGCGTCCGTGCGTCCGTCCGTGTGTCCGTCCGGCGGGCCGTCCCACTTCTCGTTACCGCGATATCTGAAGAATCATTTGAGGTAGGAACCTCAAACTTGGTACTAGTATGTATCCCCATACGAAGATGAACTGATTAGATTTTGGGGTAAGGAGGTTAAAGGTCAGAGGTCACAGAGGTTAATTTACATGAAATTACATGAAATTCTTGGTTTTTAGCACCGTTACCGCGATTTCTGAAGAACTATTTGAGGTAAGAGCTTCAAACTTCATACACTGTAAAAACTGAAGTGCTACTTTTTCGGTGCTCGTATAGTGACTGCACCTGAAGTGCTGTTTTAGCACTTGCACGTGCTAATTTACAAGCAAAAAAAAAAAAAATGTGACCGTGGCGAGCCTCGAACCAGGTTCCGCTGATTGTGAGGCGCTGATGTTACCGACAGACTAACAAACGCTTCTTGCAATCGAGCTTCGTCATGGGAGTCGAGTAGATAACATGAACTATGTGGTGTCGTAAATGCACTACGTTACAATAAGATCTGCTCTAAATCGTACGATGTGAGTTAGTCTAGCGGTAATGTCAGCAATTCTCGATCAGCGGACCCTGGTTCGAGGCTCGCCAGAATCACGATTTTTTTTTTTTTTTGCTTGTAAATTAGCACGTGCAAGTGCTAAAACAGCACTTCAGGTGCAGTCACTATACGAGCACTCAGAAAGTGCTAAATTCAGCCCTCCAGGTGCTGAAAACAGCACTTAATTTTTTAGAGTGTACCATGTATCCCCATAGAAAGAGGAACTGATTAGATTTTGGGGTAGGTAGGTCAAAGTTCAGAGGTCACAGAGGTCAATTTACATGAAATTACATGGAATTACTGGTTTTTACCACCGTTACCGCGATATCTCAAGAACTATCTGAGGTGAGAACTTCAAACTTGTTACCAGTATGCATCCCCATAGAAAGATGAACTGATTAGATTTTGGGGTAAGTAGGTCAAAGGTCAGAGGTCACAGAGGTCAATTAACATGAAATTACATGAAATTACTGGTTTTTAGCCTCGTTATCAAATATTTCTAGAACAGTTTGAGCCATCAACTGAATTTAGGCGGAGGCATATAGGAGACGCAGTCGCATTCATCTTGTTTCTCCTGCAATAGTTCTACTTTCCGTGTTATCGATGCCCTGTTTTCTTAACAAGATTTTCATCTCTTGCCTTTCTGAAATGACGGCTTTGCCGATCTTGTCCTTTTCCACCCTTCCTCGTCGCACAGGAAGGTCAGGTGGAGTATCTTCACGTTCTGGATAAAGTCACTGTTGACTCTATCTATCATCTACAGACAAAGCGTGTTCACCCTAACATCATGTGAACGCTCTTTTTGGACGCGATATTGATACTTGACTAAAAATCTTTTGTAACATTTCTTAAAGCAGATTCCGATGGAGATAACGATTCTGAATATCCATGCTATTGCCAATGTTAAACCTACTTAGTTAAGAAGATATTTTGTTTCCCTTTTTTCGTTGATAGCATTCGTGTTCATCACCTCACTCACGACACAATTTGACGAGAAATCATTATCTAGATATGTCAAAATGTTGAAGTGGCTCTTGCTGTAGCTGAAGGAAGAGTTTGACGTTCAACCACTGAAAAATTGACGGTGATCGTTTGACATCGTACGTTTGTCTGTGGATTTTTTTTTACTTGACTATGGACTTCATAAATATCAGGTGAATCTGAAATACTGCAGGCTCTTTGTGAAAATGTGTAAAGTTGTTATGGGATGGGGTTCTAGCAATGAATGCGCTGCCTCTTCCCCCACAGAAAATGGACGTATTCGACATTAAACATGAAATACGGTTTCATGGCGCAAATTGGCATCAGACCGCTTGTCAGTGTTGTACCACTATGTGAGTGGATTGCTTCCGTTCTCGGAGCAACATTGCAATTCAACATATTTCTCTTGATGATCTCGAAGGCTGTGATGTTCTTATCGGGGACATCCCCCCTTTCTTTATAAATAACACATTTGTTCCCTTCTCATTAATTATGTCTTGATTGTGGCAATACATCATCATTCTACTATTGTAGGACTTCAAATGTAGTTTAAGCGGCCATCGATCTTACTTTTATATTTCTTTAATTAACAGAAACAGAAAGTCGTATGCCGGCCAACGTACAAGAGTGTTCTTCATGTCCTCTATCGAAAGAAATGCAATACATCTTGTCATGAAACAAAATGTGTCTCAAGCCTTTTCAGGATTGAGAACGTTGTTACCATACTGATCAATCTTCTTTCTTTTCTGCAAAGTCAAAAAGTTAAAGTGACCGAATAGCTATATCAACATTAAAAAAACCGAACTGCATATTGAAATAAGCTTTATCTTTAGACAGAATATAATAACGAATGGTAAAATAGTGTATGTTCTCCATTTGGTTTTTGGCTATCCCGAGCACAGCTTCGGTAACAGAACATTAGTTTACCTATCAGCATATTAACTGTCTGTAATGATTGACATGTTAGAAACTTATGATGTTTTGATCGATTTTATAAAATATTGGAAAGGAAATAAAGTCTTTATAAATCAAATCCGTACGTATTGAGATAAAGAACCGATGAGTTGGCTCAGTCAGTAGAGCGCCCGCCTCACACTCCGGAGGTCGTGGATTCGAACCTCGGCCGCGTCATACCAAAAGACGTTAAAAGATGGGAGTTGCTGCTACTTTGTTTGGCGTTCAACAATTGAAAGGATAGAGCAACGTCGATCTGGTGCACTGCACCTCAACAGTACGACAATACTCCTGACGGTGGACTGTACTGCAACTGAATA
The DNA here is from genome assembly GCA_025617745.1 of Heliocidaris erythrogramma. Lineage (NCBI taxonomy): Eukaryota > Metazoa > Echinodermata > Echinoidea > Camarodonta > Echinometridae > Heliocidaris > Heliocidaris erythrogramma. The sequence goes on along the minus strand of CM046861.1, from coordinate 27,793,128 downwards.
AAAAAAAAAAAAAAAGAAGGGTGCGAACACGATGGTTCAGTCACATGTACAGTGCCGTATCCAGTGCTATATATTTTTTTACGACGGCCAATAGGGGGGGGGGGCGCAACAGGCGCCCCCCCCCCTATTGGCCGTCGTAAAAAAATATATAGCATTATATAGCACTATTTTGCATCTCAGCCCTTCTTCAGAAGCAAAAATTTCTCCCACATGACGGCGATCAATAATTCCTGGCGCCCCCCTTATTGGGAAATCCTGGATACGCCGCTGCATGTATAAAACGAGTCTTTCAGGTATAGATCAACATTATTTTATGATCCAGTATAGTAGGATGTTTATTGTAGTTACCTTACATATGACGTTTGTTTAGGACAGATGACTCTAACAGAATGACTAAACATACCATTAAAAAAATTGTGATTAATGTTGTTATTCCGTAAATTTTTCATTTTCAATTTACTCCACATAATCATTAACGTACATTTTAATGTGAACGTTATTGGAGAACTAAATGATAAGCCAATTATAGGGATTAGAAAAAAAAATGGAAGAAAAGAGGGAAATTCAAACGAGTTCAAAATTAATCTCAGCTGTGAATTAAGATTAGGGATATTCCTACTGAAAACAAACGCATACCTTTGATAAACGCACACAAAAGCAATTTCTTGATATTTCTCTTTGCTATGTTGTGGAAAGGTCATGCAAGCTTTGTTGTTGGAAAAGGTTCACCTTTGTTCAAGTGTTGAAGGACTGTTTGCATAAAATTTGAATATTGCATGCGCTTCCTTATTAAGTGGGGGGGGGGGGGGGGGGGAGCGGGGGAATAAACCTTTATCTTCTTGGTACCACTTTCAACTATTTTTAGAGTATGTGCATGTGCATGTGCATTTTATTCCATACAGCGAGTTTTCTCGCCCTCCTTTCACGACAAGAACATTGCGACCTGAATCTCGCTGGCCTCGCCTCAAATACCACCGCATTTAATATCACAATGTTAGAACAATGGCTTGGAGGAGGTACAAAATCGGAATTTAGGCAAAATGATTTTATGTCAAGTTCAGCTTGCGTGCGGGCACTTCTTAATCGATTTAATTAGCGTCGTTTCTACTTTCCCCGAGCTACAGCTCAGTAAAACCCCTCTCCCTCGAAACACACACACACACATTTTGTGGGGAAATGTATTATCTTCTCACCTATTGTATTTTGTATCCCGCAAGCAATATTTTGTACCCCACAAGGTCATCATTGTGATCTTTTGTTCTCTGTACCCCACAGCTGAATTTGTGTAAGCCCGCAAATACACCCACACACACACCCACACACACTCACACACGAACTTTCTCTCCCCTCCGGCATGTCCAGCCGTTCAATTTGCCTTGACGTAGAAGGGGGGGGGGGGTACTTGCCCCCATCGGCAGAGAGAGAGAGAAGAAAAAAAATAAGCAGCAACCAAAAAAAAAAAAGGACATGAAGTTCTAACCAAACAGGAAGAATAAGAACAAGAAACTCGGACAATAGAATGCAAAAAGGATGAATATTAATATAAAGTAGAAGTAAAAGGGGAAGGAGCATAAAAAGGGAAAGAAAGACGTAGAAACTAAGGTATGGGATTACCATTACTTTTTGGCCCCTGCATTTCTGCCACAGCAGAAACATTTATGAAAATAAAATGGGCATGGTCGTAACGGTCATCTTGTTTACGAGAAAATCTTCAAAGGAAACGGCTTAACTGCCAAATTCTATTCGGTTATTTAATCTATTCATATATTTCATGGATAATCTCTCAGTAGGAGTATTCATTATCATCTTGCTATGAAACCCACCTTTTTGTTTTTCTTAATCAAGAACACAAACAGAATATAGAAGTGTGATTCGTTTATTTACTCTATTCATATATTTCATGGATAATCTCTCGGTAGGAGTATTCATTATCATCTTCCTATGAAACCCGCCTTTTTGTTTTTCTTAATCAAGAACACAAACAGAATATAGAAGTGTGATTGCTTGAACGATAATCACCATTTATATCAATGAATATTAATGAGGCTGTTTGTGATGAAATCAATAAAGAAAAAAAATTATCCTAAAATATTTGACCGCGAGAACAGTCTACGTGGCGTACGACGAAACTTTGTAAACAAGTTCGTTTAAATCGATAGGACAGAATGAATTTCTGATATATCCATTATCCTAAAAATAGCTTTTCTTTTCAAAAAAATGATGAATCGATTTGGCAAGGAATCAGACATTTGTCTCCAAGCGACAGATGTTCTTAAAACTATTGTTTTAGCAGAGATCCTTTGAAAAATACATGTAATTTCCATTTCGTGAGACATATATCTAGCCTGTAGCCCTTTAGCCTCTACCTACGCTGATAAACACCGTAAACAATTTAAAAGGGGGCGTTATTTTTGTTTTTGATTGAGAAAAGAGAAAGCCGTCGTGTAATGAAATGGGGCTTGCGAAATGAATTTCCGCTCAGTTTTTCTTGTATTTCTTAAGTTCTAGGCAATAAAACTTACTCATAACTACCATCATCTTCACCCGGAAGAATTATTATCAAAATCCTTGTGATCATCATCATAAATACCGAACATCATCTTCATAAGCATCTCGAGAAATGTCATGTTTGATGTTAAAGTAAAGTTGAGTTTTGGTGATGAGATTGAATTGTGAAAGAAACTGTTTCAAAGCAATTGGGAAGGGTTTATTATGTAGCACATAAGAATTGGTGTATGCTGTAATGTTTTGGAAGCACCAGATTGATAAGAAATGGATTCAATCCTGCTTACAGTCACATGCACTGCACACAGAAATGTTTATATGGGACTACACATAAATGTTTGGCCCGTCATGTCATGTCAAAACTCAGCCTTCTCTTTAAGTTTCAAAACTTTGGGAACTACGAAATCTTAGAGTACTATATTGTGCTCTGAGCAATCCAAGTCCCCCCCCCCCCATTTTCTGTCTCCTATGTTTCTGGGTACACTAAAGCAAAAACAAACACAAATTGACATAAAAGTGACGTGTGAGATTCCTTCCCCAAAGAATAGGGGAGACCCCGCCCAACAAAATTTGGTTGCCGCTTTCTGATGATTATAAGTAGATTTCGACACCCTTCGATAGATTCCATGCAGTATTCATATGAGATCTTCTGGATACACAATTAAATATAATACATTTTGTAAATTAGCTTCTATGTATCCTGCAAAGACCTCCACAGAACTCCACAATAACTTCTATTATCATTTTATGTTGGTGGATGGTGATGGTGGGCGATAGGTATGTAAGCCTTTTATGACTGCTTTTTTAACGATGCAGAGTTGATAATATCTGTAAATTATATTACATTTTACATAATCATATTCCAAGAATAATATGTTTGGCTTATCTATATAAAATTAATTGCAAATTTCAGTTAAAAAACCATAAACAGCAATTATTCAAAGCTGTTCTTAGAAATATTATTACAGTCATTTTGCAGTATGAAATGATGAAGAAGATCGGTTATATATTTGGAGTAGAACTAAAATCAGTGATTTGTAGTTATGTGGTTTCACACTCATGCTTCGTCAAGCCGTCGAATGAACTAGTTCAATTTAAATCGTCCTTTCCATACTTTGATGACGACGATGATTGTGAAACCGCACATGGTCCCGAAACCCGAATCTCCCGCCACAATTTAGAGAGCATCAAATCAAACTAATCTCCAGCAACAGTAAGTCAGTTGAAACTCTGATCATCCTGACCGCATTCCCTCTGTCACGTGATCAATATTAACCAATCACAGACCATATAAGTGTGGGTTTTTTTTCAATGGTGGACAGAAAATCAAACTAATCAAAAACAAGTGTTCGTAAATTAAACATAAGAACATTCTGACCGCATATCATACAGGTCACGTGGTTGTATCAATCAATCAATCAGGTTCTTTCAACAAGTTCAAAAGTGTAAATCTACAAACAATTTGTGGTAACTCTTTGAATCATTAACTACAATACGAAATGTAGTTGTGCATTCGCAAGTTACAGATATACGTCATTTTTCGCATTCATTTGCGTTAATCAGATGAGGAGTCGGAATCGAATTGGTGCGGGGATGGGGTTTCGAAATAGCTCTGAACTTTGCTTGAACCATTCGTCAGCGACGAAGTAGACAAAATGTGATCTATAAAATCAAGTTTACAAGTGCTCTGAATTGCTGATTACGACTACAGTCTTAAAAAGAGACACCCCCTCTCAAAAGAAGAGAAGTACGTGAAGATTCAAAGTAACCTTTCCCTTCTCTACAATACGAATAATAGTTTATTGCCTAATTCATTCGAAATTCAGGACTTCATTTCGCTACCGTCAGAAATCGATTGCACCCACAGGCAGGGGAAGATCCATGATTTTGTGAAAGAGGAGACACGGTTCCGTAAAAGCACACATTTTTAAAGGAGGCATGTTTTTTATTGCGTACTTAAGGTATGCCAGTTGGGTTTCGGGGGGGGGGGGGGGGGGTACGAAGCGGTTTCCCCGATGGATGTAGATCCGCCACTGCCCACAACCAGTGGTCCAGTATCTGGACCTTGTCGTGGGTTTTTTTTTTTTTTTTTGGGGGGGGGGGGGGGGGGGTGGGGACATCCGACCCAATGGTGACCCTTGTATCTCAGCGAGAAATTTAACTTTTGGACCCTGATTTGTATAGACGTGGGTGGGGGGGGGGGGGGGGGGGGTAGGCAGCGGTTTCCCCGATGGATGTAGATCCGCCACTGCCCACAACCAGTGGTCCAGTATCTGGACCTTGTCGTCGGGTTTTTTTTTTTTTTTTTTTTTGGGGGGGGGGGGTGGGGACATCCGACCCAATGGTGACCCTTGTATCTCAGCGAGAAATTTAACTTTTGGACCCTGATTTGTATAGACGTGGGTGGGGGGGGGGGGGGGGTAGGCAGCGGACATTCCTTCTTTTATGATCTATTCTTAAACTGTAAATTTTATGATATTTATTGGAGTTAGAGCGGAATTCAAGAATTCATAGGCGGGGGGGGGGGGGGGGGGGGAGGCTACAGCCCCCAATGATTTTAATATTCATGTAATTTTTATTGTTTATCTCGTGTATTTCGATGCTGAAATAACATTCATACCGTCATAAACTGTCTTCTTTTTTGACTCGTTCTCTTCACTTGCTTACAAAATTTAGAAGCTTGGAAGTTGATCATGATTTTTATTTCTTATCTCGTGCATTTTGATGACAAAATAACATTCATACCAATATACCAACTTTCGATTTTTTTTAATACAATAATATTTGCAATAATAATTTTCAGGCCTAGTGGATTGATTAAAAAAGGCAAGTGTTAAACAGCGTAGGTCTGTACAATTAATTTTTTGTCTTTAGAAATAAACGCTAAATTGGCTAGACATTGTCGATGAATGATTCATTTGACTCCAAGAATGGCCGGGGGGGGGGGCGGGCGGGTGGAGTTTATGGGGTAGTCTTTTTAAACATTTCGATCTCTAACTGGTATCGCTACTTGGGTGGTCATCCAAAGTCTTGTAAAATAAAAGTTTCTTCTTCAATGGAAACATGATTCACATATCATGAGTTTCATATTAATTATTTTCACCACCTTTATAATCCGTGATCGCTTCACTTGAATAGCGACAACAGCTGAATGAAAACAGCTCCAAACATTATCTTTAAAGAATCTTAGGACAACATACTCCCGACTAGCACATCGGGACAACTACCCCTGAGGCAATTGAGACCCTAGGACAGCCGATCCCTGGGACATTACCATGGACATTTGAGAACACAACATGTAACCAGCCCTTAGTTACTAGTAGTTGTTTGAAGGTAAATTGGTGGGGGGGGGGGGGGGGGGCAATTCTAAAGGTGACACGTCGCTTTTCCAAAGGTGCCTTTTACTCTGAAGGTTCGTAATTCCGAAAATGAAACAGGATACATAATTCCGAAAAGGAAAAGGGGGTTGCTGATTCCAAAAATGAAATAGGGATCATAATTTTGAAGGTTCATAATTCCAAAAATGCCCAAAATGTAATAGAACCCTTCTGAATTATGAACGATTTTTTTTTTTCATTTTTTGGAAATACGAACTCTATTTAATTTCTAGACTTACGAACCCTACTCCATTTTCGGAATTATGAACCTCTGGAGCAATGAAACATATACCTGTATGTTCTGAATTATGAACCCTTTTTCATTTTCGGAATTTTTGGTATTTGAACTTTGTGTTTAAGTATATTAAAAAGCCCCGAAATTACGAACTTTCGGAAAAACGATTATCCGCCCCATCCCCCATCATTCGAAGGGGGTAGTGGACCGAAGGGAGGGGGTGGAGAGGGGTTCTAGGAATAACTTGTCCGTTGGTAGTTGTCCGAGGGTAATTCTCCTGGGGGTGGCCCTGGCGGTTCCCTGGTTGATGGTCCGGGGTTCGTCATCCTGATACGCTTTAAAACTATATGCAAATAGCCAATACAGGAAAAGAATATCGTGTCATTGACTGATTAGGGAAGACAAACATAATGGTCTTCAGTACGGTATTGCAACGAAACATAGTTTATTTTATTCCAATTATTGATTGGAACGTAAGGTATGACATCTGAACAATGCTAATATTTTGATTTCTTTCATGATAAGGTTTTCTTTTTTTAAGAAAAGGAGAACACTGTTTGTATACACTGCATCACACAGAGCGGACCTGAATATGCGGACATCATAACATGGAGTTAAAATCATCTTTCACATTTTAAATATAATTCAAGAGAAGGATTCTCTAATTTAAAGAAAAGAAAGAAAGAAAAAAGAAAGTTGACAGACTCAAATGTAGTTTATAATGCTAAAAATATCAATGTCTAAAATGAGGCAATCGTACTATTACTGGGAATTACGCTGAATTGTTTCATTTTATTATCACAATTGTATTTCCTTTATCAATTAAAGTGGACTTACTTGAAAAAAACATTAATATACAGATATACACTATAAATATTTCTGATGAACTGGTATGGGACGAATAGTAGATGTAATAACATCAGAATTAGTATTAGTGTGGTAGGTAGAAGTATGAGTAGAAGTAGAAGTAGCAGTAGCAGTAGAAGAAGAAGAAGAAGAAGAAGAAGAAGAAGTAGAAGTAGATGTTGATGTAGTAGTAGTAGTAGTAGTAGTAGTAGTAGTGTTGTTTACAGTAGTAGTAGTAGTAGTATTAATTGTAGCATTACTAGTAGACTAACACAGACAAAAGAAGTAGATTTCAAGTCGTAACATTGTATAATTACTGTTGTAAATGAATTGTAGTTTGGAGAAAACGATATTGGACCAAAAAATAAAAAATAAATAGCGACAGCAGTGGTATCATCTCCCATAGTGCTCTCCATCAACTAAACTGGAGTGACAAAAGTTTGGTAACATTAACTGCATGTGAACAGGGCCGGTGGATGTCAGACCCCTGTGTGGTGTAAACATGTCGAACAAGCTCCTCTTTCACACCTTGCGCGATATGGTTCTTTCTTTACATCCCCACCAGTCTGCCGATGCCTTGTTAACCATTCTTCACCGCCCCTCTAAATAAACTCCTCCATCAGCAAACCCAATTTAAGCCGCCAAATTTCAACACCTAGCTGCATAACCTACATGTATTTAAGACAATCGGGTTCGGGAGGAGAGAGAGGGAGGTGGGAGGTTGGATGAAAATATATTATTTTCGGAAATGTGAAAAATTTGGTATAGTTTACGTTCTGGTGGTGGTATTGATGTTGTGTAAAGTGCTGAGTTAATCTCAGTTATTCCATTCCCAGACACAGTGTCTCAGCCTGGATCCCCCAAAGTGTAACATAGGGCAGGTTGATCGAGATGCTGACCCCTCCCCCCTCCCCGGACACACTGTCTCACTCTGGGTTCCGGAGAGGTAAGGGTATGATAATCCAAAATGAGGTATTTTAGTCGGATAAACTGATCTGATTTGATTTGATTTGATTTGTAGGGCAGATTGATAATACCACTTACAACTTCACAAAATGTTTCATACACCCCCCCCCCCCCCCGGCATATGCTCATGCGGGATCTCCCAAAATGAAACATAGGGCAATTTGAGGATGTCACTCGATTCCCCCGTCCTCCCCCACGGTCTCTTCCGGCACCCTAAGTGTAACGTAGGGAAAGTTTAGGATGCCTTCCCGAACCTCGTTGACACACTTAAAATGATTTTTTTTAAAATAGCATTAATTTTCTCTTCAAACGATTAAATCAATTTGGGAAGATCGAGAGAGATTATACTTAAACTTAAACACATTGATTACTATTTAAGTTCTTTCTTCACCATGTTCATCACATCTGATTTGGCCAATGCTAACTGCTCGTGAGTTAACAAACTAAATGAAAAATGCGGATATAAGGAGTGTCTTGCAGAACTACGGCAATGAAGATTCCAATATTCGTGTTATTTTCATGTTTGTTTTTAAATCGGTATAAAAAAGAAGACAAGTTTGAAGAAAAATAGTTTATTTTCAATTTCATAAGAAGAAATTAAGCTTTAACTGTCTTCACAACGCGTTAATGATTATCTATTATAAGACGAAGTATTTCCACCTTTTTACGTGCATGCGTGTGAAATGTGTTTATTAGGTTTTTTTCTGTTATATCTAAATAACTCTAGACACTTTATCGTATTATAACCGTTTGAGGTAAAGCATTAATGTAAATATGCAAAAATAATGTAATAGAGAGAACACGTGTATCATTAAACCCCCCCTATTTAATTCCCAACGTAGTAGACACTTTCTCTTACTTAAGGATACTGGGTTCATTGTTCCCAACACGAGGATGATCGAACAGTATTTTTCGATCAACAACTTGAAATTTTACATCCAAAGACGGGTGACATTCCATTAATAGAATCATGGAACCGAACGGGAAAAAAGGAATACTACTTAGTATTATGTATACTCTGATAGTTGCGGTATTCACGCGATGACAGCACCTATGTATTATAGCTTTAACGAATATTTCTAACAGTGGAAGTAATGCAGTAAAGAATGAAATGGTCCTTTGGGGGTAATAACTAGGGTAACAATCGAAAAACTATTAAAAAACACGATAAACACTACTTTCGAAAAATAAACTCGAGGGCAATTTCAAAGGCCTATTGTAGTGCCCATAGAAATCAGGTTCGGATTATGTAATACGCAATTGTAATGTTCGCACATTTCTAAAGGTGACAGACAGGGCTATTGAAATTGTCTTGAGTTTATTTTTCGAAAGTAGTTTTTATCGTGTTAAAAGTAAAGGCTATATTGAATAAGACACTAACCTTATGACTTTGCTAAATCATTCATGATACACAACCATATACCACAAACAGATGATTAAAGCATGTTGTCTTGATTGATTAATTGATGCCTAATTATTTACCTGGAATGTCAATACCAGAAATGCCAAAAGAGCTGGCATATATAGGTTCATGACTGCGTGTTACCTGCCAATATATACATTTCTCTCACCGGGGGATTCGTGGAAACTATGAGAAAATGACTTTATTTCAAACAACCTGCCTTCAAACTATTGCTGGACAATTCCACGGTAACGGAATAATACAAAAATACTATTTCTAAACATGTAAATCTGCTTTTCCGAAATGAAAGATTACTAAGCCCTACGTTTGATTATGATGCAGTAGCATTCGGTTGAATAAGTGTCCTTGAAATATTAAACTTGTAGTCATATTTTTAAAGTTATGATGATAAATATTTGCGGTAATTGAATTAACAATCTTCACGCTATTCCGTTTGAATAATCCCAGATGATCATCAAGCAGTCAAAGATTATTGCTTTAAGCCATATTACAAAATGCCATTTAACTACAACTTTATCTTATACATGTACTATCCTAATATTCATTCTGTACTGCAAATTCCCTATATTGCTTATCAGATCTTAATGATCACTAATTCATATGCGCGACGTCGCAGTTTTGCCACTAATGTAAAGATTTCGCATATAGTTTGGTCTCCATTTTCTTGATAAAGCCCCATTTTCTCTCAGGCTCAGCCTGCAATTCGAATGTTAGGACGGTGTCCGTGACTAATAAATTGGAAAAGAAAATACCTGACTAGGGTGAAGTCACATTTCATTATAATGAATTTGTGTTTGGTGTCAAGTCTGATCATGACCTGCCAACTCCCGGCAACAGGATAATGAACCCAGTCATATCTCTGCCACTTCACACAAGTTAGATTTACTATCCAAATCATTCATATTCATAATCTACTGACGCCAGAAGGCTGTTCGCGATTATGATTTTTTTTCTGGCAAATTTCTGGCTGGTCTTATTCTCGACAATTTTGATTAAACTTGATAATGTAAACTTTGTTTGATATATTTGGGTTTTGGATATAATGTTTCATTGCAATGTATTCGATTACCGCGAGAGTGTAGATAAACAAAAATAGGTCAAAAGATTATTAAATGTACACACAACAGTAATTTATGCATATGATACAGTTGCAACGTTGATGCCTTATAAAAACAGCACCGTATATCGACTATGTTATTTAATTATCCTCTTTAGTTTTTTTTTTTTATTCTGGGGGGGGGGGTAGATGACTAAACAGATCATTAGGAAAAATCAATAAATACAAAGATAAACGACTATTTAGTGCTTTGCTAAGGAAATTCATTAAAAAAAATATCATAAAAACTAGTTTCCATCTTTCAAAACAATTTTATTCAGAACATTTTAATTTCTAACAATTCAATTTTCTTCAATTAGAGGTTATAAAATTACATGGAATATTTACAAAGGCAAAATTTGATTATGATTATTTCATGGAAACACATGAATTAGAAACATTTCTATATACGTTTATACTTCTTCACAAACTGTTATGATAAAATTTATAAATGTTAAAGTAAATGTACCAAAAACGATCATCTTAATTGATGTATACATTTCCGTGATTTCTTTCCTTATTTATTGTTTTTATAACTGTTGGTTCTTGTAAAGTTTTTTTTTCTTCATGTTAACCAAAAAAATCACACATCATATCAGAACACAGCTTGACATTTTGTTCAAGGTGTGTGGTAAACATAATCATTTGTTTAATATTCATCGGCGGTTTGTGATTGCAACCCTCAACCATTAATTAATTGTTTCCCTTTCTCCTCCTCACCATTCGTCCATATTTCAAAGACACCATTCTTTTGCCTCCGGGGCGAAAAAGTACCTGAGATCACCTCAAGATCTTGAAACACAAGAAGCTGCATCAAAAAGAGGAGGCAGCGATGAGTTGTCCCATGTTTTTCCGGCGCAGCGGGTCCTTGACCGACGCGTAAGCCGAGAAGGTGGCGAAGGGCTGTGTTTCCTGCACCGATAGGTGAGCAGCTCCTTGAGCTATCCTGGGAAACGGGGAGATTGGCCGGGAGCGGAAGAGACGAATTCGCTGTGACTCAACCTCCAACTTAGTCTTCTTCTTCTTTTTCTTCTTCTCCCCCTTCTCCTCCTCCTCCTCCTTCTTCTTCTTTTGTTCTTGTTCTTCTTCTCCTTCATCTTCTTCTTCTTTTTCTACTATAACTAGGCCTACTAAGAGCAAAATGCCAGTAAAGCTTTAACAATAGGAAGGAAAAAGAACGCATAAAAAGAAGAAGTAGAAGTAGAAGAAGAAGAAGAAGAAGAAGAAGAAGAAGAAGAAGGAGGAGGAGGAGGAGGAGGAAAAATAAGACAGCATTAGACACAACATATGCCAACAAACAAGGTGAGCACAGCCACAATTTGATATAGAATCAATGAATTTAGAACGTCACGAAATTAAGATGAGTATGTTGATATGGAATGTCTTTGCGAAATCATCTCTAAATCACTGGCAAATGTTTTATTCACAGACGAACATTTCCTAACTGATTCAATTGTAAAAACAAAATGTACACCATTGAGATAAAATTGATCAAACTGCTTGGTCAAATACGCTGTAAAAATAAAGCAATGTCCAACACGAGATTAATTATATATACAATGTACTACCAAATATGGACAATTGTATACGCAACTCGGGTAACATTTTGTGTCATTATGAACAAAATAAAGAATTCGTACTGCAAATGGGCAAAATGCCACAAGATTTGGAAATAGAATGTTTCTCAAAATGCTTGAAGTTGGTCGGACACATAATTACCCCAAAGTTTTACCCATTTTTTTTTTACAACGTGATAAAATATCAAAGCAGAATGACGTAATATGTTCCTGGACATAGATATCCTTATATTTGTAGATTGAAATAAACAAATGAATAAAATCTATAATTAATGGCCCATACAGCAATATCAGTTGTGTCACAATGTGCCAAATATAGAAAAAACAAATCTAATCAAAATCATCGCAAATGATTTAAATGTTGCGATATCAAACGCATGAAGAATATAAGATAAACATCTTAATGAATGATAAACCAAATTATGGAAAAAGGAAGTCACGTACCATTTTTACATTCAATGGTTACGTTTTGATAGCGTGTATAAAAATAACTGGAGTATGCTCCCTTTACTAAAGTCAGGAAATAAAATGAAATAGGAATATGTTACATTAATGACAGTTGACATAACTAGCACCGAGTCCAGACATGAACCTAAATGAATATGCACTTTTGTCGCGTCTCCTTTCATTTTTCCCCTCTTATTTTTTTCAGAGTTTTCACCAAAAGAAACTGCTAATTTATCTTGGAGTAGGAGGATTTTTTTTTCTCGAAGCTAACCACAACCTTAGGATGACTGTTCGACTTTGTTGGCCAAGTAGTGATGATAGAGATTTCGACGGCGAATATTTTCTTGTATAAATTTCAGAATCGGTTTAATTCTAATTGTGTTTCGTGCCCAGAAGTTATTACAAATTATTCAGTTTTAGACAATCGTATGAAATCGTATTGGATGCTATATCTTAACTCTTGTAATTTAGAGACCCAGAATTGTTTTGAAATAAAGTTTTATAAAATCACGTTAGATATTCCAAAATGATTTTTTTCCTAACACATGTACATGTATATACATTTAATCCCGAAAAATATTCTTCCCATAAAATTATAATTTTGGATTATTAGTTATCACACTCATGAGATCTTCTTATCCAACGACAATTACTGATTTCTTTAAAGCTATTTTATGACTACTACCACATCAAGTTGTGTAATTAAGATGTAGCCGTTGTGAACTTTCGTATCGTATAGAAAAGAGAAAGAGAGAAAGAAAATGATTAAGTCGAACTGGTGTAATGAATTCAAACTATATAACCCGCTAAAGTAAATATCTATATTTTTTTTTATTACACGATTTTCCTCTTTTTTATAGCAAAATCTAAATGTTTGGGCAGATGTAAGTTCCTAAATGTTCTGAACACGCAACGCGCTTTTTATCGATCTGTATGTTCTTCGAAAGAAACAAAAATACTTACCCTTAAACATTACCTACCCCCTCTTTCTGCTCCTGAACATTGGTGTAGTCTACATTGATGTAACATGACACCCTGTCACTCTGCACCTATGACATGACAATGTTGAAACACCAAGGTTTCCCCCTCCTCGTGACCTCAGCCAAAAGTTCAATGGACCAAAGAATCTTGGTTCAAGTTGAAGTAATCTCATTAACTGTGACTTGTCCATGACAACATACAGAAATTGAAAAGCCAGGTTACATTTCGTGATTTGAAATATGTAACATCGTGCAGGCGTGCCTTTTATTTGTCTATTCTTTTTTTTTTGCGGAGGGGGGGGGGGGGGGGCAGGTGAAAGAAAGTTAAAGTATCGATGATTTGTAGCGGAATGTGATCTTTTCAAAGCTTGAGTTGTCTCCATCAAATGTTAAACTATTCAAATTCAAAAACTTAAGTTTCATTCCCACTTTAATTTTAATTAGCTGGGTTTTCTTGTCTGGGAATACCACTCTGAATATTAAACAACTAAAGTTCCTAGGATACCACAGCATAAATGAATAAAAATCGATTACCAAAATTGACAAACATGTTTACAGAATGACGCAAAATATGATTGCTATTCATATTTTAGAAATTTCTTACCTAATTGTTAATATTTTCAATAAACCACTAGGCAAATTTTATTATGCCCATCTATGCCTCTGTGGTCATTATTCTATACCCAACATAGTATTAACCTGTGTTTCAAATAATGTTGACAATAAAGCATAACAGTCCAACATTAAAGCAGAATTAACCCCTGAGTACAAATTTACTTATATTGAAAGGTGTAATATATTCCTACTTATTGGCCTAAATCATTTTCTAATAAGATATCAGAAAAGGGTATAAATAAAGATATTCCAACACCCGGTATCGTCTCCTACTCATTTACATGGGGGTTGCCATTTTCTTGCTGATTTGGATTTGTACATGAACCATTGAGAAATGTTCCGGTCAGGAAGATATTTTGAATCCAAGACCTAAATTGCTTTTCTTCATTACCTAAAATCCATATGTGACGAAAAATATAAAGTGGGTGTTTACATGATTTATAAAAATTAAATCTTTATATTGATACTTTTAAATTGTCTGGTTTTGCTTAACAAAAATCTATTTTCTTGGGTTTGCCAAACAGAGCAGTATGCAGCATGCATTCTGACTTTTCAAGTCCCATTATCCGAAAGCAGGTGAATGCATAGTTTGCTGCTATAGATGCTCAGGGAAGAAGCATCCATAAAATTTGAATTAATTTGCTCCGTCCATTGCGTCACAGTATCTAGAAAATAGATTTATATGAAGCGAATATCGATTTTCAACAGAAATATATAAGGAAATCTTCAGTTTAAAAATAAATTGACATATCTATTCTATATTTTTAATCTCAAATGGGTTTTTAATTTTGAAAAAGGCAATTGGGCATTTGGATTAAGAAAATCTTCTTGTACACATAAAAAAATGGCAGCCCCCATGTATTGCTAGCAGACGATACATATTGCTAGCAGATGATAAATTTTGCTCAGAAAATCTTGATTCGTATCGATCTCGTATATTTTGACGCGAAGCCATATAGTCTAACAAGTAGGAATAAATAACACCTTTCAACACTATCGTCTTTATTGTTTGAGGTTAATTCTCCTTTAATTAACAAAACTATGGTATTTATAAATAGTATCTTTCGGTCTTCCAGAAACTTATGCATTGGCATGAAATTTGAAATTTTATGAGTATCCGAAAGCAAATATAAGCCTTCAATGTTATGCCTCTACTAAACTTTAACAGTCGCGAAGAAGAAATATCAATACAGTTTGGCGTCAAATTCAAGTTTTCATCGTTCCCGCTTGACAAGGAAGAGGGGGGGGGGGGGTAGGTTGACGAGAGAGGGAGAGAGAGGGATGACTTCTCATTTGTTTATGTACACAGAATTTGTACTGAATACGGAACGTCGAAGAATCGAATTCTGTCCATATTGTACCGGCTCAGGGCAGGATGATAAATGTAAACATGAAAATAGCCCTCCAGCTAGATTCCTCGTCTTCCTTTCAGTTGCAGTATACATGGTATAGCGCATAGTCAAATGGTGGCGTCAAGCAGACGACAGCGCGAGACAGGGAGCAAATTTCCTGCGCGTTTGAAATATGTTTCTTGCTTGGATTGGTGTCAGATTTGTTGGCGGGAAACCAGAGCCTGTGTTTGAGCAGGAGAAAAGAGATAGCGCACATGTTAAATAGAATGAATGATGTAAAACAAACAAAGAAGAAAGATCAGCCATTATGTATGTCACTATAGACCCACTGTTCCATGAAAACAAATTAGTTTTTTAATGCTCCCCTACTTTTGATTAAAAAAGCAAGAGAGTGGAGTTGACCAGTTTATTTTGTAATCTGGATCAGGAAATTAGATTTGTAGATGGCAAGAAGTTTGAAAGCCAGAAGAAATACCGTGCATTGGAAAGTATATATATACGGCAATGTAAAAAATAATGTCAAGTACGCTTACACTCTAAAAACTGCAGTATTAAATCGGCATTTAAAAGGGCCGAGGAGTGGCCACTTTTTCAAAATGTTAGATAAACACATTTGCATCCAGCATGTTGAAAGTGTTAATGTACCATTTTGAAAAAGTGGTCACTCTTCGGCCCTTTTAAATGGTGATTTAACACTTTTAATAGTTTTAGAGTATACTGGTCATGCCATTGTATTGTGAAAGAAACTGTCTAGAAATTATCATAAAAGGTTCATTTTTTTAAATAAATAGGATCCATCAAAAATTATGAGAAATCTTGCTGAGAGTCACAAAATGAAAAAAATCACTGGGTAAACGTTCTTCATAAAGTCTGAAACGATTTTTAGTTAACTTGAAATATGAGAAAGCTGCAGGCATATTCCTTTCTATATAAAGACATTACCTCTTTACCAGTCCAGAACCCAACATTCTATTCAAAGAAGAGTATTATATCGACTCTGATAATACTTAATCAGCTTTCTCTTCTGTAAAGTGAATATTTGAAAAAAAAAGATAATTTAATTTAGTTTAGTTTAGTTAACCTAAGTAATTATGTACAATAATGAATACTTGCGAATTTTCTTTTCAAACTGTTGAATAAATTTTATGAATGAAATAAAAGCTCATCTACATTTTCATTCCATCTCCATTTTTCCTATCTGTGAACATTCTGCAACCACTTGGCTATCACGTTTTTTTCTCTTGTCTCAACGCCAAAGAGACATGCAGAAAAGTGGGGAATAATGGTACCATATGGTTTGGTAATTTCACGTTTTAAAAGGCTTAGGGATTCCTCTCCTTTTCGGCAAATCTGAAGGAGATTGTCGCCCGAAGTGGTTGAGGGGTTTAGCGGGATTACAGTGGCCCGAGAGTTCAAGGCGTCGGGCGATGGTGCGACGCGCCTCACGTTCAAATTGACGCGGAGCGAAGGACAAGTGGTCGCGGCAAAAGAAAGCGTGCGTAGGTAGTGTGTGGGTGAACGTGTGGGGTTTCCCGAGAAAGCTCCCAAGATTGTCCGAGACACGCTCCTGCAACAATTATTCCTTCGCGGTCATTTTCTAACACTAGCCGAACTTTCACCCTAGTCCAGACACCAAACCAAACCTTTTACCTTAAAGGGAAATTAACCTCAGCGTATGAATTAGCTTATTTTGAATGGTGTAGTATATGCCTCTTATTTGATACATGCAATTTCATGTAAAAACACAGGATATAGATATAAATCACTATTTTCCAGCCAAGTTATCGTCTGCTAGCAATAATAAGGGGGCTGCCATTACTTTATGTGTACACGAACATATTTTTCATCCCAAGTAAAATTTCCTTCATCGTTAACTTGTAATTGATTTTTAGAGGACAAATTTATATTAGATAAAGTCACATATTCTGAAATGTAAGTTTAGTTTTATATATTTTTTAAAAGGTCTTAATTTGTTCATAAAAAATATACTTCATAAAAAATATACGTCAAGGACGGAGAATTGACGTCAAGGACGGAGACAATCGTAACAATACCAAAACAAAGCGAGGAATCTGCTTTACAGGATGGCTATTAGAACTCATGGGTCGTCAATTATCTAGGCCCATGGCCAATAACAATCGTAATACAATCAGAACAAAGCGACGTATCTGTTGTAAAGGTAGGCTATTATCAATGCATATGGTACCTAATGATCCGTGTCATGCACAAAATGGCAGCCTCCATGGAAAGACGTAGCAGACAATAGGTGCATCTAGAATATCACGTGGGGTTAATTGTCCTTTAACCAAAGCCGAACTGAAAACCCACATCAACCCTCACCTCAACCCTATATAGCACAATCTCTTTGACGATGAAAGTTTGAAGCAAATGTCTCCGGAGCAAATTTTGGATCATAAGCTCCCTATTTGCAATCAACTGACGCATGAAAATCAGGTGTAAGGGATTTATAACCAAGAAGACAAACTCTTAGACAAGTGTTTCCCACATAATATATTAATATATTAATAAGATGCCCTCCTACATGAGTACTCAGTGTCAGTTATAAACGAAACTGGCGTAGAAAACCATGAATAACAAACGAAAAATAAATCTCATGTTTTAGACACAACATTGATTTCAAGTTTCTTTTGAAATTAGAATAGGTTTTTCCTTACCGCAAACCACAACAGTGCAGTAGAGGTGTTGTGGTCTAGTTGATAAGTCACCCGACTGCAGATCGCAAGGTACGGGGCTCGATTCCCTGCCACGGCACTAATGTCATTTGGCAAGACATTAATCTACAATTGCCACACTCCACCCAAGGGAAGTAAATGGGTACCCAGTTTCAAGAAATTCTTTAAATGCTTGAGCGCCTCATCATGGTCGCTCGGTTAAAGCCGGGGTAATACTATAACTGCAGGGACCTCAGGGAGAACAGTATAGGCCTATATAATACTGCTGAGGCTCCCTTGGGTAAACAAGAGATACATGTATTATTATTATTATCATTATACCGTTGCAGAATATTAATGAATGGTAACAAAGTTACATGACATAGTGCTGTTATTTTCCGGAATTTATATTATTGATGTTAAATGAGGGTAAACGTGCATCCCTTCCCATTATATAAAATTTAAGACGAACAAGGAAAGAAAGAAAAATAAAGAGGGAAAGAAGGAAGGAAAGAAAAGGAATAGGTAAAAAAAATGTTTTGGCACCTCCTTGTTTTCTTGCATTTCACTCACCTAGTACGACCTAGTACGACGCATGTCCCGTATAACCTATCGAAAAATTTTCCAATTGTTTTTTTTTAAAGGCATCACTTAGATATCTAAATACATTGTATGTATACAGTAAAAAATAATTGTTTTTTGTAGCATATTTGTATGCCATTAATGTTAACTTTGCCATTCAATGGTAACTCTCATGGAAACCTTGATTTTGATTGGCTTTTGAGTGATGTTGCCATGGTAGTTACCATTGATAGCAGAGTTACCATTAATGGTAAGTTTTATGCAACGGGCCCCAGAACCAAGACTTTATATGCTTACGAAACGATCATATCTTTTCTTTTGAAATATAGAGACAAATATTCTTTTTCATGGAATGTATTAACTAATTACGAAAGCATCTGCTTTGGAACTATATGCCGGCATGTATTCGAAATAAATATGCAGCCAAATCGTAATGCCTTACCAACTCATTTCTTATATTCTTTTTTGTAGGTATTAATGTTAAAAAAAACCCCAAAAGGCTGTGGAGGAAACTAATTCGAGATGAAATTCCATAACACCTCGACATTTTGTCAAGTTGCGTTTGATAAACTATCGGCAAAATGCAATTTATACGGGCTTGCTTTATAGACTCTCTTGGAGCACTCCTTTCAACGATTTCATAAAAGTGTCACAAAGCCGGGACATCTATTCTGTAAAAAGGCGTATCTAAGAAATGATTTGCGGTGTTCTCTTCATGGTTGGTTGCAAATGAAAGCCTTGGTTATTGTAGATCATCACGAAGACTGGAATTTTGTGCTTTCTGGAATGCTGATGGATATACGTTAAGGTACGGCGGTATATACGAGCTATTTAGCCACGATTGTGACATTTCCGCGACGATTTATAGCTTTAGATTTTAGATTTAGAGCTCAGTGCAACCTTAGGCCTACTTTAACGAACAAAAATTGATTAATTTGTAATCCCACAAGTAGGCTTATATGTTAGGACGATCAGTTAAAAACAATTCAGTCGTATTCTAGTTCCAGATTGTTTTTATCCATTTTTTACCATAACGTACACGTTATACATGTACTAAATATATGTCCATGTTATGGTTCTAGAACTAATACCCCCTGGATTATCACCCTGACAACTACTTCTAGGAAGAAAACCCTCCGAGTACAAAATCCCCCGGACAATCACCCTCTAACTCAATAATATATAGGTAGTTTTCTGAGGGTATTTGGCGTAAACTTTATGCTGGAGTTGTCCGAGGGTGATTATTCTAGAGGAAATTGTCCTACGGGTAGTTGTCACACAATGATGGTTGTCTAGGAGTAACAGTCCAGGAGATAAATGTCCTGATATCCTACGTTAGTATGCCGAGTTACACATAATACTTTTTTTTATTTTAGATATCGATATTGAGGGATAATCAGAACAGCATGCTCTTATGATTTAGCATGATTTAGCGTGTTCTTGGGTTTATGAACACAACAGAATGACTGCTTGTAGGCATGGGTTTTTTTTTTAAATCTTGAAACGTTTGGAGTCCTCGCACGCTGTGAATACAATTCAAAGGGTATAATTCCAATGGAATTTCTTCATACATGTATTTATTTTCACAGCAGGTTTATTTTCGTTTTAATTATTTCTCAATATCGTTTTTTTCCCCCATCGTTCTTATAATCTCATGCAATCAGTGGAGTCTTTTCCGTATACAGACCATCAGGAAAGGCGCCATGCGCACCTGTCATCGCGCCTTCACTGATCTGTATATAGGTCTGTATGCACTAACCATGAATGCACACCTTTCACTAGAAGACCACAGCGGCGACGTTCCGGACCCCGGGACTAGACCCAGATGCGGCGCAGGACCAACTGACATCTCAACTAAAAATGTCGCCGGTCCGGCCGTGTCAAGGTGATAATGAGGATGAACTTTACGTGTTTGGGAGGTTGTGATGATGGCAGAGGAAACAAGGGGAGCTCTGATTTGAGAAAAATAAGTCGAGACATCTTTTTGCTGTGGATCAACATGATCAAGGAAAGTGTCAGTAATTGTCACAGCGGTGGATGTATTATTAGAAACAACTTTATTTCTTCCAGATTCGTCTTTTTGCAAAGGCGACACGCCAGAAAATTAAAATACCCTCTTTGTTTTAGAACGAATTAGAAAATAGAATGAAGCTTGACATGTGCATTTTGAGCGTAGCTTGGATCTAGCCGTAGGAGGGGCACTTATCTTACAGGGCAAAAGACGGTAAACGAAATTCTAGTGCTCTTTTCCCCGCTCCTATTTTTTTTCTCTTTTCTCTTTTTTCACGCAATTTGACTGTAATGGACGGGGTGGCACTTGCCCCTCGGAATAAAGTACTAAATTTGGTATGTAAACGATTTATTTCAATCTTACTCAAATTTAACAAGATATTTCTTATCAGGCCTAGACCATTCTTACCATACCTTTAATGGATTCACCAATTTTTTTCACCTTAATTTTTTTTGGTGATTTTGCAGTATTCTTACTGACTGTATGATCTATATTACTACTATATTATTAATTTCATAAGAAATTTCTTCATTATATCGTTTTGTACATAAGCAAAGACGTCGATGTTATCTAACAGAAATAGCTTATATATGTTACCAACAATAACATCATGTGTACAAGATTTGTCACACAGTAAATATTGTTACAGGATTGAAACTTAAATGATAATAGCTGGTAAATGGGACCAGAAAATAGCACAAGTGCTAGTCGAGCCTGGCCCCTCTACAATTTGAATATATAATATACCAATAATTTTTCAATATTTATCTTCATGTCCTGTTATGGTCAAAGTGATGTTTTGGGTGTTTTTTTTAATAGGAATATGATATGCAATTCACCCTTTGAGGTGCTATGTGCAACATGTTGCCATAAGTGTTTCTTTTGTGTAAATATGACATGCAATTAAAACGATAAGAACTACTTTCGAAAAATAAACTCAAGGGCAATTTCAAAGGCCTATTGTACTGTCCATAGAAATCAGGTTCGGATTATGTAATACACCATTGTAATGGTCGCACATTTCTAAAGGTGATAGACAGGGCTAATGAAATTGTCTTAAGTTTCTTTTTCGAAAGTAGTTTTTATCGTGTTAATTCAGCAATTATGTCTCATCACTGACGACAAATAAACACATTTCCTGGCATAGAAATGGATTCCTCTCACGTTTTGGACACTATCAGGGGTAAAACATTTTTTCCTTTTTCATTTGTGTTGCTATAAGGGAATTTCATGAATTATGCTGTATTACGTTGTACAGTGGAAACTCAGTATAAAGAGGTCTGATATAAAATTCCTGAAATAACAAAGTACTATTCCTGGTCCCAGCGCTTTATTTTCTATTGGTTTTTTTAAACCTGATATAAGGAGATTCCTGCTATAACAGAGTAATAGACCTCGTTATACTGAGTTTCCACTGTATTCTTCCTGAATAACCAAAATTTTCCTGAAATTGATGCAGCTATTACTAAAATAAGAAGAAATAAAGAATACAAATACATGTACAGTGTATTAAGGAAAGTCTTGGGTACCGTATAAATGATGCTCGTAAGCATTTTCACAGACTAGTTAAAATTGTAGCTTTTCCTCAGAATGGGAAAAACATGCAAAAACGTGCAACTCTAACTCTTTCCAGACTTGCTGGCAAATGTGAAAAGTATGAGGATCTTTTTATTGGTACATGTATTGTTAAAAAGTATCTCTGAATCTCTGTCTGTAAAATTTGAAGAACCGTTTTTACTCACGTTGGCGATACATATTGAATTATATGGCTAAACCAGGGAAGTGTTCTCTCTAACACTTCCCTGGCTAAACCTAACTCATGGTTGGTTCCCACGCCATTAAGAATGTTGCAGCTACGTCATTGTATGTATATTCTCCTAAAAAGGGGGTACTCTTCATATTATCAAACACCAACACATTAATTCCAAACTCGAATTCAAAGCATTATTTTGATTATGAAAATACATGTATATGTATCATTTCCAGTAAGATCAGCGTTGCCAGTGGAACCTAGCAATTGCAATTCTGCCCGCTATCGACGAACTATGTGAAACTGAGACTTGATTTATGAGATTTGGTCACGTGGGCAGTCAGGGGTCACCCGAAAAGAATTGGGTTGACCCCCGTGAAAATGTCCAAAAGTTGAGAGAAAGGAATTTCTGAGCGAGGAAAGGTGTTTATTTGTCGTCAGGGTTTGATCTTGTAATAGGAAACCTGGAAAGACATAAATACAGTGTTGTTATATAAAGTGGTAATATTCTAGTTTCTTTTGTAAAATATATACATTACACAAACTGATTATAAGTCTAACTGTACCTCACGGGTGTGCACAAATACATCATAATATAAAACATAATACAAATCTTTGATTTCAAAGAACTTATATTTAATTCATTGGAATATTCAAAACTTTACTTTGCTTTACAAAACATATTTTTAAACGGATAGGCCTATACATGACTGTATATGAATTATATGTAAATACAATTACTTTGGTTTAAAAAAAAATGAAAGACTGTAATATGCCCATCTTTAATTTAGAAATGTAAAATATTGACAAATTTATAACAAATGAATATAAACGAACATTTCAGTTAAAAAAAAAAAAATTAAATAAAAAGGGATATTACAGTAGAACACATAATGAGCTTCTATTGATTTGAATAACGATAATTATACAGTTATGTAATGATAGGTTTTTTCAGAAAGGGATTTAAAACTACCATACAAAGTTGAAAACATATACATACACACACGAAAAGGCGTGGAAAGTGAGAAAGAGAAAGAGACCATGAGAGAGAAAGAGAGTTGAATAGACAGAATGACATGCACTTGGTGGTAATTTCTCTTCATAATAAATTCGTTAGTGACTTTATTTTTTTCGAAATAAAAATATAATGGAAGAAGGGAATGAAACAGGTCGATGACTTGTGAGTGTGAAGTGTGAAGGGCATTCATTGGTCAGTGAGCTACACAGCTGCTTCAACTCGTTTTTATTGGCGTGAGAAAGGGCATTTTGATGGGCACTTAACCTTGCCTCCAAGATTCATAAGAAAATAAGAGGCGACATTAGTGTGTTCAACAATGGCGTATATAAAACAGGGCTATGTGCCTCCACCATTGGCATAACATACAGGTACAAGGGTGTACATGCACCATTGATATGGCAATTATTTTTTTAGAGCGGCTTATCATGTACATGTATTCCATAAAAGATGCGCTTAGATACATGTCAATAATGTCACTTTGATTGGAATATTCGTTGATGCCGAAGTGAAAGGGGTTTTTTTATTATTAAACACCTGTAATGACATTAAATGAATCTGAATGAAATTCAGATACATGGAATGAAACAATCAGATTCATTAAATGAAACAATACATTGAATGAAACAATAACATTAATTCAATCTATATTTTGATAATGGGAGGAAAAGATGACATACCCGATATTGTTCGTTCGTTTTGTAAACGCCCCGTGCAATTTCTTACAATTCTTACAATGTTATAAATTGCACTATAAATATATATTCCACAAAAAGCATTTGGCTTGAAACACTCCAGTATATTCGTTAGATATACATTTAGTATTGAAATAAAATTAATATGTGCACATTTCATTTACATATATATGAGACTGTCGCACAAACCCAAGGAATAGAATCATTTGGCCGTTTCCATCAGCTTAGAAATTATATAATTATATAAAAAAATAATGTCATTAAAACTCATACAATGCATTAATATTGTATGAATATAATTTACCTAATTTCCCCAGATCTCTTATCCAACTCCACTGTTCCAAATTCGTAAAGGTTGTTTAACAAATTCGAATCCACTAACTTATATCAACAACCTTGCCCCTCTCCATGATCTCTTCTTCAACAACGCCTGGAAAACTGGATTTTGATGATGGCGTGAAACCTTGTCAAGCACATGGCATGAAGTGGTGACACAAAAATGTTCAAAATTAGACATTTATTGGAACTGATAAATTGGGCCTCACCCCAGGGTCAGGACGCCGACAATAGACTCATTTATTTCAATTTTATGGAATTCGACTGATTTTTATTTTATTGGATTTTATTGACGTATACATCCAAAGAGTATGGCAAATCAGCAGGAGATGTGGACATATTTATTGATATATTCATGGATGACAAGCATATGCATATATACAAGTATATGTATATGTACATGTATATCTGTATTTATTTATATAAAACATTGTAAACTAAACTTAAATTGGATAATAATGCATTTCCACCACATTAATAATAATGCATTTCCACCACGTATATAAATATTTGACTAACGGGTACATTAGGTCGACAGTTGACAATACAGTTTATTTCGTCATAATAGAGACCCCTACATTAGGTCGACAGTTAGTACATTAAGTCGACAGTTGGACAAAGAAAAAGAACAAAAACTGTCCTCCTAATGTACCCGATAGGTGTTTATATATATATATATATATACATGTATATGCTCTTTATTTTGAATAATGAACATATTGCAGGCAGGAGTGGTGATAAACGTGGAAAGTATAAACCAACATAATTATGACTTAGTTCAACCTCTTTCAAAATAACTTATTAATTTTTCAACTCAAAATAGATTATTTATATTCCCTTTTACTTTTTCTTTATTTTGCCAAGACTGTCAGTCAGACAATCTTACACTTGCCACTCTATTCTTATATGTTTTTATCTTTACCAAATTATGTATTGCATGTAGCTACAATGGTAAACCACTGTAAATATATGCAAAAAACATTAAAATATTAAATACCCTTATAAAATTTTCTTAAATCTTTACCAAACTCATATTGCATCTAGGTACCGTGGTAAAGAATTGTAAATGTATGTATTACAAATATATATTAAAATGGTGTTATTTATCTTATTTCCTTAAACGTTCAAAGGAAATATTCCTTAAAACAAGTATCAGGTTGATTGCACAGGTGATAAATGGCATCTGAGGAATAATTCAAAGCGTTCACCTAAATCTTTTACAAATACTCACAAAAAATGTCCTCAAAAGATAAACCTTAACCAAAGTCGAACTTGTACCGAGTGACATTCAGACTCTGGCAGAACTACAAACAAAAGCATAAATTATGTCCAGGTCTCTATATTTCAATGTCGATATGGTCTCTATTTTTCAATGTCGATATATCTTTGTGGTGCAAGGTCTATGAAGCTGTTATAAAAGGCGCGGTAGCTTGGGTCCTGAGAGACCCATTAGGTGAGCTTAGGGCACCCCCTACTTCCCCGGTATACACCTGTCGAAAACCCGCCGTGATTTGTTGTGGCATCACCTCACGTCGACAGCGACAAACAAGATGGCGTACCTATGAGAGGAAAGAGATTAAGAAAGAGAATAGGAAATAAAAAAACAAAGTTTAATTCTTGCGCCAAAACGTCATTTCCAAGTGCAGAACTATTTTAATATCAGCAATCAAATAAATGACTTAAACACAACCCAAAATACGAAAATGAGTGCATACATGTGTGCGTGGGTGAGTGTGTGTGGGTAAGTGCAATATACATGCACAAAATCTCACACACCCACACTTTTGGTATGTCGATATCAGGTGGATAAATTTTAGAAATGATTGTTTTCTTTCAATCGCTGATCAAGCATTTCGTAAAATATCAACATACTCTTTCTGGAGAATGGAAGGAATATCAAAACATACATACATTTTAAAAAAGGAATGGAACAGTAAACACCATTAACTGCAACAAACATTAAATTGGGAATGATATGAAGACAAAAATATCGTGGCAAAAGATACGATCTTTCCACAGCCACTTGTTGGATGCTTAACCAAATATCATCACCAGACTGTCACATCGAAAGATCTCTCAAAAATACTTCTCATTTGATCACTTTCTCTTTTGACAACCACCAATTGGAAAACATCTTCTCCTTCTTTGATGTAACTTTAATGGACTTTTCTGTGTCTTATCACTTAGAAGGTGAAAACAGAGGTCCGCAACGTGACAAATTGGAGTTCGTTGGTCCACCCAGTAGCACTCCATGTTGGTGACAGATATAGTACGCGTATGAGGTCTGTCAGGGAACGCAACATTACAGATTGAGACTCGGTGGCTAAAGATCCTGGAAGTGGGCACCAGTTTCCAAAATATAGAACTTAGGGAAAAATTCGCATTCGAATGAGCGCTACAATGAAGGGTCACAATAAATCCAAAAACATATGTGTTTAGGAAACGTTTTTGTGTCAATTACAAAACGGACACTAATAATCCCATATAAACATATTTTTTTCAAACACCCCTAACGATTTTTAAAAAAATATTTCTCTTTCTCTATTTTCAACAACCTGTAAGTATATACTATATCATGTCAATAACATCATGATTAACTTGCAGGACATTTGCATATTTGGAGAAATCAGGGCTTATCAATGCCTTCACAACGTAGCCCTCGGTAAACAATATTTGAAAACAAAAAATATGAAGATATTAAAAGCGCTATACGATTTTCATAAATATTGATAACTGAAATATCGAGTTTTTAATTGAGGTCTCAATTGGGAATTAAACCGTTAGTTAAAGCATGTAGGTGAAAGACAGACCTGGTTTAAGCACGCAAAAATGCAAGTGATAGAGATATCTTAACCTTGGCTACCCTAAAGTAAAAAAAAAAAAACACCCGAAGACAGGGAACGATTTTTCATGAGTGTTGTTGTCGAGATTTCTGCTTGAATTCCACGATTATCACTCTCAGAGGGATAAATGTCAAGTCCGGATAATGAGCCCATGTAAGACACAAGACAGTTGGAACTTTGGTGGATGGACCAATCCCGTCATTTCTCGACTACCACGAAGACTTCGGATGTGCAAATGGCGGTAAAAGACGTGGAATTAATAGAAAACGTTGAGAAATTCAGAAAGATAGACGTATGGTGGAATATGGGGAAACTTTTTATTGTTACTTTTTTGTTTTTCATTGTCTCGTTTTGTAAATTGTGTTGTGTGTGTGCGAGTGTTTTACTTATATATAAAATATGGCAAGAGTTGGGGTACGTAAGAGGGGGAGATAATTTCTTTCGCAATCAATGTAATATTTACTTTACAATGTTCTTAACGAACTACATTTACTTAGATAAAAGAAAGTGTATAATTTAAGTTGATTACTGACAATGACTGATGTGTTATGTTTACTGTTAATGCAGAGATTATTTAAGTTAACATTTTCATATCACTATATTCCAATGTATAATTACCTCAGCTGCTTTTAAGTTATATTCTTATGTTCTATGGAAAAAGATTGTGTATTATTTATTGGCAACAGAATAATGCAATATATATTTTTTTTAAATGGTTGGGGAAAAAGTATAAAGTATCCCTGCAATTAAACGTTTTAAAAGTTGAATGATGCTGCTTTATTTTAAAACAAAGTAGATGCTAACGAGCCACAAGGTCTGTAGATTGTCATTTGTTGAATAGTTTACGGAATGGAAACGTGTTCGCCTGCTCATTAATCACATCTAAGAGGTTTGCACGTTTTTGAAGCTTCTGTTTACAGCTTGTTTGTTTCATAGATTTATATTTAGGCTCTTAGTTGACACAAGACAAGATCATCTCTCCACTTCTTCCATTACATTGTATTTTACACATAAGTATTACTTTACAATTACGCAACAAAAAAAAAACGAGTGGAAAGCATTGGAAATAAATAAATGTTGTTTTGAATTGAATTTAATAAAATACCCTTTTTTGGAATAATTTTCTCTTTGGTATATTTTCTTGGGGGATGGCAAGGGTACATAAGACAAAAGACATATCAATGTAAAAGAAGATGAAAATGGCGAAGACGCCCACCATTTCACTGCTACGAAAGTACATCATCCTAAGAAACATAACCTTCACTAAACAACATTTTCACGATCATGCATTTATAGTTTGCTGGTGACAGTATTCAGGGTCATGAAGATTCACGACTATCCATGCTCTACATCGTATTTCATCTTTCCTCTCCTCTTTGAACATCCATATCCATCGCCATGCCAACGAGGTGGTGTGAAAATGCATCCCGAATTAAGAGCGGAATAAAATCGACGATAAAGCTGCCAATAAAAAGGCATTTTATCTCCTGTTTTGTTTACAGGTCTTCCAAACATAGATACCTGTCAACATCTTATGAGATTTGTGTACGTGTTGTATCGTATCTACGCCTACTTACTACACGTGGACAATAATTGAGTGAATCCGTTATAGAGTTGTGAATAAGGAAGAAGTATGAAATCTATATTCGTTGACACTTTTTGGATGTAATTTTCCACCATTCCATTCTAAAGATGTATCTCCATTTGTACATTACTAAACAGAGACATCAATACACAGATATTTGACAAACTCAGTTTCAGTTGGACACAATATGGCACATATTCTTTTGTTATAATATAGTTGCCCAACAAAGCAACATGCGCCATATTGTTATCTACTAGAGCCGAGTTGACCAAACTATGTCTATAAGATGGCTATATGGTAGTCAAGTGAATGTGGCGCCACCGTTCTTTTAACGCACTACACCACAATACACGTCATAATTATACCGCAAATAATTAATCATACACACGTTTAATGAGTATAAGGCTTAAATGCGTATTCTCTATAATGATGTGATGGACTTAATTTTGGAATAAAATCATTCCTTTAATCACACTAGCCCTGCTGACCATGCATTTGCGACCGCTGAATGCGTCATTCACTGTATTTTTAATGCATTCTTGAAGGGCGAATACGTGATACTGCGCTTGCATTTATCAATCCCAAATCGCACGTCAAACAGAAGAAGAAAGCATCTACGGGGGACCTTTTTGATCTGCTCTAAAAGTAATAAGCTGGTGCTGACACAGTCACTTCGTCACCTTTCAACAATCCTATTTGTCATGGCGGTTTGCATTGAAAATCCAACTTTAGAACTAGAGGAGTCTCCTTACGACAGTGTTTCAGTTCCTCTCATCTTCCAATCGGCAACTAATCATGAATTCCACAAAATATCAACTTTGATGATAATCTAGAATCAATTCATTGTGATGATGTAAGCTAAAAGAGAGAAGGGAGACGTGCAGAGAGAAATAAATATATTTGCGTTTCGAAAACAAGGTCTTGTAAAATTGTTATAGATTCCAACAGGCCTTTTGGGATTTAAGCGGTTATTTTCAATGAAGTCTTGGTGAAAACAAGTCGGTTTATCTGATTAAATTCTGGACAGAATCCGCTGTTAAAAATATAATAGGAGCGTTTACGATTTGAAACCGTATAAAGCTTTCTCTCAATTTCTCTCTTTCATATGCTATGCGGTATCGAAGAATGGGCCAAAAGACAGCTGGAATTGTGACATACTTTGTCGTCACAGGCAAAGTCGATTCGACAAGAAATATAAAACTGCAAGACGCTAAGAAAATATAATTGTAGCAAATCAAAAGGGATTCTTTAAAATGATTTGATGAAAATACTATGACATTTGCCCACAGCTTTTATTCAATGTTTAATATCTTTTCAAAAGGAAGGATAGTAATAGCTAGATGCATCACGATGTGTGCTCACGAACCAAAACTCATCACAAACACAACCTGCAAAACGGCGCCATTTTGAGCAAAGATACTTCTCCGACCTTTCACTTTACTGGAAGGAATAAAAACCTAATGGACTTGGTAGTCAAATAAATGAACCTTGCTCGTATATTTCATTGTAGCTTGAACAAATGCATCTAAATCAGCGTGAAAATTGTGGTTTCTAAATGCTTGACGAGATGCAACTGGTGTTAGTTTACAGAGATGGGTGGTCTTCACGGGTGCAGTTTGACAATGACCATTGTCATTTTACAATCTCATGACACTGTAATTTAACATCATAATTACATTAAAGTTGAAGTCCACTGTGATGTTAATTTGATTCAATAAAAACAGAAAATTAGAAAACGGGTTAGTGAAAGTTTGAGAAAAGTCAGATGACGACTTAAAAACTGAAAAAAACCACGTTTTGTAAATCACTACACTAATTGCAAACTCTTTGATTTCCTTTGCGAGCTACCGTTTTGTTTTGTAGAAAGATCGAATCAATTTACAGTGTTTACCAAATAATTTTTTAAAGCATTTATTATGATCAAACTCTCGTTTTAAAAAGGGATTTTCAATATCTATTTGTACCAGTAGAACAAATCCACACTTACATAATATCATACGTAAAGGATTAGACTTATACAATGTTACAGTTAACATGGTTAAAGAACGTCCAGGCTATACTCTCGCTACTCAGATCCTTTTGATCAAACTTTCCATCATTTATTAAAAAAATTACAAGTATCTTAAGACGATATTTTTCCTTTTTAAAATGCATTACATGATTACAGTCTTTCTATATAAGAACAATTACTATCTTTGGCAATGGGGATAACCAAATAATGAACAAATTCATAACGTAAACCCGCCTATAGATTCTGAATTCAAGAAAAGAAAAGTTCGCCTGTGCATCATAAAAAACCGATAGTGGAATAAGAGTTTAGGCCTCGTCGCTCTTACAATCAAGAAAAGAGCAGGACTGGGGAATATGCGTATGGATCTTTACCCGTACGAACGGTTCGAAGTTTTTCCAATTTTCATGCAACTTTGAAAACAAAATACCCCTAGGTATGTTCACGTTAGAGAAAAACGGATGGATTAAGGACCATTTTCCATTAGAGTACTAAGTCTTAGGAGCTGTAAAAACCAATGGGTTGGAGTAGCTTAACTGGCAGCAACAGCAGATCAAATATTGCCTAGGGTAGATTAGACGGCACCGTTTAACGGAGTGAAAACATGAAAGGAAATTACGAGTAAATAGTCTTTTGTGCGATTTGAACAAGGTTGAGTACTTGTTGAGATATAAGTATGGTCACTACTAATATGGAGAAAAAATAAAAATGTTAAAGCTGAAAAGAGGCACTACTTTTAAGAGGACAACTGTGATAGCATTGCATTATTTGTATTTGTCGAACTTAGCCCGCATTACCGCGACGTACATGAAGTTTGAATATTGCAGCGCGGCATATTTTGTCTACGAAGTGAACAAGTGGTTTTGTCTTGCATGATGGGGTGAAAGATTAGGATGGTGATTAAACAAAACCTTCATGTTCACTACCCTTCCTTTCGTTAGGTGCTTTCAGTGATAGATCCAGAACGACGACAAAATATATTGTGTCCGAATCAAAAGCTATCTTGGGAATTATGCCTTTCCATGTGTGCGTTGGTGGGGTGTGGGTCTCTGGATGTGGGATAATCGATGCATCAAGTCTTGAGAATGGGGAAGGTGGAAAAAAAGGAAGAATCCCATGGGGTAGCCTTTGTGTATAAAGTGTGCGTGTGTGTGTGTGTGGGGGGGGGGGGGGTGGTTACATTCGTCTGTCCCCTTCCCGCAGAAGCTGCTGCATATGCTAGACTGGTATAGCCTCTTCAAACTTTTCATCGTGGTACTTCATTTGATGTTGTCAGAATGAGAACAGCACGGCGCAGGGCACCTGATCTCTGACTGAATAATATTACTCATGTACTATAAACCAGTCTGTCTCCCATGATATATGCTCTCTGTGACATACGAACATATTCATAACACTATCAAATTTCTTATAACAACACGTAACCAGGAAATACATGCCAAGCAATGAGGTTGACATCATAAAACAGATGCCATCATGTACGCACACTTAGCCCTCCATACCTAGTCTCTGACTACTACATGTAACTACGGGGTCACCCTCTTACCCCTCCTCCCTGTAAGTGTAAGACAAAAAAATGACACTGATGAAAGAACAACCAAACTACAAGAACTAAAGTACCTCTGCAAAATGCCTCTGGGAATGTAAGCCTATTTGCCATTGCTAATCAAAATTATGTGTATATGGCCTACAGTCGAAGGACTACATCCTACGTTACACATCAGCCCTCAAACAAAAATAAGTGAATTAGTGATCCTTATGAACAGTTTTTAAGAGAATATGACACCTTCTTCCGCCTTTTACTTTCTTAACATAGAGGCCTTCTATAGAGGCCTATCCTAACGCCATGATTAAGAATACATTATAGATTTGCAGACTGGTGGCGGGGGGGGGGGGGGGGGGGGTTACAACCGTGCCCCTGTAAGCAAAACATACCCTATATCAAGTATACGAAAAGAAATGTGCCCCTGATGGTGTTGTTGGGTCCCTTTCAAATTTTAGGCACCTTAAAATTGTGATAGGTCCTAACCTCTTTTTTTGTCATTATCCCATATCCCATTACGAAATCATGGATTCACCAAGGTATTATATAACAACTATATTTCGTCTAATGTCTTGAAAGTCAATCACTAGCCACACCTAGACATGTCGTATACTTCAAGAAGACATTAATGCCACCCTTCACTCTTCAATCTCTCACGAGCATGTTATTCCAAAAAAGTTTACCTCTCAGTTAATTTTATCACTACCAAAAGGGTTGGCCTGTCCGCGATCAATGTCGAGATTTATATCTCCAGATATGAACTGGCGTCGTAATTTTTACTTGTTTGTCAACTTGCCTTTTACATATAACTCATGAATCATCATTCTCGGACCCCTGGATGAGGATGAGGATGATGATGGTGATGTTGCATGGGTGGACGGAGTTGTTGGTCGTACGGCGATGTCGTCACTAAATCACTCGTTACCCTGTCGTGATATTGTTCGCCATCTTCCACTTCATGCGGATGTGCTGGCAGGCTCTATGTAGGGTGCTGGTGTCATAAATAGAAACATAAATAGGTTTGAAACATCAAGGAATGTAAGTCTGTCAGACCTGCAACATGTTGTCTTCATGGAGATTGAACGTATGTTATCAAGGTCGTTATATTTCATTTTAGACCTTGACACCTATTGCATTCGTTTATCTTTTATCATTTATTATACACAATAATCTGGTCCATTAGCCATGATAGCAGCACCCCTAACGAGTGGAAATCGAAGTTCATCTTTTCCATACCATGCAAGAACATTCAGCAGAAACTAATGTAATATCACTACTAACCTAAACGGTGACGCGACATTTGCTCCTCCGTTCATATCTCGAAAGGTCAAAGGTTAAGGTCAAGGTCATGATTTTTTTTTTTGTTAAGAACAATGTGAAAATTAGGATTAGGATTAGGGTTAGGGTTACGTTTAGGTTTAGGATTAACATG
This sequence comes from Heliocidaris erythrogramma, assembly GCA_025617745.1. Classification (NCBI taxonomy): domain Eukaryota; kingdom Metazoa; phylum Echinodermata; class Echinoidea; order Camarodonta; family Echinometridae; genus Heliocidaris; species Heliocidaris erythrogramma. The sequence goes on along the minus strand of CM046861.1, from coordinate 27,759,237 downwards.
GCAAAGTTAGACCGGAGCAATTGTCGCAGGAGCAAATGTCATGGAACCAAATAAACATGTACATTAAAAAAATACAATAATTCTAGAACAAATCTCTTTGAAGCATGTGAGATTATATACGTTTATCAGCACCCAGATTCTCATACTTGTATAATCAAATGAGACTAACACTGAAATTTCAAGAATAAAATCAAATAAAATGTACCGAAACGTATATACAATGTGTCAGTGATGAACATCGAAAGATTAGGAAATTGAGCTAGTTCGTCCCGACCACTAGATGTACATGCACGAGATCTCAACAAATGTACATGTATAGAGCGAAAAATTGATTTCTAGCAAGTTTTCTTAAGTTCAGTTATATTAACCTGGGAAAAAACTACTTCATCGTAAACAAATAAGAGTTAATTTACGCCAGCATCTCTCAAGATGTCATTTCAACACAACCCCTCTCTCCCCCCCCCCCCCAAAAAAAAAAAAAAATAAATAAAAAATAAATAAATAAATAAAATATATAAAATTAAAAAAAAAAAAATAAATAAATAAATGAAAAAAAAAAATCAAGATTGGCTTTCACTGAACCATGTGAACTGTTGCACTAAAATGTGTGTGAAGCCAACACTACATGGAAGATAATCGTTTGCAATCTGGTAGATAGGTTTCTTTCTGTCGTGTACAAAACACCCACGGATCTCCCTCGCTCGATAAACAGTGCTTCCCATTAACACTTTAAATGGATAAAACATTTTATGATTTCATTTCAAAATGGTCGGGCCTTTGTCAAGGTGAATCGGGTTAACTCAATTCACAAAGGAAACAATAGAATAGTTCTCTGTATATTGCAAAATGTGAAGCTAGCGTGTTTGTTTTTGGCGGCACGTGAAAGCGTTATTGCAACTGGCACGGGACCATTAAAACAGATGAATTTTCAACTACATAAACACTTTCGCCACAGCCGCGGTTTAAAACCAAAACGAAAGTGTGAGTATTCGATGATCTTTCATTCTTCAGGAATAATAGGATTGTTACTTTAATGTAAACGACTATACACCTAATACAAAAAAACCCCATTTCGTTGATACATCAGTATAGCATTTCTCAATGGCTACTCGACACTAAAGAGACTTGGAAACTATAATACAAAACTTTGAATTTCAGCTTTTGCATGACTTCCTTTTAACATGATTTTACTCTTATTCCACCTTTCTCAATATTTTAGAGAAAAAACCCTTTTCAAAGATAACGAGTTACCATATAGGCTATTAAGACACATTATTTTCAGACCTACATCTTCTGATAAGGAAGAAGTAGTTTTATTTCTTTTAATAAAGGTTATTCTAAAATAACACATGGACAAATTGAGAAATACAGAACCATCGCCTTCAAAGGTCATTGTGTATGGTAAAACCATTGATCCAGCATTGAGTCTATAGCAATGCTACTCAGTTTTACCTCATGTTTTCCGTCGGAACACTTCACAAACATGTCATCTGGAAAAATTGCTTGTCCTGGCTCCTTAATGGAACCCGTATGTCAATGAATTTTCAGCTATTGTTACAATGTTATATCATTATAGAACTCTTTCCTTTTGGTTCTTTGCAATGAAATCCACTATATCTGAGTCAGCGTATGATATCCACAACTGCAATAACAGTAAATAGTTCGAGTATCGACTCTCTATGAGTGTATGATTTATAAATGAAGATATAATAGTGTTATGCATTTGCAAAAATGGCATTGTATCACTATAAGCAATAAATTCGAATTCAATTGCCCTACAAATCAAACATAAATAAAGTGAAGACTATTAAAAAGAATAAAAACTGTTTTGAAATTTAAAATCTTGTCAAAGTGATTTCACGACATGCCCGGAGTATACAAATGTTTATTTTCTCCAGTGAACTCAAACGTAACATGCTGAAATCATGATTTCCAAGCAAAAAAAAATGTTATCCTTTCTTACAGTGTCTTTAGGTAATCACCATAGCAGACGCTATGACATTGATATCTTGCGAAAGGACAAGTGTCTTCCGATGATACCTTTCACATTTCCATCAGGCTCGTCTAGCCTTGGTATACTTCAAGAACATGTCATGTAGTGGATTGCCTGTCGAAGGCTATCAGATGAATATAGATGTTACACACACCAACAAGTGGGAGGGTACCCATCATACCTAACGACACACATGAAACAGGTCAGAAGGAACATCATGGTCAGATGGGATGCATGATTCTGATCAACATTATTGTGCAGTGCTTGTCCCCAGTCTTGAAATGCTGGCATTGAACCAAACATATGGAATAACGCGCTCCGTATAGAAACTGCAAGCTTCTTGTTGGAAATGTATAGGCCTATAAACTTGAAAGGAAAGCAATCATATGCCAAAATTATGAATATCTTTTTGGTAAATCCTTAATGCCGGATCTGCAGCTGTCAGAGTCAGAAAAATCGTAGCATCTTCGTTTGAACCTGACATAAACATCCGTGCACAGACATTACGCTGAAATTGGCATATATACGATTTCTTAATTGTACATAAACACATAAACAAATACATTTCTTTTCTTACAAAACAATACCCTATATTCCTTTAGATAACATAAGTAGTGAACAACATAACAGACTATATTTTTCAAAGAGATACAACTTCAGGCTTTTTTTTCTAACTAAAGTGAAAGACCAGCGAAGTCGAGTGCAGAGATATAGGGCCTATACTACAATCCTTTTCGTAAATTTTTTGGGGTTGTTCCTAAATTTTTTGGGGTTGTTCCTAATGCTAGAATGCTAAAATTGCTTTAATCGAGTTTGTCTGGTAAATTTCACCTTGTAACCCATTCTTGCTTTGCTCGTCGGCAATTCTAAATGTGATGAAAGCAACCGAACAGCCCAGTTGATTTCACTGAATGAAAAACCTGATGGCATCTTAACATCTGTAACTGGGAACCGACCTTGTTCCACTCTCACGATCCTTTCCTTCTCTCGCATACTTCCTTCATCAGCATCAGCATTTATCAATTTATAATATGGTTAATAATATTGTCAAGGAGCGGGGTAACAACACATAGTCATGCAGCCCCCACACCTAGATCAAAATCAGAAATACAACATAAACTAACAAAATTACTCAAAACAACCTAAAAAATTACCGCGATTGCTCCAGTGCCTCGCACTGCACATGCGTCCAAAAACTTATCATAATTATATGGGTAGTAACAATATGGACCCATTAAACAATTCAAGTTCTAACTTTGTTTTATGTTTTGTCTATTTTTCCTTTTGCCTTTTCTGCTTCTCCGAGCATATGGCTGTTTCCTCCTTTATCTACAGTGTAGTTCTTTGTGGTCACACAGTCAGTAGGTAAACGCGCAGTAAAATATGCCTGAATGTATTGGGGACTTTTATTTGAGGTCGACTGCTCCTACTATAGTATCTAGTTATATCATGTATTATGGCACTCTGAAGTGATTCCAAACAATGTAATTCTAACAACTGTGACTGGAAGCACGTGAAAATCAATAGAATTAGAAGTAGATAATTTTCGTTAACATAAACTCAACAAACCTTATACAAATGTTTAATTGCATTAGCCAGGAATCAATACTGAAGTTCAGTCTATAAGTTTTTCCTATATATGGAAAGTTCTGATTTACTGTGACATTTATTTCATTAAAAAACTTGAACTTCGCGACTTGGGTCTCAAGCTTGGATCTCTTATCGCGATCATCTAGAGCAAGATTGATGGACGGATCTAAATCGTGAAATACCACAATCTATACCCAGTCTTTGGTCCCCAGCATTTCCTTGCAACAGTTCGCAACGGCCTCTTCGAAGGAGACCCCTCAAAGGAGATCCCTAGATGACAAGCTCAGACCTCAGGTTAGGGTCATTTATGTTATCTGGACTACAAGGGAATACCTTGACCCGATGAGGCATATGTAAAAGAGAGAAGGAAGGACGGAAAGACAGACGCAGTTCAAATCAAATTGCAGTTCTTTTAAGTTTTAAGATTTTCTCGATGTAATTTTTTATTTAAAGAAATAATGACAGGCGAGGAAACGAATAAGCGAGAGGAAAAGGAAGATATATATATATATATATAGAGAGAGAGCGAGAGAGAGAGATAGAGAATTATGTGGAAGAAAAACATTTGAAGGAGAAATATGAAGGATTGTATCTCATAAATCATGCCCTCTGGTACTACTGTCTACTCGCATATTCTTGGTATCAAGTTCTTTCGACCAGGTTGACCTTACAGATTTCGCGGGCCAGTTCCTCCGACTCTCCATCCGTGAAATCCACGGTAGATAGTAGGTTAGTCTGGCCAAAAGCTAGTCACCCTTCAAAAGGGACATCCGTATATCATGATGATTTTCAATGTTATCAGCGTCTAACTTCCAGAAGGAGACGCAGTTCTAAACATATTAACTTGGTAGGCCTATATACAGTATCAGCCACAAGATTTATACATTTACAAGATTACTGAACGTGTTCCCAAACTTGTGCTCTACATTTTCTCGTCACCCTCTCACTCTTTTTTTTTTCTCTCTCTCTACACACACACACACACACACCTCCCCCACACACACGGACACTGTTTTTTCTTTTCATACTTGTTATTCCTTGATTCAGTGTTTCAAAATGAATATTACAAATTAATTAATTAATAAACACAATAGTATAACGCAAGCACATAAACACTCACTCACAAGACCCACGCACACTATCATGCACACCCACAATCCACCCTCACCCACACAAGATACAGATGCAGATCCGAAACCAACATTTGGTATATGGTGACTCATTTTAAGCAGAAAACGGCAACAAACCACAACAATTGAGATCTGTTAGCTCCCACTTTCAATATATTAATAACCACGCAGGCACCAAGGCTTTGGAGATGGAGCATATCGGGCAGAATAAATAGCGCCGAACTTCTCTTTTGATTGTGGCTTGACTGACAACAGCAGTTGCGTCTTTTCTTAGATCAGTGATGGGAAACCCAGATACACAAATATGACGGGTTTACTTCCAGGAGCTATCCCTCCTCTCCTCCATTCATCATCTTCATCCGAGGGCAATGACCCCGATGATATTTCTGCGGAGAACTTGGCTTCATGGTAGTAATACATGAATCAGTTTATTGAATTGACGATACTGTTGTTGAAAAGGGTTTCTTTATCCATGATTAGTGTTACGATAATTATTCTGACTTAATCCTAATTTACAAATTGTGTACTAAAAGACTGAAGTTCATGGCAAATTCTAAAAGATGAAGAAGAAATGTCCTTAATCATGTTAATGAAGTAAAACTTATGAAATGCATAGCCATGCATGGCGCCTTTTTTTTTTTTTTTTTTTACTAAGGTGTCACCCCCAAAGCACGAATATTTGTTAAGATGTATATGCCTTTACAGCACGATCGAGTTCCACACTTAACAAATCTTTTCTAGGTCTAAGAAAAGACAACATTCATAGGCTGTAGTATGTTTTATTCTCTCGATAATATAATTGAAGGAAAATTGATTTCGTGCTTGAAAGTGGATGTGTAAACGCGAGTGAACTGTAGAGGACATTGAAAGCTGAGATTGTTTACGGTACAATGGCTGACGGCATTTGATCCACTTACCATATTGACTTGTCTTTCCTTTTCAAGTCAAGATTCTCAGAGTGTCTGTTCCCTGCGTGTGCGAGGAACAACAATATTACCTCACCTCTACCTTATGCGTTTTTCTAATGCAACTACCGCGAAGGCACTTCTCGTAAGTTGCTACTTCTGTAAAAGCTCACAAGCATACATGGAAAGAAAAAAAAACGCTTAGCTTTGCAACCTGCATCCCTTTTCAAAAGTCCCTACATTTCTGCAGTAACACAAACTACTGGGATGTAAATCTATTCACTCAGGGCAGACGATCTAAGTTGATCATAGAAGAATCGATTCATATGATAAACAAATACGAATCATCATTGTTGGTCCTCGAACTTATGTCCAGAAAGACTTTATAAAATGAAAAGACACCTTACTTGTACTTGCCTACTTTTGGTAAATAAATTTGGTAACTCCTTGGAATGGCAAAGGGATTGTCATGTTTTAACGCACTGATAAACTCAAATGTAATCATTCTTCAATCCAGAAAATAAATCAGTACCACCAACTGAATTTTCTTGTCTTCCACATATCGGTGAGTAGCGACTAACTCCTAGCTGTAACTAGTCCTGACGGAATCTTGACTAATTTCAACGCTCAGAATCTTGACCAGATCAAACGTTGACTCTGAAATTGGCCTTGTTCTCTTTCAATCTCAAAGAAGGCGCTCAATTTATCATACTTTGAGCCTAAGCATTCCAATAAGCACGCAGCCGTAGGGGATGGGTACTTTAACAAGCACAGTTCTTGAGAATTTACCCCGATGTAACCCTATCATATTATGAGGGTGAAATGTCGGACTTCATGAGGGGAATCAATTTTTTGAGATTAAGGCTATGACCAAAAAGACGAATTGTGTCGAAGAGTGAAATTTATTCCACTGCTTGGCCTTTCCGAACCTTCAGAAGGCAAGCTCTATCCTCACACACCCATTTGAAATTATCCTGGCATTTCTCTTAGTTGTGTCCTATTTATCGAAAACCGCAAAATAGCTGTCAAATATTTCAATTATGAGTCATGTGATTTTAAAATGATCTCGAGGGTTGCGTGATGACCTCAGGCAAGTGACCCATCACGGGATATTTATTATCTTGGAATGACAATCGGTCAAACTTACACGAGAGATCAGTAAAGTCATGACATATGAATAGTTTAAGGCGAATTAACACATTTGATTATTGAGATAAGGAGAATGATTATGTTCTCATTTCAGAAACAAGAACTATTAGATTCAGTCAACGATGGCGCTAACTTCCAAATAGGAGGTTTGCGTTCCTCTAAATGCGCATATTATGAAGGTTTTTGATAACCGGTCCTGTAAGTCGCGTGATAGTCGCATCCACTAAAGCCGTTCAAAAATGAGAGGGAATAGTTATGGTATCTTTAAACGGTCCCCAAAAAGAAAAAAATATAGAGTGTATCAAAAGCCCATACGAAAACATATATAAACAGAAGGTACAGAGATTTGTTTTCGGTGACATACTGAAATAAATGTACAAGGGCTAGTGAGAAATCCCAACATGGTTAGGATATGTTAATCATATTTATCATAGGTAGATGTTGAAGTAGTGTCATTATCACTCAGTAGAAAATTTTAACCAGGATCTGTAAATGGAGTTTTTGCGTTAACTAAAGAGAGCTGTTTCTATCAGTATTACCTAAACAAAAATGAAACATTGATGATTTGATATTGTTTATGGATGACATCCTCTGCCCATCAAAATATTTCCCCCTTTTCAATTAGTTTTCAGGAGGCGTGTGGAGGTTAAAATATTTTCCACGTTATAGTTTTATTCATTTTCCTGCACTGAAACAGTAAATAATTGTCCATTTGAATTAAAAAAAATCATGAAAAACAGTTGACCCCGTAAGTATGAAAATGCCATCTGGATCTTACATTTCCATCTTACAGTTTTTAATCTTGAATGACTTCCAGAGTTCTGCAACATCGGAAGTAATCCACGAAACCAATCGACTTGCTTCGCCATTCCCTCGGGAACTCGGCGTGCATGGGCATTCAACCCTCACTTTTGCCCTTGTAGCCCCTCCCAGTCTCTCTGAAACTCTCTTTCCAACAAGCAATATTGAATTAATATAACACATTCATATGTTTTCGAGATTAGAGCTGAGCGAGGGTAAACAATCGCGACGGTAAAAACGCCATTCATAAGTTATAGCCAACAGAGTGGGCTCACTTCGTTACCCTACAAATGATGACGTAGTTCTAGATGTTGCCCATGGCTTGGAGAGTAATGGGGGAATAAGGATAACTACCTAATGCCACCTCATTGGCGCTACAAAACAAATTGTAACCGTCAAAATAAACACCTTTTATAAACTTTGAGAATTGGAAGTTTATATGAGGTGTGCGAGATGTGATCACTGATAACTAAGCCAATTATTTTTTATAGCCTGTTATTAAAATGCAGACCAAAATATAAAGAAAACTGCTTTATAAACAATGACATAAGAATAAATGCTCGACGAGATTAATATAATGCAATATAATTGAAGGTTTTCACCTGTGATCTTCACATTTTCTCTAATGTGGTGACGGAGCTTAGTGAGGTCAGAAGATTATTTTTTTCTTTGAAATCGCATTTCGTTTAGAAGTCGATCTCGAGGCGCATGAAGCAACCAATAAATTACAATTGTCTGTAAACTTGCTCTTCAGTCGAGCCACACTCGATCGCAAAAATTCCGCCCTTGAGTTTGAGGTTGCCGAATGTAAATCAAATAGAACTAATGGACGCAAAATGCTCACTACTTAATAAATTAATTCCAAAAAGTAAGCCCAGGTTATTCCAGAGAGCAGACCTTATCCGCCCCACCCATAATTCATAATGGTATCCATTTTCCTGAATGGTTAAATCTACCAGGACTTTGAATTTGTTATCTCGTTAGGTACGCAGACGACGAATCCTATATTCTATCGAAAATAAAATATACAGACCAGAAGGAAGAGTATATTATAATATTATCAAATTATAGGCATATAGGATATCCTAGGAAATCTTGATAGAACAAAATGGAGAAATAAATGATAAAGAATGTGAGCAGGCTACTTTGCAAAGTATTGTCTCAACGCTCCTATCTAACGGGTGAACCCGATGTAAAGTAAGATTGAGGATAAATGAACCATCCTTTGTGAAAAGAAGGTTTCTTGCTCTTTTTGTTTACTGATACTAGGCAGCATTCAACTTAAATATATTATTTAAAATACAATGTACTTAGACTTGAATGTTTTAGTCATTGCGGCGAAATTCCGTTTGGTTGTTCATGTAAACGTAGGAATTCTATTTGTCACTTTTGTGCAGGTCTCCTATCTCTTGCACTCCCTTCTTATCGTCTCATATCAGACGAATAGACCAACATAAAAAAATATTAGGCCAAAACATTTATACGAGAACTATTAAACAAACTTGTCGGTGAATTAGAGGAAGTTTGCATTTGACAGGCAACACTTTGTTCCCCTGATGGATATCATAACTGTGTCATTCTCGAGTGGGTGATTTGGGCTGAGAGGCATGCTTTCCAGATAAGCTTGGAATTCCTCGGATACTTCATAAAGAGGGTACTAACTATGTTTGATTATACTCACGTCGGCCCAATAATCGCACAAATTGCGCCTTCAGTGGGCCATTGCCATCACGCCACTGTCGTCGAACGGCGTTGTTGAGAGCGGCGCCTCGATCGGTGCCAACACAAATTTGAACGAGTGGGGCAAGGTATTCGGTGATTTACGCGATACGTTCGCGTCGGCTCCACGTCGTCTCGTTTGGACAACATGGCCGATGTCATTTTATGGTGGCTGCAAAAGGATTGGGGTCGCGAAAAAAGCGAGGCTGGGGGATGAATCAATATGTTTGATGTCTTCAATGTGCGTTTTAATAAGATAACTCTACCATTTCTCTTCGGAATTAATATGTCAAACTGAACAAAATGACCTCTCGGGGATTATAAAGTAGAATGTATGACTATTAGACATATTAATCATGCAGCAAATCGAATATTTCTTTTTTTCCCCTTCTTTTGAATACTGACGTCCCTGAAACGAAAAGTGACATAGCAATCGTTCTCCATACAAACAGCTCGCAAAATGTGCGGTAAATTCGTGACTTCACCACACCTTGCAAAGCAATTAACACATTCAATTGCAGTGTCACAACATGCTTTCGAGCAATAATTCTTGCACGGAATCCTGTTCGATATGCCAATCACTGGATGGCTTGAGTTCAATAATTACTTACTCCAACCTCTCCCACTCCACAGCAGCGCTTGTTGTATCTAACAAACATGTTTCTCTTTTTACAAGACAGGTAGAATATGTGCAAACAGCCAAAAACTATACAATGACAGAACAAACTATGCATGAAAATAGTATCTAACTTTGCACAATAAATGCAGAAATATCAGTGCAAATGATATAGTCGGGCAAAAGATTTCACAGCTGGTGCACATGAAATTTCTTTTAAACCAGTCTGGAACATAGTTATGATGATATATGTGGTTTCAGTGTTATTATTCCTATTATCATTATCAAATTATAAAAAGGTAACAAATTAATTTAAATAAAGTGAATTCTAATTCAAGAAATTGAAAATAGATGGAAAGCACGAACGAAAAGTCTGTTAATTGTAAAGAATACAACATATTAAAAAAAAGGCGGTGTGGAAATAATTTTTAATAAGTTCCAATACTATTTTAATCCACAAAGTAAACATAAACAGCAAACTAACCTCATGTGGAACTTATGTATTCAAATACTCATGATAACTGCATTAATTCACCTTGATTCGGATTCATGCCACTGACTCAAATCCCCCCCCCCCCCACTCTCAATATTTCGTTTTAAAAGTTATTACATATTTTATTTTCATCTTTACTTATTTCTTTCCTTTTTTTCTTCTTTCAAGAAAATATTCCACATTTTGCAGATCTCATTTTAAAATGCCCCATTTCACCTTCCATTTTCTTATAAACCTAATTCAGATATATGAATATGGAGGCTGAACCGAGGTCATGGGTCAAATAACCTTTCTGGTCTGCTGTTCCAGACTTTTGCTTGGTGAGTCTTAAACCTTAGACCTCTCTCGAACCTTAGACCTGTGCTTGTATCGACATATCACAATTTTGGGCAAGATTCTTGGTTTCACTTCATGTAATTCCATTAAAGTCTAAAGGGAAAGAGAGTAAATATTGATTCAACATGAATCTTAAAATAAGTTGAACTGAAAAAGAACAATTATTAATTCGGAATACAAATTTGTTATCACTAGTTATTCGTTCATAGGAGAGACGTTATAATTATCTGTCACACAGTCTACCTCGAACTGTAGGAAATGTATATCATAAACAAAATATAAATTGAATTGATATGTATTTACTTGTTTCTTGACACTAAACGTTTCTTCATCCAAATTTGATATACGGAACATTTCAAATGAATATCATTTCGGTTCAGTAGGCATAATCAGTATGGTTCAGCATTTAAAATAAAAGCATCTCAAATAGCATATTGTGATAACCGCTCGTTTAAATATTACCTATTCAAAAAGCAGGAAATTATTTTCAAGTTTTTGTGTCTTTGTTTATCAATAAACGTAACAAAAACATTTTTAAAAATCCTAATTTCACGAACAAAACGACCAGAGAGCTTCTTTTGTAGACTACCCATGAACACAAACATCTTTTTTGAGAATAGAATGTGTGCGTGGGAGCGCATTCACGACGGCCTCTGGGGTCATAGGTCACTGGGAGTCTCGTGTATATCATCCCTTGCGTACATCGGAGGCAGTGTTTACCATGGTAGGTTCAAAGCTTGGTCGTTTTACAACACAATTTGCCAGCAAAAACTAATATTTGCAGTTTCATTTCTACGCTATAATTAAAATCCAACATCGCAGAAATGATTTGAGACCACGAATGGTTCATTTTGAGACACATTTTCAGAGATTTCGTTAAAATGCTAAAGGCATGCTTCTTCAGACACAGGCACATGAATTACGGTGCATGAGCTACCTTTATATTCCATGAAATACCATGCACTCTATTAATACCTCATCATTGTTCAAAATGAATTGTTGCATTTAGGTGAATGACGTTAACGTTCCGTGATAATAAATACTGTGAAGATTCATTAGAGAATTTAAATACTTCCAGGGGAGATTCATGGTTTATAAATTCGTTAATCGCAGATTATGTAAAGTAAAATTGATTCCGAGTTTCTCGTCCAGATTTTTCGAAAATGAGCAGGAGAGGGTATCATTTTATTAATTATTGGATATTGGTAATATACAAAAAAATTCCATTTGATCAATCTCAACACAAAATTTCTCAATTCAATATCCCTGCAAATGCACTCACTCCTGAGGCTTAAAACAAGGTAAAATTGCATTATATTAATGCTTTTAGCTACTTCATTGTCTGTAGATGTTCTACGGTCCTATGTATTCCTCTTTTAAACAACAATATCAAATAACACAAAAATTGAGGTGGGCCTAAAAAAAAGCAGGACGAGAACTAGGAAATATTATTTATTTGGCCTTCTGTGACCAAGCACAATGTTTTCATTTTTTTTTCTCAAACCAACCGTGTAACGAAAATATAGGCCTAACAGTTCCATAACCTATTTAAAGGTAGTACTCATATTTTGACATAATCAGTTTTTATAGTTGTTGAATTCTTCATGACTTTGCCATATACTTTAAGGAAATATATAACAGAAAGTTTTAAAAAAAATTTGAATGTAAAGTAAGATAAAAATTAAGATTATTGTCAAAAAGAATACAAAGAATTATTCGGTTGTACCGCGGTGCGCGAGATATCTCTGTAGTCATAGAAATCATCATTTCTAGAAGTATAATCGACAAAAATCCATACTATTGTCACAATCCATACAGTGTTTCTTCCAATAAAATTTTGGATCAAAGTCTAGACATGTAATTTTAACAGTTGAAAAGTACCTTTAATGGAATTTTGAGCATATATATAGTATATATATATATATACACACACACATGTATAATCATATTTCAAATAAAATATTAACGTTCTTATACTATAAAATGGCGTTTGCATCCGATAAAAGAAAGCCACAAGAATAAAGATACTTTCTTTATAAAAGGATAAACATTAGCTTCACAAATACTAATTAGGAGCAGAACATAATAACTTTAACATTTCTTATGCAGCATCGTCATTTAAACATTTCATAGGTGCAATTTTATCCTAAATATTATTGCAAGACCAGCCTAAATTTGATAAGTCGGGCATCAAACTGCGATTCAAAATGTGGGGTCGTATACCTATACCTAAAATTCTGCCTGTACCCGTTCCATACAAACGAATTATAAGACAAATAGGTAGAACACTGAGTTAAATCTGCTGGTTGATAGCAAAAAGCATGCACTGATCAAATACACTGCCAGTTCAAAGTACTTTGATCACCTTCTCCATATTTCTTCTTGTACACCATAATCAATTATCATTTCGTCACTCCCAGATACGACTGCATGCGGGACGGAACATAATCATTAAATCGTACTTTTCGTAGGGAAAATGCATTTGTTTTGGAAGGGAGAATGCTCAGATGGAGAATGAGGGAATATTGACAGCCATGACAGTTGTCACTCAAACTGTTTTCTTTTGTTTGCGGAGGGAATGATGAGTTCAGCATTCGGGCCAAATGAGGATAAGTGAGTATAATGACAATATCACACGTCCAATAGCAACAGCACAGCCAAGAACGGTTGGAAGAGAATGAGAGTGAGAGAGAGAGAGAGAGAGGGGGGGGGGGGGGGGGGGAAGTGAGTGAAAGAGAGAGGAAGAGCCTCATGGACAAAAAGTAAAAATAGGTAGAATGGGGGAAAGGAAGGATGAAAAGAAGGAGAAGGATGTAGGCTATAAAAGGATATCGTTGAGAAATATGAAGAGAGCAGGAAACGGACAAAACACTGATGAAGATGGGAGAGAGAGGGAAAGTATGAGAGAAAGGAAGAGAGGGAGAAAAGAGAGAGAGAGAGAGAGGGAGAAAGAGGGGGAGGAGAGAGGGGGGAGGAAGAAAGAGGGGGTGTGGGTGGGTAAGAAGAGAGTGAACGCAAGAGAAAGAGCAGACAAAACAGAGAAAGGGAAAATGAGCAAATAGAGAAAATAACGAAATTGGAGAAGCATGGAAACAGTAAAGTAAGGGCACATTAATGGAACAAGGAAGGACATCTGAAAATGACTGGAAATGGAAATTAAGTCATATTTACTGCTAAATCAGTCTCCATGTTTTATTCTCTTTTTAAATATAAGTGAATGCAGATGGGACTCATACTGATATCCGTCAATTGCAAAGTCATCAGTTTCTTTTGGAGGACGCACTGGAACGATCATTAAAAATGACAAAACCACGGACAATTTTGTGCGCCATTATAATAGAAAGCCAGCGTCCCCACGTTCGACAGTCACGTTTGACGGGAGGTGGGGGGGGGGGGGGCGTATAAGGGTTGGGGCAACTTGGAAATGATAGGGACATGGTGGGGACCTACATATAAATCATGCAAGGGAAATTCAGAGAAAAGGAAAGAGAAAAAAAAGCCACAAACATTAATGATACTAAGACTGAATTTCTTCACCTTTCTTCGCGCCATAGATCAAGCAACCCAATATCAACATTGAACATAAATGGCACTCCTGTTCATGCAACTAAAACATGCAGAAATCTAGGTGTTATTTTTGACGATAAGTTTACATTTGAAAATTTTGTCTCACATAAATGTCGATCAGCATCATTTGGGTTATATAAAATTGGTAAAATTCGAAGTTTTTTAGACAAATCAACCACTGAACGATTAATTCATGCTTTCGTTATGTGCCATTTCCATTTCTGTAATAGTTTGCTTTTTGGTCTTCCATCTTCTCGAATACAAAGATTACTACTCCTTCAAAATTGTGCAGCGCGACTTGTTACACGGACAAAGAAGCATCAATCAATATCACCAGTCTTAAGAGATCTGCATTGGTTACCCATTAGGTCCCGTATCCAGTTCAAGATACTTTTATATTAACCTATCAATGTTTACAACAGCTAGCTCCATCTTATCTTACTGAATTGTTAACTCCATATAAACCAGAAAGAATGCTACGTTCCAGTGCCAAGTCTCTGCTTTGTGTTCCACAAACCATGACAAAGTCATACGGGGAAAGGTCTTTCTCATATGCAGCCACTTTTTTGTGGAACAAACTGCCAGAACAACTCAAAATTTATAGGAATCTATGACACCTTCATCAGTACCTTGAAAACGTTTTTTTTACCACTTATGAGTAGTCAGAACATGAACCCAGTGCATTTTTCCTTTTCTTGTACAAACTTCTCGTTTTTCTATTCTTAAAGTGCATAGAGACATGCAATTTTGCCTATGTGTTATGCGCTATATAAAAAATGTTTAATTATTATTATTATTCATAATATCGGGGGATACAAAAACGGAGAGCAGAAGAGACATGGAGAGAGAGAGAGAGAGAGACGGACGACCTGACAGAGGTACATTGTATCACGGACCTACAACAGAAAGACAAAAAAATGGAGAGGTATATCCAATACAAGTAGTAGTATTCCGAAATAGACAAACATGATCTATTTAAGCTTTTCAAATACTTCTTACGAGAAATTTATCAAATTAAACATAAAATTAAACAGCTGCTAGTGCTGAAACATGCAATTACATTTTTTTCCTCTCCATCACACTGGGGGTTTTATCACCTTCATTTTGAAGCAAGCTTAAATTTTTCATCATCGATTGTTTCTCGGGTCGTATAAGTGAAATTCGAGAAGGACACTTACATCGTTTCAGCTTTTATAGAGGTCAAGCAACTAACGGGGAAAGGTCATGCCATTCTGAGGTCCTCATCCATTACCCACTCCGAACTCAACTCTAGGCTGCTTCCAAATGATAAAGATTTTTTTTTTCCAATAGGGAACTTATTTTTTTCAAGTCACTGAATATCTTTCCCAATCGCATGGTATATAAATGGTAGTAAAATAATGATAACATAGATTTTAAAAAAAAGTTACAGTAATTTCAAGAGAAAATGTCAGCATACCAAAAATGAGGAATATTCCACTAGGAATATAATATTTCGTTGGGATAGGAGTCAGGAAACACCGCGAACGATATATCTGCTATTCAAAAGACAATCCTTTATGTGCTTAATCAACTTTCGAATTTGATAAGACTTTAGAGAGTAATTTTTGTCGTTCTTTTTATAAAGTTCAAGAATCGAAGTTTATGAAACGGACGCTACCGGTTGAATAACACGTTGTACATATCCTTTCATAAAAACAATCGTTTATTCCTAGAATACAGGCTACGTAATTATGACTAACATCTTACATTGATGTTATTTGGTTGATCATCATGGGGATTTCGTTATACCCCATACTTTATTAGAACTGATGATGCAATGCAAATTGATGTAAATATTATGACATAAACGAGGAAATTCGTTAAAAATAGGTAAATTATATCTACAAGGTGTAAATGTAGCCAAATACAAAGGCAGAGAATCTCTAATCACAATTCGACAACTCAAACTTAAGAAAAACAAACACAGGGTTTTTTTATTCATGTTCAACTTTTTCAAAGACTGAACGAATTTTCACATCATCCAAGTAGGACATACAAACAAACTTGCATTGATCTAACTTCGACAAACTTGTTTTTTGGTTATCGAAGTGCAGTTTTAACTCGAAATTGTAAATAGGCATAACTAGTAATTTTCCATTTTATTAAAATTAGCACCAAAAAAAATGATAACAATTAAAAAAAAAATAGTGTTAAGAACACGATCAATTCAAATTTTAGAGTGGATAAAATTTCTCATCCAAGAGCTGAACTTTAGCAATCATGGCAATGTAAATGTCAGAATTCTTTTGCACAACATATTTTTCAAAATTACAGACTTGATTACTGTTTCAACAGTTTCAGCAGTAGCTTCGAGTTGAAGTCTATTAAATAATTTCACTTGTGCACTTGTATTTTTGCTATGTTACAATACAATATTGCAATGCCTCAGACAGGTCTTCGTACCAAATAGCAACAAAATACATTTGTGAACCAGTGGCATCATCATCATCATCATCATCATCATCATCATCAGGCCTTTAAGTTGTCTGCTTCGAGTTTGCTCTCTAACATGTGCTTCTCATTTCAAGGGGCATACATCTGTACATTCACTTTCCCTCCTCACCACTCCCCTCCCACGCCAAACAACCGACTCATCCAAAAACAAGAGTGAGCAAAAAAACAGGAAAAAAATGATGGATATTTTCATACTCCTGATTCACTTTATGAATATGAACGACAAGGGATGTGTCCCTCTGCAGTCCTTACGTTTCCGAAATGAAAAGTGTGTCACTTTTTTATGAGAATCAGGTAGTCGTATCAAATTCTTGTAGACTTTTATGAGAAAATTTGATGAAGTGAAAAAAAAAGAAAGAAAAAGAGAAAGAAATTCTGAAATAGCCCACAGAGAAATGCGTTGCAATTATATAAACTAAAGAACCAACATTGCAAATATAATATGGTCATCAGGGAGATTTTAAAAAGAAATGTCCGAGTATACTGTGTTTTGGCACTTTAAGACTCTAAGAGCAAGAATTTAGATCGTATTGACGTAAAGAATGAAAATGATTAACTTATCATTCTCTTTTTGTCATTAAAATTAAACCTAAAATGGTGTGATTCCAAATTCATAAATTTCTTCCCATTCCAAAGTGTATAGTTAATTCATATTTCTAACCCAACTATTAGACTGGCTATAATTATTATAAGGATGAGGATCCAGTATTTACATGTGAATGACAAGACTGTCTCTGATAACAGACTATCCTCAAACATCAAACTACGATTTTTCTTTTCCCTCTCAATTTGTAGCTTGAAAAGAAAATCTTTTCGTCTGCACGTTGTTCCAATCTGCGGTGCTGTCCCTGACTCAGCGCTGCCCCGGCCGTTACCCCGGGGGAGGAAACAGGCTCTTGTAACCCGGTGCTGAGTAGCGGAATAGGTGCTTGTAGGGAGGAAGTATAATAAATGCTAGGGGATTTGGCTCATTTTTGGGGAAGAGGACTTGCAATTGTATTATTTATGATATTCTATTTTGTTTCTCTGTAATCCCTCAGTGGATCTGTAAAAGGAAATAGCGATGTGTGAACCACTGTTATAATTCTGAAAAGTTAAAATCATGAAGTTAAAATAGTGTTTAATTCTCAAGAAAGTTCGTAGCCATGCATTGTCTGCAAAAAATATGTTTTCGTGTTGTCGACTTGTTTGTGACTAATGCTTATTCCATATAGATGATGATAAGTCACATTTGTCTATAAATACTTAAAATGGTGAAGTATTCAGTATTCTCTTTTTCTTTTCTTCATCTTATTTTCCTTTTTTCTTTCTTTCTTCTTCTTCTCTTTCGTCTTTTCGTTTCTTTACTCCATATTCTGAGCTTTGCTCTCCGTGTACGTTTTATAAATCTGATATTTCTAGTCCGTCCCCCCTTTTCATTGCATCCAAATCAGAATTACTTTATACGGGACCCTAATCATTTACAAGCAACGCTTTTTATTTAGGCTCCCCACATTTTATATATTTCCTCTTTTGCCAGTCGTTTATATATTTCTCAAACTTTTTACCTATTTACTGTACATTATACTTGATCTGAGTTCTTTTGAAATTGACAGTTATGCTTGTAAAATAACTTCTGAAAAATTGTTTTGATGTAAATGTGGAATGTGGAACAAATAAACTTCAAACTTCAAACTTCAAACTTCAAACTGTACAGTAAACAATTATATATTTTAAAAAAGACGAACTCGTGTTTTCAATTTACAAATATCTGTCGAATGAATATTTCTTGTAACAATATTACAACATTCCACCCCCAATATAACTATTTTATACAGATGACACGCGCAGTACAAAGGGCACAGAGCACCAATTTTGAAAGGGACCAGGGACATTCCGATGGCATAACTGGACAAAAATACCACATACAAAACTAACAGTCAACTCAACAAAGACCTACAATACTTTCGATTATGAACTTTCAGTGATCATTCACAGATGACGTCATCAAGTTCAAGTTCGGGTCCTTTTCAAGGGGTCTATGACTTCCATATCCTCTGTGGGAAATTGACCTGTGTCGGGATTATCTTCTCTTGTTGAGGGCTGGAATTATTTTCACCATGGATTATGGACATTTTTTTTTCTCGTGTAGTGAGCAAAACCCAAGTCAAGCCTTAGTATGCATATGTATTGTTTGAATGTACATAAGACTATTTTTTGTAGGATCACAAATTTAGCTTTATGATTGTTATTTTTTCTTGGGCAGTATTTGGGAATTCATAAGTTCACAATTTGAACTTGAATTTATTAACACTTAGTAAATAAAGGTAGGCCTACACTAAAAAAGAACATATTCAGCCATTAACAAAATTTCTATAGCATATCATACAATATTTAGTAAAGTGATTTTAAAGTGATCGACCAGAATACATAGTATTACTGTCAATACAAAATAGATTCCGTGGCATTATGATGTACACATGTTTTGCTTCAAGGAACAATCAGCCCATCTTTATTATAAACTGCAGTTTACAAAATGAAGATAAGCTAATTAAAATGATTTCAGTAAAATGCCTCAGAAAGTAAGAAGGATTTTAATACTTGGATTTCAAAATGATTCATATAGACCCATGGATCGAAGCATCTTATCACTATCATCACTATCATTATCACTAATTAAATTATGTCGTAACGAATTTGACGAAACAAAGAGGCAAATGTCAGTGTTTGTGATCTGAAAAATATTCAAAAGGTAAATAGATTAGTAATACAATACAATCGCAGTCATTGCGTAATGTTTTGGATCAAAATTAATTGCATATTTTCATAACTTAATTGATGTCTGCTTTACAAATCTAAGGCTTCACGCCGACAACGAAATCATCGACATTCGAACGACTTGGTGAACATTTATGTACCGTCCATGAAGGCTAGGACACCTCCCATCAAATGATGTGTTCAAATTATCCCCAGTCAATTATCTCCGATTAGATAATGAGTATTATAACTTCTACAAATTATACAGAAATCTAAGCCCAGTGCCTATTCGCATAACAATGCACGCTGTACGTACGGGCACAGCCCGCCCGCCGCATGCCCGTGCACTATACACGGTGTAACCGTCATGTGCATTCCCCTTGGTCGGTGTATGTATGGCAGTTGGGTCGTATATAAACATCAGAGGTCAAATTCCGCATGATCTTGGGGTATCGTATTACGTCTTGGTCGTAACCTCTACAGTTCTCTATACAGCGAAACTCGTAGGCAAGATTGTGATGAAGAGGGGGAAAAAGAGAATGTCTAGCATAGGGGCCATAAAAAAAGTTATTTTCGCCGTTTTGGATTCCCAAACCTGCACCATGCATCAACGTACCCACTATTTTGTCTTCTACTTTATTCGTTTATTTTCCTCAACAGGTCAGTTTCACAAAAAATTATACATGTATTTCTAAATAAACATTTGTTGATAATAAATGGTTTTAAGCTATGGGTTATCATATCTACGTTCATAATGTAACTATACCTTCAAGAAGCTTGGACTTGGAGATAAATTGATAGATGAGAAAATACAAGGATATTTTGTCTACATTTTCATATGATGGATTTGTAGTTTTCAAGATAAATCTGTTTTTATATTCATTTGCAAGCTGTCGGGTCTAAATAACTGTATGTCTTAATAAATTCTTAAGGCTGTATATATAGGCAGATTTCTGCAAACAACTGCATGGATCTCTTTGTTGTAAATGTTCACAAAAAAGGCAAAAATGACAACTTATTATTGATAATAACTGCATAAAAGAATGCTCTAACAATGATTAATCCTGAATCTTATTGATAAGAAGGGAAAAGAGGAGGAGGAAAAAGTTAAATTATAGAAATCATCATCCAATAATGTAGCCTATGTCATCAAAGAGTAACGGCCCAGTTAATATCATAGTATTAGTACTAGTATTTATAACAATAAAATAGAAAAAGAAATCTTTTCAAATTCTCTAACGTTTAAGAATTAAGACTGTTATTTGATTATAAATTTATAGTGATGACTGACTATGGCATGAGAATGGAGATAATTAATGCTGATAATGATGATGATAATGGAAGGCCCAAATACATAAACTTATCGTTGAAAGTAATTTTCCCTAAAAACAATACAAGCCAAATTGACAACGATAACATTTGAAATTAGAATCATCCTGAACATTTCTCAGATAAATTGTTTTCGTAATGATATATTTTTTTTAACTTTATACCACAAGATGAGAGGTATTAGCTCTTTTGCTTGTAACATGATTTCTCGAATGACATGATAATAATACGGCACGAAAAAGAGACATGATAACGGAGCTTTTCGACCTGCACTCATCAGGTTATCACGCAGGTATATAACAAATTACTTGAAATCAACTATATTATACTCGGTGAACCCGGACGCAACCTAGACGCCGTAATTTCAGAACAATAGTTGATTTCAAGTAATTTGTTATATACCTGCGTGATAACCTGATGAGTGCAGGTCGAAAAGCTTCGTTATCATGTCTCTTTTTCGTGCCGTATTGAAATTTTGCAGTACCAAGAAATTATTTGTGACATGATAATAATTAAACGTTTGAGAGTTTAGAAAGATTTTTTGTTTTTTTTCTCAAAGAACATCTCTTTAAATTAATGATTTCAGTCATCTATAGGAATTTATTTCAGTCTATAAAACTCTAGTTAAAAATATATAATCGGTGATAAGTACAGGCTTGTAGGACTAAAAAGTACAAACCATATAATATTGTGCCAGATGAATATTAGTAATTATCACGCCTAGCTGGGGTTCATACACAAGGAACTTCTTCCTACCATTTGACAATGATAACATGACTTGTATCACCAGGTCAGAGTCTAGCAAAGGGATTCGAAGCCAGTACCTTGTTATTCACAGTTTGGTTACCTAGGCTTATTCATTTAGACCTCAACACCTCTTCATAGTAAATGTGAATTGATTGTCTTTCAAAGGAAATATTATTTTGTATTGAAAAGTCCTATACCTCTTCTTACTATCTTACCAAGGAGTTATCACAGTCTTACCACCTTCCCCCCATTTGAAGTAAAAACAAGATGTAGGAATGTCTTGAACCGGGAGGAAGCCTATTTTGTTTTCTTCTGTTGATTTATTATGGTTTCACGCCGAGAACTGCCGGTCTCATCATGGGGGTAACACAGAGCATGCCGCTCATAGTGCCTCTGGCCATACATGTATCACACACCGTCTCCTCACCATAACATCATCTCACATCACCAACTGTTTAATGGGTGGTATAATTAGGGTTACTTTAAAGGTACGTTCCTATGTCTATTTAATGTATTTTAAACAGTATATTTCTGTTAAAAAGTATAAAATTTATCCATTCTAAGAAAATTTCTAACGACATTTATTTTTCCATTTGGTAAAGTTATAAAGTTTGCATTTAAACTAAATACACAAGTGATTTCTTTTTATAAATCTAAGAATTGAGGAATAAGGATATCTCTCTTTCTCTCCCTTTCTTTCCAAAGTCACTCCAAGTTCACACTCCTGGATATAAAGCCATTTCTTTCTCCTCCCTCCTCCCTATTTTCTCTTCGGACCTTTATCAATTTGTCATCCAATCAACTCTTTTCCTTTACCTTTTATACATCATTCCAGACCTGGCCCATTTCCCCTTTTCTTACTCTCTATTGTGACTCCGTTATTTTTTCCTGTTTTTCCTTATTCAATTTTGTTCTTTCTTCCCCCTTACATATTCTCCATTTATCTCCTTTTGACCTTTGTTATGATTGAGCTTTCCACTTAATTATCATTCCTTCATCATTTACAACTCCGTTTAAGTTTTTGTTTTCTTCTGTTGATTTATTATGGTTTCACGCCGAGAACTGCCGGTCTCACCTTCGGGGTAAAACACAGAGCATGCCGCTCATAGTGCCTCTGGCCATACATGTATCACACCGTCTCCTCACCATAACATCATCTCACATTACCAACTGTTTAATGACTGGTATTAGTAGGGTTACTTTTAAGGTACATTCCTATGTATATTTCATGTATTTTAACAGCATACTATTGTTATAAAGTATAAAATTCATGCATTCTAAGAAAATTTCTAACGACATTTATTTTTCATTTGGTAAAGTTATAAAGTTTGCATTTAAACTAAATACACAAGTGATTTCTTTTTATAAATCTAAGAATTGAGGAATAAGGATATCTCTCTTTCTCTCCCTTTCTTTCCAAAGTCACTCCAAGTTCACACTCCTCCCTCCTCCCAATTTTCTCTTCGGACCTTTATCAATTTGTCATCCAATCAACTCTTTTCCTTTACCTTTTATACATCATTCCAGACCTGGCCCATTCCCCTTTTCATACTCTCTATTGTGACCCTTTTATTTTTTCCTGATTTTTACCCACGCCGATGAAATCGGCAGGGTTATGTAAAGGGCTCCGTATGTTTGTTTTTTTTTTTTTTTGTTTGTTTGTTTGTTTGTTTGTTTGTTTGTTTGTTTGTTTGTTTGTTTGTTTGTGTACAAGATAACAAGAGAACGGGTGAACGGATTTGCACCAAATTTTCAGGGAATGTTCAGAAAGTGACAGGAAAGAATCGATTAGATTTTGGTGATGATTGGTTGACCCCTGCACATTCTGTGTGACCTTGAACTTTTGACCCTGTAGTAAAGTATAGGAACTTCAGTTCAGAGAGTGACAGGAAAGAAACTAGAAAGATTGATGACCCCAAACTTCGCCTGCAGATGCAGAAATATTTGGGCCAATCAAAACATTCATTACTTCTTCTCACCAAAAGTCTATTTCAGGTTTATGAATTTTAGAAGACTTTTAGACCCATTATTTGCCATTTCACTTCAAATCCGTACGAGCCTGCAATGAATATTCAAAGCAACGTATCCCAGCAACAAGGGATTTTTTGCACTCGAACTGTACTCTCGATGCGAAATCGAAAGCGGCTAGGTATACGGTATTCGTATAGCCTAGCACGTCTAATTTCTCCTCTATTTCTTATCTTCTGTGCATTTCTGTTTATTTTCCCCGGTTCTTTCCACTTTGTTGTGGAAGTTTTTGTGATTTATTTTATCCTGGTGGACGTGTAGTACGTGATTTTAATTGTTTTCGGTGAAAATCTGGTGAGTTTCTTCGACGTGAGTGTATATCGCACTCGCGTGTGTTGATCTGAGTGAGTGGTTGATCGCTGTGTACGTATATACACAGCACTGTCGCGAAGTGCCCTGGGGTTGACTGTAGTAATGAGTGAATAAGCTCTGTTCCTCGCATGCACGTCATTTTGAAGTCGAGATCCAACTTCTTTTGTCGTCATATTTATTTTATCCAAGCCCGATGAAAACAAAACAACAACCCGAATTGCAATGTAAAGATAGAACATGAATACATTTACTAACACACTGACATGTCACTGAACACTGAATACAAATTGCTAACATTTTTTTTCTCATCACGCCACGCTCTCTGACATGTCTAATCAATTACTTTTAGGGGAGGGATGTTTCAATAATAAAATATCTTTTTCAGAAGAATTTTTTCAAGGGTGGGGACACACAAAGCTATGACCTGGATTATGGCAAATTTTTTTTTTTTTTTTTTTTTTGGGGGGGGGGGGGGGAGATGTGCCTCTTGTTATCCCCTTTGAATGGCTACTGCTTACAAAAATAATCGCAACAAAACAAAACCTATTGGGTTAAGGCGTGGGTCTGCCGCCTTTGACGGCCTTTCTAGTTCTTATTCAATTTTGTTCTTTCTTTTCCCCTTACATATTCTCCATTTATCTCCGTTTGACCTTTGTTATGATTGAGCTTTCCACTTAATTATCATTCCTTCATCATTTACAACTCCGATTAAGTTTTTGTTTTCTTCTGTTGATTTATTATGGTTTCACGCCGAGAACTGCCGGTCTCACCTTCGAGGTAAAACACAGAGCATGCCGCTCATAGTGCCTCTGGCCATACATGTATCACACCGTCTCCTCACCATAACATCATCTCACATTACCAACTGTTTAATGACTGGTATTAGTACGGTTACTTTTAATGTACATTCCTATGTCTATTTCATGTATTTTAAACAGTATATTACTGTCATAAAGTATAAAATTCATGTATTCTAAGAAAACTTCTAACGACATTTATTTTCCATTTGTTCAAGTTATAAAGTTTGCATTCAAAGTAAATACACAAGTGATTTCTTTTTACAAATCTAAGAACTGAGGAATAAGGAAATCTGTTTGCATTCAAAGTAAATACACAAGTGATTTCTTTTTATAAATCTAAAAACTGAGGAATAAGGAAATCGTTTAAGTTTTCCCCCTCCCAATGCCTTTAACATGTTTAAAGCAATGAAACATTTCCCTTCCCCCCTCTTTCCCAATCTTCTCCATCTTCTCATCATTCCCTATTAAAAGTTTATTTTCCTCTATCTCTCTCATGTTCTCACGCATCCTACCTCTCAAACATCCCCCTCTGGTGTGTGATACTATGTGGTTATATTATTTCCTATAATATTGTCGAGAACCACAGCACACCCCTGCACCACCGAGATCGGGTCCCTAGATGTCCCGTGAGCAGAGCCAGACCAAACATCTTCGGGTCCCACTGTTTGCAGTGATAATTTCCAAGTACTTCAGAGACACAAGCAGTGTTCTTTTACGCCTTCCCATGTAGTAATTGTAACAGTGACTAATGGATCACATTAAAAGGAATATTCACACTGTGACAGCAAGAATTTAAATTGTGAATACAATGATAAATTTGGCATAACATGCACCATGACGACACAAACCTAAAGGGGTTGGTTTGTGATACCTTTGGAATCTTGTTAGAAATTCCCCAAAGGCTGATCATCAAGTTATGAATGACAAAACACAGGAGTAAGAAGAAAAGACTGAATAATCCTGGATCAAGTGAGTTACAAGTGAGTTTAAAACTTTGAACAGTGAAAAAAGCTACATGTACTTTCATTTCGCATTGCTGAAAAAACACAACCATAGTATTTTAAGTACCAACATATTGAAATATTTTGGGTCAGTTATCATCAATATATGTTGTTATGAAAACATAAAGACCGTAAATAAGCATTAACTTTCAACATGAAAAAATGCTTAATGTAGGTAAATATAATTTTATCGATTATTTTCTTTAGAAAGATGAAATTTCAGATCTGAAAGCATTCACCCTTTTCTAAATTATATCCTCGAAATCTGTGAACACTTCTTTAAAGTTCTGTCACAACATTATTATCTATCTCGGCTTTTATTAGTAGAAAAACCCCTCTAAGCTTGCATATTTCATATTATCATAAAACAGTTTCTCTTTTTCACGTAACACTTGCACTATGACAAATTATAAGTGAACACAGTGCAGCGCACAATCATATCGCTTGGCATCGTACAGAATACTTGTCGCCGAAAATGGCGAAAATTTCTGTACAACAACATGATAAATTCTCCAGGAATAATCCTAAAGAGCGATTTCTCTAAACTACTAAATATTTACTATTCGTTACTCTAACATATTTCAGGAAAACTTACCGGTTTTTAAACAGTTTTCACCAACGGTAGATGCCATGGCCTCGAGCTAGACTGACGCGTCCTGCTGTGCAGAAACAACAATGCGAAATTCAAAATGGCGGCGCCCATGAAATTAAAATAGGATGACACAACGTAAGTTATTCGACGCCGTTTGACTTCAAAGAACGATGAAATCATAGGGGAGCGTATGATGATGCGACAAAGATAATTGTGGTTTTTTCCCCCTTGAGATCTTTCCCCCTATTTTATATTATATCCGTGGAAATATCGAGGAAGGCTAGAAATTTGAAACGAAAGATCGAAGTAAGACTACTGCTGCTGTCAGATCAGGATCGAGCCTCGACCCCGTGAACATGTGTGAAGGGTCAAACTTTTCCGAGTATAGTGCTTGTGTTCTGTTCCTTGCCTTAGTTGTAATATAACTTTCAACAAGACGCAGTCAGAACAGAAGTTAACCAAAGCTTATATTTTCACGAAAATGGTTGTATTAAAAAACTCAGTAAACGTTTAAACTGACGCAATTTGTCGCTCAAACAACGCGTTTGACAAATGTGAAATTAAGTGTGGAAAGAGTAAAGAGGGAATTAAGAATTTCTTAACTTACTTACCAACCAGTGTACGTCTAGTTATGGCACAATCGCTGACTTGATCGTCGAAAGGTACATTTTTAAATGGAATTGCAGAATCCTCCACCAATTTACCAAAGGGGTTTAGCTCTTTCAAAATCATCTCCATTGTAGTTAGGAAATGAACAAGTGCACATAATTATAGTACATTGTGCCAGTTTATTAAGCACTAATGTGAATTGAGGTGTTATTTCAAGTTGAGAAAGAATGCCGTTCTAAGATCGGCTTACACTTGTGGAAACATAAGCCCATAAATTAGACAAGATAGAAACTGAGCAGCGGTGACATTCTTCTCCCCTTCAGGCCAAAAGCCCAATTAAGTCAGACGTTAAGACCCTCGTGGAACATGTTAATGTCTTTGGCAGATATTTTCGCCTCGACGGGGAAAATAGAAAAGGTTTGGGTGGTTTCGAATAACTGTAGCCGTCTAGAGTTTTTATTGCTCACCATGTTTTATGTTTCTTTTTTATTTTAGCCAGTCGTTGTCAAGCACTCACCAGCTCCATAGATCTCCATAGATATATATGCGTGTATCACATTACAATTTTTGTATTTTCCTTATATTAATAAGATGTCACAGGACATTTTCATAATGTTTAGAATCTTTCGTTCTTCCACTTCCCCTCCTCCTTCTTCTTCATAAGCAGCACATAATTATGTTGTTTGTTGGCCGCAAAGTTTTGATTGTTTTCACCATCCCTATGCTTTGTTTGGCTATCAAACTTTTCTCTGCTTACCACGGGAACTGAACAAGATGATAAAGAGTGGTTCAATTTCTGGAAATTTTCATCCAATGCTACGTAATTCCCAATACTAATTTCTTTCAAACGGGAACGAAAATGAATAAAAAGAGAAGTTGAAATTCTGCCCATGGTCAACTTTGCAATAGCATGGACCTACATTTCCTCCCCGTGACCATTGCCGTAGATGTATTGTGTGGATGCATCATCCAGAGGGGAAGCATGTATTGGGCAAGTTCTGATTTTTATGAGGAGGAGTATCTGGTTATCCGCTTAATCTGGAATGTCTTAAGTTTCAATCGCTGGAAGAAACTCCAAACCCTCTTCAATGGCCCACTGTCCATCATGATTTCTCTAGAAGAGCTATGAAATCCACGAGATTAGCTTCCATATTGTGAGAAAAGATGCACTTACATCTTTAGCAAAAATTAATGATCAGATGTTCAGATGCAATCAATGTTGCTACATATCGTCATCACATAAATACAACCTCGAGTAAAATCATATTAAATTAGTTCATAACAAGCCTATATTTTGTAATAGCGATAAAGATTAATAATGTCGCTTTAAAATCGAGTGTGACTGATTCCACTTTGTGAACGAATTTATACATGTTGGCCATAAACACGAAGAACAGGAAGAAAAAGAAGAAAAAGAAGAACATAGAGAGACGAAAGGAGTAGAAGAAGAAGAAGAAGAGGAAAAAGATGAAGAAGAAGAAGAAGAAGAAAAAGAAGAAGAAAAAGAAGGGAAAAGAAGAAGAAGAAGAAGAGGAAGAAGAAATAGGATGATGAATATGATGATGAAAAAGAAGATGATGATGATAACGAATGAGGAAAAAAATACAGAGAGAGAGAGAGAGAAAGAGAGAGAATTTACAAACGAGAGCATAGTAATATAATTTTAATAATTGTTTATAAACAA
The DNA here is from genome assembly GCA_025617745.1 of Heliocidaris erythrogramma. Classification (NCBI taxonomy): domain Eukaryota; kingdom Metazoa; phylum Echinodermata; class Echinoidea; order Camarodonta; family Echinometridae; genus Heliocidaris; species Heliocidaris erythrogramma. The sequence goes on along the minus strand of CM046861.1, from coordinate 27,730,625 downwards.
TTATTATTGTGAATATCGATATCTGAACTAAAAGATTTTATGGATAGATACACGTAGGCCGAGAATTAGAAAGAAAGAAAGAAAGAAAGAAAGGGAAACTGAAAGATTGAAAGAGAGAAAGAGACAGAGAGACAGACAAACAGAGGGAGAGAGAGAGAGAGAGAGAGATTAGGGTTTGTTGAACTTGGACCGTTTGTCTTCTTCCAAATAGCTGGGGTCGCCCTCCTTGATGAGAATGCCAGAAGATCCCCCATAACGGAGATGACTTGCACAGCAGTGGACCGACCAACACACCAGACGTAAATCGTGACGGGGGGGGGGGGGGGGGGGGGGGGGTCCGATATATTCTTAGAATTGTGCGCCACAGAGGTATACGCACACACCAATCCGTACGAGCCAGTGCTGGTCAGAGGGAGGGCGTGAAAGACCAGAGACTGGGCAAAGGGATAGGGATGCCAAACATTAATATCTATGATTCTATGCTGATACTTATTGTTTGCAGTGCCACTATAATTTATGTGATACTATCAGCAATTTTATTGATTTCCCCTTTTATTTCTACATTGATGAAGTTGTCGGTGAATCATCAGAATCGGTTAATGATTTTTTTTTTTTCAAATCTAAAATCCATTTAAATTTGAAAGGCAATATTTGCTCAAAGTGGAATAAAATGCTTTTTGACTATTTCCGAATGAGAGATAAAATGTGATAGGTAATAAGAATGTTCTTTAAAAGAGGAGGTGAAGGAGGAAACCCTCGTATTCCTCTAATCATGGCCACTCGGAGCCACTCGTGCATTCATCTGCATAATTAGTCAAATGATTTGGTTGTCGACGACCAATGATTTACGAGCACCATTGCATAATTTGCCGATGTCGTCAGTGTGTGGTGTCGTAGTGTTCCCCTAACCCTGCACAAACAACCAATCAGCGACGGCTATATAGTGCCGACATACCTGTAGCAAGCACTAGTCGCTGACTTCAACCAAAAAATAAAGGCGGGGATACAGCGGTAAATAACACAAACTTAGGGTCCCATTTGTGGATGAAGCTAGCAACTGACATCGTGTCTGCTGACGATGATGGTAGTGAGATAGAGAGAGGGGGAGGTAAGGAAAAGTTGAGGAGACGTATCATTGCAACACTTGTGCGATAATCTCAAAACAACGCCAAAGATAGAAAGATCGTGCCCGAGTCTTGGGGCTAGATGTTTCGGCACATCACTTCATTCATAGCTCTCCTGACAGTGGGACTAAACTCTTCTCTCTCTGACAACTATTTCTGAAATCTATGCGAGATCATTTTTCGTATACAGCAGGACTAGTGGAACGCCTTTCCATTTTGCAGCCGAGTTTCAGCTTGCAGATTCTAGCGAGTTTCTCTGCACTAAAACGTGATCTTATCCTGTTGAGTCGTCATTACGGATTTTAACGCGCGAACGATATCGCTGTGATCTTCTAATTCACCCTGCGGCTTTCGTATCGTCTGCTATTTAATTAGTGATTACACACGGGACGTATACTACTCTATCACAAGTATCAGCGGCCTGGGAGGTTTACAAAGTGTCTCGAATCGGATAAATTTGATCACGAATTTATCCGGTCTCACCGAAAAGTCGGCTTTTTCTTGGGCTGGCTATGGATATTACGAACCAAACGGCGGACCCGCTTTCACCTAGGGCAAACGCATTCAGCATCGCATCACTGATCTCACCCAGCGACCGGGAGGGCGACGAGGACGAACTGACCGCCGGGACTGGCGGCGTGGTATGTCAGGACAGTTCCGTAGCGTCTCTGCAGGCCTTACATGAGGTACAGAACGGGAACGGTGATTGGGGATTAAGATACAACAACGACTATCACAACATGGAAGGTAAAGGAACTAATCATTAAGAAGAAGCTATACATGTTTTATTATTTTTTCTTCTTCTAAAGATTAAAATTAATAGGCTTACACCCTGTTTATTCAACAAAATCTCTTTCTCACGTTTCTGCACATATTCTACTTAAGGCTATATCCTTAGCACTTTCCAGGATATATTCCTTGAATCCCTGAATGTTATGGTTTATAGCTCTACAATTATTTGGAAAAGCATTATAAGTGAATTAATATTTGAATTTAAGTTCTGTTAAAATGCAGAGAACGACAAAAAATATCCTTAAGTCGTTATATAGGATCGAGAAAAAAAAACTAGAAAAATATTGTGCGAATGTTGCGAATAGTTTTGGAATAGTATTCAAACCATTATTATGCAATACACGCGAAGTCTTCATCTTAATTCTTTTCAAAATTATTTTTCTACGAATTTGTTTTCCTCACTTCAGCATGTTCAGAACCTTCTTAATGAAAAAGATAAATGTTGCATTAGAGATATGTGCATTTTTACTGAAATGTAATATCAGGTCAACATGACCCAGGGTCCATCCAGGGAATTCTACTTCTCCAGCTATTCGCGAACTATTCCCCCTAAAAATACACATCTCTAGGGCCCCTCCAGATTTCGTGCAGGCACTGCACTCCGAACCCTTTCCCAACCCACTGCGCCCCCCTCCCTCTTCTCTCATAAATATGTCGGTGCTAGCACGAAACACATTTGTTTATACATCGCCGTACGTGAGCCTCCATTTGGCAGCTACCCCATGGCTTGGCTTTTTATCTCGCTGCGTAGAACTGAACAGCATCTCAAACATGCTTGCATGAGCATCAGAAATATATCAAAGTGCTAAAGAGGGGGGAAGAAAGGAATAAAATGAGAATGATAATGTTTGGTATACGAGTATTGTGATTTATATTGTATAAAGTAGGGACATGATGAGTAGCATGTCTGTCGCTCTGGTCATTACAGCTGATGATAGAAAACTCAGGAAATCTATCAAAACACGTCTGTCTGCTGCTATTGTTTTTGTCTATTTTTTTTAAAACTGCTTTTACCTGCATTTCGTTTCGATTGCAGTCCGCTTATTACGCTTGTCCTCTGATAAACTCTTGAACTTTAGTGGAAAGAAACGCCGAAAACTATGTACTATAAGGAACTGGAATCAAAATTCAAAATGTAAAAAGTTGAAGATGAAATTTAATATAAGTTTTTGTGTAAACGAAATGATTACTTAACTCACGATTTTAGGAACAACTGAATGATTTAGGATTTGCCGGAAATTTGGTTTGAAACCCCACGTGGGACGCTTTTGACGACTAAAATATAGAAAGAGGGTGTGACGTAAAAAACGAATTTCTGAAAAAAGAGGGATATTGATTTGTCCATACTTTAGTAGGCTTGTACACTTTTTCATTTCCATTCTCTAAAATCACTATATGTCATGAATTGCGAAATTTCACTTCATTGCAATATTTAATTGCTTTTTGTGAACATCTTTTACTTGTATTGCTTTACTACAAATCAGAATATTATACTATTTTGATTTAACTACCTGAAACCAGTTGTCATGGTTGTATACAGTGACGATAACTTAAGAAACAAAGACGGAAAATTCGTTAATATTCGTCATAATCCAGCAAAATAATAAGGCTAATTTTTGACACGACTTTGTGCAAACTATCGAGAAATTATGTCACAATAAATGACCAATAAAATTAAGAGTAGTCTCCGAGTTTCCCCCTCAATCTATAAACGAAAATAAGAATTTTAATAGTTCGTCACACAGATTCTCATTCAAACTTAAAAGAAAAGAAAATCACCTTAGCAAGAAATAAATTTCATAAAGAGTCCTGCAAAACGTTGGCAGATCGATAATGAAATGTCCCAAAATCGCAAGACATGCCAGTAAACATAAAAAATAAAAACAACTTAAACAAGTATGCCCTATTGACTTATTGTCAACAATGTTATCATGGTAGCTTTCCTGTTGTAAAAAATCGTATGGGAATCGAAGGCATTTAAGATGCATTAATTTGAAAACTAGTGAACTCGTTCTCATTGTTGCCCAAAAAAGATATTTTCTGCAATTCTAGTTCAAATTCTGTGAACGAGCAGGTAAATCTGTAAATGGGGATTCATAATTATGTGGGGAGTCATAACTGGTAACACCCCCATCTATGGATGGAATCCCAACCCGAACTCACCCGTTGGTCTCTCTCGATGATCCCTTAGCGGAGCCGAGCAGGTAAACTGCTTCATACCCAACCTTGGCCATGCGGGCTATACAAACACGCCAGATGCATTTTTCATTTTTTGAGGATTTGCAGGTCAGATGAAGCGAATACCCCCCCCCCCCCCCAATCTCTCTCTCTCTCTCTCTCTCTCTTATGCCGTCTGTAATTACAAAATTATTTCCATTTTCATGATCATATTCATAAACGGGACGATATCTCTTTCTGTATCATTGTGTACTCCCATCCTGTTTCTCTCTTTGCCCTTTTAACTCTTCTCTACGTTATTTCTCTTTTATAGACCTCATCTCGCCCCCCCCCCTTTCTATCCCTCTTATCCTCACCACAACTCTCCCGCTCTCTCTCTCTCTCATTCTCTCTCCCTTTCACCTTGTATATTTCCTTCGTTTCTCTTCATTTCTCCCTTTTCCAAGTTTAGTTCTTGTCTCCCCCTCTTTCCGTATTTTCCTCTTTTCCTCTTTCTCGATCTCCCCTTCTCTTTCCATCTCTCACTCTCTCTCTCTCTCTTCCTCTGTCTCGCTCCTCCCATCGTTTTTTTTTTCCCAAGTCCCAAATTTTTCCCCTCTGAAGCCCGGATATCTAAACATATGGAGCATATGGGGCGCGGAATGACGTGTGTATTGTGGTATTATCACGGTAGAAGATTTTATAACAATTCTAAGGTGAGGATTTTTAGTCAGCCAAACGGTCACACGTTATGATTTTGTCTGCACGGGACCTTTAGCTTACCTTTTCAAAGTCTCGAGTGCATTTTGGAGAAAGATGCAAGCCATAATTTTATGTTTGTCAAACCACGAAGAGTTATTCTGAGTTGTACATGGAATAGTAAGGAAATGAAACGCGCAACATGGCCCAAGAAGCTATGACGTAGAAGAAAAATGCCATAGTCCTAAAGCGTTTATTTTACTTTTATTTATTCCTAAATATTTATTAGAGTAGTCTGTTCAGTTCCAAAACATATATAATAGTATAATATTTATGAACAATAACATTCAAATAGAACCTTCAATTAAAAGAGTAAGAGAGAGAGATAGAGAGAAATAGAGAGAGAGAGGGGGGGGGGGGGGGGAGATACGCTACTCTGCTTTTGGCATCGCATAGGGCCTTGCGTTGAAACAAACAAACACACAGACATTTACATAATTTTATATAAAACACACCATGGTTTATCTTGGTATAATCTAGACCCTGTTATAATCTGTCGTGGTAGTGATGTTCCAGTAGATCAAGGCAAGCTGTTAAACATAATATGGAGGGGTTAAAATTAATAAACAACTACTGTGGTGGGTTCATATCATAAATGTTTTGTTTATTGTTATCTCATCTTGTTTTATTACGAAATCGTAATTATTTCTGATTTTATGTCCGCAAATTTAAGCTACAATCTTGTTTACGTATTACATTATTTTTGTAGCAACAAATGCAATTATATTGAATTTCTCTAGTATTATTGATTCATTTCACTCAAAAATATTTTACTCGAAACGAACATCTTCGACCGAAAGTCTCGAAAGACTTTAGAAATATCATAGAAAGTTGTTGTGTCGTATTAACTTCTGAATGCTGATTTGACAACAAAATAAGAGGCCTCAGTACATTTTTCAGTTGAATTTAAATGACATGGGTTTTTTTTTTCTATGGATTTGAAATTAATTTCGATTTAACCAGAGCCATCTTATAAACAACGACGATTGCTTGTTATTGATCGCAACTTGATATCAATCGCAACTCTGTACTTAAGGAGATAGGAGTAAATAAGTTTACGATCGACTGGTGGACTTGCAATCAGTCCGGATCTTTCGGAACTCTTCGTAAGACAGGACCGTCAGTGATACGCATGTATTGTTTCATAAGAACTGGCGAAAGGGAAGGCTTACAGATCTACATCTGGAAAAAATAAAGAAAAACATGAACCGATTAACTTTTTTTATGAAAATCACACATCCAGATAATATTATAAGCCTACTTATTCTTTGAAAGGTCATCAACATTGATAATTACATTCTTATCCATAATTTTCTTTTTTGTTGAATGGTAGTTATCCAATACTATCCGTTAATCATTCTGGTTCACAAATGAAATCGGTTGCATTATATCAATAAAAATGTCTTAAGATAGGAACGATTGGTACATTTTATTAAGACAGAATTATGACAGCATTTGTTGGTTTTTTGTTTGTATGTTGAGTGAAACACGCAGTAGGTGTAACGTCCCCACCGCAGCTGCTATATACTTGACGTATCAATGCTAGAAAGAATTAAGAAGTAATCAGGAATAAGGATTTTTAGCGAAGGTTGCGAAGTCAACGACCCAAGAAGTAGGCGGAAGACTTTCAAGCGAGATGAGAAGGTATAAGAGAGAGAGAGAGAGAAGGGGGTTTAGAAATTGTTCATTATGAGGCGATTTGTTTTCCTCCTCGATTTTTAAAATGCATAAATCCCATACAGAGATTACTGATGTTGTGTGGGGAGATTTTGTAAGGTTAGTCATTCGAATGAGTGGGCGATTCTGTCAGTTAGAAAGTACCTCGAAGAGTTTGAGAAAATGTATGAATTACTGCAATTAGGCCGAGACGTGTAGCTTTTCGCACGATTTACTAATGACTGATCTAGTTTGAGATATTCCTGAAGAATAATTAATGGTATTTCAAATCGCGAAGAAAGCTTTTGTCGTGAAATGCGATATTTGACAACTCGATTGCATTGTATGAAACTGTGCATTTCGTTTCGAGGAGCTATGTCCTGAAGTCATTGATCCGTTTAATAGAGCCTGTATTCAGAAATCACAGATATGTTAAGCCCACCGCACACTATACCATCGGTCTGCGATCCAATTTCGGAAGAAAATGTAATAGCATTTGATATAAACATTTAAACACGTAAAATATTTTTTGATTGGGGTTCTAAACAGTCATAGCCTATTGAGAGCTTTCTAGTCGGAGGAAATGCTAAATCGGCTCCGAATTGTAGTGACGACGTCAGAGCAGTCCTACGCCTTGTCTACGATTTGAAGCCTATTCGGCCTTTAACCCTATCAGGACCAAAGTCAACAAAACTATGTACAAAGTGAATAGTATTTTAGTCTGGTGGTAACGAGAGGGTTAAGAAGGCTGATGATGCAAACAATTCCTAGTTTTAGTATTCATATTATTTTTCAAAACCTGAATCATAAGGATTTTATTTGTTTAAATGTCCATATTTAATGATATTGCGATTTATTTCCAAAAGAAGATCGCAGTCGGTCGTATATAGTGTGCGTTGGGCTTTAGTATATCAATGATCATTGCTTCGCAAGCAAATCCCTTTATATTTCATGTTACCTCAATCAAGTAATAGGACATGTCATGATGCATAGTGCATACATACGATAATTAATTGCAGACTTTGTAACAAATATATAGGCCTAGATGGCCTTTTTGTCTGAATATGATATTTTTCTTACCTTTCATAGCTTGATTAATAATATAATAAATATTTCGAGTCAATAGTCAATACTTATGATGATTACATTATAAGTATTGGCTCGAAACATTATGGCCTGATGAATAATATGTCCAGATTTTCAAGATCCTTCTCGAAAATAGTGATATCATGTGTGTATATGTTTGTATGTTTGTATGTATATACATTTCCTATAATATTATAAGAAATACAAAATTAAGTATCGCAAATACCGCCCATTACCATGGTTACCGAACGACGATTATCGGGATTTTTCTAGGTATGGACACACTCTTTGAGTGAGAGGCTTTCAAACAAGCAGACACACGAATGCGATAGACGAATTGTACTTATGTCACGCTCTGTCAAAACTGTCTGTAACTGGACTATAAATCAAGCACTTTTACAGCTTACTTATCTTTAAAATGCGATAACATGCAGCTCCATTTTGTCCGGATATATTTGAATTTATAGAATGGACGTGAAAAATCGTCAAAGTTTCCTTTCTTTTCTTTTTTAAAAATATAAACAGTAATTAATGTCTATCATTTGTTGTATATATTTAAAATTGTTTTGATGCTAAACAATAGTTAGTGTAAACTAATACCAATTACAAGTCAACGGAATATAGACAGTACACCCTGTTTTTGTTTTGTTTGTTTGTTTTTGTTTGTTGGTGTTTTTTTTTTTGGGGGGGGGGGGGTGCTTATAAGGTGAGAGTAAGATTGGGGTTATCTGAAATAGGAGAGCCTATGAAGTCGTTGAGATCTCCCGATTCTCTCTTGATGTGATTCATTTAACAACTAATTGGCGGGTTTCCGCATGAGAAACAAATCTGTAGCGATCATGTGCGATCAATATTGCTCTGATGTCGTCTGCTTCTAATGAACTTCTCCTCTAGCCTCACTTCAGATGTGAAGCAAATCAGCATATGCGATTTTGCCGAGTATCAACCGGACAACGCAGTCATTTGCCCCAGTGACCATAATACATGTATATAAATTACTGTGCAGTGGCATAGATTGGAACGTTTTGGTCGTATGCGGATGAAATTAAAAGGAGTTGAAGGGCTGAGCGATGAGTGTCTTTGGCTCATACTCGTGTCATTTTCTCTTCACGTTAAATTTCTCCCCATCTCCTCTCTCTTCTTGAATTCAGCTACGCCAGTCCTCACATGCACATGGGTCACTGACAAAGCATACGTAAATTAAACATAGCGGACACGAATAACATAAAATGACAAAAAAAGGAATATCATACAGAAAGCTTAATTCAGATAATACCTACTGCCCATTTTCAAGACTAATCAGGGGAAAGTACGCGAAAGGACACAGGGGTAAACAGGAGTATAGGGGAGGGTGATAGGGGCGGAGTGTATTAAAAGAGGGAAGGACTGTGCAATCCTGCCCGAATTATGCGAAGCTTGTCACAGGAAGACTGGACAATGATATCAAAATGGCAATGGAAGTATCTCCTTACTATTCATTTCCGAGAAATTGAACTCGTAACTTTCAAAAATAAAAGTTCAGTCTTTGTATCAGCAGCGTGCTAATCTTTCCGATGTCAAGTACTTTATTGATAGAGAGTTGTCTCGGTCATCAACCCTTTCTGATGTTGCCATGTATTATTTCTTCATAAAATGCCACTATTTAAAACTGTTCGCCCTGGGTGTGACCATGGTCACCCATATCAACCAAGAAAACGAATCACTAGTTTACAATCTTCAGCAGGTTTTCAATTATATGAAAGGTTATATGTATTTCTGGACCATTTTTGATTGACGTGCACAGTCCAATGTACTTGGTTATTTTGTGTCCCATTATGTTGCCAATTATCATGGACGAACAAATGGATATCGACAGTATTATTTTTCTTCATATTTAGTATATCTGGGCCACTTCATAAAACTTGATATCTATGACAAGTTACAATAACAGTTATAAGCTACTAAAATACTTGCATCTGATTGGCTGAGAGCAAATTTGTCATATATATGTGGCAGTTGTTATTGATAATAAGTTTTATGGAACGGGGCCATGAGCTATATGGTCATGATGGTAGGGTTATCAATTAACTAAAAATCTTTGATGCAGTTGGTAACGTATGAGATAAATTACCTTGGACTTGCCCTATAAGATAAGTACTTACTGCAAAAATACTATCTGCGACTGTCGAAGTTCACCCAAAATAGAAACAAATTTTATGTCATAACGCTTCAGGATAATTCTTTTCGACTTTAGATGATCTTGTACACATCTCGAGGTAAGGAAATATTTCATTTACTTTTGATTTTACCGTTATAGCAAAAACAAACTAGCCTGGACTGCTTGTCCGTTCTAACTATCCAATCAGAAGTGTCTATACATGCTGTAGTTGAACCAATCGGAAGTGCAATCTCAATCTAGCCTGCCATGTTCAATCAACTCAAACACGTATCATCCTCGCACGTCAAGAAATGATTACATGCCACAGTCAATGGTGGAAGAACGCGCGGGAGACATAAATTCACACTTCCCGCCTTTAATCGCAGGTTCAGACGGTGCTGTGTCGTCTGCATCAAAATGAAAGCCGAATAGTACAACTTATTAAAGGTTTATACTTTCTGCTTTAATGCGAAATTTGTGTATTTCTTGAGGAAAACATGTCGGAATTCGTTGAAATTTGGACGTCAAGGGTTTATCATCTTTGCTGGTACTAAACACCCTATAATATTACTTTCATACAACATTAAGTCCCATTATTGTTTGGAAATCAATAACGACCGAATGACATAATCATATCTTTACACGATTTGTAATACTAGTATTATTTGTTGTAATACTATTTGTCTTTTGGAAAATACAAAATTAGATAAGAAGAAGAAGAATGTATTTGGTTTTATATTGATTATTTTTGTATAAAGTTTGTGTAACTAACAATTTATAAATTTGATTTTTATGATATAATTTATAAAATAATAATAACTTTTTATAATCCTTTCTCAAGGATGTAGTCATATTCCAGATTGGAAGGGATACACAATGGATTTTGCCATACTTGTGGGGTGTTGCAAGAAAGTTGCAATCAATTGCAAATTGTAAAGCAAATTAGAACAATCATTGTGAATGGTTCAGGGTCTGCCCATTCAAGAAGATGCGCTTGCAACAATGATTTTGATTGGTCAGTACCGATCAGTTGCAACTTGCAATCAATCGCAACTTTCTTGCAACACCCCATTGGTGTAATAATGATGATAATAATTATAATAATATGTTTTTATAGCGCATAATACGGGGTGTCTCTATGCACTTCAAAATTATAATGATCAAGTAACTTGATTAATTCTACTTCGAAGTAATCATAAAACTAGCAAAGGAAATGACATCATTATATAGTACCAAAGAATAACATCATAGAATATGTGTACAAATAAACGTATATGAATTTAATTCCTCTGCAACCAGGGTATTGAATTAAGACTAACTAGTACCAAGTCATGGAAATATACATTGTGTCTATACACAAACGTATATTATGAAGCGAAGAACATCATGGATATAGTTCTCATAATTATACACATGCACACTTTCTGAAAGTGTACAACACGGTTCTTAAACCTTTAAATCTGGTTTGGAAAAACATTTAAGCTAGGATTTGTAGAGTCAGTTGCTTCGCAGGTAAACATCTTGATATCTTACGCGGGGCTGAGCTTATCTTGAATTTAGCGGTACTTCCAGGTACAAACGAGGTGTTCCGTCGAATATGCTCACCGTGGAGAAGTTCTTTTGATAGCTATTCGATGATATATGGGTTGGGGGGGGGGGGGGATCACCTTTTCATTTGTATTTGTATTACTTTAAATGCTTTCGAAAATCTTTAGTATCATTGAAACAACTGGATGGTCGCGTTTATTACTTTTTAAAGTATAAAGCAGAACAAATCTTCTAAATATGGTACGTTGAAAACTTATATACTTTTACGCAGAATCCCAGCCTGTCAGTAGTCAGTACATGATAAAACTATAGACGGCATACAAATTTAATGCCTCACTTATAAACCTAGACCTCATTTTAAAAGTGTGCCGAAGTGATTAATTTCAATTAAATGATAGACGAGACAAATATGCGTATAACTTATCATGTGCATGAAGGTTAACAAACATCTGCTAATGATCTTTTTCTGAATCCTTCCCACCAGTTTCTTGACATCAGTGGAAAAAAATATCGTTCGATTAGTGAATTGAATTAATAGTCTCGGCTGTAAACAAAGTGCATTAACTGAAAGCAAATTTTGGGAAGAAGTTTACGAGTTAGAGATCATGAAAGTATTGATTGATCTATTGTAGTTATTACTCTTTCAGACCTTCTTTCATCGCCCTTTATCAATTCTAATCAGAAAAAACCCTCCTCATGTATTGCCTGTCATGTGGCTCTTCAGAAATAATTAACTGTCAGTTAACTGTCGCTAGAAACGCTCAATTTTTAAGTTCTGTTTGGAAAAAAATAAATCATTATAGAATAATGCTTGATTTTGTCGCAACAACAATTTAAGGAAAGTTCTTTCACCTTGAAAATCAATTGTTCCTTCATAATTTACCAGATTTACGCTTCAGCATTTTTTGTTTCAACTAATCGTAGGCTTATATAATTATGGTATAGGGGTAAGTGGAAAATGATCGTGACAACAGCTACAAATGAATTAAATAATATCAGTATTGTCCAATGTTCGAAGTTACTGTTAGTGTATTGCAATGTACATGTTGACGTTCTTGTCAATTGCTTTGAGTAGTATGGGTTTTTTGTGCCGTCATCAATAACCAAATAATGAGATCGGGAAAAGCCAGATTTCATGTTTAGGAATGAAAATAACAATGATTTCAACATGATTTGGCTACTCGAGTGTTGGCATCGGGACTTGGCTTGGCACACACCAAATGTCTAAAGTCATGAATAATGTGGTCGTCTTTCAGCGCTATTCTTCTGTTTTGGTCAATGAAGATCCGTCCAGCTGGAATGGTTTCCCATGTTGGACTCGATGGGAGAGGAAAGACACAATTATTGAATCAATGTTTGTTGAAAATAAAAAAGCTGCTCTCGTGCTCACCAGAGAGATGTGGCATTAATGAGCAATCTAGGAGCTTTTGATGACTGCCAGTTAGTTGGTGATGTTTGTTAGGAACTACTACTTGCGGTATGGATGTGGTGATAGTGATCATCGAATGGCACCGAAAGGGAAGCTTAACACCATTGGAAAGGATAAGAAATTATTAATGATAATGTTTTCGAAGAAGAGAAATGTTACACTTAAAAAGGGCATCGCATGATAATAGTTAGAGAGTACATTTAATTATTAAAAAAAAAAACTCGCCACTTAATACGTCACAAAATACAGTAGATGCAGTCTCGGAAAGACAATGCCCGTAGGCATGTTTATGCTAAATTATAACTTATAATACAAAATAATGATTTTAAGATTAAAAGGGAATTATCGATACTGTAAACATGTCGGAAAGGTTTGTCATACATTCACATTATGAAGTAAACACGGCGTGGTCAGTGATGGCGCTATCAGAAAAAAGCTGGATCCATGCATCTGTACACATTATTTGGCCAACGTGTTTACAGTAAATCGCATTGTCGGGCAAGCACATAAACATAGAAATATGCCATCATATTGTGTACGACTAAAATCGAGTTTTATGGATAGACATCGGAGTCGTCCATATTAATTTTAACCTATTGACTAGTGAATTCTCAGGGGAGCGTTTCATCAAGTGTTTTGTCAGTGATTTTTACCGACGACTGTTATAAGCTACTGAAATCCTTGCATCTGATTGGCTGAGAGCAAATTTGTCGGTAAAAATCACTGACAAAACACCGGCGTAACATGGATCCAGTCATTGAGGGAGTGCTGCTGTCATGTGGGAGGGGGCGGTAACAGTCTTTATGTAATGCTAGAGAACAAGGCCAGCAAGTAGGGTTGGGTGGGAGGTGGTCGTGTCATATTTTTTTCTCACGTTGCTTTCCAATCCCCCTTTCTTTCTCTCTCTTTCTCTCTCGCTTTGGTTTTTTTTTTGTTGCCCCATGCCCCTTTAACTGCGCCTCTTTTGCGTGGGGTGAAGTTATCGAGGATACTACTAAATATTCAAGAAGACTGGGCTAGATGATATTTGTCACTTTAAGCCAGGGACCGTATACTAGTATTGTTGCTATCTCTGGAAACTGATGTGGGCTTTTGATGTCAAATTATGAATAAGGAATGATTTTTCAATTCCATTTCAATTTAATGAATTTAATTTAATTTCCATTTTTTCACATATAAGTATACTAAGTAATAAATGAACAAAATAATGTCCATATACTTCATATTCAATCTCGAGAAATATTGTCATGTCTGCCCTTTCAAACTTGCATTGATTTTCGTTTAAATTTTTGTAACTATACACAATTTTTTTAAAAATCCTTCCCAATTTGCTCTTAAACATGCAAAGAACAACATTACATTCATTGATATTCAGCCTCTCGTTTCATATCCCTAGAAGGTATAGATTACAGTGTTTTTATGTGCCTGTAATCTAAATTCGTAAAATGACGTCGTAACACGTTTCCAGAAAAGTCAGAGAACGTTTCCCTTTCTGTTCGTGTGAGCTCATAAATGAAAACGAGCTTATACACAAGTGTTTTCATTATCCCCATCAAAAAAAGTGTCGATTACAATATTATATCTTTTAACGAGTTTCCTAATTGCAGGTGATTTCAAGTCAAATATAAACCGTTTGTCTTTTACACCATAAAACTACAACGAAATACTATAACACAACATCGACATATTAAATTATGAATGCACATTAGAACGCAACGGAATAATAATTATGGAAAACCGCCGAAACACCTGGAACATTTTGCAAAAGTGATCACGAATAAAGTATTTAAGCCGTGAGCACAATCAGCGCTATCGTATCTTAATATTCTTGATGATGATGATGATGATGGTGGTGGTTGTGGTGATGATGATGACGGTGATGATATTTATGATGGGGTCTTATTCAAAGTCGAACACTCATTATTTTATACTACTGAAATTTCGCAGTTTGCCTGGATAAATATTCCCGTTAGAAGCGGGCGCAACACGTTTGGTGATTCTTCTCGAAGGGTCATTTTGATGAGGTGAGGAGGGGCGTGAGTGGTGAGATCTGTTTCCCCTAAATTATGAATCTTGAGCACGTTGAACGGTTCCAAAACGTCAAAATGTAGAATAATTGAGACAGCTAGCTTAGCTTGGGCTAATGGGAACACTATATGCACAAGCGAAAAGTGATTGTGATGGGAACTAATGCCTCTCGATTATCCTCGATTTCTTAATCACCCTGTGTCGCATCCTCTGCGCCGCCTGTGTAAATTATTGGCCCGCATGCTGAGCAGTGCTATAACGTATCCAAGAGGGATGCTCAAATCTCCATCGACAAATGAGTCTCGGTGGACTGGCC
Organism: Heliocidaris erythrogramma; assembly: GCA_025617745.1. Classification (NCBI taxonomy): domain Eukaryota; kingdom Metazoa; phylum Echinodermata; class Echinoidea; order Camarodonta; family Echinometridae; genus Heliocidaris; species Heliocidaris erythrogramma. The sequence continues at coordinate 27,715,593 of CM046861.1, read as the reverse complement.
CAATAGGCAGGAATTATCACGAGAAGATGCTACTTTTAAAGGAACAAATCAACAACCTTATCCTGTTACTGTCTTTCCCCTTCCTCGACTGTTATTTAACACCTTATTGCGATGTTGTAATACTCTTGCATTTGCATCCGATTTATAGATTTAAAAAGGCATAAGATTGTACTCAAATGTAGAAATAAAGGATGATCAAAATCAAAATTCTTTTTTTTTTAGGCCTATATTTTTTCTCAAAATTAGTTTATAATATATTTTAAAAAATGAAAATTTACATAATTAAATGAAAACTCTTTTCTGAGAATGTTATAGATATGGTTTTCTCTTTGAATGATTTGAAATACTAATTTTTCATAGTGCTGTGAAATTTCTCCATGTGAAAAGACATAAAATGTAAGAAGTATTGCGATTATCGATATGAAGGATTATAAAAAAAAAAAATAGGAAACTATATTAAACAGTCCTAAGATTTGCACTAGGAAGTCCTACGATCCTCCTTCTTAAGGCCTACTCAATATTTGAGAGGACAAAATATTTTATTACGAAGTAGTTTAATCTGCTTTGCAGCAGTTTGAAAAATGTAAGTATTGTGAGGTAAAGTATAATCCAAGAACATGATAAATGGGCAGAAGCGGACCCAAAGGGATCCCGAATAGGCCGCCCGCTTCCCTCCGTTCTATTGCTGTTTTATATTACAGTATTAAAAAAAATACGCCGTTCTTTGGGGGTTTCCCCACATTTCACCCCTTTCCCCCTCTCGACAATATCTGGAAAAGGTCTCAAAATTTTTTTTTTTAATGATGCAAGAATTTTCCAACAACGGAAAACTTCATGTACTTTCTTTTCATAAATAAAAATTGAAAGTAATGGTCCGAACAAGGCACATGAACCTTCAGCAAATGATAAACGCGCAGGGGGGGGGGGGGGGGGGGGGGGGGGGGGGTTGACACTCAGAATTGCATTATTAGCGACGCTTCTGAATGGCATTGAATGAACTGAATACACGTATAATATTAAAAACGTTTATACAGATTAGAAGAGATCTTGAACGGAAATTTTGAGAATGGAAGGATACAGATATTCCTAGATTATCGGATGATATCATTTCCGGACTGATTATGTTATACGCTATACCTGAGACTGTCTTCCTTCATGTATACTTGGTGACTTGTAATAATTTTGACTTAGTTGCTTTTATAACCGGATTCATATTCGAAGGGAGGAAAAGAATTTGCATTCATGTTTCTTTATATATTTATATATTATACATGTATAGCTGTTAGTTAGATACTGATATTCCATTTCTAATCGCTTTGAAATTTACCGAGATTTATTGGCATACAAGCATATCATTTGCTCCAAAATGTATTATAATTTGGGATATGCCACATAGGGTTCTGTAAATCAATTATTGTTACATGATTAAGTATAATCTCAAGAACAACATGTAATTAATTATGCCTTACTTGATTCAGTGGAATGTATAACTTTCGTACATGTTGAATGGAAATTTAGTGACAACTTTTTGTGTATTATGTTTATCTGTTTATTTGTTTTATATGCTCATAATGCACATTTGGGAAACACTCCCTTTCACAGTGAATACACGGTAATGTTACATAATAATTAGCCCTAAATCTATGATAGCCTATATAGCTGCAAATTGCAATTGAAGTTGTTTTTGTGGCCAAGTCTACATAACTTTTGATTTGTTATAAATCTGATATTAATATTTGAATTATGCCTAGTTGATCAAGAATATATTTTTTTTCAGGAACAAACGATTCGAGAACAAACGGTGACTATGGCGACACGAACCACCTCAGCGCGGGAAATCTCAACGGGCAAACAGACGTAACCAGCCCCAACCCCAAGCGGAAGAACTCGGTGAGCGACCGCTCGCATACAGGCGAGTCGTCCCCTATGACCTACGGCAGCGATGGCAGCCCGAGTAGCGGGAGCGGTATCGGAGGCGACGGTCGGCGGGAGAGCTCCGGGGAGCAGGACATGCAGGCGCTGAAGAAGCGAAGGCAGGCGGATGAGAAGCCGATGAGTGCTAAAGTAGCAGGGGTCGAAGTGAGATTGGAGATGAAGGCTTTGTGGGACGAATTCCACTCCCTGGGCACAGAAATGATTGTCACAAAAGCCGGCAGGTAATATAATAATGCTTTCATTAAATTCACGATGTTATTTTTGAAGGAAAAAAAGTCCCTGTTGTGTAGGACACTCTGAACAGGGATTCATTAAAATCATTCTAGTTTCAAAATGTTACTTAAAATTAACTGAATTGTAATCATTGACCTCCCCACTACAATAAAATTAGTGAAGCAGGACAACTATACGAATTCGAATGCAAATAATGAATGCAACATTTTACGTTACTTTGTAACATCCTCATGACTTTTCATAAGGTATTCTTCTAAGGTTGTAAGAAGACATACATTAACAGCACATGGATTTCTCACTTTGAATTCAAATTCAGAATTTTTTTCACTGACATAACTATATATCATTTACAAAAGGTTAAACGAAATACAACTGAAATAAAAGTAAACCAAAAGAGTAAACAAGATGACACGATGATAAGTCACTACATTCATGGTATAATTCACGTGACCTGAATGTGTCGCAGATATGCACTGAGGGATAGCATTGGATATGATGTGGAGGGGGTCTATACAAGCAGTGAATATCTGACTGTAGACTCATTATGAACAAAATGATGAATTCGAGTTATAGGTCTCAATATGGAAATACATATAGGAAATGACGGTACTGATGCAGGACTGCATATTAATGAAAAGTATGAATGAAAAGCATTCTTAACTATGGTCGTAAAAAATGATACGTGGCTGACGGTTACTGACAGAATCGTGAAGAGTTTTACAATCAAGTTAAAATGTGCAACAAGGCATGAGCTACATAATATTGTAAAACAGGCAAATTCAACAGAGTCATTTAAGACTCTGTCGAACACATACCTCTTTGTCAATTGATATTTGATCATTTCCTTACACTCTTAGAAATGTTGGGTAAATGCCACTGGGTAAATGAAGATTGGGCATAGCTTGGTTAAATCTTGCTCAACTTTTACATGCATTTACCCAACATTGGTCAAAAATAAGAATGAAATTGGTAAAGTTTACCCAAAAGTTGGTCGGACTCATAAGGACCCTTATGTTGGGTAAAATTTGGGTAAAATTTTGCCCAATATTTCTAAGAGTGTAGGCTGTCTGGTAGTTTCAGTGACACACATAATCTTCTCCATGTTCTACTTTACTAAACTATTTTTTGTAAGTAATTAATTGATTCTTTGTACCTAATTATTTGATTCTTTGTAATTATTTGGTCTTTATTATCATAACTCCATGTACCAGGCATGTTTGTTTTCTATTCTGACCTATATCTTTATACATTTTCTTTAAGCGCATAGGGACTTTCTTATGTAAGTGATATGCGCTATATAAGCAACGTTCATTATTTTATTATTATTATTCATAATTGTTAACCATGCTGGGACAATAGGTAGAAATGCTTGTCTTACTCTGAAGTATAAAGTAAATTAGTTAGTGAAGCAATGAGTAAACTCAAGTTAGTATAAGGAGATGACTTACCATGTTTACAGGCGCTGATCTGCTGATAGCGTATAGTGACTGAGGCGGGGTTATTTGAAAAAGAAATGTAGGAAATCCGTAAGAAATTCACCAGCTCTGCATGTCTTCACAGACAATAAGTAATACAGCATTCCTACCGCCCTATAGTGTTTCTATCGTCACTGATGCTACTCTATAATTTATCATAATCCTCCATCTCGTTTATAAGTTGATTTTTTTTTCTGTAGTCTGCTATGAAAAAAACCAAAAAAAAACCCCGAAAATTATTCAATGAAAAAAGCCCTGCACTGTAAAAAATAACTGTAGGTTTTTTGTAGATTAACAGGTTTTTTGACTTACAAGTTTTGGCCTTTTTTCTGTTAATACGGTATTTTTCTTGTGAAATGGCAGGAAAATTGCTATTAAATAGCAGTTTTATTAAATAGCAATTTTCCTGCCATTTCACAAGAATAGCAATTTTCCTGCCATTTCACAAGAAAACTACCGTATTAACAGAAAAACGGCCAAAACTTGTAATTTTACAAGTCAAAAAACCTGTTAATCTACAGATATTTTTTACAGTGTGTGCGGATGGGTTATGGTTTCCAAATTCTATTTGTCTTCGAATCGTCAAAAGGGAGGAAGTTAAGAAAATGGAACATGGAAAAAATAAATATCTTAATCAAATTTTGAAAGACCTGTATAGAAGGAAGATGACACCATTGCATTATTAATATGGTTGAATGATTAAAACCTGATTATTCACTCGATATCCAGAAAATATTATAACTGAATTCAAATAACTTCACGTATAACCATCGGGACCATACAGACATGTTAAAAAGATGAAATCGAGAATTTACAGTTGTTATTGCACCTGACTATTAGAACCTGCTAATTAATAAACAGATGAGAAAAAATTAGACAATCCAGTTATAATTTCCCAAGCCCAATTAATTTGGCATTAATATACTGAACAATGATGAAATTACAGGGGATATAATTATTTGAGGGTAATAGTGTGTCCGATATCTTAGGTAATATTTTGCATAATTTAGAATAATAATCCTTTTATTTTGACTATGATTGGATAAAATATTACCCAAGTTGGCCATAAGATTACCATAAGTTTTTCAGACACATAACTACCCTTTTTTCAAATATATATTTTTTAACATTGTGCGATTCTTTTCAAGTAAAATCACTTATAATGTATATGATCAAAAGTATTAAATATGCTGCACAATCATGACAATTTGTCCAATGTCCTACCATCATGGGCATGGAACTGTAGTGGTACTATAGCTCCATCCATGATAATACACTTTCGAAGAAGACGGATGCCTGCTTCTTTTTTCTGCATCTAGTGTGTTTGTTTCAAGCACCCAGATTCCAAGCGCGTCTTGACCGAGTTTTTAGGGTCTCTGAGGAGGTATTATCACCCGCTTGAAGAAGTGTTTAGATCCAAACACATGGCCAAAATAATTCCCTCTACATGTTTTCCACATCTTGCAGATTGGAGCTCCGATATCGCAACAGACGCAAGCAGTAGTAGTAGTATAGGACAAGTGCAAGGTATTTTGTCCCATACGTCACCGACATCATAAAAAAATATTGAGTGTACCCAATCATGCCAATGATTCTACAAAGGTGATAGCTTGACTAGAGCTTGAATCGGACGAAATAACAAGAATAAAGACAATTGCGATGGTATTTTTTTTGTTAATTTTTCTGAATTCTTAGTAACGTTGCCACGTTGGACTTGCCCAGTTACATGTATTTTATTACCAGGGTCAATCAAGTTACTTATGGCTGTATTTTGTGGCGTTGGCATTCTCCGAAATTGGAATGAATATATTGCTCCGTAAGGAATCACTGTAGTCAGCCGTTAGCGTGGTACATGTATCTACTTAAAATGACATGTAATGCACAACTCACAAGCTTCGTAAAATGTGAAAAACTTCTTATAATAAACTTTAGTTTGAAATAGTGGGAAGTAGGCCTACATAATAGAAGATTCGTTATTCACCCTCTTCGAATGAGAAATTACAGGTAATTGGTACATCATTAAATCATCATGATTTAACTATTTTTATTTATTTACGTATTATTTTATTTATTTATTTTGGTTTTTTAATTATTTTTTTTAATTAATTTTTTTTTGGGGGGGGGGGGATGGGGTCAGAGAATATTTGAATACTATTTTAACGCAAAATGGGTTATATTCTATTTCAGTCAGTCTACCCACACACTCATATGACACTGATAATGTCACTCTTGAGGACGAAAATGTACTTACATATCTGGTGTAACGCAATATTGCATATCTATTTTCTGAAGAAAGCCGACAAGTGGAGGTATTCTACTAGCCACCTACTATTTCGAGGTTACCATGGAGAAAAACCTTGTTTCTCAGCATATCAGATGAATGTTGAACATGTCCTTCGCTATTTCATTATGAAAATAGATGTCACGTAAGAGGAGGAGATCATGTGAAAAGACAAAGCATTGACGAAGGGTGACGAGATTGTGCCGAAAAAAATTCCATATGAAATGTGTAATGAAAATTGATGATTGCTAATAAAGTATTGTTTGTTAGATACTATTCATATGTGAGAGTATAACGACATATTTACACTTTGCCAACTCATTTTCGAAACCCCAACCTTATTCATGTTACGTAGGTATCGAGGCATGTCATCAATGGATAATACGACACAATTTATCGCCCAAAAGAGACCAGTGATTTATTCAATAATTGCTTATATTTTGTCTTTTCTTATAAGAAATATTTTCTCCAAATATTCTGAACGTAAGCTACGACACAATGAAAAACAAGACTCATGTGCTTTGCTTTAGATAATAGCTTTTTGATATTTCTTTTTCAAATTATAACAATTGGGGATCCTTACAATTTAGAAGTTCAGGATTTCTTTCTAGAATTGAATATCCATTCGAGTAAAATGCAATTATCCTTTAAGTTCGTCGGACTCTTTCTTTCATGAACTGGAGACGACCGACCTTCTCTGACATGGTTTCTATCCGGTGTGAATCTGTGCCACAGACACACCGCACATTCTCTTCAAAAGCTCTCATAATATTTTTCCTCTTAGTCCCGTGCGCTCAGATTTCACGCAGGCAATTTTCCCTTCTGTTCCGCTTTGCTTTGGTCCCATATATTGAATATCAGCGCGGCTGTCTCTTCGATACTCGCAAGGATGCATTGATGGTGTAACTAGAGGCATTTTCATTTCGTCCCACAAAGTAGTCTTCAATTGGAAAGTTAACCTAGTGTGTCTGTTCTGATTTATTGTTACAATCATCTCCGCTGGACTCTACATCAGTGGCCAATTCAGCCCCATTCCATATAAGTGTCGTTGCCGGGTTGGATGACGATTATGTCACTACAGTAAAGAGATGTGCCAAAATTGACTCACATTGCTCCGATAATGAACTCCTAGGCAAGGACCTGTTTGTAGCAAAAAATAATAATTGAAACACATGTCTTCAATTGAAAAAAATCTGAAACTAGCAGGGAAGGGCGGAGAGGTAAATGAATGTAGAACAGTCAAAGTTCAGTATAGTAAAGGGACCTTCTGTATTTAGCAGCAACCCAGTTTCGTCCATTTGTCCAAATCTTCGGCGTGAAATGGTAGGTGTATTATGGTATTCATATTGATAACGGAACGACGGGAAAAAGGTAACGTTTCTAGGGTGTGTCGTTTTGTTGTCTTCCTCGAGTGCACTTTCAAATCACCCGGTTTAAATCCATCAGAACAACCGAAAATGTTTTTATTTATAATTTATTTTGCGGCTAGCACATTTGAATCGTGAGCATGTGATGTATCGTTATAGCGCATCAAATGTTTTTTTTTTTTAATGAAACATGGAATCAGGAATTAGATGCCTTTTCCCAAACTAATTGATAGTGAAAACAAAAAAATGAATACAGGCTGGATGTGGAGACTATGGTAAGCGATCAGAGGAGCATACGGTACCTGCCCATCACGCCATATTTACCTTGCCATCAGTCCATGGATTACGGCGATGTGGGGGAAGAAAATGCGATGGAAGTCACCCCATCTTCCTCCTCTGCCTTTTCGGTTTCGTCGTCGGAAGGTAAATGGTCGAGAGGGGTATATTTAAAAAGGGGTGACTCTGCTACATTCAATTCTTTATTCGCTGCAGACTGAAACCCTCGATTGACACATTGTTTAAGTGTACATGTTTACGCATTCAAACCGATGACATCGAACAAAGAGAACACTGGGTCATCGGTAGTAATTCAATAGGTCATCGGTTGTCAACAATTGGTGAGGCTTATTCCGTCAATGAATTTTGTGACGCATTTCAATAGTGGAGTCATCGGTTGAAATTCGAACAATAGAAAACATAGATGTGTGTACATGTTCCATACACATTGTATATGTGACAAAAATCGAATGTGGCAACCCACTGTTCCATTACATGACCAAAACATACAAAGAGTCATAAAAAAGGGGAAAAGGGTTACGTTTATGAGAATTTTTAGCAGTTGGGGTCAACCATAAAAAACCCACTTTTTCCGATTGTATTGGTTATTTTCCTCTACTTTGATGAAATTTTAGGATAAAAAAGTTTGTTCTATATAGATTTTTAGATCATCTTTGCAAGAGCAGAAAGGAGCAAAAGAGTGATCGAGCATTGTCCAAACCTCATTACAGTATATCCAAGTATGTAGCCTGTTGTCTGGGTCTTATTTAGCATCACATTCACCCAACGGTATGAAAGCAAAACTTAAACCTTTAAAGTTGTATAAATTGGATGTCTGAAATCTTAAGAAATTAATATAGTTTTAAGCCATTTTTTTTAAAATGTAAGTCAGTATAATTCTAAGTAGTTTATAATTCTTTTACACCATCCCCTTAGTTCATGCGTCCATAGTGCGTCGCTGGCTTTGAAAGGTGTTCAGCTTAGGTCACCTTCCTAAGGATACTCCTCAGGCTCAGGGCAGGGAAGTGTTAGAGAGACTAACACTTCCCTGCTCAGGGTATGCTAATATGTCCAACTCCTACCATCCTCCCTCATCCCCGCTCATCCCCACCCACCCCAATATCTGGTTCCACCCCACCAATTCATCTTCCAAGAACCCCATCTCAATCGGTTCCCCTCTCTGGAACGAATGAGGGGATTAGGCAACGTGCTAGAAATATCCTTTTGATTCTCTTCCGATTGTAGCCTCTGTGGATTCTGGTGGCAACCCGAGATGAGGACCCGACTGAAAGACAACCCATGAAGGATTAGCGACCGGCCGGGTGGCAATGCCAATCGCAATTAGGCTGTCTTAAGGTCTTGATCAACCCCCATCTTCTTTCTCCCATCTTCTTTCTCCAAAGGAAACTCGATGGAAGAATTCTGAAATGAGATATATACGTCGTAGTTTCCACCTCCTTTGACGAGATGCCTTTAAAAATGTTGTCTGGAAAAATCGGCGAGAATGCAAAGGAGCTTGATGAAGAACACGTTTTCAGCATAGCCTTTGGTCATGGAATGGCCAAGGCCAAAGTACTTTCTTTATGACTCCTCATTGTTCACATTATTTAACGAACTCGTGTATTAACCCCTGTATTCTTGTCTGAAAATATACAAACTATAGCAGGTATTCAAAGGGTTAATATTCAGAGTATTATTTTTCTTGTAGTTACTTTTCACATTTTACAAAGTATTTGAATAATAATGTACAAAGTAACATGACAGCATAAGCATAATTTCAAAACATCTAAGACGGTATTGAATCCCATGAAAGAACTTGTGTTGGATACGCATGAGTAAGTAGCCATCGCTATAAAGTGTGTGTATATAAAAAGAGTATTATATATATATATATATCTGTGATACAATTACAGCATGCCTTTGATGTAGTCCTACATGTTATCTCCTAAGGAAATACCTTCATACAGAAAGATCTGGAGATATGTCGAGTTAATCAGTTTAATCATGATCTCTATCAGCTCAGATTACAAGCGTCTCATCCTCATTGATGTTCAGAAACTGTCTGATGTCTGTCTGTCTCCGGCATGTAAGGTGATATTCATGTCTTGGTTAAACGATTTCGTGGGAAACATCCTTTAAAGTTACCTTTGCAAAATCCTAAGAAGACGTGCTGGACTTAAATGTCTGCAGTACTAGCAACATGAGAATCTTCTCTTCTTTTTCCGTCACCGTTTTCACATTCTTATTGTAGTTTTTCCAACCACATTCCAGTTGTATTATGATTAACATAAATAGTATATTATTATTGCAAATTGCGTCTGATTTTTGTTGTTGTTGCTCATGTGGGTTTCCTCTCAATCGTATGGACTTGTTCAATATCCTTTCCGAACTGTCTTCATTCTGTTGTTTTTCGTCCTCTAACAGCGTGTGAGTCTTCTTAGCAGTACCCATTGCCTTTTGCATTTCTTCTGTTTCATTGGTCGTCTTCAACTCCACAGGCCTTATTTGTTGCCTCATGTCGTACCTTCTTTTGTTTCTCTCCCATGTTCATTACGAGGTAAATCACATAATCTTCAACATATAATGTTACATTCCAGGTAATTTTCATCGAATTAGCATTGCTATGCGATGAGTAGTTTCATTGAGTTGCAGGAATGTTACACGATATGTCTGAAAATGTATGACTAGCATAAGCCGTATCACATGTGAAGATGAGGTCTTTACATGGACTGAGCCATTGCGGATATCTGAGGTGCTTTGTAGGCATTGCCCTGATATCTTCCTAGCTTCGGGAGATTCCATGCACACGGTGTGAATTGTCTTCTAGAGACAAACATCGCACATTTTATGAGAATCATAGTACATACAGCTTTATTGTAAAGTGAATGAGTTTAATTTACATTAAACACTAAGCATTGTTCATCAGATGAAAGCATAGACACTGTATTTGACATACTTTTACGTATATTAGCCACTCACCCAAAACACATTCATGTAGACATGATACGTTCCAACTAATACTATGATACCAACTCGCTTGTAAAATGATGCTACCAAACAACTCTAATTACTTTTAGAAAGTTCATATCCGTTTAGTTTATTTCAGTAATGTCTTGCATGCAGGGCTTACAGTCTTATTAATTACAAGAATAGTATTTTCGTTTCTTGTAGCATTGTCTTTTTAAAAAGGGATATAAATAGGACCTACACAGTGTTAACTTGGTTTTGTTTTTGTTTTTGTTTAGTTTGTAATGTGATGAATGTGATTAATCCTTTAGTCTAAACCATGCTTATGTTCAAATAGGCTATAAATTTGGGCCAAAGTTAAATCGAAAATTGAAGGTACTGCATGTACCTGAGGCAACATCATTCGCAGTTTGTTTTGCAGTTCATGAAAGCTAACCAGACACCGCCATGGTACTGCCGTCGTCAACATACATGGCTCAGTGTGGGACGTAAAGGCCTTGACATTCAACAAGTATTAAGTTTCTAAATCTTATCTGTACCAGCCCACACCGATCCTATCATATGGGGCTGTAATATGTGTCGCGATGGCCCCTCTCTTCCCGTATGCGTTATGTGTGTGTGGGTGTGTTTGTGTGTTGTGGGGAGTATACTGCGCGTTATAGTGTTGTCGCGGTGCATCGATTGTGCATACAATCTGAGTTTGAACAAGATTGGGGTTCAAATAACCTCGTTGAAGCATCAGGACCCGAGGAAAATTATAACTGTATTAAGTGTTTAAAATTATATACATATGAGTGACATCTATCTGAAAGGCAGAAGGCAAACTGTATTTAAATTAGTAAGTTTAGATGAGGAATGAAGTTGGGTTTGTGGGGACCAAACTGAAATACTTATCCCGTTATAAGTTGTATAAATCTGTGTTGCTCCCGATTAGTGTTTCGCAAGTCTTCAAGATATATGATGACTATTTTTACTCTGCTGGTCCAAACAACCTTTTTATTGTTAGAATATTATAAAAGCCTGGATATATAACTGCCCCCATTGTAAAGGAAAGCCGCAAATTGGCTCTTATTTTTTCCAAAGTGTTGTTTGATTTTTAGTACAATGTCATTGCCATAACTGGACTGTCTGGGACTTGATAAAAAACAAGATTATCCTCTGGTATTCTTAAGATTGTGGTACAAAGATTCTTACCAACTACATGATTAACGTTTGCAATTTGCATTATCAATTCAAAATACCTGATTAGGTGTCTCAGTGCAGTAACGGATTTATTGTGACTGTGATAGAAAAAACACGTTCATTCAAAGATCAGGCTCATTTAGTAAGAACAACCATGGGGACATGAATCTGGAGACAAGGATGTCATGTACAGTTTGTTTTTATTTGTTCACTCATCTCTCGTAAGTCAAGACTTTCCCAACCGAACCACGACCCCATCCTTCCAAGAGCTCTGTCGACAAACCCATTCCTCATCATTCTTTTTATTCATCCTCCTTTTTGTCTTCCTCTCTCCTCCCCTTGAGGACGTGCATACCCAGGTGTACTCTATAACGGGGAATGTAAAGAAATCTCAATTCTTGAAATCCACGCCAGGCGTGTAGTATTTGCAAGAACCCAATTTTCATTTGCCAGACTCTTTTTAGGTTTAGTTGACAAAAAGTATGAACAGATTTCTTGTATGTATAGCTAAGAGTTGAACCAATGATAAATGAAAATGATTTTGATTATGGCCATGTAATTATTTTTTATTTCTGTGAAATATTAAGAGTTCTTTTGTTTTCAAGCTTTTGGATGTGGTCTATAAATCCCCAAGATATGCAAGAGCGACCCTTTTGTTTTCTTATCATGCTTGTCCGAAGAAACGCCACTATAAATTTATTGTCCTAGATATTACGCTATGAGAGTTGAGGATAATATTTTGATAATTATTAATTATCTAGTCTATATCTTTGATTTGTAAATGTAAATGTACACATGAAAAGAACCCAGTCAATCAGTATTTTAAAAATTTAGACGATATAGACAAGAATAATTTCCGGTGACAGGTGTTGCAGGTAGCAGGTCCAAGAACAAAACAGTGAAATATCTAATTATATAATTATCTACAGGACGGTATAACAAGATTTTTTATGGCATTTTGTCAGTAGTAGTTTGATGCACCATTTCACACTGGGAATTACGGGTCTGTAAGAATATGTTTAGTTCGGCCATATTTATTTAAAAGAAATTCGCATTTGAAAGGGAATTTCGTAAATCATTCATACCATCAGACGGAATATCTACTATTTGGGCAAAATTCTAAGTATCATGGCCATTCCATAATTCTTATCGCCCACGCGTCGGAGACATTTTCATCCGAAAAGATTGAATAAAATTGAAAAACTCGAAATATGCACACTGTTATACGAGTTGGTATCATTCTGTAATCATGGCAAGTTGGCAGCCACGTGGTGTACAACTAAATCTCACAATATTTTATCGATAAGTAGAGGGATTGCCCATGGGCCTGTCTTATAAAGAGTTACGATTGATTCGAATCAATCGCAAGTCCTCCAATCAATGCATATTTACAGTATCCTATCTTTTGTGTGCAGAGTTGCGATTTATATCAGTCGCAACTCTGTATAAGTCGGGGCCCAGATTTGTGAAGTTTGAAAAACCTTGCCCATTTCTTCCATTGTTTTGCCTTGTCACTTGAAATAGGTAGCATGAATGCTTTTGAAATAAATTTATAGTTTCACTGTAAAACTGACGTTCGAATTAAACGTAAAAGGCTATGATAGTAGAGTTGATTGCCCAAATGTTAATGGCTACTTTTGAGATTAACCCTTTGTCAAATAGTAGAGGTCTGGTTGACTTAGAAACATGATTATAAAACATTGAACAGTTCCTGAACATTGTTAACATGCTCAGCCAACAAAATAATGCATGTAAAGGGAATATCAGATTTCCTTTCTCGCGTTGACACTTTTATGACATGTCCAAAGGCACAATGTAAAGCAGTGCACACGTATATGTCAAAATGTCGTCATAAATATCGATTGTCATGAGCTATGATTATCACGAAGAGTGACATGAAAAGAGTTTAATTATCGAACTGTTGTAATTATACACCAATAATGATTCAATAGGCCTTCATGAAAACATATGTTTTCAATTATTTTATATTCTTCTTTCCGTTATTCCCGAAAATACATATGAAGAAAATGTCTTTGGAAAGTGGGTAAATTTGCTTTTAGAACTTTGTATGAGGTTACCGCCTTGTGTTACTTTACACAATAAAAGTTCAAAAAATGAACAGTGGGAACGGGCTTCATCGACTTGACCTTGATAATGTTGTCTCTTTTATGCAGAGATCGTAATATGATAGGACTGGCCTACTTTCCAAGATGGAATGTCGGTCTTACGTGCTTTCGTGCCCCGTTTGATTCTCCGCTCGCTCGTCCGCCCAATGAAACTATAATTGAAATGGAAAAAGTAATAGACATCATTTGATGACATAGAAATCGGGGCACATTTAGCATTTAAAATCAATGTAATTTTCATGAAAAATACAGGCGTTCATTTTCTTATGTGCCAAATCCGTACTTGTGTATCTAAAATTAACAGTAAATTAAGGCAACGTGTTATTTTTTTTCTCTTTTGGCTTTCCAAAACGCTCTGTGGACGTCAAAAAGCGTTATCGAAGTGTAACATTTGTCTAAGAACATTTTTTGTCTGACGTGTCGATTAGCGTTTATAGAACGTTGTCTGACGTTCCGGTTAACATTTACGGTTTCTGACGTCCTGAGTAAAGTTTATTGCACGATTTCTGATGTTCCGAGTAACTTTCATATACAGTTTGTCTCGACTCTCGAGTATGGTTTATATACAGTTTTCTGACGTCCAAAGAACGTTTTGTGCATTGAAAAATACCTTTACCTGATTATCAGTGGTTGAGATCAGCATCATAGCTAGGTCTATTGACAGGTGACCCCTTGCTTCCTCCTTGTAGGAACTCTGGTGTACTATCCTTTCAGTCCCAGCCATGTGTTTTTGTGCACTGCAAAACAAAGAAAACCCCAAATCGGAAAACTAATTACGTAAATTAAATTTTAAAAATGGGAGCGTGATAGGAGACCGAGTTGAAACCACTTTCCTGATATCAATCGGATTCCAATCTACTGTCGTCCTGCGTGTTTCCATTTTTTTTTTGATGTTTTCATTGTCTCCAACCGCTATACCCAGGACGTTGTAGTCTATTTATTTACGGATACCTTGCAAAGAATTCGGTTATAAACCGTAAACATGGTAAATTGGAAAGCTTTTTCTTCTTCATGTTGATTTAGTTATCAACCTGTGGAATAATTTCCAGAAATTCATTTGATATTAAGCTTTGTGGAGTGACATTTATCCCCGTGTCGAACTGGCATCGTACTACAGCGGCATTCAACCAAGTTAATTACGGGAAGAGGAAGGAGAAAATTAGGAAGAAGATGAAGGAAAATAAAAAATGTGAAGATGAGGAATAAACGATAATAAGATGAAAGTGGAGAAGAAGGAGAGAAAAAGAAGTGGAAGGAGTAAGAAGATGATGGAGAAGATGAAGAACTTAACGAGAAGGAAGAAGAAGATGAATGATAAGAAATCAATTAAATGGAGGTAAATCAATTAATAGGCAGCAAAAATGATTTCTTAGATTGGTTTGAAGAATCACAACTTTTTGTAAAGGGACATGTCTCCATCAGCACAGAGTTCAAAGATCTGTACCAGCACCGTGTAATGCTAACTGCATAGAGATAACCCAGTCAAGGTCAAGTTATTCTTTAGAATTCAAAGAACAGATGACATGCCACTTCTAATTGCTACGTTCACATATGGATGTTAATGCAATCATTGATCACCGGTGTTTCATCATTTTATGTTTAAGTTTTCAAATGTAGTTTACTTTTGGTTGCCTTGAGAGGTGAATGGCTTACGTGGGACAAAATCCTGATAACTGACTGACCATGTGATGATACTTTTTATTTTCATTGCAGGAAACTTGTGTTTGCTCATTATAGTTACAGCATTTCAAATGCTCTGTCTTAAATTCGAATGAAATCTGACTACGTGCATGGGTATATCAATATCTATCAAAGATGTTAATTGGATTTTACTTCGTTAAATTTGTGAATGATTCCAAGCTCAAACTTCACTCCCAGTAAGGATACACACTATTCATCGAAAAATATATGTTGGGTCAAGGATTTATCACGGAACTGTGATAACTCCTTGGTTGGGCAATCATATACCAGCTTTTAGTTGTCCAGTCATAATATGCATAAAACGGGATTTCGGTTTGTTTGTTTTTTGTCTGCAAATATTTATGGCTGCTAATCCTACTACCTTCCCGTTATTCATCAACAAGAACAATAAACCTAACAACAATAACAACAACATATTTGTGCAATTGCATTCAAGATTTTTATGGACATTTGTGAACTGATGTGTCGTTTGAAATCTACCGCCACACACTTCTGATTACGAATGAGAGAACATCTGGCTTTCTAGTCTATACCAGGAGGTTCCGAATCATGAGTTTGAGCGATTAAAGTCAGGTTCATTGTTCCTAGGAAATTCAATACAAGACTCCATCAATATATGCTTTTACACGCCTTCATTCTATTTCCGTCACCTTACTTTATACATGTATTTCATTATTTCTATGCATGTATCTCGATATATATATATATATATATATATATATATATATATATATATATATATATATAATGTGAAAGAAATGCGAGAATATTTCTTTCACATATATATATATATATATATATATATATATATATATATATAATGTGAAAGAAATGCGAGAATATTTCTTTCACATTGTATTTATTCCCACGAGATTTGCCAAAGCTGTTGTATATGTTATTTCCTTACACTTATATATATATATATATATATATATATACACGCAGCTTTAACGTAGCGTCGGTAGCGATTATTTTTTTTTAAGTAATCGTAATCATTACGCAGGCTCTACTGATGCCAGTCGAATAGACCGCTTCTGTAATGTATGCAAATTTATGCACATATATTCTCTGAGCACCTAGTGACGATCTATTCCACGAACCAGCTTTTTATAAATGAGCCTCAATGCTTAGACTCCAGTTTGCACACATTATTTGTTGCTATGTCCGGCAAGCTTTCAGGTTGTCAAGAACAACCTTTGTTTGAAAGGTATGCATAAAATTTGCATACATTACCGAAGCGGTCTATTGCGCGTAGGCCTACGTTTTCTTTGTTGTTGCCTCTTGAAGCAAGCATTTTTACATGTTGGACTGTTGCTACATGTACTGCTTGTAGAATAGGTGTTGGTTCGTAAATCACAGGGAGGTAAAGATTTATCTCAATGCCTTTAGATATCTAAACTCAAGGCAGCAGCCTATAATGTAACGCAATGTCTGACCTAGGCTTGAAAATAATTTAGGCGGGAAGTGACGAGTGAGACACTGATTGAAAATCCGATCGTCTGCACGGAGTATACGCATCAGCTGTTCGTCCACAGGTCCCGATTTATCTCAATTAAAACACCATCAATTGATGCCGAACGACCCGTGTATTGCATTCGATTCATCGCAGGAGATAACGAAAGTTTGCCTTCCAATTTTAGTCGGCTCTCAATTTAAAGATGCTGCACAGTAATGGTCATGCAAGTGCATTTTGAAAGCTAGAAACTATCTCGAAGCTATCGTGAATGGCTGAAAATGTAGGAAGATTTGCGTGTTGTGCGGTTCTGGAATTCTCGAAATGATAACACAATTGACAAATATTGCTTATAAATCACAAACCATAATTATGGAGCACTACTCACACATGTGGGTATACACAGAACGGTGGCGTCAGAATTTGGTCCAAAGTTGATTAACTAGTCATATTCACAATATAAACTAGAGATATAAGTTTCATCGTTCATGTTCCGTTCTCTACCACATGGGGATAAACAGAATGTTTTCGTTTATTGTGACGCAAGATCCCCTAAACAGTTTGGCACAGCATAGGCCTAACAATGAACACAAACTTTGAGTAAAATGTATAGGCCTATTTCTGAAAACAATAAATTTGTAGGTAAATGTGGGGGGGGGGGGGGGGGAGGAGCACTTTCAATTGTCTTTAATGAAAAAGGAGTAATTTTTGCTTGAAACTTTCCACGATATATTTTCAAGGAGTGAATGAATATTCATGCCGATATATCCAGCTAAAAACGATGGTCTGAAATAGGACCTTTTAGCGTTTGCCTTATGATGTACATAATAAGAAGTAAACTTAATTGAGAGGAACATGAGGAAAAGGAAAGAAAAAAGGAGAATAGTATACAAAGGGATGAAAGATTTTGAAGGCATATCAGTACTAAATGTCTGCTCCAAGAAACCCAAGGGTATATTTTTGAGGATATAAGAATGACCGTCAAAAGAATTATGAAAGGGACGAAATAAGTTTTAAGAAGATCTTATTAATACTTAAATAGTGCAAACACGCGGGAGCTAGGAAACAATGGTTTGCTTAAATAGAAATGTACTTGTAGCGGTCTTCTTCTGCCATTTTTAGAGAAACGCAAATAAAGATTGTCCTTGCTGAATAACAACCAAGAAACGTAAGAGTATACTCGTATTAGATGGCCTCTTTCCTCATGCGTTTCTCCTAACTTTCTATTCCTGCACCTCTACTTCTAGTTATCACTGCCTCTTTATCCCCCCCCCCCCCCCCCACCATATTGCTGGTTCACAATATTTTTGTTTTGGTATTTTCTCTCTCTCTCTCCCCCCAGTACTGTTCAGACCTCCCTTCTTCTTTTCTTCTTCTTCTTTCTTTTTCTCTCTTAAAAAAAACAACTTGTTAATAGTGCTCAAGTTAGCCCGTTTTTTCCTTTAAATTTATTGAACGTAACTATTTTTATTTTTTCAAACAGGGGTCTCTGAAATACAAGCCATGCTTTCTTAATAGACTCCTCCATTTATGTTTTCTTTTACAGTTACAATGTTTACATTGTACCAATAATTGCTTTATCAGTGTAAATCTTAGCCAAGTCAATTGAATTATAATCTGTTATATTTATGTATAAAGTTATATAATTGTTATGTTCCTGCTATTAATTTTCATATGTACTGCTTAAAAAAAAAGACATACATATGGAAAATCAATAAACTTTGGAACTTTGAACTTTGATTAAATACGTATTTTTGTTATAATTTATATTGCGTATTTCAGGCACGAAATGATCATGGAATTGTGAAATATTAATATTAAAATCTTCCAGAAAAAAATAGAATGTATTCTGGTATTCAAAATTGAAAAAAAAAAAAAAAAAAAAAAACGTTTCTTACAAGAAATGTATTTCAATATTTGTATATATTAATTGGATTTTTTAAAATACAGCATTCATATTTATTCGGAAAGAAATCGAGAGAAGACAAATGTTCTGAATAGGCCTCGCTTGATTTATCATCACAGTTTGAAATGTTGTGTGCATGAAGTATTATTTAATATCCAAGAGTAGAATGGTCCAACCAAGGAGCTATCTCCTTGGTCCAACCACGTCGATCATAGGAAAGGCTATTACCTCCCATACGAATTAATGAAGACAGTTATATTAATGACCGATGACACTTTAATTGGGACGTCAGCAAACACACAACAGGTGGACATCCGGGTACTCCATGTCTGACTTGGCCTCGTGAACATTCATGGGAGACTGCGGCCATGTTCCCACTGCCGCTGAAAATGTTCGCGCAAGATGATTTCAAGTATGGCGCAACACTTGTAATAACATCATTCTCAGTGGCGTTGATACAGGGGGTACGAGGAGGCACCCCCCCCCCTAATTTGAATGACGGAAAAGGAAAGAGACACACACCCACACACCCACACCTCCCCCTAATCTTTGGCCTTGTCGATTCGCATTAATACAGGTGCCCCCAATGATGCCATGTGCAGTTCACCCCTCCCTCTATGATGCCAGTGCCCCCCCCCCCAATTTCTAGACGCACGCTGTACCACTGATCATCCTAATTGACATAACTGGCCAATTCTTGTGCATTGGTAATATAACTTGGCAAAATTAATAGTGTATCTGGGAAGTCAGGTTTCTACAAAACGATATTACGTAGTGATGTATATTGCCAGTGGAAACACCATCTGCTCACACTAAGGATATCGACCCTCTAATTCAATAGCTTCTATTGTACGGTGGCCTCAAACGTGTGAAGACCTGAAGAATCTTGTGCAGGGTGACGTCATTAAAAGGAAAGTTTATTAGATTTTAGCGATTGACAGTATATAGTTTGGGGTCTGAGCTATCTCCTTGATCACTCTTATATGAGGTAGACCCGGTTGTGGTATAACATCTCTTTAAAAAAATGTTAATTTTAACAAAATTGACATTATTTTATTTCTTAAATTATGAGAAGAGTGGGATTCAAGCAAACATGAAAAAAGGGCGAAACATTTTAAAGATTTATGCTGTCGGTGAGAAAAGAATTATGCTTTTGTATAATAATTGTATCATTGAAGGTATAAACTTTATTATTTAAACTGATTGCAGTCACAAACATCATAATAGACAAAACATTATTTTGCCAGCGACTGAGACCCACCATACGTGTCCCCATATATTATCAGCAGGATCATGTCAAAAGACGTCGAAACTTTCTCCTTCATACAGGGATATCATAAATTAAATTTTCTTGGAGCCTTCTTTTTCTGTGGTAAAAATAAAATTACATGAAATAATGTGTAATTCCCTTTCCTATATGGTGTATCATTAAAGTAGATTTCTGTTCATAAAATTAGAGTGATTTATTTTTTCCACAAATAAAATCTCATAGTATTCGAGATTTGTCAGAATTTTATATTTGCAGGAATCATGCCTGTTTACTCATTAGCATAATAGGCTTGCAGTCTGACTACCCGAAGAAGATAGTAAAACGGTAAAACGGGGTCATTAAACCCCTGGGGGGTGTTTCACAAAGAGTTAAGTTTGACTTAAAATCATGCGTAAGTGCCAATGAGCTAACGGTATTAAACGCGTAATCTCATTGGTAGATTACCCAATAGCGCGCGTCCCCTGACTGTTGGTCAAACTTAACTCTTTGTGAAACACCCCCAGGATATTCTCCCAATCTTCCCATATATTTTTCGCGGTAATTGCAAAGAATCATAAAAGTTTCATCACAAGGAAATGGTGCACATGTTCGATGCCATCAAGATATTGTCACGATGTTACGTAACCAATCGGAAAGATTCGTCTCGAAATGGCAAATTAGCTGACAATTGAAACAGGGGGTCGCGGAGAGATGGCGAGGGAATGCCAATAGATCTTCCAATTTGAGGGTTTGCCAATGATATAGCAAAAATTAAGGGAAAATGTTTACCAAGAAATTCATTAGTTATTTAACTTACAGATGTCCATGAGAAGCATAAAGACAGATTACTCTCTTTTTAGCACGAATGTCTTTGTTGAAAGCTGCTCAAACATTTTAACACCAAAACTGCCCTCTTGCCACGCGTCAATAGTTACTTTTGACGTCTTGAGATACATACATATCGTATCAAGAGATTGAAGTCACGTGCCCGAAAATTAACTAACACCATGGAGGGAAGTTCATATCCACTAATGGGATATAAATATCTTAGTCTAATAACAATGAATTATATATATTTAATTATAATTAAGTATAGGTCATTTCCATTTGATAAGAGAGAATTTGTATCAGTTAACTGTTATGATATCACTTTTCTTCATGACACTGCATGTGACGTAAAATATTAGCTCATTGTCTTTTCCAAGCTATATGAGCATGATGAGATTCCCATTTGTTTTGAGTAATATTAAGCAAAAGTGAAATCGATAAATTGCTTTGAAGACATGGCTAAAGCTTAATATATTTTCAAAATTCAAACTTAACTCTCCTTACACCACTCCTAGTACTACCCACTAACATGTCTAACGTCCTAAAAACATATCACCGTCTCCGTGGGTCATTTGATTAATTGGTCGTAATTCGATTAAGTCATTACGTTGATAATACGCTATACTAATCGGGATGAGCAGACGATATTTGTTATCGCGCTAATCCAAGAGGCAGGAAACGGTGAAGTGTCAAAATCCGTTTTGTGGTCATTCCACTTACAAAGAATGTTGCTTGAAATACAGACAAACACCAGAGTAACTCTATTTGTCATACACCTAAGTCACCCCCGTTCAAACAAACATAATTGTTTTGTATTATTGAGAATTGTTTTAGCAATGCTTTTGTGTTAATGAAATGCAAAAGTAATGTGTTGGCTTACTACCTGAATAAATAAATTGATAAACTACTACTATCACTACCATAATTCCTTTAACAATTTACTGCTGCTACAAGCACTATTACTACTACTCTATTCATAGCTTATTTGTTATTTCTTCAATTTTTGTTTTGTAAATTTAGTATTATCATCATTGTAGTCGATTATTTTGAGAGGCAGGTATAGATACATGGATATACATTAACTATATGGGAGGTGAAACGCAGAAAAGCGATTAGTGAATGGATTATTATGGAGGAGATGAATGAAATAAACGCTATTATTTTTGTGTTTTATTGAATCGGTGTTTATTGAAAAACAGCGTATCAAGAAAAGAAAAACGCATTAAACTGTGTTGACATAAAAGCGAGTAAATAACCATAGAAATTGCAGAAAAATATTGAAAACTAACAAAGTTAGCAAAAAAGATACGAGACGGAGCAAAAGAGAACAAAATATCTACATGCTCAGAAAGTACATGAACCTCTGTATGTTCCAATAGAAGATAGCTGTGTCACTCGCTGGTAGAGTACTCGCAGTTTTTGATCCCGATGACAGGGAAGTATTATCTCCACGTCTGTCCCGTGAATACACTCAAATACTCCCCAAAACGTCATCATCCATGTCATCTATCGGCGGTCGCTAGCACTTCACAATCGAAAGCTGATGTTTACCTTGATACCTAGCGATTACTGTCAAGGCGGGCGCGTGTGTCCTTCATCTTCATTTTATTTTCTATTTGAAACTTCATAATTATATTACTTATTTCTTAGAGAGATTTCAGATTCAGATTCAAAACACGCTTATGTTTACATTATTTTACAATTATGGAGGAAGGGGCAAGGGGCCCTAAAAGCTTGAAGCTTGTGATAGGGTCGCCAAAGCGAGAAATACATTACATAATGATACAAACAAAGCATAACAAATATAAGAAATTAAAAAATGGAATATTGAAGAAAAAACAGTTTTAAAAAATACTATGATTACATTATGACGCCCAATGTTTTATTACTATCATCCTCATGAATTTACGCTAAGTCATTTTAATTGTTACAACGTATTGATACTTTGTTTTCAAATGTTTTCAAAGAAAATATGGTAAAATGATGATGGTATGTTGAGAGCCAGTAGGGTGTTAATTCTGTGTTGAAGTATATGAGTTAACACCCCTCTGGCTCCAAAACAGACGAATTGTTATGTAAAAATAGAGCACCCCCCCCCCCCCCCCACACACACATAATTCTTCTGTTAGTAGTTGCTTATAAACAGTTGCGTTGGTTTGTCTTCCTAGAACTATAATTAAGCTATACATACTCAAAGAGTATACCTTTTCGCAACAGATGTCATATATATTCCGTTATTTTCCCTATTTAATTTATTTAATTTATCCGTTGACTTTCCCATGTATCAATGTCTTGAAATTTAATCAGGCTGCTGTAGGCAAGTTGTGAAGCGAAACAGGAGCGTGAATGTAGATTGTGCTTCCTATTCCTCTATTCCATGCAGCTTTCTCCTGTGTATCTGAAATATAAACAAAACAAACAAGGTAGGATTGGCTCATAAATATTGTTTCATGTATCGGTCATCCAGTACTTTAAAAGGAGAATGGGAAAACACTTTAGGCGAACATGAATCACGCTTTCATCAATAGTCTCCCTGAAAAAGGAAATCGTTCGATTCTGAACACATTGACTGAAGATTAGTAAAAAGTCGCTTGCTCTTGGCCTGTGCTTGTCACCGCGTTCTGCCCCGCGGCTGCGGAACCCGAGGTCATGAATAGCCTCGGGCATACCCGGGAGCTTCGGCAGCCGGGTAGGGATGTTGCCCGATGACATACCGATTGCGTCAATTCATTATAAGAACATTCTCGATTACTCCTGCTTTATGAGTCAGAAGTCGTTTTCCTTATGATTGGGGTTTTCTCAAAAGACAATACAGTTCCAAAGTATCATCGGTAGTATTACAAAGGGAATAATGGGGTCGCTTTTTACACCTTCAAAATGTTGTGTAGTCCCGTAATATCGGTGGGGTTAAACGATAGTATACGGGACTAATAGCCCACTTTCTGTTCACATTGCATTTTACCAAAGTGGGCTAACTCCAAGATAGTACGGGATTATTTTAGCCTTAGAAAAAAGCAGGGTTAGTCCCAACAACAACAACAACAAAAGTATTAAAAAAACTAAATGTAAAAAGATAGGGCTAAGCGCACTGGCTAGGAAGATAGTACGGGACTAAAAATAAATGCAAATGAGAACAGCAAAAAGACGAAAAAATAGTTTGGGTTACTGAGGCTAAGAATAGTCCAGGATTAAGGATAGTCATGATAGCACGGGGTTAAAATATCAAGAGTAGAAAGCCCAGCGTTTTGCGTTGTCCTTCTGTTTTTCAAAGGGAACTGAAGCAAAATAAGAGATTATATCACCGTTTGTGTTATCTGAAATATATAATTCCATTACTAATATTGTTTCAATACAAGTCATGAGCGCCCAGCCCCAGAGCAGAACAAATGATCCAATTTTATATTGTAAAGATGCTAATAAAGTTTAACATACTTTAGTTGACAACTTATTGAAAGAGCTATTCCCTAATGTATCTTTTACCTGACGTAGAATAGAAGAATGTCTTTTAATATCATGAAAATAGTTAATTTGTACTTATGGGTACCCCAGGTTGAACTTCAAAACCCACGCTCGTTAAAGCTAATTAACAACGAAGGGCCTAAATTTTTGACTACCGATATTATAGACTTAAATCTTCCCTAAATATTTATTTCCTGAATTGTCAAGGAAATAACTTTTTAGTTGTTGTAGATGATGATTAAATGTTAAAGAGTTGAGATGGAGTTTGAGATAAACGGGAAGCGATAGTCTGTATATGCCTGTACCTAAGAATAGCGAAGTTTCTCCGCCATGTCCCACTCAAAGAAGGCTAAAGGAATACCATTTCACTTCAGCCTTCTACGTCATCAATAACACAAGAAATGCAATACGGTCACGCCAACACGAATACATCATCTGGCCGAACAGAAAGTATACAAGAACTCCCCCAGATCCAATTCTGTCCCGTGCAGTCAACGCCGTTCTCCAAACGCTCAAACTGTCAGATGATGATGCGGGGTTACGTCCAAATTTGACGTTGACAAATTTGTTGTCAACTTCTGGCGCAAGTGTTTTCGCGCGCAATGCAGGCATGAGACGACAGTTCCAATTCGTATATTAAGATATGGAGCGTTTTGGGTATATAGCACATTGCCAGAGATTGAACGAATGGACTTGACAAACGCTCTTTGGCTTGGGGACTGTTATGTACAAGTAAGCGAGGTCATGAATTATGAAATAAATATGCAGGTTGACGCAAGAATGTGACCCAAACAAACAACCAATTATTGAAACAAAACTGAAATTGAATGTGCTTGCTTGCTTGTCAGTCGCAAATCCTGCAAGTATACAGAGTTCAAGCCGTATAACTTCCCCGTTGACACTTTATTTAAAGTTGACAAGATGAAAGATACTGTGTTTTGGCGTCGACAAGATGTTGATAGGTTCGGCTGTAGTAATATTTTAACCTCTGAAGTGACAATAGAATAACAAACCTCGTCAATTTGTTGACGTATATTTTTATGGTTGAATTTTGAGTTATAACCCAAATTTTGATGATGAAGATGATAAAGTTATGATGCATCTATTCAAAAACTGTATTATCTTTGGAAATAACATTATGGTATGTCAGAGACTCAAATTATTGCACGTTAGCCATTTTATTTATTGATTCATTTCAATAATGATCTATTTTATAATTGATCCTGAAATTGACAACAAATTTCATTGATTTTATCTTTAACAAGCCTGGAGGTGAATCTTAAAGTGTTTACATACAATTAAACATGATTTAATGCATTTTGAAATGTGTTATAGTAGTCAATACAAATGAACGATTTTAGGAATATCATCCGTGACTTGATTCATTGATAATTTAAAGGCAGTTGCAACTATAACAAGTGTAGTAACTATCATGAAAGTTTTGACAATGATAATAATTCAGAGAATGGTACTTTTGATGTTGATATAAAAGATATTCCTCATTAATGACATAATCATCGATATTTTGTTGATCAATTACATTTTTTTTCTTTCTAATTTCAGACGGATGTTTCCAACATTTCAAGTCAAGATTTCCGGGATGGATCCCATGGCTGAATACATTCTTATGATGGACTTTGTCCCGGTAAGTTCCTTCTTTGAATAAATAAAAAAAATAAAAAATCATGCGTCCGTCATTTCCCCTCGTACATGTATAAAGTGTAAAGTGAAAGATTAACTTAACTCTTACTGTGCCAAGGTTATTAGCTCTCTTCAAAATTTTACCAAAATGTGATCAATGCTTACTTTTCAAATGTCTCCACTTCATTAACTATTTTATATTTGATATTGTGTACATATAACTTGCAGGAAATTTATTACCATTTCTTATGATACCAAACATTATTACTTTACCCAACTTTATGCATAAGAATTATTGAAAATTACATTTGAGTTTCTTTTTTGTCCATCATTTTTTGGTTTCTCATTTGTTTACTATTGCTTAATGTTGAAAGAAAATATCTTTTTAAAATAGCTAGATTTATGCTAAATATTTTGATATATATACATTGACCCCATATACCTTTCCTGTGGTCGAGCAATTGGTGAATGAAAATGACAAGTCTGTCTGTCACATATACGTACTGAGAGAGTTAAACAATCATAGCGAAGGTGCTTTAATGTCGAGTAAAGACGCATAAGCAGAAAGCGAAGATATAATTGTGTGGGTGGTGTGGCTGTATTTGTATGTTTGTGTGTATGTGTGTGTGTGTGTGTGTGTAAAGAGAGAGAAAGAGAGAGAGAGAGAGAGAGAGAGAGTATCCTTATTTTAAGAACAATGAAAATATCAACATATCATTCATTTTCGTGCAATAAATCGCGACATCAGGGGGGAAATTTCAATAACTTATAGAATCACTCTTTCCTCCTTCTTTATCTCTCCCTCTCTCTCTCCCCATCTCTCTGTGTCCACTTGCTTTCCTCTATCTCTGTCTCTTTCCCTCTATCTTATTCTTTGTTTGTTTAACTCTTATTTCATTCTCTGTCTCAATGTTTCTGTTTCGTCTTTCGCTCCTTTCTTCTTCTTCTTCTTCCTCCTCTACCTCTTTTTTTTTGGTTCTTCACAGGTTGACGACAAGAGATATCGCTATGCTTTCCACAGTTCGAGCTGGCTGGTAGCAGGCAAAGCCGACCCAGAGATGCCGGGTAGGATACATGTCCATCCGGACTCGCCAGCTCGTGGTGCTATGTGGATGAAACAAATTGTGTCGTTTGACAAACTCAAGCTCACCAATAACCTTCTTGATGATAACGGACATGTAAGTTGGAATATTCGTACCTGCTGCCCCATCTGTATGAATACATTTACGGTACACTCGTTTTTCCGAAGGTTAATAATTCCCAAAATGATGATACTGGAATCGTTATTCCGAAGGATTGCAATTTCGAAAAGAAAACACAGTTCTACTTTATTTTCGGATTTATTAGCCTTTGTTTCATAATTCATCATTTCGAAATATGAAATGGAGTTCTACTTCTTTTTTTTTCGGAATCATGAACCTTCGGAATTACAAACCATCGGAAATTAGTGAACCTTTAGAAAATCGACATGTTACCATGGACATGTCTTTAAGCATTAAAATAATATATTTATTCAAGGTAACAGGGATCAGCAATAACATGAAAAGAAAATAATTAAGAAGCAAAAGAATGGAAATCAGTCATGCTGAAATATGTAAATCAACTTCGGGATATATTATACCAAATAAGGTGGTTATCTCACACACACTGGCAACTGGAAGATCTTACCAACATTGTATCCTTTAAATAATTTAGATGTACTTACCTGGTACATATCAGTCTCATATCACTTTCTATAGTCAAATATTTACTACTTCATTAGTGGTATGATACATGACTGTAGTTAATCTTTTGGGGTAATTAAATTGTAGCAAGGGATTCTTTTGTATTTGTTTAAAGATCAATTTGCAAGTCAGTGATGGGGTTTAACATTTAATTATTTCTCCCTTTTTGTTTGTTGTGGATTCAGGTAACTTTGAATCATATGCATCGTTATACCAACCTCGATTCCACGGTGCTCATTTTCAATATTGAATTCCATCTCCCATTTTGTTTGTTGTGCATTTAGATAATCCTGACACTATGAACACGGTGACAAAGAGAGCGGACAATTTATGCAGCTCCTCATTGTACCTCCACAATAGCTCTAGTAGACAAAAGGAGATCCCTTCACTGCTATTATGTGACACCTGTTCTACATATTTTTACAGGATAGCAATGAATGGATGTTCTTTTGTTAACCAGTGCAATTGTGAAGGGTACAACGAGGAGCAGCATAAATTGTCCGCTTCTTTGTTCGTCATGTTCATAGTGTGAATTCAATGCATCGTTACCAACCTCGTTTCCACGTGGTTCATGTACAATATTTAATTCTTTCTCCCGTTTTGTTTGCTGTACATTCAGATTATCTTGAATTCAATGCACTGTTACCAACCTCCCTTCCACGTGGCTCATGTACAATATTTAATTCTTTCTCCCGTTTTGTTTGTTGTGCGTTCAGATAATCTTGAATTCAATGCATCGCTACCAACCTCGTTTCCACGTGGTTCATGTAAGCGGTAGGAAGGACTTTGAGAACGCGCCGGAGAGAGATTTCAAATGTTTTATCTTCTCAGAAACACAGTTCACCGCAGTTACTGCATACCAGAACCACAGAGTAAGTGCATTAGCATGTAATTAATGTTTCATGTTTGTATACATGTATTGTAAGCAGTGTGACTTTAATTAAAACTGTATTGGTCACCGGATCCATCTGGGCTTCAAGAGGAACTCATTAAATCCTTAGGGTCTCTCCTCAGATTTTCATTGAACACGATCAAAACTACTTTCGAAAAATAAACTCAAGGGCAATTTCAAAGGCCTATTGTACTGCCCATAGAAATCAGGCTCGGATTACGTAATAGGCGATTGTAATGTTCGCACATTTCTAAAAGTGATAGACAGGGCTATTGAAATTGCCTTCAGTTGATTTTTGGAAAGTAGTTTTTATGTGTTATTGGAACCCATGAGTTCTCAGTTCCAAGACCTTTCTGTAAAAAAACACACAGGGTTATTGCGCCTTCATGTTTTTGTAATTAACTATATTATAGAAACAAACTTTAAACATGTTAAAAGTGTAAGAACAGATTAAAAAAACTTATTTTGGTTTATAGGCATGGTTTGTATAATCCATATGTCAAATATGAATCGCATTGGTTTATGTTTGTTTGTTTGTTTTTTATTTCCGTAATCATCAGCATGAATAATATATTGAATGTAATTTAAGATTCCGATACAACGAAATGACGACCATTTCAACCTCGTTAACAAGATACGATTGTGCCTCCATACATGGGGTCCTTAATCGTGCGCTCATTAAATATGACTTTATGCATCAGTTATACATAAAGCATAACAACTTAGTTTTGATAAGACTGAATATATTTTCATTGTAAAATGTATGCCTGTAAGATTTTGATACGAACTTGTATTTGTTATAAACATCTTTCTAGGCGTATATGCATGTGGATAGTGATTTGGTATATATATATATATATATATATATATATATATAATGTGTAATCGTTAATACTGCATGCATACTGGCACTATTTATAGGTGGATGTAGCCTAACAGGGCTATCTGCATTAACATTCAACGGTGTGTTCGTTTGAACTTGCATCTGCAACTCGGCTTTGACCTTTGACCCCAAGAGTGCAAAGGGAATATACAGCTTGGATCGGAAAAGCAAATACTGGCCAAGAATCAGAGCAAGAAAAAAAAAAAATCCACAGCCCCGAGGTACTGCTGGCTATATAGGACCATATTGGTTTATTACGTTCTCATAGTAAAGGGATAGCTATGTCAGATATTTTTTTCGACGAAACCAGTTTGAAGAGGTTTTAGATATACAGTCCACGGCGTGTATGTTTCTCTTTTGATTCAGTTGATCCCCAAAGAACGCTTAG
This sequence comes from Heliocidaris erythrogramma, assembly GCA_025617745.1. Lineage (NCBI taxonomy): Eukaryota > Metazoa > Echinodermata > Echinoidea > Camarodonta > Echinometridae > Heliocidaris > Heliocidaris erythrogramma. The sequence goes on along the minus strand of CM046861.1, from coordinate 27,685,626 downwards.
TTTATACTAAACAGTTTCCCCAGCATGAAGGAATGTGTTGAAATACGCTTATGAAACAAAACAAGGTATATTGATTATTGATAGCATTTTTTTTAAAGTAACGAAAGATAGGAGTTAAAATTTGATTACAGTACGGTATACAAACCGTCATCCAAAATCGAAGGTATGTTTCACGACAATTATTACAATGACCCACACCCCGTGTTCTTCTTGCTTTAAGTGATTAAAAAGAAATATATATAATAAAGTATAGTAATACATACAAAGGCAGTTTACTTGTGATATGAAGTCACCGATGAAATTGCTTACTTGGAATATTCAATTTCAAAACTAAAGGGATCTTCTCCAGATCGCATGGGAGTTTGCAAAATGGTACCAAGTTAGTCCTCCCGGGTCCCCAAATACAGTGTAATTTCAATCGCCGACAGAATTCAAACTCTGTTCTTCCCTAATCCCGCCCATGCTTAGTCCTGTCTGATCTTTATCTTAAGTGAAGAGAAGATTTGGTTAGAGGAGCAAGATCTCCCTTCATGAATCCCCCTATCCGATCACAAAACAACCCTCTTCGTTGTCCCACCGAAGGGAATTCTTTCAAACGGTTACATTATTTTTCCGCTCGACCCGGCCCGGCTGCGGGGGCCAGCCCTTGCCCCTTTGTTTCTTCCAAGCGTCATCAGTCAACACGGCCAGCCTATTGGTTTAAATATCAGATAATGTTCTGCTGTTTCCCATGCGTCCGGGAGATGAGATAGATATTGTATCACATTTCGCGCCAAAAATTACACACGGCGCCTGTCTATGTGAGTCTCTCACAGGCCTAGTCCTAAGCCAATGCCTCTAGCGCTAAGACGAGTCGCTATATCTGTTTTGATTTTGTTCCTTGGGGTAAAGGGAGATCTTATTAACCTAAAAAACGAAACCGCAATCTTTTGGACCCAAGTTAAATGTGTTATCTACCATTTTAAAGTGAAAATATTCTGTAATGACGACAACAGTTTCCATCACTTTTGCGACCTCATAACATCAATATGCGCCTGCTATTATAAATTGGTGATGTCGATGTCCGAAAGTATTTTAAAAATGCATTATGCAAAGTCATATTTTAGAGGTGTAAGAACAAATAATCATTAAACAAAACTTCGAGATTGAAAAAGATGACCACAAAGAAACTAGAAGAAAAAATTATATGATAACGTACAAGGATAGGTCTATAGTCGCAGTACTGTGGGATCAACCATTTAGCGGGGCACCGGTATCTTTCTTCATTTTTTTTTTTTTTTTTTTTGGGGGGGGGGCGTCCACTCGATCTATGTGAGCAAACAGTGCCATTAAGTAAGGGGTTGTTGTGAATATCATATTTTTTCACTTTCCCTTCCTTCTTTCTCACCCTTTTCCCTCTCTTTTCCATTCCCCCCACCTTAAAACCGGGGGGGGGGGGGGGGGGGGGGGGGGGGGGTGCCGTCATCTCCCTGTAGCTATGCCATTGTCTTTACCTTTCCATCTAATTCTTCAGTCGTCTATATATTTCATCGTTTGTTATGGCATGAGCTCCATCATGCGTCATTACTGGCTCAGTCAAGGTCACGTGACATCCAGGATCTGTTACATCTGAATTATACCTGCTAATTGTTTTAATTGCCTTATCACCGTGTATATCTTGTATTGTTAAACCCGCCCCAGGCATAGACCTTCGACAGGGGCATGGCATGGGGGTAATGTTAGGACTATGTAGAACTGAGTGAAATTGGTGACAATATTTCCAGTTTGATGACGGAATAGTGTTATCTTTTCTCATGATATTATAAGTGCAGACCATGATTTAGAAAAATGGAACACGAACTTTAATTTAGCAACATTACCGACTTCAAAGTTAAAAGCTCTTGTTGTAAAGAAGACACCTCTCCCACCCCCCCTCTCTCTCTCTCTCTTCTTCTTCTTTTCTTCTTCTTTTGTTTTCCTGTCACATAGAATGAAACGAACGAACATTATCATGATTATGTTGCGTCTTTGTCATTTTGTCACTTTTCTATCATTTTATATGCACATCACTCCCCTTCCTCTAAGCACTTTTTTCGTCTTCCATCTACCATGACTTCGGAAATCGTGAAATAAATGGCATGTGTCCATTAGTACTGTTTTATCATCTATACGATGAATTTCCGGAAAATTGATACCCTGATGTATGATTTTGTTTCTCCTCCTTGTCACAGATAACACAGTTGAAGATCGCCAGCAACCCCTTTGCTAAAGGCTTCAGAGAGTGTGATCCCGATGATTGGTGAGTTCTAGTTCTCAAAATCATTTTGAAAGTCTGATAGTCGTTTTACACGCTCTGGTTGTAAATAAGTGTGTGTCCATATTTCACATAGACTCTATTAATGTGAGTTGTTAATTTGAAATGCTTCAGAATCTAATTGTCTTTAATATATTTCAATTACAATTTAACATACCTGTGCCTGAATTGTCGACCAATCATGTAAGGTTTATATTAGGACGTGCAGAGACGTGACATCACTATTTTTTAAAATCTCCATCAAGGCAAGGCAATCTGCATAAGGAAGTTGTTTTCCTTTTCAGGCTTATATAATCAATTCATTACTATGCATATGATTACAAATCTAATCACCAAAATTACACACCAAACACTTATTATTCTGAGGCTGAACTTTCATTTCACAATGCATCATGATATTGTAAACACGAAGGGAAATTACAATTTCTAATTTGATTATCAGTTATTTGAAATATTCAATTTCCAACAACTTGTATTACTCATTCCCAGCCCCATGTTTTTCCCATTCCCCATGCAACCTCTTTTGCTAGTTTCAAAGATTTATATGATTTTTACCTGTGCTTTTATAATTTTCAGAAATGTTTTTTGAATAGCTCTTGTTTATTATCAAATGGCTGTTTTTTGGTTTGATTATTTTCAGTTATGGCCCGTGCCGAGATCTGGGGGTAGCTACATCCAACTACAAGAACAGCTGCCCCCGGTAAATTGTCTTCCCATTATTTCCCATATGATTTTTACCTCACTTGTAACAATGAATAATAACTCCCGTGCACAATACGCAATTACATATTGCTCGCGTTTATGTTAGCATCTGTCCTACGAAAATCAACTATAACACTTTTGAGAGTAAGGCATCCTTTTATACATGTTTAAAATTACATGTATAGAAATTAATTGTGATTTTTTTTTAATTTACCGCTTTATATCTTTTTTATGATTCAAAGAAATGGTTAAAAGGATTTTATCTACATTATTGCTAATATTGATATATTTCTTTGGTATGAATATTATTTTATGGTTATTTTGTGTTATTATTGGGCCATTTTACTTCACGTCTGCATATATGCATGCTTAATTGGTAGTTGAAGCTATATTAGCATTAATAGTAAATGTTTCAAATATTTAGATCATAAAAATAAATCGGTGCTCATGATACAAATTATTCAATAGGCCTATTCACTCTTTCTGTTTTATTAATTTTGTGTGTGGACAATCTGAATAAATATTTTTGTTCGATGTAAAATCATATGCCGTTTATAAGAGATAGCTTCTGACACCGAAACATGAAACATGAAATTGGTTCGTCATGATATTGAACTTTCCCCAAGCCACCATACCAAGAGACGGGTAACAGATCATGTTTCAATGTATGACACCCATGGGATGGCGCTCCGATGTTGGTATAAGTAATTAGCACCTCTCTGTTGCACCATTCAGCAGTGACACGTGATCCGTCATTGTGTCATTGTTGCGATCTATGGTGTGAAATCATATACATCATCTTTTACGAATCCGAAATCACATATTTCTGTTTACCAATTAAGAAATATTATTGATTTTCCAGGTATATTTAGGATGGAAGGTTCTCGGGGAAAATCCCCTTTGTCGCTTCTACTCTCCATTTTTGGCTGACGTAATACCCAAATAATCACCATGTATTTTTTTCTTAAGTATTCTTTCAAATGTATGGTGATGATATAATTTTTCTAGACTTCACTGATAACACCTAGATAAATTTATGGATTTTATATGCATACGTTTCTGCTATGTACAAATAATTATAGAATAATTACTTCTTTAATATTATCAATATTACTAGAGTCATAATTCTTTCTCATTGATTGCTCAGCAAAGTACAAATCATACAAATTATTTGCTAGTCATCAAAACATTTTTTATTAAATCTGTATCCATTATACGAGTATTTTTTTAAATTCTAGAAATAGGACTTTCTGTCATTGTGCCAGCTTTATGAGAACATAAATGGCAATGGAACGGCGAAATTCAGGGACTGTGATATTAATGTCATTTAAAAAAGAAGTTTGTAAGAAGTGTGTGTTGGCTCCTGCAATTCTTCTTTTAGAAAGAGTTGCAGTAAAATGCACTCCCCAAATAAAAAAAAATCAACATTACTTTCAATCAATCAAAATAGCGTATTAAGCCCTTAAGTACTGAACTTACACTCTTAAAAACATTTGGTACAAAATTGCCACGAGGGTAAAGATGTATCCAACCAACTTTGGGCATTTGTAGGGGTGTTGTAGGGGTGTTTGTAGGGGCGCTTGTAGGGGTGTTGTGGATCAGTGGATAAGTCCCCGGACTGTGAACCACGAGGTCCGGGGTTCGAATCCCACCGCAGCACTAGCGTCCTTTGGCAAGACGTTAATCTACATTTGCCACTCTCCACCCAGGTGTTAAATGGGTACCCGGTAGGATGGCGAAAGGTCCTTTGCTTAGCATGTGTGCGCTTACAGGCGACTGGCTGGAATGCTCCCCAGGGAGTGGAGAATGTGCATACACTGTGTACGGGCGTGCCAGAATCCAATGACCGGGGGTAATAATTTGCGCCTTGAGCATCTAATCAGGATGGAAAAAAAATCACATGTATTATTTTGTTTTTTTACTCAACTTTGGTAATATTTTGCCCATTTAGTATGCTGGGTAATTTGTCCTCTTTTAAACACAACTTTGGTAATACATGTAGTTTGCCCATTTATTTTCACCCCAATTGGACAATATTTTACCCAATTTTAGTAAAATAATTTCCCCAAGGTAGATCTGACATTCCTGGTGTTAGGCATTTTCATACACAGTATGATTCAAGAGTGTTAAGTGTTTACTTCCAGAACTTCGTTGACGGATAGAAAATTAAAAGAAAAACTTCGACGGCCATGCCCGTGGTTACCGGTATCATTACTTAATATCTGGCTCCTTTCTGAATTTTCCTGCAGCATCATCGAGATCCTGCCACACGGCAATGGGCCACGGGCCCGTAACCACCACCGTCCCAGCTCGCTGCAAATCGTGGGTATCACAAGAAGTCGTCCAGTACAGAGATCGCAACATCAGAACGACATAAGTAAGTTCTCTACTCCTATCCTTTTGTTCTTTTCTTGCTTTCATCCTTCTGTCTATAGTATTTATTTTGTCTGCTTTGTTTATCTGCTATTTAGTTGGTCCTGCTTTAGTTTTCTCTCCCCGTCTCTCCTCACCCTCTCACGTTTAGGTCTGACGATGTTATTTGACATGCTTTATTGCTGTTTGATTTAATAGAACTTAATTTTTGTAATAAGAATATGAATACAGATTTTATTTTCTTTGAAATTTTATTCGCCCCTATGATTTTTCATATTTTTCAATTTCATTATTATGATAGGCAATCACTGATTTATGCTCAATTGATGCTGTAAGTGTAATAGGCATCCATAAAATGTGCAAGGTATTTGATATTTGATTGTTATCCCTTATATTTCACATATAGCTTTGTTTTGATTGTATTTTGCTTTGTATAGCACTTGTTATGTGTTTGTTATTGGATAATAAATTTCTAGTTCAAGTTCAGTTCAAAGTCAGGAAAGATTTATGATACTGAACTTTATATCACTCTCCTACTCCATTGTCTAGCAGACCCCGAGAAACAGCAGCAAATCACACCGTCCGTGGGTAACGCCAACACCCCACCCATCGCCTCCACCGACAACGGTACCCCAGCCCTGGCCAACACCGGCGCCCTTATAAACCCCAACGCCACAGGCTTCCCCGACCTCGCGGCCCCTCCGTGCACGATGACGAACGGAACGATTACGGGCGACACCACCTACTCCAGCTACCCGACCACGGACAGTCAGTACAACTACGGCAGCTGTTACTTTCGCCCCAACACGAGACCGACGCCGTATACGCGCGACATGACAACGTACATGCGGGACTCTCGATATTGCGCGAACGGGTTGACGTCGTACATGGGTCGAACGAACGGCCAGTTCCCCTACGATCCGTCCGCTATGACCATGATGGGCGGCATCGACCCGAGGAGAAATTATACACAGCCTATGATGTAGCGACGCCATCTTGGAAAATGCGTTGCAAGTTGAACTGTGATACGTGGTCGCAATCTTGAGCGTACAAGAAGGATCGTCATTTTGGTTTCCTTGTTACAATAGCAGAGGCCGATGTCACTTGTCCAAAATATGTCCTAACGAAGCGGCTTCGTTGCATGCAGACCCACGGTAAAAGGAACTTCTGATACTAAGGCGCCATTTTGAAAGGCGACATTTTAGGAGCTTATTGAAATGGAGAACTGTACGGGCACTGACATTGTAGAAAATTATGATTTAAAGGAAAGGAAGCTGTTGTCAAGTTTTCATGTATATATCGCTTGCAGAGGGAATTGTTTTTTATAGTGCTTTCACTGTGTACAGCTCCAGTTGGACCAGACCATGTGACTTTTTCTTATTTTGATATGATGACGTATGTACAGAAGATGGCGTCACATTGGAATTGCTAGTACTGATTACGTGACGTTGGAATGCCATCCAGAGTTCATTTTTCCCTCTTTTGGGATGAGACATAAAATGTCACCGCAAGTCAGAAACTAATAATGACTGTATGCCGAGAGTGACGTCACGGGACAACATGAGTTATTTTTGTTGAAACTGCTAAGATGTAAAGATTTAATACCAGTATTGTGAAGAATTACGTTCTTGTGGAGGCGAATTCTGTAAATATAGAGTTTAATAATGATAATGATGATGATGAAACAGAACGGCTCAGCGGACCATGAAGAGAGGAATGAAATGAAACGATGATGACAGATAATGGACGGTAAACGGTTGGCGATATTAACGACTTATGGCCGGGAGTTGGGGGAGAGGTGCAAGATTTACGGACTGAATCAATGCTCATGAATGACTACATCTGGAAACAATCCAGTACGAATGGAGACGAATCAAAAGAAATTAGGTTGTTAAAGATTAGAAGTGAATAGAAGTAGAATGAGAAAAGGAAAGACGCAAAGTATATTTCCGTGAATCATTGTGATAAAACAAGCGTACGAATATTCATAGCTCTGTATGCCCTTTACAAACAAAAACAATCTATGCATTAATATCCGATGGCTCGTGAAGCAATGTGAAATTGTAACGACCACTATTGCTTCTAGTAAACTACCCATATATGTGTGGTTATGTTCGTGAGATTACTTGAATTACCCAAAGTAGTTATTGTTTATAGCCCTGTATTTTCATAATTTGAAACACACTGACATTAATGTGGTATCAGTTACTTATTCAGAAAAGATTTGTGACATCATAATTTGAGTGCTTTTACTTGATTCAAAAGAGTAAAACAGGAATGTTTAGGTAATGAAAATTGTCTTATGAAAATCAAAATCATCTGTTAATCAATAAAAAAGTCCTTTGTAACTTTCCTTCAATCTCCTTTTGAAGTTTCAACTACAAGGTCTTCATCTGTAAACATATATCAGATTTTATACAAAATTCATGATATAAATAATAATATTTCGAATCCAAAACATGATTAAGAAGTTATATCGAATCCAAACAAGTATTGATAAAGAATGTAAAAGAAATATGACTGTCTCCTTTGATCTATCGTAAAAGGTCCAAAGTCATGATTGAGAAATTACGCCTAGATACATCTCTCTATCATTTTCCTCATTCAGTATTGATAATGGTAACAAAATGATATACACATTTTGTGGTAGGCTGGTGTACATCATGGGTACATGTTTGTGGCACAGTGATGGGAAGATTAAAAAAAATACAACTTAAAGAAATTCATGTGTAAGAGTATAATCTGGAGAGAAAGGATACATTTTTGACAAAGTAAACCATCGCCTGAAATGACTGTATTCTTGTTATATACTATGTCATTTTTATTTTTGTCGTATTTTTTCCTCCCATTTTCCCCTTTATTGTCATTACATTGTGTATGAAATTAATTGTGCATACGGTAGACTCCACACAATATGGCCGTCGTGTCAAGAAATAAGGTTGTTCACCTATTAATTTAGTTTTCATTTCTTTTTGTTTCAATATTGCTTGAAGTATTCCTTTTATTAAGGCACAGAATTTGTTTCCATGTTAGATATCAGATAATAATGTGGCGTCAGCATTTCTTCATCGATGACAATTTAGGACTTAAACGTTGCAAAATAGATGGGATATCACGTGTTTAATCTGTTGATCAGGTGATTCCAAAGTCTGTTTGTTTCCTATGACTGGGAACATATTATAGCTTTTTACTGGAATTTTCCCTTTTGCTCAGTATTTGGAGCTGAGCTAAAACAATTGCAAAATGTAAACATGGTAAACAATCGTGTTGGAAATTTTGTCATACAGATTATCCATGCCTGCAGGTAATTTCAATGACTTTACAAAGAAAGTGTTGAACTCGTTTACGCCGATTTTATAGCAATCTGGGGGGCGTTTCATGAAAGGACTTATCAGATATTTTATCCGACAAATTTGCTCTCAGCCAGTCAGATGCATCAATTTTAGTAGCTTATAACAGTTGTCGGTGAAATATCCAACAACTTCCTTTCATGAAACGCTCCCCAGTAATCATAGAGCAATGTTTTCAATGGGCATTACGTATATTGAACGCCAGATTGTAAAAGAATATATAGGAATGGAAAGAGGGGAAGGCAAAGCAGAGTTGAGGGAGAGAGAGAGAGAGAGAGAGAGAGGGGGGGGGGGGTGGTGATGGAGAGAGATGATTAGAATGAGAGAAGGAGCATTGATAAATTGGAATGTAAGATACAATTAGAATGGATGCACAACCGTTAAGGTATAGATTGTGGATTAAAGACAAGGATTTATGATGGAGAATTATGATATGAACTTAATATTTGCTACTTATGGATCTTAAAAGATCTCCAATAAAAAATCCATTTAGAGAATAACATAGCACGCGTTCATGTGATTTTTTTTTAAACTAATCAATGTGTAATGCAGTGTGTATTCGTGGAATGATGATGATCAGATTATGTTTGTTTTGAGTCATTTTGAATTTTGAATTCTACAAATCAACCAATGATACTGAAAAGGGAAAAAAGAGTGCAGTAAATTACGACATGCAAAAGCATAAAAAGTGAAAATTAATATACATTTAAAGAGAAGATTGAATTCTGAGAAAGGTGAAAAATCATTTGTGAGCCTATCTTATTCTTTTTATGCCACTTTGAAAGAATATCATAGTAGAAATGTCCCCTGGAAAGGATTACTCCTCAAATACCCTCATATTTGAAATATGACAAGAAATAGCTGAAGTGTTCTGGCCGAACATTCACGCAACGTGAGTGTGCAGTCCCAAATACCCATTTCTGTGTGCAGTGCATGTGCTTTTAAGCGAGATTGGGTCAATTTCTTATGATTTTGATATTTCTGAAACCTCACAGTATACACTAATTCTTATGTAGCTATGACCAACCTTTCCCAATTGCTTTTAGTGAAGCACGATCGCCAAGACTTTCGAAAAATCACCCTACGCAAAATGGCTCCTGTTAAAACGTGCGAAAATTACAATATCATAATTATGTAATCCGAACATGATTTCTATGCATGGAGATACAATAGGGTATTGTAAATGCCTTTGCGTTGATTTCATTCAGACACACACATGTATTGACATCCACATTCAAAGTATGGTGAACATATTGTGTATATTTCGACGGTTGTGATGGAATGGAGTAGGAGCAATAACGAACTTTAAAGGGAAATCCTACCTTAATAGCAAGTTGCTTTGAAAGAAAGAGGAAAAATCAGAGAAGCAGATTGGGGAAAGTTTGAACGAAATCGGACAAGCAATAAGAAAGTGATGAAATTTTGAAAGTTGTAATCACCATACATATGTATTACTCAGTAGGATCTTTTTCTTTGAGTACTGCCCTGAGGGTAAAAGCGCCTCGTGTACGACAAACGGGAGCGTTGTCCACAATAATGTCACAAACCACTCACCAAATTGCCAATTTGAGATTCGCAGAGATGTAGTGATCTCATTTTTCAAACATCCATAACTTTCTTATTCCTTGTCCGATTTCTTTTAAACTTTCACCATCCTGCTTTTCTTATTTTTCTGCTTTCACACAAGTCATGTTATTACTAAGGTTGGATTGCCCTTTAAATGAAATCATTATAGTGACGAAGGAGGTAATATCAGTGTAGTACATCGATATGATACATGTGATATCATGGTATGATTGTGATGCGTGTCTGTGATATCATGCAAACTTGAATGATAATTGATGCAATGAATGAATGATGGGGATGATACGATTGTGATGGACATAATTTAATTATGATCACGGCTCTCACCATTATCGTAGATGTTACAAAGACTTGCAATTAATTTATGAACCCCCCCCCCCCCCGAAGATTCCGTTGAATTCACTAGAAATTGGTGTTCCGTTTGGGAACATGATTTATTTGATGTTATACATTAAAAATGTAATTATAATAGTGAGTGGAACAGCCATTTAGTTATAATCAATCCTCATAACACAAAAAAATGTCGATAGCGTCACTCTATCTGAACAATTTCAAATAAATCATTAAGATTGTTATACTACCGCATTTATCGATTTGCATGCAAGAACACTCTCTCTATAGTTTTGATATGATCTATGGTAGATGTAGAGTCATTTCATTTTTCGACAAGAAGGGGGGGGGGGGGGGTAGACATCCTATTATACAGTGAAATGTAATTTTGTCACCAAAATATACTAAATACGATATACAAAATATGAACAGACCACTCCAATGCCAAAATACAAAGTGGCGGTATCCGAATATGCGAAGTCGAATGCCCGAATACTGGTTGTTTAAAGTTCTTCGGGGAGGGGAGCTGCATATATATATATATATATATATATATATCAAATCATAAATCATATCATAAAATAGATTTTAAAAATAAAATGGACGCCGTTGTCTCCATCCACAAATAATCCTTGCACAATCAATAGCATACATGACTTAAGACGAGTACAGACACAGAGAGTGAGTGAGAGAGAGAGAGAGAGAGAGAGAGAGAGAGAGGGGGGGGGGGGGGGGGGGGGGGGGGGGGGGGGGGGTGGGCTGGGTATGTTGGCTAAAATATAAAAAGTACAAATACCTTCCATAACTCCGCAAACTAAATGATTATACAATAGAGAGACATAACCTTAAAAGTATAATGTGAGTTTCAAAAGTGCAAATACACTTTAACATCATCAGAAAAGGATGCAGTCCCACTCACATAGGCATAACAAATGCAGAATATGAGAATCAGATTTGAGAAGTGGGGTCATTAATTTTGTACGACTTTCACAACCATTTGGAGAGGCAATGTATCATGGACATAGGGTCTTAGTCATGCTACGTCGCGCAATATGAGATGCATCATCGGGTTCTGCCAGCCGGTTCTGGTCCCAGATGGCGAATGCGTAAGAAAATGGGAAACTGGAAATAGAAACTGTCAATTTTTTTCCTTACGGATCTGCGTTTTTGGTAGATCGCTTAAAAGCATTCTTCCTCATTCCCTCTCCTTACCTTAAAGTAAGTCTTTACTCCTTTTTTTTTTGCCCATTCATGTTTTTGAGACTTTCTTTAAGAGCACATGCCTTCTCCTGATAGAACGCCCCCAACCCCCTCCCCCAAAAAACAAAAACAAAAACAACAACAAACAAAACACACCAAAAAAGAAAAAAAAACAACAACAGACAAACAGAAGAAGGAGAAACAAAAGAGAAAAGGAAATGAAGTTGAAAGAATGAGAGGAGAAGATGGCACAAGTGACAACCACTCCCAAAATATTCCCTGTCCATTTGCTTACACTTCAATGCATTACATTTAAGCAGTATGAACAGTGACCACCCCCTCCCCCCCCCCCCCCGACAAGACCCACGCTACACCAAAATGGACCGATCAATAACGCCTATAGTTCCTATAATACCAATTTAAAATAAGGAAATTGTGATAGAGAAATCATATTATGTATATACCATATATATTTTTTATGCAGCATGTACATCTGCCGGGACTCACTGAGAGAAAGTCTCCTAAAACTAATCTGAAGATTTAGAATGGATAATGAAAACACAAAACATAAAATCATCATGGGATAAACTCGATATTAACAATTAAGAATAAAAATAACCCTGTAACTGGGATTTTAAACAATCATTGTGAGGACGCACAGACCTAAATAATTTATCATAGACCCCTGCCATGTTATTTTCAAATTTCCATATTCTGAAAAGAAAAACTTTGGAATTAAAGTAATTGACTCTGAAGGCTTAAATGTTAATAATATAATTTTAATTATCTCTTAATTATCCTAATTCCTCATATATTATTTTTAAATAAAGAATAAGACGTGAAAAGCAGCACTTGCGATAGGACGAAAGTACTTTGACGAATCAACTTGGTGAACTGGAATGACTTGCTTTACCTGGGATATCGCATCTTGCAAACCACAATCTTCTTAAATCGTCACAGATCATTAGCAATGCTAACGATGCACTTATTTATTGGTTTGTAATTGGAAGGGATTGTTAGTTAATCAGATACGATACATCATAATCAACGAGACGTCGTATGAGTCTGCGTTTGTCATTGGTGAAATACAATAAGGTGTTGTTGTTAGTAAATGAAGAAGAGAGGAATTTCAATTTGTAAACAATTTTCTAAGGCATTACTCCCAGTGCTAAAGGTCGTATGCTCGATCTGTATATGAAAATAACAAGTCAGAAAAAGATAACCCAGAAAAGCATAGTGGTTAGTTGCTGCCTGGCAAGCAGCAGATGACAGGTTCAAATCCCGCTGGTTCCATTTTTTCTGACTTGTGATTTTCATTACAGATCGAGCATACGATCTTTAACACTGGGAGTATGCCCTAAAAATTGTTTACGAAAGTGTTGTTGTTGTTGATGTGTTTGTTATTATGGTAAACAGTGCCGCTCTGTGGATATTCAAGGTTTATTTAGATGCAGAATTAGTTTTGAATGTTGTCATTTCTCTTTTGTATGATATGCTATTATTACCGTTTCCTTTCACTTGAAAAAAAAAAAAGTAAAAAAAAAATAATAAAAATAGATTTTTCTTTCTGCAAAAAGCAGAGCAAAAGGTAAAGTAAGATTATATGGGTGGTGTCAATCCCATGGAATGTAGTTCCTTTAAAGTTAATTTTTATTGAAACCAACATACATTTTCCTTTATTAAAGTGTGGTTACTTCCCTAAAATGTCAGTTAGGTCTTTTGCACATTTTAAGACAAATTCAGGATCACGTCAAAATGCTGAATAGCTCCCTCAACGTTTATATTGAGATTAATCGGTTGCAGCTCTTTTTTTTCTTCTTCAAAGTCCAAGAGTCCATTTTTCTTTTCTTGCCATAGTGACACATTAATATTTTCTTTATTTATTATTAGAGCCTAATTAAAAGTAGCAGAAAATTGTAATCTTTGCTGTATTTTCTTCTTTTGGCACCCTTTTAGGCATAGTATCTCTCTTTTGTCTTTATCTCTCCATCTCCGATGTCTTCATTCCTGTACATCAGCCCACCAGCATTCGATTTTTTTAACATACTTCATCCTTTTTAACTGTTTCTTGACTATTTGTCATGAAGATCAAATCGAAGCAAAACCGAGCGAGACAAGTAAATTCCAGTTTACAAATATTTGTGTCTACCGAAAGAAAATATCGGAGCACGATGTCGTTAACTTTCCAAAACAACTATATACTGTCCATAAGTCAGCATTACACATGTACTTGAATCATGTTCTCAAATCAATCTTCATAATTCCCTGGTAGCAGTGGATATGATGCGATCGTAAGTGAAAAAAGGGTTCAACAGAAAATAATGTAGAAAGAGCCGATGGTATAATGACAAAAGAGGAATAAGAGTCATCTGTTTTGTAATTTACTATACGTTTCAAATGGGAGGGTGGCTGTTTCTCTTCAGTATACAGATGTACAACTAATGTTTTTGTCCCATGATAGTAGAGTCAATTATGGTATGATACACAGGTTATACCAGGGTGGTGATGGTGCTGGTGGTGGTGGTGGGGGGGGGGGGGGGGGTATGTTTTGATATTGTAATTTTTACTTGAAGTTTCACTATCATTGCATCCGTTTGATTTAATTATAATCACTATAGATTGAGTTGATGAGGTTGCGGTTGTTACCTTACAACTTCAACTGAAAAAAAAATGTATGAAAACCATATGCCTATGTAATTCGGCCCCTTGTCACTAGTTGTTAGTGATCGCGCTAAGGGAATTATCTCACAACGCTTTCCCCCCTCCCACTTGCCCTCCCCCCCCCCCCCCCCCCTCCCAGGCGGATTCGGGATGTTTTTTCTTCAAAAATGAGGACAGTCCAAGCACAAAGGAGACAGACAGACAGACATAAATAAAGAGAGACATACAGAGAGACAGCGAGAGAAAGATAAAGAGAGACGGAGACAGAGAAGAAATTGTCTGTTCGGAGCCAGAAGGGCGTTAACTCCATTCAAATGATGGTACTTAAACAACCTTCTGGCTCCAAACAGATTAAAGGAAGGGAAAAGAAGGAAAGCAAAAAGGTTGATTTTGCATGTGCCTTTGTGATGACGAGTAGAATGGGGGCACAAAAACATATATTGGAGTTTGCGTACCGTAGGGGGCACTGACGGTTGTGCCCCTGTAGATCCGACAGTGCCCCTAAAGGGCCCTAACAATTCTGGTCGCTGTGCCGCCACAGCTTACCCCTAACCCAAGCCGCTGTTTTGGGTATCCAAAGCAATCTGTCCACCATGTCCACCATGTCCACGGTGACATGCACATGATGCATGCCCTCTCTGGCGTACATGGTCCAATTCCGACAAGATTACTTATAATTACATGGTTATGAATTCTCGTGATCCGATTCATTCATTTTGGGCGCATGTCTCGTAATTTATATCACTTTTTTTTCGTGTAAAAACATATTGACTAACAGTCAAAGTTGATATTTTGATTTTGTATCGCACCTAGAGAGGAAAGGAAGGAGGGTGGGAATGGGGGGGGGGGGGGGGGGGGGGGGGGGGGAGATTGAAGGGCGTCCATTATTGATACGAATTTATGTATTATCCTCACTCCCAGTAGGTTTGTCATGTACAACAGGACAGCGCGGGAGGGTTAACGCAATTTAAAGAAATACCCCTCCCTGTCCTGTTCTCAAAAGTTTGAGAGCCTGAGTTATCATGTTCAGGGCGTACTCAGACTGTGAGTTACAAGGGGCCCGATGTTATTATTCATTTTGATAATAGATCTGGTACATTCAGAAGAACAACTTCTAGAGGAAGTTGAACAAGAAACAGAACTGTGATAGAGTTGAATTTTGAGAATTTGTTCTTACCAGACCTAGCAGTATCACCACGGGACCGCAGTGGGTAGCAAGACACTCGACAGTGATGGATAATATCGGGTAAATTGATATTTTCGGTTTTTCTAATAACGATTTGTGTTTCTACCTGCTCTTCAGCGCCTAAACGGAGCCCCCAGTATGACAGGGTGCTATGTGATGCCGCCTTCCCCCGGGACCCGCGGCCTAGGAGTACCATGACAATCACCATCCATCCATTCCTCAGTCCCTCGTATACGATTCCCTGTCTTATATCTCCAAATTGTCCGTTTGATGAATTTCGAACCCGGGGAATTCTGACCCAAATTGATGGAGAAAGGTGAAATGCTAGGCAGACAAGAGGGACCTGTTTTCGGGTAATATTTGATACATATCGGAGAGTAATTGTAGCGAAAGAGATGGGGATTTAATGAATTTCTCTCTGGAGCGCGTGCTTATGATCACTGTGATCAAAGCGATGAACTTAATACACCGACTAACTTGGTCTTGAGCTGGAGCGACAGTGATAGATGACTCAAAACCATTCAATACCCTCTCATATGGTTGTCTTCAATCTAACTCGATGACATTTTCTCCCCTTTATCCTCCAATGTACCCCCACTTCGTCTCCATAAAAATGGTTATGCACCCCCTTGTTGATTTGATTTGATAGTGATTTGATATTTTTGTTTCTCTGAATATTTATTTCTGCATTTCTTTCACTCTTAAATTTGTACAGAATGGCCCTTTCAAGAACGAGTATTGCTCTCCCCAGGGGCCCTGTAGGCGGATCGGGGGGGGGGGGGGGGGGGGAAACAATCCCCTCCCTTTTTAAACAAAACACAAATTACCGGGGGATTTATTTGTCAATGTAGGCCTACAGTGTATTTTGTATTTGCGTTTTCATTGCTATTATTTTCATTACTTTCTTTCTTTTGTTTGCTCCTAGGTCCTCTCCTCTCCCCTTTCTATCCTGAGAAAGTTTTAATAAGCTTGCGGGATTCCCGAAGTTATCATTTTGATGGAAAGATTAAAGTCGGGAAATTTGGGTAACCACCTCTCTGACATTCCTGGATCTGCCACTCTAGTAACGCTTTATACAAACTAATGGGGTGTTACAAGAAAGTTGCGATCTGTACTGACCAATCAAAATCAATGTTGCAAGCGCATCTTCTTGAATGGGCAGACCCTGAACCATTCAGAATGGTTGTTCTAATTTGCTTTACAATTTGCAATTGATTGCAACACCACATAAGATTGATATCAGGATTGTTTCTATAAGTGGCCAGTAAAAAAACCATCACCCACCCCCAGAAAAATAAATAATAATAACATTCACCTCAAAAATTTCTGGTATAGGAGCTACTTTTATTAATCTTACCAAAAATCCTTTCTACCATTATTGATTAATTGTTCAAAGACAAATATTAGATCAAAAATAATTCTTAAAAAGCTCTCAAAACCCATCTCTTCAATTTGAAAAACCAGCAATTTTATGACATGAATGATTGAACGTGGTAGACAATTACTTTTTGGAAATATTTCATTTTATTTCAACTGTAAATACCACGAGCTGTGCACCCATGGAATTCAATATATGTATTTATATTTTGGAGCAAGCGCCATGAGCGCCTGAGTTGGCGGATACCGGCGCAGCTAAATAGAAGACTTCACATTATCAATTAAATTAAATTTGCCAAAAATATTAATTTCTTCATGCGAACGCATTCCGCTACAGGAGTTTATGACTTATTTCCCCTATCCACATGTGACATTTTGAGACCGTATGGACAGCAAAATTTCGTCTCTACGGGGAGAGAGAAATAGAGAAAAATAAAGAGAAAAGAAAAAGAGAGAGAGAGAAAAAAGAAAGACAGAGAGAGAAGGGGAAGGAAAGAGAGAGAGAGAGAGAGAGAGAGAGATGTGTGGACTCTATAACTTTGAAACATTCTTGATTGATGATAGTCGCCTTTTCTATGCTGTAACCTTTCACGCGGCTCTGGTCACTCGGGAAATTTCTCTGATTTGATACCGTTGCTGCTTTTTTCTATATCGAGATGAGGCAATCATTGAGAAATGATTGTCTGTGGAGATTGGAATGCGTCAACATTGTATCACCCTGATGAATTGGTTCATTCCGTGATGTTTCATAATCCGAGACAATTGCTCTTTCTTTTTTATTTGGTACAAGACTACAAGATAAGATATAACAGACGGGGAACAATGAACAGACGATTTTACTCGCTTTATCAAGTCTCATTTCCCAAATTAATCAATAAAATTAATAAAATGAACATGTATGCATTGAGGTACTGCACGGTATTTGTAGCAATGGAAGGAATAAAAATAGATTTCCTCAAATATTCATTTATTTTTTTATACACCCACACGCGGGTCGCTTTGAGAAATCACATGATCACTGTTTATTTATTATTTGTATCAATCGTAATCAATCGAGCACCAAATACTAGTATAAACCTTGTGAATTTACTTCCCATATCTTGGGGATGAAATTGTCTCCTAGCTTTGAATTCCTGTAGTTATTACATAAAGTCAAAATAGAGAATATCTGATACTTTAATCATCCAAGCTATCATATCTTACTATTAACTGCCGCTCGACAGGGATGCGTTATGTTCGTTTGTTTGTCTGTTTTTTGATATGTTTTGTTTTTGTTTCTTTGTCTTGTCTTGGTCCGCATTATTATGGGTGGGGCAGGAGAGCGCATGCTGGCTACGCCCAGTGTTGGATACCCAACTTTCGTGGTCCACTACTGTAATTTCTTTATATATATGGATCTGAAGTTTCATGCCCCTCTCTCTCTCTCTCTCCCTTTCTCTCTTTCTCTCTCGCCTTTCTCCGAAGTCTAATTTGGAGCTTTCTTTCTCTCCATCTCTTTCCCTCTTTTTTTCCCCTTAACCTCTATCTTTCTCTCTCCTCTCTTCCACTCTACCCTTATTCATTTTTTTAACCCACTAATCTTCGTCCGTCTCCTCCTCCCCTACCCCCTCTCTTCCCCCTACCCCCTCTCCCCCTCTCCTCATCTCCAAACTCCCCCTTCTCTCTCCCTCTCACTTCTCCTTACCCGGGTCGCTCTCCGATGCATGTAGGCAGGCAGGCAGGCAGCTCGTAGAAGGCTGGCTGGAGGACTAGCTCGGTGATGACTTTTCCACCTGTTCATATGACGACAGACTGGATTAGCGCCTCCGGTCCAGACATCGACACCTTCTCCTACTCCATCTTAAAGGTAAACTCGAGGTCTCGCAAAGATTAAAAAAAAATGATAATAATAAGTTGTGATTTTTCCCATTCTTTTTCTTTATTTGGAAGAATATCATAGTAGCAATATCGGACTGAAACTTATTGCCCTTGAAGTGACCTCATATTCCAAATAATTATGCCAAGAAACAGACGAACTTTTGACGCCACATGTTTGTGCAGTCCCATATATCTGCATTTGTGCAGTGCTTTTTATGGTTTGTGTGATTTTGTTTCAGCAAGATCTAGTCACTCTGTTGTTAACTTGTTATCAGGTTTTTTTTTTTAATTCCAAACACCCCACAATACACAAATATTCTTATTTATATACGACATACTCAACCTTTCCCAATAATTTAGTTTATTTCAGAATGCAATCATGTGATCAATCTAAATATGGATTTCTGATAATATACCGGAAAATACATTCACACCGAGAATCAAACCAAACGTACCAATAACTGCCCAACAATTTTGGTGGAAGTGTATATTAACCTGTTGACTACGAAATTCTTTCATTCCCATTGGATTAACACAGGAGCTTCCTGGTTCCCGTAGCCAGTGGGTAGAGGAGTAATAATTATATGAGTACAGAAACATGAGAAAATCCAGCTCTACTACTCTTGACCGTATTACTCACAAGAAGCAGCAAACCTGTACAACTTCTCTCAAATAATAATAACCACATTCATACGATGGATATAATTTGTGAGCTATAGACGAAGTATATAGTCTTGGGAGAAGATGCTATATCACGACAAAAGAGGCGTTTACATTTGTTTATAGAAAAATTGACCAGTTTTAAAGGTAACGCTGAAAAGGTGAATGAATGAATGAATAAATAAATAAAGGTATGTAAATAAATATATAAATAAAGCGATAAATAAATCGATAATTAAATAAATGAATAGATAAATAAATAATCAGATAAATAAACAAACAAATTATTAATGAAATAGATGAATCAATTAATTGATAAATAAAATTGGTGAATAAACAAGAAAATAAGTAAATGATCAAAATAATAATGATTACAGATTTGAATAAATTATTTAAAAGCCCCATAATATCAGAGGTTGAACCTCTTTTTTATTTTGATGGACGATTATTCATAATGCATTCGCAGCATTAAAAAAAAAGAAGGCATTTTTATATCAATTTGAAGAACGGGTAGGAAAAAGAAAGAAGGAAAGAGAGAGAGAGAGGGGGGGGGGGGGAGTTGGTGTGTGCGTGCGTTTGTTTAGCATTATGTCCGAGGACATTTTCGGGCAGAGAACAAAAAAAAAATCATGACAACAATGGTCCTCGGAAGGCGGACAATAGTCCTCGAACGTCGAACAATGAATTTATGCCTTATTCCGTCGACTGTCCGAGGACGAGTAACAATAGAGGAACAATAGTTGTCCTCGGAAGTAAAGCCATGTAAACGTGTGTGTGTGTGTGTGAGGGTGTGTGTGTGTGTGGGTGTGTGTATGTGTGTTTTATAAAAAAAGAAAGAAAAATCACAACTTATTATTATCAATTTTTTTTAAATCTTTGCGAGACCTCGAGTTTACCTTTAAGATGGATATATATATATGAATTTAGAAGAAGAAGAAGGGGGAGGGGTCCTCTGTTCGTGACCACTTTGGCAATACATGTAAAAGAAATCAAAATCATAATTTCCATTTTTCAATATTTTTAATACTATTATCTTCTGTTTATTTATTTCGCTTTTGGGGGAGATGGGGTCATGTCCATCGAAAGCTGTCATTCGTATTACCCAAATCATTTTTTCCTAATCAACACCAATAAAACAATAGAGTGCTTACAGTGGTAATAAAAAATGAAGTAGAAAACCACTGACTGAATTATACTTGATTTTAATGTTACGTTTCCGGTCATTTCTGCGGAGCGGGTTGGATTCTGCAAGCAAAATTTAATGGTTTTCAAGGGAAGAAAATCATAAAAGTTGCAAGTGGCCAATTGGCCTGACAAGTAACTTAGAAAAAAGTGCAAACTCGGGTACTTGTACTTTCTTCATTTTCACCCTCCCCTTCCCCCCTCTCTCTCTATCTCTCTCTCTTTCTCAATCGCTTTGTTTTTGCGAGATGAAGGAGAGAATGGTAATCAGCTGGGACGTTGTAATCGCCAAAGTGTCGTCCTCATGCAAACAAGAATTTAGGGGCGTCTTTATACCACAAGACACCGACTCGTCTATAGAAAGGCGCGAAGAAAGAGAGGCGCTCTTTTCACTTTCGGAGCAGACGACAGACACGAGAATGGACGGAAGATTGCTTTGAGAGAGAGAGAGAGAGAGGGGGGGGGGGGGGGGGGGGGGGGGGTGAAGGGGGCCTATACAGATTTAGAGACAAAACATGACAGGTCGCATATCACATGCTTGGTTGATTGTTTCATTTAAAAGCTAAAAACAAACGAACAAACAAAAAATCAAGGGACAATGGAAGATGAAGGATTACTAAATCGTTACAAAAACTAAACAAAACAGAACAAAACAAAACAACACCAAGAAGCGAGAAAAAGAAGCGAGAAAAAGAAGCGAGAAAAAGAGGCGAGAAAAATTATGAAGATTGAAGGATATGGGATATCAGCGGCATATAGAACTTTATTGGAAGTCACCAGTCATGCTTTTGACAATTATTATTTCAGTATACCTGAGAGGGGCATTATAGAACATTTTGAATGGAGCATGGGGGAAAAAATTGCCAATAAGTTATCTGACAGGAAAAGCACGCTCTGTCGACATTCAATCTAAGAAAGAGAAGAAGAAAAAAAAAGGAGGAGGAGGAGGAGAAGGAGAAGGAGAAGGAGGAAAAGAAGTATAGTAGAAGGAGAAGAAGAAGAAGAAGAAGAAGAAGAAGAAGAAGAAGAAGAAGAAGGAGGAGGAGGAGGAGGAGGAGGAGGAGGAGACGGAGAATAATAATTAGTAGTAGTAGTAGTAGAAGAAGAAGAAGAAAAAGAAGAGATAGGCCCTCGCATTTTTTATGATTTGCCGATCAAGCCTTAGGACCACAAAAGAGTAAAAGGGGTTTGGTCTGTCAATAAAGCAATAAAGATTTTCGTTTTTAAATTACCATGCCTTTCAACCCCTCCCCTTCCTCCATCCCCGTTTTAATGAATGTTCTTTGTGTTTTACTCATCATAATTTATGATGAAGAAGAAGAATTCTTCCTCCTCCTCCTCTTTTTCCTTCTTCTTCTTCTTCCTTATTCTCTTTGTTCTTCTTTATTCCCTTTCTTCTTCTTTTTCTTCTTCGTATCTATTTATCATCATTTTAGAAACGAGTCGGTACGGTAAGTTAAAGAATAAAACCACACAAAGTGACTCCTCCTCCTCTTTTTCCTTCTTCTTCTTCTTCTTCTTCCTTATTCTCTTTGTTCTTCTTTATTCCTTTTCTTCTTCTTTTTCTTCTTCGTATCTATTTATCATCATTTTAGAAACGAGTCGGTACGGTATAAGTTAAAGAATAAAACCACACAAAGTGACTCGTAGCTTTCATTACGAGATCTCGACTCCGCGAGCCGTAACAATAACAACACTTGCATTTGACGCCGTTCAACGACGCGAGCCTCGATAGTGCACCAGTACTTTTTGGCTCCAGAAATAATTGAATTCCGTTTTCTTCATTTCGCACTTTTTAACTCCAACTTCTTGAAGTTTCACAAAACCTCAGCATGAAACTGGGCTGGAGAATGTGAATGCAACGTATGTTTGGACAACACCGACTGTAAAGTAATAGTGATATCTTCCCCCACCCTCCTTATTTATAATGTAATACCGAAATGGAAAATTTGCTCGGTGAATAGTCCCCCAACAAATTTTGGAAACTAAAAAGGTATGATGAAGATATAGAGATAGAGATAGAGATAGAGAGAGAGATAGAGAGAGAGAGAGGATAAAGGGGGGGGGGGGGGGGGCGGGGCAGAAAGTTACCCTTTCCAGAAAGATGAAGTCTAAAACATGTGAAGAAATCATTTATGCTATTTTTTTGTTAGGAAACTCCATAATCAGTACTGGCAGTTGCATAAGGATTCATAATATTTATAATAATGCAAGTTAATAAAGAACTTGAAAAACGGATGAAAGAAGTGAATACTAGCCCAACCCCAGTAAGAAATTACACTGATTGAAAGCAGTGGAGGGAAAGAGGATGATGGAGTCTATCTGGAAATACAGTTAAAAGATCTTCAATTTGTAGGCCTCTTCGCACAAAAGAGATGTGATTTTTGAGAAGCAAACAGTATGTTTTCTTGGCTATAGATGGCGTTGTTTATAACTCTTACTTACTCAGTGCCGTATACACTATGAACATGACGAACAAAGAAGCGGACAATTTATGCTGCTCCTCATTTTACCCTTCACAATTGCACTGGTTAACAAAAGAACATCCATTCATTGCTATCCTGTAAAAATATGTAGAACAGGTGTCACATAATAGCAGTGAAGGGATGTCCTTTTGTTTACTAGAGCTATTGTGGAGGGTACAATGAGGAGCTGCATAAATTGTCCGCTCTCTTTGTCATCGTGTTCATAGTGCCGTATATATACGGCACTGCTCTTACTATACTGTGCCAAGGGGTTTAGCTCTCTTCAAAATTTTACCAAAATGGGATCAATGCTTACTCTTTAAATGTATTACCATTTCTTATAATACCAAACATTATTACTTTACCAAACTTTATGCAAAAGAAATAATTGAAATTTACATTGCGTTTCTTTTTTGTTAATTATTTTTTGGTTTCTCATTTGTTTGTTTAATGCTGAATATCTTTTAAAAAATCTGCACTTTTCTCTGAAAATTTCTATAGTAGCATATAATTATAATCATATATTTAGAATGCTTGATTTATGCTCAAAATTTTGATATACATTGACCACCACATACCTTTCCTGTGGTTGAGCAATTGGTTAATGAAAATGACAAGTCTATCTGTCACATATTTGAGACATCAGCACCGACAACAACCAAAACAAAATCTTATTTTTGTTAAACTTTTTTTCGGTGCATTGATTATAAAAGTATGAGCCTAATTCAAACACATCATTGTGAATTTTCACTGTCTCTCTCTCTCTTTCCTTTCTTCATCTCGCTGTATTTGTCCTCCCTTTTCCCCAATTTGACGAATCCACAGATTTACGCAGGTTGCAACCTCTACACGAGATGGCGCTATTGCATTTGTAAGATTAAAGATGCTTTTAAAGACCTCAGCCTGACCCAAAACAACCATATATTGACGTAAAGCTTAGTAAACAAAGAATATAATTACCCTGGGTATTCATGAATTTTCGTCTCCGTTTATCCATAAAAAATAAAAAAGATAATTTTTTTGGGTCCGCCCCCTCCCTATGGCGTAACAACAGAGGAAACTGCAGGGGGTCGCTAGACGTGTGACGACATGTCATGTATACAGCTCCGAGTGCGTCTACACGATATGTCGTCATCAAATTTTCACCCCCCGCAAAGTAGCGTTCCTCAGAGACGGGGCCCTCGTCAGAAAAACCACCGGGGCTCAACATTCGGGACGCTGTTACTCATTCCACAGGAAACGGAATCTCATGAAGTTGGTTTCAATTTGTTCAGAAAATATATAGCTCCCCGTGGATGAATAAAGGGTATATTTCAAAATTCGGTCAGGCTGAGGTCTTTAAGTAATGCCTGAATCACACCGCCAAACCGATGCCACACCGATTCCAAACCAACCTTGTTCGGTCTGTTGTCTGTCACGTGTAGGTCTCGTTGGTGTTAATACTGGAGTATACGATGGGTCATTTAAAGGAGTATCTTAAAGGAGAATGAAACCTCAAACTTGTATGCATTTTAACAGAAGCAGAAAAATCTTAGAAGCATATCATTGAAAGTTTGAGGAGAAACGGATAAAGAATAAAGTTATGAAGATTTTAAAAACCTAAAATGAAATTGGCAACATACTCGCTATGACGTGTTTGTGCTCTCTCTTTATAGGTAATAAATAAGAAAATTATCAGATTTCAGATTTTAAACAAAGAAAATTGAATCATCAACATTGTGCTTGAAATAATTTGTGAGGAATAAAATTATGAACACCACCTATAGGACAGAAATCAAATTTTCTAAGATATATTCAAGGAAAGTGGATTTTTACAATATTATTTGTATAAGGCTTTTGGAAAGTATAGCACATTTACATAACAGCATCTCATTAGCATATTGAGGACATTGCCAATTTCAGATCTCCATTCATTTAGCGACTTTAGGAATTTAAATATTCATAACTTTTTTTTATTAGTTGTCCATTTTCCTCAACCTTTTCTGATATGCTCCTATGATTTTTCTGCTTCTATTAAAATACATATATTTGGGGGGTTTCATTCTCCTTTAAACAAATCTTCATTGCTCACTACAACATCCAGGAAGAAATGTAGGCTATCTTATCAAATTCCATAAAAAAAACTTTTATTGAATATAAAGAGATATATCAAATTGTGTGATATTTCAAGATACATTATGGAATATAACTGAAAGATAAAATTCATTGCACTTTACACTTGCACTTCAAATAATAAGGCAATGTTTCTTTCTACATTTTATTGTTTGAGCACCAATGTTCATTGCCTCGACATGGTGGTTGACAATACATTGTGGCATATGTTTTTTAAACACTTTTCACTGCCAAATGTTCTGTACTTAACATTTTTTTTTATTCTTCATGATGTCAGTAAATATTCTAGAATACGGATATTTAATTGAAAATTGAATTAAATGAACAAATGGTTACCTTAAACCATCATTATCATCTACTAATAGAATGACAATTCTTGGGCATTTCTCCTGGAAAAAAAATTATTACAAAAATTACAGAAAGAAAAATGGTTTTATAATTGCGATGCCAAAAAGTCCTGCATTGGAAAGGACATAACCCAAGGACAATTGAGTATCCTCATATCAAATTCACATAAACAGACTTAAACTGAAACTACAGTATTTTTTTTTACTTTATCTTTACATGTAACAAAGATTTGTTTACTTGATTCTTGAGTAGGAAATGGACAATTTGTGAGCTCTTTACACATATTCAAGTTAAGTCTTACCTTTCAATTTAAGGACGAACATACCAATTTGTGAACAAGTCTAGAATTTTGAACAAGCTTAGAAACCAAAAACAACCCAAACAAACAAGGGTCATCAATTTGCGTAAAGAGGTTTTTACAAAAAAATACAAATTTGTGGACAAAAGTTTGGGATTCAATGAAAGAATAGTTGAACTACATCCCCTACCCATCTAAATATGCCCCTGATTATTAAACCCTGGCTCTAAAAATTTCTTATATATAAGAACAGTTATGTTTAGAACAATGCTTTAATTGGCAATTTATAATTCATCTACAGAAAATACGACCATACAATGACTTCAAAGTGTTACAACCTTGAGTCAAGTAATAAGTTTTCTAACTTTTTGCAGCCATGATGCGACTTTACCCGAGTAGACATTGATGCGCTTATTGTATTTGTGTGAAGCTATATTACCATATCTTTAATGCACATCAGATTAAAAAGTAAAAACAATTACAAATGTGTATCTGTATGCTAAACATACAACCTGCAAGCAGCCAGCATAGGCAGGCTGTGCAAATGCATGTACCCGTTTTCCGACACTTCACATGAAAGGAAAGACATACTCACATAAGAATGATATTGTCTATAGTATTAAAGCAAAATAAAGATAAAGTTGAGTTCTGGTCATAATAATAATAATAATAATAATAATCCAATTAAAGTCCACTTCAAATTTTATTAACCGAAATGGAAATTCTTTTTGCCCAATTGATCGTGGGTCCGGCAGCCACTGTGCAGCGCCAGATCGACGTCGCTCTATCCCTTCAATTGTTGAACGCCAAACAAGGTAGCAGCAATTCCCATCTTTTAACGTCTTTTGGTATGACGCGGCCGAGGTTCGAACCCACAACCTCCCGATTGTGAGGCCGACGCTCTACTGATTGAGCCAACATTCATGAGACTGTCATGCGACTGATTTTGTGAAAAAAACTGTCTCAAAGCAAGTGGTGTATGCAGGGGCGGATCCAGATACAGAACCTTCAAAGGTTTCTCAGCACACACCTTAACTATCATAATGCATGCTTCATCCGACAATGCCACCTTCACATCAAAGAACATGATCAACTCCAATTGAGGACATCCTTTGATGATTGCCAGAAGGTCACTTTCACCAAGACCCACAGGGCTTCATCAAGACCTTCAGAGGTCTCTATGTACATGACTTAGCCATCCTGATGGATGCTTCATTGGACAATGCCACCTTCACACAACGGAAGACCACAGTCTTCTAGGGCATTTTTCTATAGTCACTTTTGGTGATGCCATAGTCTGTCATCATGTTTCAACATTTTGATCATCATAAAGAACCTTCAGTGGTCTCTCTGCACACACTTTCGCAATCCTAACACATGCATCATCTGACAAAGTCAACTTGACACCAAAGAACATGATCTTCTCCAGTTCCTGACATCCCTCGATAATTGCCAGAAGGTCACTTTCCGTAATGCCCATGACAAAGGAGAGGTTGAGGGTTTGGAGGCGGGGAAGGTGCTTTGGGATGGTACGGAGTGAGTTACCGGTCAAGTGGTTGCAGTTGCAAAGGTTCAAGACCCTCAGCTCTGGAAGCCTCTGAAAGAGTAAGATTCAGAAAGAGATATAGAGAGGGAGAGGGAGGGGGGGGGGGGGGGGGGGGGGGGGAGAGCGAGAGATAGAGAGAAAGAGAAGGAGGGAAGGGGCAGACAAACGGTCAGGAAGAAAGAGAAAAAAGAGTGAAAGCATAAAGGAAAGAGAATGGGGAAAAACAGGCAGAAGGGAAGGGGGATATAAAGGAGAACAGACAAGTCATATTAATATATTATACAATTCTGATTGCTTAATGACAAATAAATATCTGAAATCGCTGAAGAGCAAAAAAATAAAATAAATAATTAATCACAATTTGCAGAGCCATAGTTAGGTCTCCAAAATATGTAACAAGCCCCCCCCCCACCCCCACCCCCACCCCCTTTCCTATGTTTTAGAATTGATGTTAGAAGAATAAGTTAGCTGTAGAACTATATATCATTCAATTTGTTTGATAGTTTGTATATGAGCTTTAGTAAAAAGTGCAATATGATTACTTCAGTATATGCCTCTCAAAAGCCAAACTTGCAATGGGTGTTAAAATTACATCATTCATCAGCATTTTGAAACGTTTGGAATATATCATACATTGCCTTAAATAATTAATCATAATGGCATGAAACTAAAAGAAAATACATGTACATTATCCTTTGGCCACACAGCAATCCAAGCCACCAATTTTTAGTTGCCTAATCAAAAGGGCTGGTCATAGAAAAAATATGGTATATGCAGTCCATGAGGCATTAGGGAAAGGCTGAATTAATCGCTAGTTGTATGCAATTTTGAATAGATACACGTATGTCTTAAGCCCACCAGACACTATACGATCGGTCTGCAATCCGATTTTGGAAGAAGATGCAATAGAATTTGATATAAACATTTAAGCACACTAAACATTTTTGAATTAGGCTCTGAATAGTCTGAGAGATAGAATAGATAGTAAAATCAAAATACGGCCTCTTGCAAGCTTTCTAATTGGAGGAAAGGCCAAGTCGGCTCCGAGTCGTAGTGACGTCGGAGCAGTCCTACGATTGTCTACGATTTGAAACTGATTTAGCCCTTATTCCGGGTATAAGGCCAACAGCGCACCCAAATCCTATGTTTAGTATTCAGAACGTGAATCAGGACTATTTAATTTTTTTTAAATGGCCTTATTTAATGCTACTGCAATTTTTTTCCCAATCAGATCGCAGTGGATCGTATAGTGTGCGGTGGG
The DNA here is from genome assembly GCA_025617745.1 of Heliocidaris erythrogramma. NCBI lineage: Eukaryota > Metazoa > Echinodermata > Echinoidea > Camarodonta > Echinometridae > Heliocidaris > Heliocidaris erythrogramma. The sequence continues at coordinate 27,656,841 of CM046861.1, read as the reverse complement.
ATTTAAGCTGAGTTTTGAAAGTAGTAAGTAAATACATGTACTACTCACCTTGATGAAGAAAGTGATCACATGATCTGTGATGACATACCCACAATCCTTCAGGTTCAGGTTTCGGAGGTTGGGAGACTGTTGGACAATGATCTTTGGCGCCCTCTGTGTGATAAGGGCTCCGTCTAGGTTCAGGGTCTCCATGTACGGACCGAGGAGATTCTCCAAGGCAACATTGGTCAGTTTGCCCCGCCTTTTTAGCTTGTGCAGTAATTCACTGTAGAAAGAAAGATAATGCATGCCAGATGCGTAAAGGTGTCAGAGTTGAGTGGTCTCAACACCTGACTAGGGATGCGAAGGACATGGGGTTTGATCCCCGACATGGCGCTTATGTCCTTGAGCAAGGCATTTTATCTACATTGCTCCTTTCCACCCAGGGGTTAAATGGGTACATGGTAGGATGCAAAAGTCAATGTGGATTGATCAGCATTGTGAGCGTCTGTAAAAAGTCGCCTAGCTCCCCGGAGTGGGGAAGGTGCATACATTGTGTGCAGGCAATCATGAATCCAATGACTGGGGTATTAAAACATCTGTAAGAGACATAGCAGATGTATTTATGCACTATATAATTAACATAAATATCATTACCATTATACTGATCACTATGCTTTCTCTTTGATTCAGCAAACCACTCGAAAAGCATAAATTTCAATGTATGGAAATAGCATTCTTAACATCTATGATGCTACATTATAGGGAAAGTTAATCCTGTTATTAAGTTGCATTGAATAAAAGAAGAAAACTAAGAGAAACAGATTTGTGAAAGTTTGAGCAAAATCCGGTAAGCAATAAGCAAGCTATGAATTTTTGAAGCTGTAATCATTCAAATACAAATTGGCAACTCCATGGCGTATCTTGCGAGCTCCTCATACAGAAAATCTCATAAATTTTCATTTTCTTTGTGTTTGATGAAGGAATAGATTAGTTTCATTCAGGTTTAGTGTTAAAACATATGGCCAATGATTATATAATATATTAAAGGTGCATGTACATGTATGATTGAATATTTCTGTAGAGAAGATTAAAATGAATGATTTTGGGGGCACAGGGCAAGTGGGAGAGGAGCTTGCAAGATAGGTACGTCACAGAGTTGCCAATTTGTGTTTGATTGATTACAACTTCAAAAAATTCATAACTTTCAGATTTGATAGTTTGCCCTGGGCGGCGGAATACCTAGATACGCCACTGATTAGCGGGGTTGGCAGAAAGTATATTTCCTCTACTGAAGTTTTGATACTGTATTTAGGTACTCTAATATATGTGCAATGTTGTAACTAAAAGTAATTTACCCAACACCTGTAGTAAGATAAAAGAAGCTTAAGATGAAACTCAAAACCTCTCCAAATGTAACATGAGTACCCAGTGAATTGCCCTTTAATATTCAGATAATGTATCAGTTAAAAAAAAGAGGGGGGATCCTTACTTCAAGATTACAATATGTGCATCTTGTTATCCTATTAGAAATATACAATTTCCTATTTGAAACATTAAATTTTCTACGGTATAAATGGAGAGGTTCATTATCATAAAAATTGAAATTAAGATGAATATACTGTACATGTATTTCCAAAACAGTCACATATCTTGTATAATGAAAACATATGCTTTACTATTTATATACATGTATCTCTCTCTCTCTCTCTCTCACATTCTCTCTCCTCCCCCCTCCCCCTCTCTCTCTCTATCGATCTTTCTTTTTCTTTTCTCCCTCTCCCCCTGCTCTCTATGTATATAAGTCTAATTTCCTTTTATCTCCCTCCCTCTCTCCCTTCACTTTCTTTCTCCTCTCACTCTCTCTCTCTCTCTCTCTTAAAGGCATTGAGTAACTTTGTCGGAGATCAGAAAAAAAAAATCTGAATTAGCTCATGCTGCAATGATAATTAGAAACCTTTAGGTCAGTCGGGAATCGTATGACTTTTACAGGTCAATTGCTGATTTCATTATCAAGATATTTATGATTTAAAATCGAAATTTTATAAGCGTATGGCATGACGCTTATAACTTGTGACGGTCGGCCTACCTCCCTCTTTCGGCAAATGCACAGCGTAACGTCTATTTACATTGGCCTGCCGCTGTGGGCTTTTGCTAAACAGTCGGGTAACGTCGCGTCGCGTTGATAGAAATTTTCGAGCATTTTTCAGGAAGGTGTCTTCAAGGGGACAAATTGAAAAAGAGTCCATCTCAGTATGATTTTTCCCGTTTTCAGGCTAAAAACGACAAACAAGGGAATAAAGAAAACAATAGAAGGATAATGCAAAGAAAAACATGAACTATAAAGAGAGAATAGAAGGGTAGGAAGGATGGAAGAAAATATGATGAAAGGAAACAAAGAATACAACAAAAGGTCCGTCCGTCCGTCCGTGTGTGCTCAAAAAGTTAGAAAATGCTACTTCTCCGTCATTTCTTGGCCGATTTTGATTCTGATTGTTTTATCTGATAGGGCTGAGTGGGGGCTTCCAAACTTCTACACAAAATCATGAAATTCATCAATTATGCAAATTTATGCAAATTTATTCAAAATCGACGAAAAATGCTACTTCTCTATTTCACACCGTATTTTGAATCTGATTGTTTTATCTGATAGGGCTGGGTAGGGGCTGTCAAACCTCTACACAGAATTTTGAAATTCATTAATTATGCAAATTTATTGTAATTTATTCAAAATCAACAGAAAATCCATTTATAATCATAAAACATTAATTTGATAATTCATTTCTCACATTTATCTTCAAGGTTCTATCAGAAATTACATAAATTAACAGCCATTCCACAGATCTACACTTCTGGCGGGGACATATTTTACGCATCGCGTAATTACTAATTCAGTTGTTTTTAATCCCTTTATTAATTTTTTCTTTCCACCTTTCCTTTCATTACGTTATTCTTTCATTGCTTTTATCATTTTGTTTTCCATCTTTCATAATGTTACTGTTTATATTTATTCTTTTTATCCTCTTTTTTTTATTGTTTTCCATCTTCACTTTGTTATTCTTTGTTCCCTTTTATCATCTTCTCTTCCACCTTTCTTCATGTTTATATTTATCTTTTTATCATTTTTCTCTCTATCTCTCGCTTTGTCATTTCTTGCTTTTATCCTTCTATCAATTATCTTTCCATCCTTCCTCTCGTTATGACATTCTTTGTTTCCTGTTATCATTTTCTCCCCCACCTTCCTCACGTTAATCTTTATCCTTCTATCATTTCTCTCTCTGTCTTTCTTTATATAAGTTAAACTTTTTTATCCTATCATTTGTCTCTCTATCTTTCGTATTATTCTTTTTAAAATCCCCATCTTTACTGACATTCCTTAAAACATTCTTTGCTTTTATCATATGTACTTGCATCCTTCCTACCCTTCTATTCTCTCTTTATAGTTCATGTTTTTCTTTGCATTATCCTTCTATTGTTTTCTTTATTCCCTTTTTTGTCGTTTTTAGCCTGAAAACGGGAAAATCATACTGAGATGGACTCTTTTTCAATTTGTCCCCTTGAAGACACCTTCCTGAAAAATGTTCGAAAATTTCTACCAACGCGACGCGACGTTACCCGACTGTTTAGCAAAAGCCGCCGCTGTGGGGTGTAATGCTGACAGGGCTTGCAATACCAAGGATTGATAACTCGGCAATACTATCGCGCGCGAGAGAAAGCTTGAGCGCTGGAGCTCATCCCGTGGGCCGGCAAGGGCCTAGCCTAGCCTGTCGATCGCCTGGCCTGGCCGGCGGGCGGTCGCTGGGGTAGTCGCGACATCGTGTGTGAGGAGAATTACCAAATTTTGATTATTGCGTGGTAATCCTACATACATAAATAACAAATGTTTTTGCCCGACAAGAAAGAAAGAGAAAGAGGAAACAAATGAAAAGGCATTTAAAAGGGGGAAGGGGAGGTCGCACATTTTGAAACATGGACGAAACAACAATCCATACGATCAGCTCTATACTAGAGACGTACTAGACGTTGTGTAAGGGATCGGGAAGGAGGGGCTGGCCGGAGCTCGGAGGGAGAGAAAATGAGAGAGATCGGAGTGGAGGAAATACAGCCCTGTCGTCATTCACAATTATTGCCTTACGAGGCAGGGCTGGTTTCAGAGCCCGCCACCGCGCGCGGAGTACGAATGCCCGCAGGTCCAATAAATTTATTTCTCGCTCTCGAGGAAATGGAATCATTCATGTCGACAATGTTTAGCAAAATAAAGGAGGCGTCCCCCAGGAGCGAAAATATCCCCTTACGCCCATGTCACATTTTCCAAACTAATTTCGGTTACTATAACTAGTCGTCAAGATATACATTGTACTGATATGCGGTTGGATGCTTAGACAAATTTCCAATATTACTATCGGAGGATAGAGAGAAAAGTGGGGAAAAGCCCTTTTTGTATCTTCAGAACAGCAGGATCATGCGATCGACTGAAGACTGATGAAACAATGAACACATAAGATTTTTTGTCTCCTTGGACGGGGAATTGATTAGGAAGATGTAATACTTGTCATAAGAGTGTGGCATCCCCCTGGCCCCCCTCCCCCTCACGTCAGTGATTTTTGTTTGGGGGTTTCTTTCTTTTTTCTTCTAATATTTGTAATATTGGGCTATAGCCTAACATTCTGGAAGCTTGATTATTGATAATATCCAAGTCATATCTGAAAAGTGAGAAAATTTTCATTACGAAGAAGGTAGGCCTACCCATGCACTTATTGAGGGGAGGGGGTGTCCAAAAACACCCCCTTTGACAAAAGGGGCATTTTTAGGTGGTCGAACACCCCCTTTTTGTGTTATTGTAAGTCGGCACACACCTTTTTGATGTTAAAAACGGCGCCTTAGAATTCCTGTTTAACTTTTTTTTAACACTTATTGGATAATTTGAGTGAAAGTAACCCCCAAATAATGTTACTTTTTGTTCTTTTTGTTTGGCTTATCAGAGATTTTTTGGAGTAAAAAGACCCCCAAAATACTGATATATACACCCACCCCTCCCCCTTTTAACAAATCCTGGGTACGCCACTTGGCCTACTAATATTTCAAAATTCACTTTGGGATTGTGTTCACTCTTCACTATTCTCCCCTCTCTCTCAATTTCTCCATCACTGCATTCTCCCTCATCCTCTTCTCATGATTTGTTTCTTCATCCTTTCCTTCCTTTCTCTCAATGGCTTGTTTTTACCGTTTTTTTTTGCACCTCTCCATTTTCTCCTTCTCTCTTATTCCCTCTCCTTTCTGACCCTTCACAAGAAAAGGAAGTTCAAATTAAAGGAAAAGGTTCATTTTTTGCTTCAATAAGGGTATATTCAAATTACAATACAACATAAATTACAGGCTAACTGGTTCGGACCATTATGTGGCTCTATATGGTTGGTAAGGGCAGGGATTTTTCAAGAAGGATATTATCAGAGGCAAAGGATGTGTCAACATTTTAAATAATATATCTGGACATAATATTTCTTGACATCAACACATGCTGAAGAAAACACGCAAGTTGTCTTTAACAGTTTTCCTAAAGATTCAGGAAAGGGGGGGGGGGGAGGGGGGAGGGGGCACAAGTTACACCCACTCATCCTATTACCGCCATCACACCACCAAATCGACCAGTTCTTTGCCATTCAGGGTAATTTTGTTCTGGGTCTTGTGTCGGTCTTATTAGTGTGATTGAGGTATTAGGAAGATGGACAAGGAAAAAAGCCATCAATTGATAAATGTAAAAAAAAAAAGGGCAAATTTCATTTTCTCTACATGTACAGGAATTCATTGCTACTGAATTGCCATTCACAATAATAAAATTCCATTTCTACTATATATGTAACCAAATTTCAAAAGAGTCACAGCAAAACTGAATTAAGTAAAAAGCACATTTCGATGGAGAACAATAAAAGTCCAGGCTGGTCCACTCTTTGATAACGTCTTCCCATCTTTTCTTCTGTCTTCCTCTTTTTCTTCCACCTTTCACTATAATAATAATAATAATAATAATAATACATTGCATTTATAATGCGCTTAATACAAATGTTTCTAAGCGCCGAAGTATTATTACCCCGGCAGTAGCTAGGCTACCGAATTCGGTGCTCACAGCATTTCAAGGAATAAATTCCTACCGGGTACCCATTTTCTACACCTGGGTAGAGAGTGGCAAATGTAGATTAATGTCTTGCCAAAGGACATTAGTGCCGCGGCAGGACTCGAACCGCAAACCATGAGATCCACAGTCCGGTGACGTATCCACTAGACCACGACACCTCTACTATGCCTTGCAGGATGGTTTTTGCAAGACCCAAAGAACATGAAGCATGCCAAATCAGTTTTGCGCTTTTTCACGGTCGTGAGGAGTTCTTTGTATGGCGCAGATGATGGTGCGGACCGTCTCGTTGGTTATGTTGTCTTTATGCAAGATGCCTAGTATTTGAATTCGCCTCTGGAGGTCTGCTGTGAGGGTCCAGGAGTCCCAGGCAAACAGGTAGATGGATAGGACGAGTGATCTCAATCGTATCTTGGAACTGAGCAAGACCAGGAGTGGCAGGGAATCCAATCCGCACATACAACAGTTTGGTGGTGCTGTAATAATAGAAAAGATAGTCAAATAATTTCTTGGTACTGCAAAATTTCAATATGGCACGAAAAAGAGACATGATAACGAAGCTTCGTTATCATGTCTCTTTTTCGTGCCATATAGAAAAGATAGTTTTAAAAAAATGAATTAGAATTTCAATGAAATAGAAATTCTTTTTTTTTGTGAAAAGGCCATGGCCTGAATTCATGAATACTTCTGTAAGGGTAGTACAAGCAACGTACATGGCCTCATGTCTAATCATAAATGGCAATACAGGCTACGGTTATTTTAAACCATAGTTTAGACCATGGGTTTACCATTCTTTGTGAATTGTGGCCAATGTGCTTCTTAACAAGGTGTCAAGCTTTTCATTACACTTTTTTGGTCATGAACTGAAATGGAAACTGTCCTAAAATGAAATATGCCAGTGGTGCGAACACAACATGCACTGGTCTACATGATGGTAGAGGTACCTATTAAAAATATTCTAGTAATTTACACAGCAACACCTTGTGTAAAACTAATGTGCAAACAAATCAGACAGGAACTAACAACTGCCTACAAAAATCTCTATAGCTGCACTACAGAATCCCATAAATTATTCATCATAAGAATATAACATGTAAAGTAAATCCATCCTTCATCCACAAATATTTCTTTCATCATTCATCAAGACAAATTTACAAAATCTATAGGAATGCAGATATAAATATCATAAATTTGTCAACCGGGGCGTCGCTAGCGGCAAATGTGCCACCTCTGTTGGCAACAAAAGAAAGGGGGGGGGGGGAAGAGTGAGGGAAGAGGAAATATAGGGTAAAAAAAGAAAGGAAGGGAAAGGAAAATAAACACTAAAAAGAAGGAAAGGAAGGGAAGAGAAAGAAGGAAAAACTGGTCAAATTTTTTGCTCGCTCGCTCAAGTCGCTCGCCAAAACATTGAGATGTTAATCTTTGGGCAAATGGCGTCCCTTCCCTTCCCTTCTGCAATAGGCTACAGCTTCCCCCCTGGGATTGTCAAAGTTCAGATAGTCACATTCGGGCAGCAAGGTGCTAGTATATATGGGTCTGTTCACAAAGTTGGGCACCAAAACTTGACATTTTATCGTAAAAACATTGTAGTTTTAACACTATGACTTACACCATTAAGTTGTTTTATATGAATGTACTTGGTGCCTCCAGGAAGCTTTTGAAGAACACAAGACAAATTGTTTTGAGAGGCATTTTCAAAGTATTGACAAAAACATACTGGTGTCCCATGTTACATCCACAACCACCTTTTTTTTAGATTGCCAACATTTCTACATGCATGATACCTTATAAAGCTAAATCCTATTAATGGGTACATTGTGTTATGGTGCTGACTTAATGAAGCAAAACTTTTAACAAAAGAATAAATATCTTCCCTGAGTTTATCATGAATGCTGTGGGTGTAACAGTTTCCAATCAACTGTCACAAGTTGTGGATGAATGGGACACCAAAGAATATCTGCAACTTTCATCAATAACTCTTGAAGTCAGTATACTCTCATTGCAGTTGTTGTTGCATTGAATTAAATAGAGAGCCTAAAGTAACCAGGCAAATATTTATCATCAAGAGCATTATGGATGTGCCGTTATGTCTCAAAATAAGACGGATGTAACACGGACACAATGTCCGGTTACATCCACATGCTGGTTTTTCATAATTATTTCCAAAATACATTGTGGAACAACATGTTTATGATTCTCAGATGCTTTTTATTTTCACCAGAGATAGAATGGCCAAGTAAGAAAATTCTAACTGACTTTTTCATCAAATTACAGGGGATTAAAGAAATAATGCCTCAAAAGGTGCCCAACTTTGTGAACAGACCCATATCCACATATTGAAGAAGAAAGGTTCCAGGATAATTATATAACTTATGTAAGTAAACTTCAGTAATTTTCACCTAAAAAAAAGTTCAAACAAATTTTGTTTGACTCGCTTCACTCTCTGGCAAAATATTTAGAAATTGAAAAGCTGATATTTGGGCAAAAGGCGTCAGTCCCCTCCTTACGAAATGGGCCTGTCTGATCAAGATCTCTATGTCTGCAATTTTCTTTTATTAATTTTTGTCGGAGGATAGGGATTAGGGTGCAGCAGTTTTGTCTGCAAAAATGGGTATTGCATCCTAAAAATTTGTTGGCAAATTTGGGTGTCACAACCCTCCCCCATTCAAAATGTTCTAGCAACGCCCCTGTTAGTCAAGCTCTTGCATGACAAAAACTCTAATGGAATAGACCCGAGTGGCAATAAACCAGCTTAATTTTATTTTTATTATACTTCATTTCTTTATTTTTTACATGTAGACCCTACTACTCCAAATACAAAATTTCTTTGTTTCATTCCTGTTCTATAATTGCACATCTCTCAAGTAAACATGGAAGGTGACGAAAGAGGATATTTACCTGTAGGTGAGTGTAGATCTGTTTGCATGTTTCTAGCATGACTGTGTCTGCTCCATCATCAATTTGATCAAATAAGAGATGTCATGCATCTGAAAGCAAAATAGAATGACTAGTCAAATGTATCCATAACAGACTATCAAACCGTTTTCTTAGGCGAATATATGGATCTGAATGAAAGACTGAAAATAAGAGTTTGTAGATATCTACTGAATCATATACATGTACCTGTGAACAGCCCACACCTCCCTGCCCTATATATCCACTTATCCAGGAAAGTATTAAAAAACATTTTAAAAATAAAATTCACTAGTATGAAGGGGTAGGTCCATATAACTGAAGTTTGCCATTGGATTTCTCCAAAAATAATATGCATGGAATAGCACTAACCAAGATAAAATATTTATTCATGCTTATGCCCAACATACATTGCGATTTCCCAAATATTGAATGCAAAAGTTTTAAAATTTACAGATCAGATCTACCAGTAGTTGGAAACTATCTGTCCGGACACCCAACCTGTCAGGACCCCCAACATAGGTACATGTATGACAAGGATAACTCATTCTCATTGATAAGAACTGTCACATATAAATCCTATATAAGATTTTGAACTGCTAAGAAAACAATGCAATTACTCTATGGCATGATTGGTATGTAATATTCCACCAGCTTGGGAAAGCGGGAAGAAGAAGATTCAAAATTCCTGGAAAGAGCAGAGTGAATCCAAGTGTTTATTTTTTGGGGGAGCACTCAGTATATAAATGTACATGTAGTGTGTGGTGGGTATGTGGCGCCCAGAAGACCCCCATTTCTACACTAAAATTTTTGTTCCAAAGCATACAATTTTTTTCTTGAGAAAAAGAGAAAAAACATTCCAAAGCAACGTTTGTTTTTTTTCATTTTGTCGTTCTAATCGTTCTGGCACGCCTCGGCCAGGCCCGTTTTGCTTCAAAGACAACATAGAATAGACGTGCCATGACCCACAGCGTATTAAGCGATTGCATGGGAGCTTGTGCGTGGGTACCAGGTAGCTGTACGAGCTCCTTAGCTTATCAATCTGGTACATGTACTTGCCTATGGAGCTGTACATGGGATCCATAATTACCTTGTGTGTGTGTGTGTGTGTGTGAAATATCACCATTTCTCACCTAAGTTGACCCATGCAACCCACCCTCGGAATTTGCTATAGGGGTTACCTTCCAGGATCAACTAAGATTGTAAAAATTGAATGACTAAAAAAGAGAAAAGACAAAAATCGACAGATATTTTTACCTTGCATTTGCAACCTATATATATATATGGGACTACACAAACCTTACCTTACATGGGTAGTCCCATATAAATTACAAGTCTTACATCATGTGCAAGTAAAAAAAAACCCTGATCACACCTGCCAGTTTTGTGTGGTTTTTTTTTGTCAATCAATTTTTACAATCTTAGTTGATCCTGGAGTGGAAGGTAACCCCTTTCGCAAACTCTGACTCTGAGGCCTGGGCGAGGATGGTTTGCATGACTCACAGTATGTGAGAAATGGCGATATTTATTTTAGATCTATTTTTTTTTTTTTTGGGGGGGGGGGCGGGCTGATATCTCATTATCTATGAGTCCTACCTATATGAGCTCCTTGGCTTATCAATCTGGTACTAGTACTGGCCTACAGAGCCGTTCATGGGATCCAACTGTGAGTGGAGTCAGAGGCACATATCAACAAAAACAAGATCTAACATTTTAACAAGTAACATGTCTAAATGAATTATAATCATTTCTCACATACTTGCGAGCCATGCAAACCAGACATTTTATTCACAAGCCACAAAATGTTGTTTTTCACATCAAAACTCCCGAACTGCGTGTAAATGAATAAGTGCGCAGACATGGGATTGGGAACCATGCAAGATTGTATATTCAATCCCTGTCCCTGATAGTAGAAAGAGGAAAAAATGATGTGATGTTTATGTCGTCGTTTACATCTTTTTACTTCCTGTAATTACGTCAATAAGACGACAACTTGCACCAACGCAAGACGTCATGAGGACGTCTTATTTTGACGTCATCTTTACGTCTTGTACACTGTAAAAACTAAAGCGTTACTTTTAGGGGCATGTATAATAGTGACTGCACCTGAAATGCTGTTTGTAGCACTAGTTGTAGTGTGCTAATTTACCAGCAAAAAACCAGGTTCCGCTGATTGAGAGGCACTGACGTTACCGATGGACTGACGGATGCTTCTTGCAATCCAGTTTAGTCATGGGAGTCAAATAGATAACATGAACTATGTGGTGTCGTAAATTCACTATGTAACAATATGATCTGCTCTACATCGTACGATGTGAGTTAGTCCAGCGGTAATGCCAGCAATTCTCGATCAGCGGACACTGGTTCGAGGCTCGCCAAAATAATTTTTTTTAATGAATGTTTAGTCGGTCCAGCTCGCGTGAAAGTGCTGAAATAGCACGCTGTGTGCATTCAATAGCACTCTGACTCTGAGTGCAGTCCCTATGCATGCCCTCAAAAAGTGCTATATAGCCTAGGCTATAGGCCTACTACTACTACAGCACTTCAGTTTTTACAGTGTACAGATGACGTCAAAATAAGACGTCCTCTTGACGTCTTGCGTTGATGCAAGTTGTAGTCTTATTGACGTAATTACAGGACGTAAAAAAGACGAAAACCACGACGTAAAAATCACGTCATTTTTAACACTTTCTGCTATCATCAGTATCAGGGATGTTGAATTACTTGAAATGACAAGGCCACAGTTTCTTGTGAAAATGGCATTGTTCTTGCTCTAATTTTGATGCAATTTTTTCTCAAACTTACTCTTTAGAATATCAGGAATAAAATAAAATAAATCTTTAGAGGAATATTAAAGAAATTCTTGTTCATTTTTTCCGTCAAACCTTAGTTAGGTGCGCAGACTACTAGCAGCCTAGGGCTCCCCATACAGCTGCGGAGGCCAGTACCACTCCCACCATGGTCCATGCCCACTATATTACCAGATTGATCAGCCAAGCCCAAGGAGCTCGGCGTACAGTAAAGTACGCAGTACATGTATGATGTAGGTCACCCTATACCCGGGATTATACCTACCACTCCAGTCGATAGAGTCAATAAAATCTTACAAATCTTACAAATCTTACAAATCTTACACTTACCGGTACAGTGAGTTGTGTGGATATCACACTGTGCCCCTGTCCCGGCGCTGGCAGTAAGGAGAAAAAATTTTCAAGTCTCACTCTCAAGATGATAAAACAAACGTCGAGAACTAGCTTTCACTATGTGTGCGGTGCACTGAGCTGAGTTAGCTACATGGCTCGCCGACTATACGGAGTACGAACGTATACCGTTGCACTGTATGCATACAAGTAACTATCCCGACAGCTCAGCTGGCTGGTATATCACTGGCGCCTAGCGCCTGTAAGTGGATGTTGGGTATAAACGGGCTTACCATAGATACTATCTCTATACATGTACGAAACACACATAGCGTATTGCCAATGTCTCACAACGAACGCATGAGGACGCTAGACCAAATACTGTTTGAAACGTAGATCTGCCGTTATTTCAGCCAGAATTTTGTTTTCAAAACCACATTTATTTTCTTTTTTAAAAATAGTAAATGAGCTCCAATTTCTATCTTACTTTCACATATTGCTAAGTATAGTTCTAACAGTAGGATTATATATCATTGGACCACTTTCACGCTGAATTTGTCAAATTTTGCAAAGCTACTCAATGCCTTTAATATCATAGCCCTCTCAAATACTTACTTCACAAGGAACTCATCAGGGCAGTCTTCTAAGGAATAATTCTTGATGTTTTTACAGATATGTTCCATGCAACTCTCAAGGAGACGTGGTACTTTGGTGTCTTCATGATAGGGATTCTGCGGAGAATAAAAGAAAATGCAATATCAACTTTCCCATTATTTGCCCTTTTTTAATCGTTTGGAAAAGATTGCAAGGTGTTCCAGGTTATAGAGTCAGCTAATGGCTATACCAGAATGAATCAAATGATTATGCCAACAGCCAGGTCAAAGTCAACTGGGCAATGATCACTGAAAAAGACATTGTTTCCACGGGGGGGGGGGGGGGGGGGGGGGGGGGGAAGAAGCAATTTTGATAAAACAAAAATAAACCATCCTCTTATTAAAATCACACCAGCTCCAACGTAAAGTTTGACCTGGATCTGGAAAGAGTTCAAGTTAAATTTAAAGTAAAACTACCACCACTCACAAAAAGGCTTCTATTTTTTGAGCAGCTCTCAGCTTTGAGAACAGAATACTGGGGTATTGTCCTGCTTTCAGTGTAGATCATGATATTTTTGTAATAACTCACTCTTTTAGGGGCTTTTTCAATTCTAACCCAAATTTTTTCAAACACACATTTCAATTTCCTAACTGAAAATGAAGTTGCAATCAAATACGCATCTGCTCAAACATCCTACTTTTTGGAAAGCTATTGCCCTGGCTGGTGGAGGGGTATAAAAACTGAATGCACCATTTTAAATAATAATGTCACTAATATAACATAAATTTATATAACATAAATTTGTAGTATACCTGGATTAAATAGAACTGTTGCTGGGCTAGCGCTATGAGCTTCCTCGGACAGTGTGTGTGCTCTGTAAGTTTTCACCATTATTATTATTATTATTAACTTACCCTCTCAAATCTCCTGTTATAGCTTGCCCGGACATATATGACATGGTTCTCTATCTTATCTTCATATCTCCGCTTGCCACCATAAGACTTTGACATTCTGACCTCATGAAGGATATCCTCAGCGTTGTACCATCGAAGAAGGGGAACCTCTACCAGGTCATCTAACTTGACAAAACCTGGATGTTTTAAAGAGAAGATTGAGTTCTGGCAAAGGTGAAAAATAATTTGTGAGCTTTCCACTTATTCTTTTTACATCCGTTTGAAATAAATTTTGTTTGTTATCATTGCTTTGTACAAGGGCTGAAAGTACTAAGATGTCCATCATCTTTACTTCAACCCTCACTCATGTCCATTTTTATATGTTTCATTTATATATTGTGAATTGTCGATTATTGTTTTATACCTCAAATGTATCATTGTTTTTTATTGTATGTATGTTTGAGTGAAAATATACTTTGAATTGAATTGAATTGAAATAATATGTCAGAAAAATGTCCCCTGAAGAGGATTCCCCCCTCAAAGTGCCCTCAATCATATTTGAAATATGACGAGAAAAAGCAAACGTTGTTTGGGCCAAACGTTCAATGCACATGTTTGTGTAGAGCTCTCTGTACACATATTTGTATGCAGTGCAAGTGCACTTTTTAGTGAGGTCAAGTCAATATCTTATTATTTGATGATTCCAAAATCTTGCAGTATTTACAGTGTATGTAAGTCCTACATAATCAACCTTTCCCAAATGCTTCCTTTCATTCACAATTCAATCACATGCGCTGTCCAATCGTAGTTCATTATTTACTCTGACTCTGAGCTTTATTTTCATCAAATAAAAAGGATTAAGGTCTTCGGTAGCTACTGGATTTTAGGTTGTGTTTCGTGTAAGGTTCGGGATTAAAGTTAGATATTCGCTAGAGCAGGACATTGCCGAAATTGGGCACAATTCAGAAAAAATTCCATAACAAGCAACAACAAAAAAAAGTGAAACAAACAACAACAATGATAATTTACCCCAAAAATATCAGAAAATCAGGCATAAATAGAGTTATCAAAAACTAATGAATAAGAAAAGTAAAATAAAAATAAGGGGCTAAATGTTTTTTGTTGTATACAGTTATACACTTAAACTATACAAATTTATTTTTGAAAAGGAGGACAACAAGCTGGTCGTACCCCACCCCCCACAACCCAAATCAGTCACTGGTACTTAATCATTCCATTATACATACCTTGAGGGCACACTGACAATCCTTCCTGTTTAGCTCCATATCTGAGCAGGTAGGACAGTTTCTTGCCCAGTCGTTCATGGTGTTTACATTTTTCTTTCTCTCCATTCGTTTCCCCTCCTACTTTTGAAATGGTTTCTTGTAACATTTTGAATGATGTTCATGCAACAGGAAGAATCTGGTGGGAAAAAACGGATGCAATTAAAAATTTCAATAGAAAAAAAAACTTTGGAATCTGATTTTACTGTTTACCGTTGAGATTAACACATTGAGCATGTACAAGACTATTTGAAGAAAACCTTGGGTGGTATTCTGAGCACCATTTTATCTCTAAAATTTTTGGTTCGTAGTGGTATCGGTGCGATCGGTTCATCGATCTCCACCTCGTTGTTTACCTGTTGTTAAGACAGCTTGGGGGTTGTTAATGAGTTTAGTCTAGCGATAAGGCTTCTCATCGTGCATTCTCTACAATCTGCTGTATTCCTTCTGGTGCAAGGATATTAAGCAAAGTGCTTTAACGGCGAGGAGCAATAATTGAAAAAATCTTTGGGAGAGAACGGCCACCCGTCGTTGTTTTTCGATCTTGTCCGTATAGCTTGTGTGCGTAACATTCTGCGTACGTATCTATGGTGCGTAACCATGTAGAGCGGCCTCACTAGTGCGCAACATATTGAGAACAGTCGTCATACGTATGGATGTCTCTGTAACAACTACGAAAAAGAAGCTGTAAATGTAAGTTTTTATAACTTTCTACATTTTGACTATTAACGAACTTATAAATTAAGTTATACAGACTGATACCTAAGTATCAGTCTGCCCACAAAAACCTCCATTTGAAACAAAATTACATCTCTATCCCCAATAGTGAGTATACACACATGTATATTTCCTAATGGTCAATATGACCATTGCTTGCTGATGTGAGAATAACCAACATCTCTGATGCTTTACACCACACCCATTTTATATCAGATGTCCCCAGACATACAAGTAAGGCCAAATGAAATTAATTTCTAGTTTCTCGTACCTAGCCAGGATTAGCTTCGTGAGTGTAAAAAAAAAAAAAAAAAAAAAATTGGCTATACGCCTTTTACATAACGAAGCCAGGCGTTCATCCCCAGCAATCGAATTGCGCACAGGTTAGCAGGACATGAAAATGCCCTGAAATCACACTTCTGATAACTCCCGCGACCGACAGGCCATTCCCCACCGCGTTTCCTCGTAGGGAAACGTTTGGAATTAGAATCTCTTTTTGATTGAACGTATTTGTACCAAAAAATGCAAAAACAATCATAAGAAATTTCAGAGAACTCACCAGTGTTTGTGTATTCATGCCTCCTCTTGTCATTATACTATACAACCATAATTGAAACTATCCGTCGCCGACAGCACGCGCCATGATGATTAAATTTTTAATCACTTATTATCATGTAGGTCTATATTTAATAAGTAATATAAGTAATTTCAATACCTTTGGCTTTATTGAAATTTTAGCCTAAGACCGTTCAGATAAGCTTGTACTACATGTATTAGTGGACGTAGGCTATTAATATTTAGATCAGTATATTTGTAGAGTAACTGAAAATATTGAGTTTCTTCTACTTACAATTAATGATGAAGGTCCTGGCTGAAGCGATGGTGGAGATTCCACGGAGCAGTGACTGATTCCGAAGGCTATTCACAAGTTATTTATGTTCACAAATTATAAATCCAAATGAAATGATCCCAGCGAAAATGAAAGTAATGAAGAATCGCTAACGAAGAAAATAACGATGTCACAATACAATATCCTGAATACAAATCCAAGTGAATGGGTACTGTAGGTATGTGTGTAAAATTGACTATCTCCTATAAAACGCGACACGGTCTTATCACAACTGTGTCCTAGAAGAAAGTGATGATAAAATGATCTCGAAGAGCTCGTGAAAGTTGGTAATCACGCCCACAATAAATCTCATTGGCTGAGCGAGTGCGCGTGGTGTAATAACACGGAAATCCGATTGGTTAAACGAAAAGATGAGCTCTGATTGGAGCAGCGTGAAGAATGTGGGTAGCGATGTAAATGTTATACTTTGATGCGCGTGGAAGATAAAAAATAGGTCAAGAAAGTACACACACGCGTAAACAAAGGAAAGTACATGTAGGTCGTCTGCTAACCTTGTAAATGGCAGACCGATGAAAATACACAAAACTATGACGAAATATTCATCAAAATATGTTTGGCTACTACATCTACCCCCTCCCTAGAGGGTTGCGAAATGGAACGGAGCAACAATCGATGAACAATAACAGTGTCAATTATATACAGCATCCAAAAGTTAATGTAGAAGAAAACAGCTCAAAACACAATGAAGATAAATCCTGACAAGGGATTGGAAATATAAATGAAGATCCAAAACGTAGAATGTGAGTCCCGTCATCCAATATCATAATAGTCCACGTATTTGGCCGGCCACCTAACATGGCGACCCGATCGAGTCCGTTGAACCTCGGGGCGGTCGTTAGCGGGTGACGACGGCGCGATCGTGGCTTTCGATGATGATGATGATGGCTCAGTACGATTTAGGTGATCCTCCAAAAATGCAGGCTTGATGCGATCCACACTGACATTCTCATGCTTACCATTAACGTCAATGGTGAAAAACTTGTCATTGCGGCGTATCACTGCAAAAGGGCCTCGGTAGGGCGGTTGCAAAGGTCTGCTCACGGCGTCATGACGGAGAAACACATGGCTAGATGCATGCAATTCCGGGTGTATCCGTGAGGCAGGTTGCTGTTTACGGGTGGGGGTGGGGCTCAAATCCTGCATGAGTTGCTTCAAACGGTGAACATAGTTCGCAGGATCGATGAAGTCGTCGGGCTTTGTTGGTGCAACAAATTGGGCTGGCAACTTCAGTGCCATACCAAAAACCAACTCAGCGCAGGAACATCGGATATCCGTCTTGATTGCTGTGCGGATGCCAAGTAAGACCAGCGGTAACACTTCTGTCCATCGAGTGTTGTTATGAGTCTTGATGGCGGCCTTAAGTTGACGGTGCAGGCGTTCAACTAAGCCGTTTGAAGCAGGGTGGTACGAAGTCGTGCGTATGCGATTCGTCCCCAGCAAGTTTGTGAGTTCATTGAAAAGTGATGACTCAAACTGTCGTCCTCGATCGGTGGTGATCGTGGTTGGCGCACCAAATATCGCCACCCATCTGGCCACAAAAGTCCTTGCAACCGTCTCGGCAGTAATATCCGGGATCGGTATTGCTTCTGGCCATCTCGAATAGCGATCAACACATGTCAAAAGATAGCTGTTACCTTCAGAAGGAGGAAGGGGCCCAACAATGTCAATGTGGACGTGCGAAAATCGTGCGTCTGGTAGTGTGAACGTTCCCATTGGTGCTTTGTTGTGTCTGTGCACTTTACACTTCTGGCACTCGAGGCAAGTGCGAGTCCAACCTCTGACATCACGATTGATCCCAGGCCAAATGAATCTGTCAGTGATGAGTTTCTGTGTGGCCCTTATACCAGGGTGAGACATGTCGTGCAGTGCACGAAATATCATGCGACGATGTTTCCGTGGGACGAAAGGGCGTTGATGTCCAGTAGAGTCATCGCACCAAATATAGCCGTCATCCGCTGGCAACGGAACACGCTTGAACGAGAGAGAGGGCGATTGGCGAACGTCGTCCCAGTCCTCGTCATCCTCTTGATCGATGGCGAGTTGATGGAAATCGACAGTGGAGGGAGTAAGCCGATCCAGTGCATCTACATGTAGGCGAGAGAGAGCATCGGCTACAGTGTTGTCCACTCCTTTTACATGTTGAATATCAGAAGTGAACTGTGAAATGTAGTCCAGATGTCTTATCTCGCGAGGGGAGTGCTTGTCTGGCTTGGAACAGAGAGCATACGTTAAAGGTTTGTGGTCAGTGTAGAGTGTGAACGCACGTCCTTCCAACAAATAGCGAAAATGGCGTATTCCTAGGTAAGCTGCAAGTAGCTCCCTACCAAACGTGCTGTACCGCGTCTCTGGCGGTTTCAAGCGTTGCGAGAAAAAGGCTATGGGCCTCCAAATCCCGTCTGACTGTTGTTGAAGGACGCCCCCTACTGCCGAGTCTGAAGCATCCACCATGAGGCTAGTGGGAAGATGGGAGGAAGGGTGAACTAACATGGCTGCATCAGCAAGGCCTTGCTTAACGCTAGTAAAAGCTGCAGCTCGTTCATCCGTCCAGGCAATGGGTTTCGCGGACCGTTGCGGTACATCCCTTAACGCATCAGTCAATGGAGTGAGAATATCGGCGGCCTTTGGGATGAAACGTCGGTAGAAGTTAACCAGTCCCAGAAACCTGCGAAGCTGTCTGGCTGAAGTAGGGCGAGGAAATTCACGAATTTCCTTGACTTTGTCGTCAAGAGGGCGAATACCGTGCTCATCAACATGGTGGCCGAGAAAATCGAGGCCGCTCACACCAAAGACGCACTTCCTGGGATTGATGACAACCCCGTACTCCGAGAGGCGTGTGAACAGGGCGCGAAGATGGTGCTCATGCTCCTCAGGCGTTTCACTAGCAACCAGCAGATCGTCAATATAAGTATAGACGAAAGGAAGACCTCTGGTAACCTCGTCCATGAAACGCTGGAAGCTCTGGGCAGCGTTTCGTAGGCCGAACGGCATCCGAACAAACTCAAAAAGTCCGAAAGGGGTAGTGATGGCCGTTTTGTGCACGTCATCTGGGTGGACAGGTATCTGATGATAAGCCCGAACCAAATCTACTTTGCTGAAAACGTGCTTACCTTCAAGTCGAGAAGTGAAGTCATGCAGATGAGGAATGGGGTAACGATCAGGCACAGTCCGTGCATTGAGAGCTCTATAGTCCCCACAAGGCCGCCAGTCACCCGGCGTCTTCTTAGGCACCATGTGAAGAGGTGAAGACCAATTGCTGCTGGACTGCCTTATGATGCCTAAATCCAACATGTGTTCAAATTCCTGCTTGGCAATGTTGAAACGTTCCTCAGCGAGACGGCGAGGGCGAGCTGCGACTGGCGGACCACGCGTGGTGATGTGATGTGTAACAGAATGCTTCACAGCTGCGTGGTTGTGATCTGGACGCGTTATCTCAGGAAACTGTAGGAGAATAGCATCATATGGCGAACTGCTATCCAAACGTGAAATCACTGGAGTGGAGGGGGGTGCATCTGAACGCACACAAATTCCATGGACACTCAAACTCGTGGTAGCATCAAGAAGCTTGCGATGCTTAACGTCCACTAGCAGGTGAAAGTGATCCAAAAAATCTGCACCAATGATGGGCTTACTGATATTAGCAATAATGAAAACCCACCGAAATGTCCGGCGTAACCCTAAGTCCAGAGTGATAGAACGCTCCCCATAAGTAGTGATGGGTGATTGATTCACAGCTTGCAATGTGACAGAAGCCCTGGAACCACTATATTTGTCCGAAGTTGTGGGTGGTATAATGCTAACTTCTGCACCTGAATCGACGAGAAAACGACTACCGGAAAGTTTGTCAGTGACATAAAACAAGCGACTAATTGGCTGCCCGCCGGCTGTACTCGTCGCTGCTAGTTGCCGGCTGGCTGGTTTCCCGACGAGGAAGGGTGATTGCCACGCCAGGAACAAGGAGAGGTGCACCTCTGAGCTTTATCGCCGAAACTCCAGTGGTACCAGCACTCGCTGTTTGCATGCCGCTGGCGACTCGGGCTACGGCTGGGCTTACGGGAACGCGATGAACTGCGACCGCGGCCCCGTTGGCGTTGACCGTCATCCGTCCTGGCAGTGAGAGCCTGAACCTGCGCCGTGAGCTGGGCGACCTGTGCGGTGAGGCGCTGCATCGCATCGGTGGCGTCCGCCGCACACACGTGCGAGGCCCGCGGCTGTGTGTGCTGGTGTGTGTGCTGGGGTGGATGCGGTTGCTGCGTTTCCACGGCAGCGACGGAGGGTGGCGACGCTACCTCCACGATGCGGTCGGCGAGGGCAGCCACATCATTGATGTCCATCGTCTGGCTGTTCGATGCAAGGATGAGTTGCACGTTCATGGGGAGCCGCTGCATGAAAAGATGTTTCAGCATGCTCGACTCCAGCTCCTTATCCCCGAGGTGTTGCTGCATCCTACGGAGGAGCTGTGAAGGCGTGCGATCCCCGAGTTCCTCACCGATTAGTAGCTTGTCCAGCCGCTTCTGCTCCGAAACCGACATGCGGCGAATGAGCTCAGTTTTCAGCCTGGAATAGGGGTTATCCGCCGGGGGAGTGACAATAAGGTCCCTGATCTCCATCGCCACCTCAGGCTGAAGGGATGAGATAACATAAGAGAACCTAGTCTTCTCCCTGTAAATCCTCTTGGTGTCAAAGATGGCTTCAACTTGAGCGAACCAGATGGCGGGATCGCTAGCCCAAAAGGGGGGCAACTTGAGAAGCCCACCGACCGCTGCTCCGCCCGTGTCGACGGCGGGGTCAGCAGCCGCTGTCGGCGACGGCTCACCGGCTCCTTCCTTCATGTCCGATTTATCGTTCATGATGAAATCGAAGGTGCGCGAAAATCGTGGGTCACCAATGTAGAGTAACTGAAAATATTGAGTTTCTTCTACTTACAATTAATGATGAAGGTCCTGGCTGAAGCGATGGTGGAGATTCCACGGAGCAGTGACTGATTCCGAAGGCTATTCACAAGTTATTTATGTTCACAAATTATAAATCCAAATGAAATGATCCCAGCGAAAATGAAAGTAATGAAGAATCGCTAACGAAGAAAATAACGATGTCACAATACAATATCCTGAATACAAATCCAAGTGAATGGGTACTGTAGGTATGTGTGTAAAATTGACTATCTCCTATAAAACGCGACACGGTCTTATCACAACTGTGTCCTAGAAGAAAGTGATGATAAAATGATCTCGAAGAGCTCGTGAAAGTTGGTAATCACGCCCACAATAAATCTCATTGGCTGAGCGAGTGCGCGTGGTGTAATAACACGGAAATCCGATTGGTTAAACGAAAAGATGAGCTCTGATTGGAGCAGCGTGAAGAATGTGGGTAGCGATGTAAATGTTATACTTTGATGCGCGTGGAAGATAAAAAATAGGTCAAGAAAGTACACACACGCGTAAACAAAGGAAAGTACATGTAGGTCGTCTGCTAACCTTGTAAATGGCAGACCGATGAAAATACACAAAACTATGACGAAATATTCATCAAAATATGTTTGGCTACTACATATTATTATTATAACTGACTGTCTTTTGACATCATAAAAATGACAATTCCGACCGGCAAAACTAAAGTTAAACAAAAGTAAAACTAAAAGTACCAAGGATTGAAGGAAAGCTTTTATCCCTTTGGACATGCTCTGGACTGTCTGAACTTGAATTGAAAGACTGAAGTCAAGACCACTCATAGCTACATTCCTATACTTCGTGTGTAAAATGTAGGCAGTCATACACCTCAACTTTTTAAAACACCACTGCACAAAAGTCACAAACATTCACTCAAACGAACCGATCGCGCCGGTACCACTACGAGCGCTGAGGGCTCCCTTCATCATAATCGTGAAAAATACAAAATGGATGCTGACGGGACAGTCTCGATAGGAGTTATCGACAAAAAGTACCCAAAATTTCAGGAAACCCTCTTCAAAGGTCACAAAACAAGCTGGTAAGTTTTAATCATCTATTATTCAACATAAGTATTTAGATTTAAGTAAACTGCAATATAACAGTTATGAGTTTCACTTATATATAGCCAAAAATGCACAGTGATACATATTAGTACCGTACTCACTATTGCCTGCTTTACTACACAGTCGGCAATGGCGTGTACCTATGAGTGCCCCATACCTTTACTACACGCGACAGAAAATACCAACTATTTTTGCATTTTTTTTGTATTCGTAGTGGTCAATATGACCACTATTCGTGGTGACTGGTGTGGCCAAGACTGCAGTGAAGTTAGCCACTCGTCCTTAATGAATATTCATAATGCTCCATTCTTGTCTGACGCATGCGCATTGCAAGCAAAACACCGACCTACGGAATTTTTTAGTATAGGCTTTTGGAGATAAATAGGCCTTTTTTGCACTCATAGCTACATTCCTATACTTCGTGTGTATAATGTAGGCAGTCATACACCTCAACTTTTTAAAACACCACTGCACAAAAGTCACAAACATTCACTCAAAATCGGCATTTAATTTACAAAAACCGACCACTAAATATCCAAGAAATACAATAAATTCAACTCACCGATGTTGGAAAAGATATTTCCAAAAATCAAATCCGTAATTTACTGTTGATTCTCGCGAAACGAGCTATCGGAGTCATTGTGTACATTTCCTGGTCGCCGCGGGCGCTGACATCTCCCCAAAAGAGTTTTGTCCTTAAAACTTCGGTCTCTATGTGGCATACACGGAAAGTCCCGATTTTCTGTGTGCGCGATCGTAAAGATCGATGTGCGCTTGCGATCCCGAGTTTCTTCGTGGACAAAAATTTTATTGGCCGATTTTAGTCTAAGACATCGGCAGTATGTAAACAACACGCGATCGCGAAACAAATCGGCGGGGATTTCTCCGGTTTTGGACAAGATTTTGACTTTGGATTTTGCTGAAAATATCAAAAGTTCTTCCTAACGGCCATTTGAGGTAGGAGTGAGATTTTTAAGGGCTGAATTTTAAAGCAAGGTATTTAAAATATTTATCTTATTTTCCCCCCATACCTTTAGTACATGCGACAGAAAATACCACTCACGGGTACATTCCTGTAAAATAGTTGGTATTTTCTGTCGCATGTACTAAAGGTATGGGGGGAAAATAAGATAAATATTTTAAATACCTTGCTTTCAAATTCAGCCCTTAAAAATCTCACTCCTACCTCAAATGGCCGTTAGGAAGAACTTTTGATATTTTCAGCAAAATCCAAAGTCAAAATCTTGTCCAAAACCGGAGAAATCCCCGCCGATTTGTTTCGCGATCGCGTGTTGTTTACATACTGCCGATGTCTTAGACTAAAATCGGCCAATAAAATTTTTGTCCACGAAGAAACTCGGGATCGCAAGCGCACATCGATCTTTACGATCGCGCACACAGAAAATCGGGACTTTCCGTGTATGCCACATAGGGACCGAATTTTTAAGGACAAAACTCTTTTGGGGAGATGTCAGCGCCCGCGGCGACCAGGAAATGTACACAATGACTCCGATAGCTCGTTTCGCGAGAATCAACAGTAAATTACGGATTTGATTTTTGGAAATATCTTTTCCAACATCGGTGAGTTGAATTTATTGTATTTCTTGGATATTTTGGGGTCGGTTTTTGTAAACTAAATGCCGATTTTGAGTGAATGTTTGTGACTTTTGTGCAGTGGTGTTTTAAAAAGTTGAGGTGTATGACTGCCTAAATTATACACACGAAGTATAGGAATGTAGCTATGAGTGCCCGTGAGTGCTTTTTTGTATCATCCTCATTGAAAAGAAAGACAACATTTAATCGTAAAGTATTGTAAGTACCTAAAGTAGCCTAAAATCAAATAATGTCATGTTTCATGGCTATCATTTTGACAAACGACCTTGTAATTAAAAGACATCCAAGCAATCAAAGGACTGCTGATCGCAGCCCGAACACTACGTGTTCGGGCTGCCGCAGTAACAGTGAAGTCTGATGGCTCTGTGATGGCTGTGCATTGTCTCGAATCAATTCCCTGAACACAACATTGTGGGCATGCCATGGCTGCATGCAGCAATTATAAGTAAATACAATGACGGCGCTAGTAACAACGTTGAAATATACTTGTATTAGGCGTTCAAAATCAAACAAGATCTTTTTTGCACAACACAAACACTACAAACAAAAATACTTCTATGTGGGACTGTACGCTTTACACTTTCGCATTCAAAACAGAGATATTGCACCATATATTTTAAAAAATGGTATTTAATTAAGATAATATCACTCACCGGACGCTTTCTCCAACTATTGCTAAAGTAATTCTGATAATACAGACGCAAAATTTGCTATCTAATAGCTAACATGATGCAATATTAAGCTCGTATAGCACAATGCAGCCGACTCCACATGCAAAGACATGCGAATTGCACAACATTGCGACATCAAATCAGCGCTGATTGCAGTGCATACTATTACAGGTACAGTACAGTGCAAAAGAGAATGACAGCTCTAGATAGAAGGGGGTGGGGGAGCTCACATTTTTAAAACCAGTGAATCTGCCAATGTGTTTGTCTGTGTGTCATTGTACTTTTCAGTGGGCAGTCCGATGTTGCACTGTAGAATTATTGTTGTAACAACAAGAATTCAGAGGAAAACAGCATTGGCTTGTCATAAGAAGGGGCGCCTCTTTTCATTTCCGACCTTCCCTCACCATCCATGCGCCGGCCGGCCATCCGCTGGTATATATATCAGTAAGTTCTATTATGTTTGAAATCTTGTGATGCTCTGGCCGCATGTATCTCTTTTAAAAAAGAGTGAATTTTCACTATATTTCCACATCCCCGGGAGTGACCTCAGTGATCACTTGTATAAGAGTGAATATCGAGTGACTGCTCTAATAATACTAATAATACAAGGCATTACAACGCACTACTTCTGTTGCGCAATCTATCTTTGTATTTTGAGATTGTTAACTATTCCGAGGCGCATGATGAAAATGAGAGAAGCAAGAAGGTAGAAATATAATGGAATGAAGAATACTACAAATCTGCTTTGAATTATATTTCACTGTATGATTTAGAAAAAAGGACTCTATTCAAATTTAATTTTAAAGAATCCAAAGTGTCTATGGAACGGATATTAAGAGGTAAGTGGTTCCATAAACCAGGCGCCGCAGCTATGAAGGCGCGGTCACCAAGAGATGATTTCGTTCATTTGTGCCACAATAAGATTTTTGCCAGAAGAACGCAGACAACGAGTTGGTACATATTCAGAAATTATATTTTCAATTATGAGGGGGCAAAATCATGTAATGCTATCCAAGTAATAAGCAGAATTTCATACTCTCTGACCGGTAGCCAATGTAACCCTTTCAAAATTGGTGAAATATGATCCCTTTTACGTGTCCTAGACAATATTCTGACAACAGTTTTGTGCTCTTTGTATCTTAGCTATTTGAGAAGATGACACAATGTACAAAAGAGAATTGCAATAGTCAAGACGAGAAATTACAAATTAAAGTGGCAACTGTTTTATCTGACAATATCTTTCTGATGTTACTGATACTACGTAGATGAATATATATTGACTGACATTTTTTTGTGTACAAAATCATTCATTGTCATAATTACTATCAAATAACACTCCAAGATTACGTGCAGTGTTTATAGGTCATACATGTGAATCACCAATTCGAATGGAATGGTGTTGTAAATCAACCTTCTGATACTTAGATGAAAAAAAAAAAATCACCCCGGTAGCATCAGTGAGCTTAAGCTTGTTCTATAGGAGGAAAAGAGTGGAGTTTCACTCTATTTTCACTCCCCAGAGAGTGACGTCAGTGCTCATTAGATTTTTTTAAAGAGAAATTTGCAATAACACGTTTTGCCCAACAGTCGGATGAATGGTGTCGAGGAGCTACTTTCACTACGTATGGGTGACCATGTAACAAAATCTTGGGTTGAAAAAAAATTCCAAATGTTCAGTTATTGTGTTTGCAAAGTAAATGTATCAAGGATATTGTGTTTGCAAAGTAAATATATCAAGTCCCTAGATGATGTATGTTGTTCATATTTGTAATGACAGCTTATTCTGGTCTCTGTATATGACACTCCATTATGAGAGTCCCATTAAACTTGACCCAAAGGTCATGTGTCACTATTATGACCTACTCTACAGTGATAATGACCAGCCGATTGTCAGGCTATCTATATAAAGTGAGAGCTCTGAATAAAATGGACACTTGTATGCCTAAAACCCATACAGTCGACATCTTACTCTTTGTCATTCTTAAGAGTATACACAATTGGCGACGAGGATGAAGCCTCGTATTCGGCTTCCACTGAGAAGGAGGGGAAAGTACTACTACTAGGCATTTAGCCTAAAAAAAAGGAGAGGAGAAGTGTTATGCCAGAAAACATACGGCACAAGAGAAGGGAATTTGATAGAGAGACTGAGCTTAGAGTTTAGAGAAAGATGGATCTACCCCCACCATTTATATTTCGCTTGTGCGATACAACGCCCCGTTGGCTGAAGTGGCTGGGAGGATTCCAGAATTATCTGCAAGCATCAGGGGTAACATTTGTTCGAGGTACTCGCTCATACAGTTAGCAGCCAGGACGGCCACGACAACTACGAGGTGGCAGTGAAGGCTTTTTCGAACTATTTCAATCCGACACCAGCTGTCGAGGAAGAATCTCTAGTTACCAGCTAATGATTACATTAATTACCCCCTGTCCAGGTCATCTATTGAAGCCGAGAATATCTCCGAAGTCAGCAGCCACGAAGGCGATGACGACTTCAAAACCAAAGAGCACGAGTGCCTCTGCGACGGCCTCGACCAGGACTGCCAGCTAGAGCCAGAAGCTGCGCAGGAGACTGACAACCGGTATGAAGGTATGTCGGAGGACGATGACACCGAGCGCCATCACGACGGCCTCGAGAAAGACTACCAGCAAGAGTTTGACGCTGCGCAGAGTATGCTTTCACTCTTCGCGAAGCATGAGAGAGAGCCACCAGCCAATTCCAGAGATGAGGATATCGAGCGTCAGCGCCACTGCCTCGATGACGACTGCCAGCCCGACACAGCTGTGCAGGACGATCTGCTTCCAGAGAAGCAGGATCCAGAGCCCCCAGATATTCCAGACCATTTCAAAGTTCCAGAGCCAGAGGTCGATGATATCGACATTATCGAGCGACAGTATGACAGCCCCGACGACCACCAGCTAGACGTTGCGCAGATCCCGCTTCCACCTAGGAAAGGTGACGACATGAGCCGAAACCTCGACAACGTCTACAGATAAGATGAATGGGCAGACGATAGTAGCGCCGCACCCAAGCGACATCCAGATTCCTCTCCCGACGACGAGCAATCTACTTGTTCAGTGCCCGAGATCATCACGACCCGTGATCCAACCATCGATCCGCGATCACAGACGAGAAACCGAGCTTGATTTAGCGATTATAGCAGTCAGCGTCTCAGAACGTATTTACCGACAATTCACCTGATTACATGGACCTATCCACGACCACGATTAGCCGAACCCGAGATTTTTCTTCTCTCGACAAAGGAAATAGACAGAGTCACAGAATTGATTGTCAAAATTAGCATGTAGCTGTTTTCAGTTGACCCCAGGCATGCCAGGAGGATTTTGTACATGTACTTATATCGTTTTGTGTTGATCATAACATTCTTACAATGAACCATTATCGTGAGCTTCTACAATCGAACAATAAAGGGAAATGCCAGATTAAAGCGAACAATGAACTTAGTGAAAAGATTTGAACAATTTTAATGCTTTGCAATTTTACCAGTCTTATGCTTATCGTTTTAGTCATCATGCACCAGTCATAATTGTTATTTTTATAATCAGATGATACCAGTCTTGTAGAGTCGAGGTACATGTAAGGAGTCGTTCAGTTCATTTTTAGTTGTTTTGTATCCTTCAAAAGAAAAGAAAGAAAGAGAGAAATAAGCCTTAAATCCTTTTGATATCAATCAGTTTCTATATTCGTTTTAAAGTTTCATTTCTATCATTGTTTAGAGCGGGACACTCTTTGTCAGTCGCACAAGACTACTATACACTTTGTCACTGTTGATGCTTTGTTACAAAGAGTCAAGTGCACTCTTATTTACTTTTGTTCAGAAACGGCACACTTCATGCATATTAAGTTCTGCGAAGAATATTGTCATGCCATTGATTATGGTTGCCACAGACAGTCATTTGTACACTGTAACTGTCTAAAGTGTTAATTAGCAGTCAGTTTCATTCATAGATTTGGATATATATCTGGATGTACTCAGTATTTTCTTAAAAGCATTTATACTTTTTAAGAGTTTGAGAATTGCAGTCAAGGTTAGTTGACTGTACGTAATTCATTCAGGTGCATGAAACTATTTGTTTCACTTGATTTGTTCACTATTTTTGCTCATGGTCTTCCGATAAGATCATAAAGATATTCTGCATTTAAATGACTTACATGTACATTTTGTTGACATTGTGTGGTCAGATCCTACCACCAGGCATTTTTGTATTTAAATGCATGTGTATTAAAGTTTATGACGATCAATCGATTTATCGTGATCACTATGTTTCTGGTTAAAAGGAAAACTGGAACAGTTTGATTGATAACTGATTTCGGGTATGATGTAGTTTGTTAATCTTATGTTGATTGTTTGGTCAATCAGGATCAATACCACTGGGTTGATAAAACTCTTTGAAATCGATTGATGACCAGGTTCTCAAATTGTGTGTCCTTTTCAATTACATTTTAATTATGTAGTAAATTTATTTGTTCAGTGTTTTTATAAATATATTTCAAGCTGAGCTCTGTGATTATCATTATTAACCTTCCATTACTCTCTGTAGTATTCGATAAGTCTTTTCTATTTCTTGGTAGTTATTCACGAATGTTTGGAAACTTATGAGCTCTTATATCCCCTTGTGACATCACTTGTTAATCACCATCCAGAAAATATTAATATTTCAATATATATTGCTATGTTGGATAGTCACTGTAAATTTTATTTTCACAGTATCATTCTACAAATACACCTTCACTTACCTTTCTTTTGCAGGTGTATTACATCATGCTATTGTAAGAAAACACCGGACAGTGACTATCATACATAGCAATATCTATTGAAATGTTGATATTTTCTGGATGGTGATTGACAAGTGATGTCACAAGGGGAATGTTGGTTTTGAAGCTTTTTTGTGGGCACATCCCTGTCATCTGAAGAAAAAATACTGAAAAATTACTATAAATTACGACATATATTTAGATTTTTTGGGGGACACATAAATGATGATCGGGGTATCATAAACCAACAAAAGTCAATTTGCACGGCATGGGCCCTTTAAGGGTCACATCTTATGTAAAATGGGGTAACTATTTCGGGACAGGCTCCTGGTCTGATAGTATAAACCTATAGGTCTACTATATACAGTACGTCCCAGAAAAAACGAAACCGAGATTTATTGATGTTTAATCCCAATTATGCTTAATAAATGACACATATTTGTAAAGCTTGGATCCCCTTCTTTCGTCTGATGCCACTCATATGATGCACAAGCACGAGTGAATATTGACAATATGAAGCAGGGCTGCCAAAAAGTCGTTTGGCAATGACATCTGAATTTCAGAGAGATAATCACATTTCCAGAAAGTTCATTTTCTGCCCTGTCATATGACACCTCAATCGGAAAAAAAGTGAGCCAGGGATGACAAAGCTCTGTTGGTGTTGATGCTTGCATCTCCATGATTTATTTAAGGCTGCCAGATCGTCCCCTGTTACCAGAAATACTCGTTGCTCTGCTGTTAACTGCATGGTCAAGTTGCTTAATGAAAACTTACCTCACAATCAATCAGTTTTTATCATTTTGTACTCACCACTCCAGTTTGTTGACTATCACAGCCAGGCACGAAGTCTTTTGTCGTTTGTTTATTGCTAGGACAGGAAGCCAAAATAATGAAAGAAGAGGTTCCGGGGGCGCTTCATGAAAGGTCTTGTCAGATATTTTATCCGACAAATTTGCTCTCAGCCAATCAGATGCAATGACGTCAGTAGCTTATAACAGTTGTCCTTTCATAAAACGCTCCCCCGAACTATACAAATATGTGTCATTATTTTATTAACAATAATTGTGCGTTTATGCTCACCTTTTTCAGGCCAGAATGAGGCTTTTGTTACGTTATTTAGTTCAAAACACGGTTGCGTCCTTTCTCAATTTCGTATAACCGCCGATCGTAAACGCACTGAAAGGTGCGTTTCGTATCGGCGTTTCTCCAAAAAGACGGTTTCTGGGGAAGCATTTAAACGCACGATCATTAACGCGTTTAAATGACGTCATAATAAACATGTTTCCAGTTCACGTGAAAATCCACGCAACGCTAACGGTGCAAAATATTATGCAATGCTTGTTGTTTTTCTCAAGGCATGCGCATATAGGTCGTCATCCGCCCCCCCCCCCCCCCCCCCCCCCCCCCCCCCCCCCCCCCGCTGCGTACGGCCTTGGACGTAAATAGCTGATATAATAACCGTAAATCAGAGACCGAGCTAGAAAGGCGATAGACGAGTGCGAGATCGCGACACGAAAATATCACAGTATACAAATAGTTTCGAAAAAGCGCGCGCCCCAACTTGACCTGCCCTCCTGGGGTCAACGTAGCATGCACAGTGCAGTTTTGCGAATTCAGCTGCAGAGCCCGAATTAGCCTGGAGAAGGGAAGCATAAACAGTACCCCGTGGAACTGCGTTTACGATGAGCGTTTCAAAACGCTCATTCTGCCTTCAAAACTATAAGCATAAAGGCCCATTAGTGTGTGTTAAACATCGATAAATCTCGGTTTCATTTTTTTCTGGGACGCACTGTAGTGATGCTAAATGAAGCAGATCACACAAATATTTACTTGCCGCAATGCCGCAACAAACTGATGAATAGCCTTATTCAGGGAAAAAAGAATGATATGGTCCCTTGTAATTGGCAATGTCTTTTTCCCAATACGATTGGTGTACTTCGGAACTACCGTGTTATTCTATTTCCAACCATATTGAAAACACACAGTGTCACTCATCTGTGGACTGTATTGGCATATATTGTGCAGCGTCTGGACGGTGACGTTGCTCGAACTTTGGGATTGAATCAGTGTATTGTGTAACCTATTTTGTATCGAAATTGCTGTCTATACTATAATATTGATATATTCTATATTTATTTCATTTTACGAATTGATATAATCTTCGAAGCAGTAGATATTGGACATTTTTAATAATTTATTAAAGACTCTTCTTGAGGGCAGCGTACATAGCACAGTGCACAACTAAGAAGCCGATATACACTTAGTAGAAAGGTCGCAGTTAAATGCTGTAATATAGATAATGTTTTATTGTTGCAATAATTAGTTGGCTATATTGGAAAACCGCTTTATAACATCTACAAGCTGATTCATGATTATACGCATATGCTACTTCTCGTTTGCATTGTAGAAGATGGAGGATTCCATAGAGCTTTTTATAGCTGCGGAGCAGGGTGACCGTGACAAAGTAAAATCTTTGTTAGAATGCGAGTCAGATCATACAAAGCTGCTAATGATAAACAGTTCAGATTCAGAAGGAAAGACACTCCTCCACATTGCTTCAGAAGAAGGACATCTTGATCTTGTTAAATATTACATTGCTGAAGGAGCGGCGATAGAAATGTACTGTGACAAAGGAGGCACGCCTCTTCATTATGCATCACAGAATGGACATCTCGATGTTTTAAAATATCTCGTTAGCCAGGGAGGAGATCTTAATAAGGGTGATAACAGCGGATACACACCTCTCTATGTCGCCTCAGAGAATGGTAATCTTGATGTGGTACAGTATCTCATAAGCCATAAAGCAGATCTTGATAAGGGTGATAATGACGGATGGATTCCTCTTCATGTCGCCGCTCAGAACGGTAATCTTGATGTGGTACAGTATCTCATAAGCCATAAAGCAGATCTTGATAAGGGTGATAATGACGGATGGACTCCTCTTCACAGCGCTTCTCTGAATGGTCATCTTGATGTGGTACAGTATCTCATTAGCCAGGGAGCGGAAGTCGATAAGGTTCAGAACAACGCATACACATCTCTTTACATCGCCTCTCAGCGTGGTCATCTGGATGTGGTACAGTATCTCATCAGCCAGGGAGCAGAAGTCGATAAGCTTCAGAACAACGCATACACATCTCTTCACATCGCCTCTCAGAATGGTCATCTGGATGTGGTACAGTATCTCATTAGCCAGGGAGCAGAAGTCGATAAGGTTCAGAACAACGCATACACATCTCTTCACATCGCCTCTCAGAATGGTCATCTGGATGTGGTACAGTATCTCATTAGCCAGGGAGCAGAAGTCGATAGGGTTCAGAACAGCGCATGCACATCTCTTCACATCGCCTCTCAGAGTGGTCATCTGGATGTGGTACAGTATCTCATTAGCCAGGGAGCAGAAGTCGATAAGGTTCAAAACAACGCATACACATCTCTTCACATAGCCTCTCAGAATGGTCATCTGGATGTGGTACAGTATCTCATTAGCCAGGGAGCAGAAGTCGATAAGGTTCAGAACAGCGCATGCACATCTCTTCACATCGCCTCTCAGCGTGGTCATCTGGATGTGGTACAGTATCTTATCAGCCAGGGGGCAGAAGTCGATAAGCTTCAGAACAACGCATACACATCTCTTCACATAGCCTCTCAGAATGGTCATCTGGATGTGGTACAGTATCTCATTAGCCAGGGAGCAGAAGTCGATAAGGTTCAGAACAACGCATACACATCTCTTCACATCGCCTCTCAGAATGGTCATCTGGATGTGGTACAGTATCTCATTAGCCAGGGAGCAGAAGTCGATAGGGTTCAGAACAGCGCATGCACATCTCTTCACATCGCCTCTCAGAGTGGTCATCTGGATGTGGTACAGTATCTCATTAGCCAGGGAGCAGAAGTCGATAAGGTTCAGAACAACGCATTCACATCTCTTCACATCGCCTCTCAGAATGGTCATCTGGATGTGGTACAGTATCTCATTAGCCAGGGAGCAGAAGTCGATAGGGTTCAGAACAGCGCATGCACATCTCTTCACATCGCCTCTCAGAATGGTCATCTGGATGTGGTACAGTATCTCATTAGCCAGGGAGCAGAAGTCGATAAGGTTCAGAACAACGGATGGACATCTCTCTACCTCGCCTCTCTCACTGGTCATCTTAATGTTGTAACGTACCTTAGGAGGCAGGGAGCGGATCCTCATAAGAATGACAATGGTGGACTCACATCACTCTATGCCGCTTCATGCAAAGGTCATCTTGATGTTGTGAAATATCTCATTAGCCAGGGGGCAGATCCCGATTGGGGTGATATCAACGGACAAACACCTCTACACATCGCCTCTCAGAACGGTGATTTTGAT
The DNA here is from genome assembly GCA_025617745.1 of Heliocidaris erythrogramma. Taxonomy (NCBI): domain Eukaryota; kingdom Metazoa; phylum Echinodermata; class Echinoidea; order Camarodonta; family Echinometridae; genus Heliocidaris; species Heliocidaris erythrogramma. The sequence continues at coordinate 27,622,853 of CM046861.1, read as the reverse complement.
ATTGTTGCATGTATGGTCAATGCAGGTGCAAATGTGAACATTACATCTCTTAGTGGTTACACACCTCTTCATGATGCAGCAAACAATGGGCATTTCGATATTGTTGGGTATCTCGTCATCATGGGAGCAGATGTATGGAAGGCTGATCACACAGGGTGCACACCACTTCACTATGCTGCTAACTCAGGTAATCTTCAAACCGTAGAGCACTTGCTAAATGAAGGCGCGGACATTGATATAGCAGATTCTGTAGGACATACACCTCTGCATAGTGCCTCATTCGCTGGACACCTCTTCATTGTGAATTATCTTTTGAGAAGGGGTGCGATTCTTGAGCAGGGTGACGTTGATGACTGGACACCTCTCCATGCTGCGTCAGATAAAGGTCACCTTGATGTTGTTGGTTACCTGATTTCTGAAGGCGCATCATTTTCATCTACATCGAAAGGCGGATATACCCCGCTCCATCTCTCGAGTATTGAAGGTCATACAATGGTCATTAATTTTCTATTGAGAAACGGAGCAGTAAGCAGTCAGGTATGATTATGTTGTATAGGCCCTTTGAACTTTTGCAATTTCTAGCTCTCACATGTCTCATAAGTCATGTTCACACGATGGGAGCTAAACTTTAAGTTGATTTGTAGCTATCTTGTATTTTCAGATCGTATGAACGACTCGTAGTTTTGAAACTTTAAGATTACTTGTAGTTCTAAACCACAAGAGAGCTCGTGGTTAGAACCGAAACCACGAGCAGTGGGTGTCCGTTGCAGTTTCGGACCGTGTGAACGGAATAAACTTCGCAATGTTTCGCAAGCTTGTAGTTAACGACGGCATCTCTGTTCATGTTAAACTTTCGCACGAATTATGAACAGAGGAACTGTATGTGTACTGTACACACAATCGGTAGTATCTACTTAGTGGTTAGTGAGTCATTGTTTCGTTAACTTAAAGTATTGCTAACTTAAAGTTTCGAAACTACAAGTCCCGTATGAACGTAGCTATACAATTGAATCTGGGCTAGTACCTTCGATAGGCCTATAGGTTTTCTTCTTACAATTAAAGAATATAATGCGAGGGAGCGTAGCGATCGAGCGAGAAGATTTTCCGTTTTTGAATGGTGAAAATGTGTATTCTAGAGTACTAGAGATCCTTAACAGTGTGGTGTTTTCTGTTGCATATTTTCAAAATGATTTCCGGGGAGGGGGGGGGGGGGGGATAATCTCCCTTAAAAGCTTCCTGGGTAATGTGTCTTCGTCTCCCCTGATTGAGGATATGATTTGAAACCATTTATTTAGAACAAGACAAAATTATTGATGTGCAAAAATTACACCCTAAAAGCAAAAGTAGACTTATATTGACAGCAACATGCATCCTAAAAGTCATGAGGTCTCTGTCGATGTAGGAAACGTATTGCATGACTTGACGGTTGTGGTACTTCTGGATTATTCACAGACTTTGACTGGAGTCACACCGTTGATGCTCGCGGCTAAAGGAGGTCATTCAGAATGTGTTCGTCTGCTACTGGACAGCAACGTGGACATAGATAGTGAGGATGCAGAAGGATGGACTGCACTTCATTATGCGGCAACAAGGTAAATAATAATCAAAATTGAATGGCAAGCGTGCACACCAACAGCAACGACGAGAGCCCCCAACGACACACATTGTCTCTCGCGGGTGCCTTCTCATTTTTTACGGGGGAGGGGCCTGTTTCCCTTCAGGATGTCCCTTTAAGCCAACTGCACACTGTACGATCGGTCTACGATCTGATTTCGAAAGAAAATGTAATAGCTATAGATATAAACAGTTATAGGTATAGTTACATAGATAGTAAAATCGAAATAACAGCCTAATACGAGCTTTATAGTGTGTGGAAAAGTCAAATAGGCTCCGAATCGTAGTGACGTCAGAGAAGTCCTGCGATTGTCTACGATTTGAAACTGATTTGGCCCTTGTTCCGGTTATAAGGGTGACATCACACAGATGTCCTATGTTGAGTATTCATCTTGTTGTTCAGAAACTGAATCAAGTAGTTTTTATTTGTTAAAATGCCTATATTTAATGCTTCGGAGTTCATTTCCAAAATTGGATCGTAGTCGATCGTATACTGTGCGATGGGCTTGAAAGATAACATCTTTTTTTCTTTGTCCATATAAGACTTAAAATGGGTAATTGATTGGAGTAGACTTGTCCAGCCGAGCATTCAACCCCAGCTACTGATATTGTAATTTTTCTTGATGATCTGGATTTTGTATATATTTTAAAGCTCTGCCACTGAACCTTCAAGCATCCACAATGCACAATGAATGACATTTAAGTTTCGCTTGTAGTTTCAAAACTTTAAGTTGATTTGTAGCTATCCGGTATTTTCAGACCATATGACAGGACTCGTAGTTTCGAAACTTTAAGTTTACTTGTAGTTCTAGAACCACAAGCGAGTTCGTGGTTAACACTGAAACCACGAGCAGTGGTTGTCCTCCATCGCAGTTTCGGACCATGTGAACCGAATAAACTTTATGTTTCGCAAGCTTTTGTTTTTCGTTAACGATGACATCTCTGTTCATGTTAAACTTTCGGGTCATACCCTTCGCACGAATTATGAACAGAGGAATTGTGTGTGTACTGTAGACACAATCGGTAGTATCTACTTCCGGTGTTAACAACAACGTTCGCTCGGCTTGTAGTTTCAGAACAACGAGCATCGTTGTTTCGGGTCCATGTGAACCCTCGTCGTGGTTAGTGAGTCGTTCCGTTTGCTTAAAGTCATTTCCAAAAACGGATCGTAGTCGATCGTATACTGTGCGATGGGCTTAAAAGATAACATCTTTTTTTCTTTGTCCATATAAGACTTAAAATGGGTAATTGATTGGAGTAGACTTGTCCAGCCGAGCATTCAACTACAGCTACTGATATTGTAATTTTTCTTGATGATCTGGATTTCGTATATATTTTAAAGCTCTACCACTGAACCTTCAAGCATCCACAATGCACAATGAATGACATAAACTACTTATTATGGTCCTTTTTGGTTTGCAAAGCTGTTTCAAACAAATATATAATTCTTTCATTCTAAGGTTATCTAGTCAACCAAAAAAAAAAAATCATTTCGTTTCAAATAACCCCATTTTGTTGAAATTTATACTTCATAAACCCTTAGAATGTCTGTTCTAAAAGCCTCTTTTACCCCATACGCAATAATATACCAAATGTGGGCCAAATTGAAGGTGTGCTGTTTAACCCATTGGTTGACCTGACCAGGATGACACCATAGTTACTTTCACCAAACTTTCATTTTTTTCTCGAATATTGCGCTTTTTTGTTTCTGAAAGTGGCAATGAGGCAGTGCTTAACCATTTCCTGGATCGTAAATCAACGATTACAAAAGAGAACAGACATGGCCAGCTTCCACTTCATCTGGCAATAAACTCTGGAAGTGCGAATGTTGCTTGCCGTCTTCTTCAAAGTGACATGCAGGTATTAATTAATTTCAGCTTGATTTTGTGCTTTCCTTAATCAAAAGCCGAAAATTTTATATTCTTCCCTCATTGGAAAAAAAAACATTATTAGGGCCAGGGTAAATATACCAGGCACCTGAGAACGAGTTTGTTAATGGGGGTGCTGTGAGCAAAAAGGAATGTCCACATCATTTTGGGGTCACTCTTTAAGTCCAAAATTCTCTGACAAGCGAAAAACAAGGTCCACTGCATTTTTGGGTCTCTTTTTAAGTCCAAAAATCTCTGACAAGCAAAAAAAAAAAATTCCTAAGCGTTTTGGGGTCTCTTTTGAACTACTTTTTAGCTACAGCACCCCCCGGAATCCACAACCTTCAAAAAATTCTGGGGTTGCTGCACCCCCGGCTCCCAGGGGCCTGAAATATACCTCCCTATAGTTCTACCGTATGTCTAATCGTCAAACCCATAAACAACTAGATGAATACTAACAAGGTTTAAGATTTAATTAATATTTCCTAAATTAGTTCTAGATCTTACAGTACTCCGAGTTTGCTTCTTTTAAAGCCTCAGCCCCATCAGCATCATTCTAAACCTTTCCCCCTATTCTTTCTTCTTTTTTTTTCTTCTTCTTCTTCTGCTTCTTCTTTTTTTTTTTCGTCTAATTATCTTCTTCTTCTTCTCCTTCTATTTTTAAACATCTGACACGTTCAATGAGAAAATAGGAAGTATGCCTCACTTTCGGATAGTTGAAAGCGCTTCATTATCAGTTCAGTTATAATTTACTGTGGAACGGTATGTTCCATCGTCATTTTCTTATTCATGTTATTTTAGTTATGGTGGTTCTCGATCAATGAAAAATCATAATTTCTTTAGGTCATTTTTTTTCTTCAGGGCATGGAATGCATCAACAAAGGTGACAAGAATGGACTGACACCTCTCCATCTTGCGACGAAACACGGGCTCACATCTGTCATTGAGCTATTGCTGGCACGTGGTGCTGATCTGAACATGCAGTCATGTGATGGCCAGACACCACTGCACGTTGCTGTGAGAATGAGCTATAATAAACAGAGAAAGGTGGAAGTAACTGAAATGCTTAAGCAGGTAATAAGCAGGAGTGGCGAAACTCAGGTATTTGCTATTAAAAGAAAAAGAGTTAAAATTTGGCATCCATGACCATGTAGATGTTTGTTTAATCATATGACGTATGAGACCTGCACCTACCGGACACTTGATACAAAAAATAAAACGCCAATATTAAGTGAATATGTCTCTCCAAAGAGTGGATTTTCACTCCTGTACGTAGTTTGCCTGCCGAAGATAGCCAAGGCATGTCAGCGTTTAATATGTTTTTAAAGTTATCCTTCTGAGGATATAATACAGTTGCCTCGGTCCAATTGTTTGAGTCACAGGTCCGTCAGTACTGAGACATTATGTCATGCAAGACATTAATCTGCAATTATGTCTTTTCAACCTAGCAATAGTAACTAGGTAACTGGTAGGAAGTATTTTTTTTAGATCTTTGAACACCTTAAGGTGTAATCTCACCATGCACATGACAACAATAAATTTGTTTCGTTAGCTATGTAAAACTGCTATATAACTTGCACGGCCAAGAAACAACCAGAAAAGTTAAGGATTAGAAAATGAAGTGATAAAGAAGCATATATTTTAAATACATTCCCGTAAAGACTGGCATTTTTGTGGGTATTTAGGATTCGTGATAATATTGCCTACTTTTATAGCCGTAATCATGTGTCATGAAAAATGAAGAATCCCTTCAATTTCATAACTAGTACACTAACTGCTAATCGCTAGAATGGTATACAATCAATCATGTCAATTCTTGAGATAATTATAACTGATGTTTGTCGCTCACTATATATCCTCCTGTTTGATATACAGAAGTCCAATCACCAGGATATCACTCCTGCTCAGGCTTTGGTGCAGTTCTTTCTGGATCAAGGATCTGAGTACAACATCAAGGACAAATGTGGCTACACAGCAGTGCAGTATGCTAAAGATGAAGTGATACGTCAAATGATATTATCAAGGTATTACAGAGAGGCATGTGATCAATGCAATTACAGTATAATTGGCTTTTCACTTTGAAAAAATATTTCGCAACTCTACTGTATAAGAACCCGTAATTAGTGGGGGATGTCATTGGACTCCATAGCAAATTTATTAAGTTTCACTTGGGCGGTTAAAAGCTTATAGAAGTTCATTTCAAGCCTTTTGGAGCAAGGTATGAAATTAAATTGAACCCTGTAAAAAAGTTGTAAAGGTCCACTTTGCTTAGGTTATGTTTGATTAATTACAGTATGGATTTTATTTTTTTCAAATCAGTCTTCATTTTTATTACATTAAATAATGTAGTAATTGACATTAATAACTCATGCAGTACTGTACTTAAATAATTATTCAAGATAAACCCATGCAAAGGAAACAGATTCATAAGTGCTGCAATATCATCAAACTTTTTGAATATTTGTTGAAATATCAAAACTTTATATTTAAGATATTTTAGTATGCTAATAACATTACGACTTCCAATATTATGTACATTCATAATCTACAATACAGCCTAATCATCGTCTCTGACCCACACACACACCCGCCCACACGCATACACGCATATATACACATATACATAGTTGTTTATATATCGCATTTTCTACATTTATATATATGATCCAGGATACCAAATGAAGGTGATCTTCATACAACTAGAGGTAAGTTCGTAAGTTAATGTTATATGTATCAACACACACACACACTTTGCTCAATTCGCTAACGATATAAGGGAGTTATTAAATTACATTAAATAATGTATTAAATATTGTGCTCCAGCCACTGATAAATACAATTATGGACATTTTCAAAACTTATTTTATTAAACCTACCTTTAATATATTTTCAAATCATACACATTTACTTTCCTAACTGAACAACATAAGGTTTATATGTTCACTTTTTGATATATACATAACAAAATTGGTAAAAAAATGTGTCTTCGTGATATTTAGTAGGAAATGGGGCGGGATGCCCAGCCGGAGAGTACACAGAGTCCAACATAGTATGTTCAGTGTGTTCACATAGCCGACTCTGTGAAGATGTGATTTACAATGGTAATGTTCGAATTTAACAGTGCGAAGATGATTTCACAATGTAGAAACTTCCACAGTGTGGTTTACCACAAAGTGTTCAGATCGTGATGTTCGATTCCACAGTGTGAATTTACTCGCTCTCAATGTGAAGATGTAATTCACAATGTTAAAACGCTCGAATTTAACAGTGTGAAGATGATTGACTGTGGGGAAACTTTCGCTATACAAACTCTGCAGATCGATAGTGCAATGTATTGTTTTGAGACTTTCCGACATTGATGCATAACATCACAAATATTCACAGCTTTGTCGAGATCCAGTCCCATTAAATGCCAACATGAGGGAGTCGGATGTGAAGGGGGAGTCCTGTACCTTCCTGATTATGACGTTACGATGACAATTGGACCAACAGCTGTAGAACCCGGAACCTGCAAGAATTTCTTACTCAGTCTTGTTTCTGAACCTCCAAATGCTGATCTGCACGAAGGGGAGATTCTAGCATCCCATGGAGTGGAGTATATTCTTCCAGAGGGATGGGAATACGTACAGCCTGTCTTCGTAAAAATCCCACACTCTGTTTCCATGCTTCGTCGGTCCATCAATGTCCCTTTGGATATGCTACGTCTGAAGAAGCCATTGGATGAAGGTAATAAAAGGAGGAAAACACTAATTCTCACGTAACAATTACTATTTCATGAAGACAATATGTCCCATTAAAGTTCACTTCAATTATCGTATTAAAATGAACGATGTAGACATTACTGTCCCCCGACGAATGCCCAAGACCATTGAAGACATTAAAGGCTACATGCCTAGGCAGACGGTGCTCGAAGTATTGCCTTCTTTATCAATGAGACCTTCTTCATGACCTTTACGTATTTACCACATATTGCACCCCTAAAAGTTTATAATGACATGATTATAATCTTATCGAGTCTCTTTTTAAGTACTGCTACTAGGCAAATGTATGCGATAGTGGTTTGTTGAGGTGCATTTTAAGAGAGATGTGTTACTTCACTGGCGGGCTAACTGGAAACATTGTCTGTCTGTCTGCCTCTAGTCTGCCTCTAGTTCTATTACACTTGTGTTGAAATATAGGCATTAGACCAGTATGAACCAGGTTTGATAGTAGAGGAACTATATAGGTGTAAACAAAAATAAGATGGATGGTGCCGGATATATTACAGGTAGTTACAGGAGTTACAAAAAGGCAATAAACATGTAGTTGTCTAAAGTTTCAGTATCCGTGTATTGTGTGCTTCCCCCGTGCTCCTCGCGTAATACTGTATAATGTTAACCTTATCAATCGATGCTATGAATTGCTCTACAATAAAGGCTAAAACACTGTTTGAATTTCATTATGTATCTTCTACATTAATTATATCCTTCTTTCGCTCATTTTCCAAAGTTGGACGAATCAATTTCGCTGATATGAACCGTAAACTCGTCGCTCAGGAGCGATTTTTCGACCTCGAGCTTACCCTCCACGACAGCAGCTACAATGAACAGATTTGGATGCTATTAAATATCAATCATCATACCAACGGCAAAAGACTTACGTACACACCCTTCCTACCCGTGAACATGTACAGAAAGGAAGGTGTAACAGTCCATGTGTATATCCATGAAGACATCCCTGGTGTTTTTGAGGTAGGCGAGGATTTGTAAATAACGCCCCTGTATGAGATAATATATTTTGATTGGACACACTCAGTGGCGTACCCAAGATTTTTTAAAAGGTTTTTTTTTTTTACTCGAACCCAACACCCCCCCCCCCCCCCCCCCCACGCGCATGGACACACTCTTGAGATAGTTATGTTCGTTGATCACATAATTATCAGAAATTATCAATGAGTATACTGCACTTTAATCAATTTAAGCACAGAAAAAGGGCAAGGTTCAGTACATCATTCAAACTATAACAAAAATTTCACAAACTCCAGTCTTTTTTCATCCTAGTCACATTCCTATCATATATATTTTGTGAACGTTTCGCAAACAGGAAGAATTTTTTTTTTTATTGTGCTTACTCTGTAAAATCAATGAGTATCATACTATTTGTATATATATATATATATATATATATATATATATCGAAGAAGGAGTAAGTACTCATGCAGGAGTCAAATAAAAACACCGCAGGAGCCAAAAATTTGGACTGACGTTTCGGTCAAAGACTGTTATCAAAGGTCTTTGATAACAGTCTTTGACCGAAACGTCAGTCCAAACTTTTGGCTCCTGCGATGTTTTCTGAGTATTTACTCTTTCTTCGATATCTACTGCTTACACACCGACGCAGAACTTTCATATTTTGTTATATATATATATATATATATATAAATAGAACATTATTTCCTACTTAGGGGAAATCCTAACAATGTGGTTTATTCCGTCACAATAGAAATTCGACGTTACGGGGAAAGAAACTGTGCGTTAAGGGGAATGCTAACACTATGCTGAGATAAAAGGATTCCCCTTAACGCTGGAAAAAGAGTTATTATTATATATATATATCTTTATAACTATATACATACATGTACACAAATGTATATTGTGATGTGGTACACTTTGCAACGTTCACCATATGATTTAATTGACTAGGAAATTCAAGAAGAGGAGGAACGAGTATCATACCGACAAGTACATCCTAGCGGAGGTTTTCTTCTCAAAGCTGAATCAAGCGATCTAATAGTGGCGTGCAATGGACAAGAGAAGGTGATGTGCATGGTGGTCTGTTCGACTGCATTTAAAGAGGAAGTTCGGTCCCAGAATACTTTTGTTTTAATAGAATTGGACAATCAGATCAACAGAGGTTTGAGTGAATTAGAAAAAAATCCCAGAGAGTAATGAAATATTAAGTCGGTAATTGTTAACTTGTTCCTTGACCATGTTGACTCCATGAATTTTTAGTGCCATGGAAATTACTAGACAAATTGGTAACTCAGTCTTTCATGTTTACCACTTAACTCTACACTACGTAGTGTAGAGTTAAATGATGTACACGCTAATACATATTAACTGCTTTTCTGTAAAAATCATGAAAATATGCATTTTTTTATTCAATATCCATAACAAATTAGTGCTTAGGAAAATATATTTACATCATTGTAGTATATTTTGATACCAATCGCAATATTTTGGGGTTATTGAAAAATTTGTAAAGGTCTATACATGTAAAAAAGATTATTACAGTAGATATAACTTGGTTCAAATTATGTGAAAATCATATTATTCGACATGAAATGAAAATTTGTATAATCAGTATAATCAAAATAATGGGTGAGTTTTGAACCAATGACGTCACAAACTCATGACTGAGTTGCCAATTTGTCTAGTGATTTTAATTGTTTCCCTAGTTTTTCAAGCTACTTAATTCATAAATTTCTTTATAGATGTCCGATTTTCCTCAAACTTTTTTGATCTGTAGGTCTGATTTTTTTCTCTGCTTCTATTAAAACCAAGTAATGGACTGGACTCGTATTTGGGACCCCCTCAGCCAAATATGCTGTTTAACTCTACACCTGTGTTGTTTAACACTATAGCCTACAGTGAGGGTCATAAAAGAGGAAAATCCATATTCAATCCTAGATATCGATGCAAGTAGATGGTTCCGGATATATTAAATATAATTTACAAGAGTTATAGAGAGGAAGTAAACCTACTTGTCTGGAGTTTCACAATCCGTGGTTTGTGAGCTCTCCGTGTCCTGTTTGGAGCCAGAAGGGCGTTAACTCTGTGTTAAAGTATATGAATTAACGCACTTCTTGATCTTTACATTATGCATATTAACGTTATAAATTAATGTTATGAATGACTCTAAAATAAAGGATAAAATACTTCCACTTTCATGTGCATTATCTTCATTAATATCCTCCTTCGGCTCTTTTTCGAAAGTTGTACGAAGGAATCAATCAATCAAGATATAGTTACGGGTAGGCCTTCTCACATTGTCACCTATCAAGTTTTCTTTTACACGTTGATCACTAAAATACGACCATGGAGAGCTGAAGAATAGCATTTTCCTGATAATTGTCAGATCCAGATGAATTCACTCACACAATGAAAGTGACTCTTGAACACTATTCATCCCAAACTTGGGCAAAAGCGATTTTGACATGCTTTTTATAATTGACCAGTGCTCAGTCATCCATGAGTGCATTTTGGTGTGTACTGTGTAGCCTATCAAATGAAATACTGTACGATATTATCAAGTACTATACCATTATAACATATTTCAGCAACCTCATTTGGATTATAATATATTAGGGCTTAAATCTGATTTCCTTTTTATTGACTTGCACTGGAAGGTTTTTTTTTTTTTTATTTAACACCGTTGTGCCCTGCATGTCTCGTCTTATATACAATTACTGTCTTGACCTGAACGTTTGTTTTTAAGTAATTAAAATGTTTTATAATTATGTTGAAATATTATATAATACATAATCGTATTGTACATGTACATAATTCTATACCTTATATGGAAATCAGTCTCTCAACAGGCTATAGACTTCTAGTGTTTGCCAAACCTTACAATATACTGCTTGACATCGTGAGTAGTGCAAGATTATGTGAGCCTGAGAAGGACAAAAAAGTCATTAGATTCCTTATGTCTTATTTCTTTACCAGATTCTTTCTGCAAAGGAAGTTTTCTACCAACGGAAGACGCTCTTCTCAGTCAAGCTTCCTACTCCAGCTATGCCCGCAGATGTCAAGACCGAGATGATGACTGTATCCATTGCAATACAAGGGAATGTGGAGACGAGGCGCGTAATGTCCTTCATGGCGGTCTATGACGGTTCGTTCAAAAGCCCGATACCTGTATTGCCTAATGCGTAATCTAATGGTTACCCTTTCTCGTAAATATATAGTCTTGGGGCCCACGAACAAGAATGAGTAAGAACATGTTACTATTAAGTTGGTTCAAATCATGAGGAAATCGTAATTATTCGGTCGGCTTCGTGCAGTCCGAAATATAATCCCAGCAGTCTGACAGACGCGTTCGACTCACAAACTTTATGTACGAGTGAATGGGGCTTTCGCAATCCTGACTTTCCCAACGGCCGCCTGAATTGATTGAGAGAAATAATTTACCCAAATTTACGCAAGTTATTTCTCTCAATCAATTCAATTGATTTCTCACATATGTAAATTTACCCACGAGAGTTGCCAATGCTATAGTATTAGAACAAATTTCTCACACATTGTAAATAATGAATTAATTCTAATACATGAATCCGCCATGGATCTAGCTAGGCATGCGGCTTTTCATTGTTCAATACTCCCCTGTCCCACGAAGAAAAGGAATAAATTAACTGCGAAGGGTTACGATGAGAAAATCGTAATTATTCTTGGACAAAAATTTAAAATTTGTATTATTAATTTAAACAATAGAACTGACCCAGTGACGTCACAAACTCATGACTGAGTTGCCAACTTGTCTCGTGATTTTCATTGTTTTCACTAGTTTTACATACCATAACAAGATTCTTATTGCCTGATTTTCCTCAAACATTTTTGAGCTTTTGGCCTGATTTTTCTTTCTATATTAAAACCAAATAATTATTGGACCGGACTTCCCCTTCGAAAGGATACTCAACGGCAGATTGTGGACCTTGTTATGCGGCGAGAGGGCACCGTGATCGCTACCTGATTCATGCCGTTGCCCCGCGGGGCGCAAACCTCGGACAGACTGGTCGCCGAGCAACATGCACGCTCCGCCTGAGCTCGAGATCTCGTGCGAGATTCGGTCGGCTTCGTGCAGTCCGAAATATAATCCCAGCAGTCTGACAGACGCGTTCGACTCACAAACTTTGTGTACGAGTGAATGGGGCTTTCGCAATCCTGACTTTCCCAACGGCCGCCTGAATTGATTGAGAGAAATAATTTACCCAAATTTACGCAAATTATTTCTCTCAATCAATTCAATTGATTTCTCACATATGTAAATTTACCCACGAGAGTTGCCAATGCTATAATATTAGAACAAATTTCTCACACATTGTAAATAATGAATTCATTCTAATACATGAATCCGCCATGGATCTAGCTAGGCATGCGGCTTTTCATTGTTCAATACTCCCCTGTCCCTCGAAGAAAAGGAATAAATTAACTGCGAAGGGTTGCAGGGGCTGCCTGTCGGTGTTTGTGCCTGGTATAGCCGAAAACCACTCAACCCGCCTCCGTGGTCTAGTGGTTAAGGCGTTTGGCGTACTCTGCCAAAGACCCGGGTTCGACTCCCGGCGGAGACATTTTTTGCAAACCCTGCAGTTATTTCCACAGAAAGGAAGTCAGTAAGGATGAACAATGAATTTAGCTATGCAAATTATTTCTCTCTAGCAATTCTATTGATATCTCGCATATGTAAATTTACCCACGAGAGTTGCCAATGCTATCGTATTAGAACAAATTTCTCACACATTATATATATGTACACACTGACTCAAACATACAAATCCACCTAAAAAAAAAAAAGAGAACATTTCCAAGACCTACGTAGTTTGTATTTGTAAAAAGCTACATATTTGGCATTTCGATGTATTACATGATACCTCCGAGTTATTATGATCATGTTGAATGTAGAAAAGATTTTTTATAATGCATTCATATCTAGAATGAGCCTACCTTATAAAAAATGTATGCTTTTATTAAATGGCATCAAGAAGAGTGATTTTTTTTTCTTGTTAAAAGGCGAAAAGGAATTTTATATGTCTTATGCCTTTGTGCATAGAGGTTCATACGACTATGCAATGAATTTATTCCTAAACTTATCCATGCCTACACAGATTCAACGACTGACAGCGGTTTAGCCATACACGAAAAGGAAGCTGATTCCATCATTCGAGACAAGTAAACTTTTAATTTCATTTTCTCCTGATATTTGTTTGATCAGATTTCTCCAATGCTATATTTTTTTCAAAAAACTATTTAATTGAAAATTAAGAGTTCAACACTTGGACTATTCTTTGAAGACGAATCTGAATTAACTCAATATCATTCCAAATAAATATCGTGCACTGGAATAGTATAGTATTGGATTTAACGCTTTTTTTCAAATATATGTTCCCACCAGAAATCGTGACTTTCATGACGAAACACGCATCGCCAAGGGTTTGACAATAGATCAGTACTACCAGCTTGGTGTAGCCCTAGGTCTATCGTACCGAACACTTGACAGCATCCAATTCCGAAACAGACACGAGAGAGAATCTGGAATCCATGAGGATAGCTCTGCGAGCAGCCCAAATGACAATACCGCCATTGTCATGATTCGCCGCTGGAAAGACCTGCAATCTTCAGTTTCATTAGCGAATGATCATCTTCTCAAAATATGGGAGTCCGTGAGTGATTCCAAAGTAAATGCAGAACACGTTGTGGAATCAAAATATGGTACAGGTAATTTCATATTTGATGAATCCAGGTTTTTATATCAGTGTGTATATAAATTGAGGCAAAAATTGGATATCTTGAATTGAAACTATTGAAGAATATTTGATATAAAGAACGTCATCTTGTAATACATTAATATTGAATGTCAACTTCCATCCCACTCACATAGTAAATTACAAAACGATGAATATCAGAAGGGCGAATAAAATGATCATGACATTTGAATACGCAAATCTGGTGATAGATACCCCAAAATAAATAATATTTGCACGTCATCGACAACTTTTTCATACTTGTAGTTCAAGTTCACATATCATTTTTTGGTACATATAAAATAAATTCTTCTTAGTAATCACATGTGGCGCATGCTTTGATAGAATATCACTCTTTCGTGGTATTGTTCCCTTCAGATAATACGTGGCCGGTTAAAATATGTTTTCTAAAATAATTATGTTAGTGTTTGTCTTTACAATTTTAGGACATGAAAATGAAGTTCTCGTCACATCGTATGAGAGCAATATCGACGATATTTCTGAGGAATCATATCGAAATATATCGATAATAGTGCCACCAGTAACTACACATAGTCACCAAGTAAGTCTGCAATGTTAGTTGTATTCAATATTCTTAAGGATAACGTACATAAAGAAAATATAATGATGAATTGCCAGATATATATGCTCTGGTTCAGAAGGAGAACATAAAATGTAATTACCAGTCACCGTCTTAAGCTTAGGAGCGGACAAGAAAGTTTTTGTTGAATCCGACGAGACCTGCATATTAATCTCTATTTGCCACTCTGTACCCAGGAGAGGACATGGTAGGATGCAAAAAGACATATTAAGTATTTTATTTGCCATATTCCCCGAGGTGACTATGTCATACGAATACTCCCAAGGGAGTGGAGATAGTGGACACATTTTGAGCGTAAATGGACCAAAGTGTGAAATAAATGTGAAAAGGCCTCTGGATCCCTCAGAGAGTGATCCAGCCCATGTGTGGAGAACGAATAAATAATAATGAATTTTAAAGAAGAAATATATCAAAAGTGACTGAAGACTTTTATATTGAGCGTTATATAAATTCGGATAATTATCACTACCAATATAATCGGTATTTCTCTTCTCTGTCAAAGCTAAAATCAGATTGAGACTGTGATGCCAAGTTCCACATAGAGAGAGAGAGAGAGAGGGGGGGGGGGGGGGGGGGGTTAAGCAAATTGATTTTGATCACAGCTAATGCTCCAATTTCTTTGCAGTAAAAATTGGCTTTTTATTTCATGAAATCAAGTGCTTTTCCATGGCTTAATATTCATGACAATGCTGCGTTTCCGAAATAAATGTTAAAAATTGATTGTAAAGACCATTATGCATAGACCTATGTGTCTCCCATGCAAACACTGTGCCTTCTTCATGCTTTTCGTCCTCTTTTTGCTATATTAATTTGTTTTTAAGATCCGACAAAAGAAAGGGCGGCGGCCAAGGAAAATGCGTCGTAGGGAAAAAAGAACAAGGACACCAACAGCAAGAAGAAGAAACTCATCAGAGAGGTATGAGAAAACATTAACATATCAATGGGCAAGGCCTGTTGTTAGATACGAAAATATAAAAGAATACAAATACTCGATTCATGCACTTAGGAGTAAATGTTTTGTATTCATTATTTCATTATTTTGTCTTGTGTCTTACATTTTCCTTTTTCATATTACACTCATTATGAAAGATAATATAACCATAAAGAGTATGATGTATGATTCAACAAAAGCAACCGATAAACATTTACTTATTCTTAATTGCCAAAGTCGCATAAAGCAAACGATAAACATTCACTAATTATGTAATGCCAAAGGCAAATACTGTTTAATCAACAAAAATATTTGTTGTGTGACATTTTCATGCAGTGTGGATCTGTTCTCAGTTCCAGCCATTCCACGTAACCCTCTGCATGTTGGTAAGTTTATTTCGTCATACGTTCAGCATTTCAAATTACGAAAACAAACAAACAAAATAATATAAAATCATTCATTACATCTGCTATGCATTTTCCCCTACAGGAAAACATAAATTTCAAAATTCTTCAGTTCATTATTTAAGTCAGTTTTGAAAATACCAATATAATTCGGGCAGTCATCATCTTATATTCCGGTATTGAGAGGATCTCTTTGAAACTTTGTTTATAGAGAACTAAAATGCTTCGATGACGAAATAAAATTAAAATCCTGTTCATGAATACATAATGCGGGAACAGTGGCTTCAAAATATCAAGAGTCCAATTCTTTGCCAATTTCGCTTGCTCGAAAAAATATTCTCTCTTTTACCTCTTACGAGGAACTTTATTCATCTATCACTAACAAATATTTACAGAATAGGTACATTGCTAAAATAACCAAAAACACTGATGACATTAAAAAAGCAGAGATACTGCAGTAGTTGATCAACTGCCTTTGAATCATTGTGTTTACGAATAAATTTACTATAAAATATTGACGCAATTCCAACTTAACATTTATCCACAAGGCTTTAGGCGTAGCAAAATTTTATAAACTGGAAAATTATTCGGGAAAGAGATGATAATTCCAGGTTTGTTCTATTATAACTAAGAGTGGCTAATCTAGATTAATAACATCGCTCGGATCTATATATCTCTATATTTGCTCAATGACTATATTCTATGCTGTAAAAATATTTATTTGTCTTCAATGTTTGATCCACGAAGGATCTCATCCTGGCCAACCAACAACACCTACCCTTGAAAAAGAATTCCGCGATATCGTACTCAACTCACCAAGTCCTACTGGCGAAGACTCTCCAAACAGCGCAACTGAAGAGAAGTGTATTCGTCTTGAGAAGTACAGCATTGAAGTAATGATACCTCCAGAAGAAGTGGGCAGTGCAGGAGATATCACTGTAGAAGCATTGACATCCACTCCGCCTGACTTGATGTTGAACAAGGATGAAGTCATCATCTCAGTCGGGCTGAAAATGTGTCCTTCGGATAAAAAGTTCAGCGCCCCTGTAAAAATCAACATGGCTCATTGTGCCTTCTTCGAGACACCAGAAAAGGCTTCCATTGTGCTCTATACTCGCAGGAATAGTAAGAAACACACAAATTCCCTTTAGGTGTTTTAGTATAATTGCTTATTCAAAGGCAGAGAGAGAAAAAAAAAAACACAGAGTGAAATATGATCAAAGGCTTGCGCCTGGATCGGTTCCATCGTGAGAATTTTTATCGTTGCTTTCTAATATCAATCACCCATGGGTTTTGAGGAATTCGAACTTTGATGGGTGATTGAAGGGTTAAAGGAGGGATGGAGGAGGAGGGGTGATAATCCTCTCACGATGGTAAGGCGTTAATGTACCTGACCCTTATTCTTAACAGAGAGTAATGGTAATTGCTATAACAAAGGAACGGGAGAGACGTTTTTAAAGATGTTGCATTTCTTTGCATATCATGTTTGTCCAATGATAAATACATTTCATTCTCTCAAAACTTAAAGGAATGTCATTGGGAATCACTATGACTAAAGGTTACGTTAGCTGGACACACAACAATGCGGTTTATTCCGTCTTAATAGCGCCACCTACATTAGCGGGACAGTTGAGCATAGAAATAAGACAAAAACTGTCCAGCTAATGCAGCCTTTAGAGTATATTCAAAATAGTGGAATCCACTCTCAAATGTGTCATTCAAAGCACTAATTTAGAGTGGATTTCATTATTTTGAGCGTGGATTTCAACTCCAAAATGAAGTGATCCCTAAATTATGACCCCTCAAAGAGTGGATTTCCTCTACTGTCTGTTTTGAAAGTATTGCATTGTCAATAGGTTCGGACACCTACATGACAATACCTTCTACCATGGATGGAATCCCACGATGTGTTGTAAGACAACACGACCTTGATCTCTACATCGATCACTTCTCGGAATGGTGGATTATCGCGTACATCTCCAGGGTATTCATTGGCAAGCGTGTAATCTGCACGCCCTACGTACCAATATCGTTTCCGAGGAGAGCCAGACACCTGTTGCACCTGTGCATGCGGGATGAGTATAATGAAAAAACTGAGGTAATATTTCATTGTGTTGTTGTTGATAATGATGATGATAATAATACTAATGATAATAATCATGACAAAAATGATAGTAATACTGATAAAACAATGATAATTATTGTGATGATTACAACAATTAGAACAATAAATGATAAATAGTGATACTTAATAATATAAATAAGAATAATATTAAGAAGAATAGTAATTGTAGCAATGATAATAATAATAAAAATGATGATAATAATAATGTACGTTCTTGCTTAATACCCGGGGTAACCTCATCAGTAATAATACTGTTTTTCCCCGATGGCCAAGTAATCTAAGTACTCTACCCCGGCCTTAAGTGCAGTGGCGTATCTAGAGATTATGGCGCCCTGCCTTCTCAAACTGGGCGTAAAATTAACGAAAACCCTAAAGCCGTAAGAAATAGTCCAGGAATTTAGCAAGACGACTGAAAGTCGAGATTTCATTCCAATGTTGAACCTTTGCAAATATCATTTTTATACACTTTACCCTAATTGGGGGGGGGGGGGGGCAATATCCAACACGAGGCTGATGAAACGAGCAAATCAACGAGAATTACATTTTTATTTTAAATTTTTGAACCCTTTAAAAACTGTATAGTATGATGATGATGGCTGTTTCCTCGGGTCAGAGGATAAATGGGAATTTATTTAGTCACGGCATTATTTAAAATAGACCTGTAGTATTTTCCCCTACACTGGTGACCCCGACGTGATCTAAACCCGACCAACGTGCTGGGTAGCATACATCCTTCGTCAAATTGTTTTCATTTATTATCTTCCTTTCTTCATTTATAATTATGGTCGGCTCATCTCCTCAACATGTTGACGACAATCAAAATCACCCTACTTCTTCTACTCGGTCAACTCCTACCATTCAACAAATGCGAGCACAAATCTTACAGATCTCAATTCTAATTCAAACTTTGACTTCCCAGTCTCAAAAAAGTCAAACCAATAGGATCAAAAGTAGTGAAGACCAATCATCACAGCATTCAAACCAAGCTAGCCAGTCCCGCTCACATCAACATGCTGGAGACTACTGTTTTTACCACTGGCGTTTTGATTCTAAAGCCAACAAATGTGTATCACCCTGCAAATTCAAAAATATCTCTAATAACCAGGGAAAGAACAAATCTAATCTAGCACCTACAAATCATACTGGCACGACACAAAATAGTCGCCTCTTCTACGTTACCGATAGGAAAACTGGAATTCGATTTCTCGTAGACACTGGAGCTGCAGTGAGCGTTTTTTCTCCTTCAAAATCGGAGAAATTTCATCAACAAGCAGTAAATCGCTCAAGTATTACTACTTATGGGCAATTCCATGAAAAATGTTCACTTTAGTAAAAAAAATGAAGTTTGCAATTGCACTTAAACTCTCAAATATTCTTGAAAAGTAATGTATAAATGTTCATTTTCCAATAGACAAATCATTAAACTGACAAATTTTCGTATTTTTTTCCACCAGTGAAAATCTAATATGATGTATCGCCATAACACAAAAATGTGGCTATTTTTGAAGAGTTTATTCTTCCTGTCTGTAATGAAGGCCTAAAATCTACTGGAGGTCTCCTTCAACTTTTAAACAGTAGTTCAGTGTACATATCAACAGAAAATCACAATGAATGTTTATATCATTCATCAATTTTCGAGGCATTGATCCTCAAAATTGTGTGATTTCTTTATCATTAGAAGTGTCATGTCCGTTACGTTTTTCACTTAAAGTTTTCATAGCCAACAGGAAATTTGTATTTGGTTACTGTAAATTCAGTTTCTATGTTAGAACTAAATCCCCTTACATGTGTAGCAACCATTTTTCCTTACCACTGTCAGTTTTCAAGCAAATGGCGTAACGGACATGACACTTTGCGTAACGGACATGACACTTTATATACGACAAGTGGCAGAAACCACATTGTGGGCTCCATTTAATAGATTGATTATTATTTTCAATTGCTTGAGGATAGTGGGATGTTTCTAGATACTAGTGACTCATAAATATAAATCTGCTTGTTATATTTAAGACACAACAACAAGCAGATTTTCCAGTTTACCCATGGAAGTCTGTAGATTTCAGATGATATTGCTAGCCCTGTTATGTAATCCCATTCCAACATCTTGATCATGATTGATGACCAACATGCAGCAGCAGGTATGTCCCTGTTTATTTACATAGTGGATTACTGAAGCCAAGACAATGCACTTCCACTATTGGCCATCTCCCTAGCACTTTTCCATGATAACTTAGACCTCATTTCATAATGACACTGGTTTTGTGGAACTGCTTTAGTGCATGTTGCAGATACATGTAGTTAACTTTCTTTCTTTAAAACTGATGTGAATCATTCAGGACATTTTCATGATATGTTCAAACTTTTGATCAGGTCTGGTTCATTAAGTTTTCTTTGCCTCAAAGCTTGAGACGTGCTCTACTTTGTTGTATGTTGTTGTGGTACTCTAAGCATTATATTCCATGCATTGTAGTATAGTTGTTAGATCACTAAAACCTGCAAAAAAGAACTTAGATGTGTTACCATTTAACATTTGGTAGTAGTACTGAGCTGTTAGTTTTGTCTTTTTTATGCCAAATGTTTTTTTGAAAGAAAGAAGTGAAGATATGGTTCACTTCACAAGGGTGCCATGTCCGTTACGCTAGCATATTAATACTATCTGAGAAATATTAGCCTATAAAGGAGAAAACACCATAGCATCAACTAATAATTTGTTCTGTTTTGGTATGGAGGGTAGTATTAACTAAAATGTATCATAAATTGTAGCTAGCTGGTGCAGAAGCAAGTTTGCTTTATTTTTTATATCTTGTGTAAACATTGAAAAACCAACCCTTCTAAAATTACAGAAATATATGAGATAGTACAGAATACCAGTTATGATGTGTGTCCCTATCTTTCAACCTTACTATATGAACAATAAAATATCTGCCATATCTCGTAATAAAACAAATATGTCCGCTCACAAAAAGTGGACAAAACTGTCATGTCCGTTACGCTCAATGCGTCATGTCCGTTACGCTACATTCTGAGCTATAAAAAAAGAATGCAATTTAAACTAATCTCAAACATGAATTTATGATTACAGCATGACTTTAAGTTTTAATTAATACCCAAACCAGGTTCATTCTATCCCAAAACTCACAGGAATTTTCATAATAAAAAGTAGGTTAAAAAGCCTTGTCCATTTTGTGTCATGTCCGTTACGCTCACAACGAGTGCATTTTCTCCACAACCGTTCAATAAAATGATGTGAAATTTCATGAGTATATCCCTGATAGTCAAATGTGTCTGATAAACTCAATAAAAATTGTTTGGAGACTGCCAATTCCATTGTGTGATGTTTTGAATTACAAAAAACTGTCTGAATGTCATGTCCGTTACGCTGGAATTGACCTTATGGAGAGCGAAGCCTGACTCTCGACGTCGGCTTACGTCGAGCTTGCAGATGGATTTTCATCATTGCTGAAATGTCCATGCCTATCCTAGGGGCAGACTTCCTACACCACTTTGGCTTGCTGGCTGATGTTTGCAATCTTCGACTCATCGATTCTACTACTAATCTGTCAGTAAAATGCATCCTTTCTTCTTCTCCTTCTATCAGTCCTATGTTTGTAAAGCCAGACAGTCAAGCTGCTTACAAATCTCTTCTCAATCAATTTCCTGACATCACACGTCCTGTGTACAAAGAGGCAACTATCAAACATTCCGTCACCCATCACATTGAGACGAAAGGCCCTCCTGATTCAGTCCGCCCTCGTCGCCTAGCAACCGAAAGGTATACCATTGCAAAAGCTGAATTTGACCACTTGCTGGAACCGGGCATCCCCACTTCATATGGTGCCCAAGAAGACGCCTGGAGACTGGAGACCGTGTGGAGACTATCGGGCACTAAACAGGAATACGGTTCCCGATAACTATCCAATCCCCCATCTTCAAGACTTCACCTCTGCCCTAGCAGGCAAACGAATTTTCACAAAACTCGATCTCATACGAGCTTACCATCAGATACCAGTCGATCTCTCAGATGTCCACAAAACAGCCATCGCCACACCCTTTGGGTTATTTGAGTTCGTGCGCATGCCTTTTGGGCTACGCAATGCCGCACAAACTTTTCAACGATTCATTGATGAGGTGGTTACAGCCCTATAGCTAGAAGGTCCGATAGTTAGCGGGTCCGATAGACCGACACCCAATAGATAGAAGATTCGATAGACCAAATGTAGGAGAGGGTCCGATAGACAGACGGTTCCATAGACCGAATGTCGAACGGGGTCCGATAGTCAGAAGGTTCTATAGATAGAAGGTTCGATAGTCCGAATGTACGAGAGGGTCCAATAGACACAAGGTTCTATAGACCGCATCGGCAAAAGGGTCCGATAGTCCGAAGGTTCAGTAGGGGTCCGATAGTTAGAAGGTCCGATAGACCGACACTAACGTAACAAAGGTGAAATAAGTGGAAACAATAAGTTTTTAATAGTTTTATCTCATATAAGGAAAAGGGTAATGACTTATCTTCTTCTATGTGTATTGTAATAAACCGATGCACTAGGTCTGTAGGCCCACCCTCCCCCGCCCGCGCATTTCCGTTTTACACCGTTGCCTAGGCATTTTCGCGAAAAAATCCAAGAAGTGCGCTGGTGAAAGAGTCTAAGTCGTCAGCGCCCCCAGTGAGGTCTAGCATGCACAGCATCTGCACAGACAGCAAAGATATGCATTACAGTAACTGTACAGTAGCTACACTTCATCTTGTGCGCAAACGAGCTAAAAGAAATATATAAGGAACGATAAAAGCAAAAAAATATATAAGAGAGACAAGGGGGATGAAAGGAAAAGCAAAACAGAAGGAAGCGTGAAAGGGCCGTCTTCTTTGTTTTTTTTTTCTTTCATGCTGATGAGGCTTCCTCTTCTCTAATTGGCGCACAAAGAGTTACAGCTAGATACGCAGTTATAGTTATAGTTATAGTTGTAGCAAATATAACTATATTTCTTCAAATCAATTATTATTATTCGTATTATTCTTATCTTCTCGATAAAATAATATTATTAGTAAAACACCTAAATTTTCTTTTAAATGTATGATCCTGGGCTATAATTATTATACGTATATTCCTCGTCCCCCACCCCTTCTGTTTAATTCCCTCGCTTTCTGGTAACACTGTTTCAGCTTAGCTGCCTTTCAGCTACATTTTAAAATTCTTTTACCTTGCAATGCAACATGAATTAACTCTAATGTTATTCTTTATCGCCATATAGACAATCCGAGACAGTAGACCAGTGCAGTAGACCCTATAGTACACGTACACATACACCCGATCGCCGCAAACATGCAGAGTAGGAGTACGTGTGTACATTCGATTTCATACTTCGCGCGTGCAGAGCAAGCTCGAGCTCATAGCGCATGAAGCGAGCTGAAACCTAGACTTTGAAACCAGCACGTTCGAAGCGATTAATCGAAAAAATGCCTAGGCAACGGTGTAAAACGGAAACGCGCCCCCCGCCCCCCCCCCCCCCCCCAAAAAAAAAATGAGGAATTTATTTTAAAGTTTTGTTTTATACATTTTCAACTTGTTAAAAGTATTTTTATCAGAGCATCATCATCATCATCGTGGGGCGGGGGTGGTCCACCCATGCAACTCAGCCCCCCGGTTAATTTTGCCACTAAACCGATGTATTGGTAATGGGGACCGCTGACCATTTTTTGAAAAGTGGAAATCTAATTATCTAATTCTTATTAATTTTTTTCTAGTGGAGCAAGCTGAGGAAAGGGCGGGCCCTTCTAACAAGTGTTATTTTTTAAACAAAGAAATGTTATGGGGTGCACACTTTATAGTTGCATTTTCATTTAAAATAATAAAAGATAAGATTCTGACAACAAAAGATTCTGACCGATACAAATGAAATTGTTTCAATTAGGCCCTACCACCTTCATGGGAGGGGGCGTTCCTACCAGCTATGATGTCAGCTTTTATACTTTTTTGAATGTTCACCGACTACACCCATACTACGACCTTGTGGCAAATTTTAGTCTATGGACTCTCAATTCGGATACCTCACTGCACGAATATTATGATATTCGGGCTTCTTGTTGCTGCAGGACGTAAGAGGTGCTTGCTGCAAGAAACAATCTAGGCCTAGTTTCTTGATTGTACGAGCGAGCAAAGTGAGCGAACGAGAGAGAGAGAGAGAAAAAGAAGAATTTTACACCCTGAGAATAGGTTCTAGCGTATTGTCATTCCGTTCTCATAATCTGTTGTAACATGTTATCGGCATCCTCCATTCTCATGACTATTGGTCACAGGCCATTACTTCTGAAAATTCATCTCTTTAGCCCCTTAATTTAGGTCAACTTGCCGCTTGATTCCTTTCATTTATGTTGCAAACATTCTTTGTGTAGAAAAATAGCTTAACATAAACTAGAGATTCAAGATGCAAACCAAATAATTTGCATAAGAATATGACTTATTAATATAATTGGCATCGGTTTATATACATAAATATGGCGATTATATTAATAACTAATATCAATAATGAAAATATAATGGGCATTGGTAATAAACCTAATAATGCTAGTGACCGAAGTTTTTTAATTTTTGTTTTCTTCTCTTTCCTTTCTGATTTCTTTTTTTCTTTTTCTCTTCTTTTCCTTTCTTTTCTTTTCTTCTTTCCTTTTTGCTTTTTCTTTGGTTGGAACCCCCTTTTCAGGCATTTTAACCACTTATTTTTTTTACCCACTTGTCATTTTATCCACTATTTTACCCTTTTTACGTTTATTGTCGGTCTATCGGACCTTCGAACTATCGGACCTCTACTCAACCTTCGGACTATCGGACCCTTTTGCCGATTCGGTCTATAGACCCTCTCGTACATTCGGTCTACCGAACCTTCTGTCTATTGGGTGTCGGTCTATCGGACCCGCTAACTATCAGACCTTCTATCTATAGGGATGACCCCGATGAGGTAACCCGTGGTCTTCCCTTTGTGTACGCCTACATCGACGACATCCTCGACTCGTCGCAAGTGAGACATCGGAACAGCATGTACACCTGCAACTTCTCTTCACTAGACTTGCGAAATATGGCGTTGTCATCAACCCAGTCAAATGTGAATTTGGCGCATCCTCCCTCAGCTTTCTCGGCCATATCGTTGATGAGAACGGAATCCGCCCTCTTCCTGAGAAAGTCAAAGTCATCAATGATTTCCCTGTCCCTGATTCTTTACGCAAACTTCACAAGTTTCTCGGACTCATCAGCTTCTATCGACGCTTCATTCCCGTTCGTGCAGCTACCGCACAACCACTCACTGATCTCCTGGCATGCAAGCAGAAAACAAGGCAATTCATCTCGACGAAACAGCCCTCCATGCATTAAACTCAGTCAAGACAGCATTAGCTAACGCTACACTTCTGTCACATCCTAGGCCTAATGCCCCACTCTGCATTATGGTTGATGCATCAGATGTTGCTGTCGGAGGGGTGTTGCAGCAACTAGTTGACGATGAATGGCAACCCATCGCCTTCTTCTCCAAACGCCTGCAGCCAGCAGAGACCAGGTATAGCACTTTCGGACGTGAACTTCTAGCTATCTACCTCACCATTCGTCACTTCAAGCATGCACTAGAAGGACGGCAATTCTGTATCTACACAGATCACAAACCACCTATACGTGCCTACAACTCTAGACCCGACAGGTATTCACCACGAGAAGTCCGGCATCTACACTATATCTCACAATTCACGACTGATATTAGGCATATTAGTGGCAAAAACAATGTAGTGGCAGACACACTCTCCCGCATGGAAATCAACTCTCTCAAATCATTTTCCACCATTGATTTCAATGCCATCGCCACTGCTCAGGAGGATGACGAGGAACTCAAACCTAGCTCAAACTCCAACCTCTACCACTCCCTACTTCTGACTCTACCATTTTATATGACACTTCAACTACAAATCCTCTCCCTTACATCCCAGCCAAATTTCGGCGAGTTGTCTTTGATGCTCTTCACAACCTATCTCACCCCGGTATCAATGCTACTCAAACACTCATCACTGAGCTATTTGTATGGCCTGGAATGAACAAAAATGTCAGAAGTTGGACTAAAACCTGCATACAGTGTCAACGTTGCAAAGTACATCGTCATACCAAGGCACCGATAGGTACTTTCGCAACACCAGACGCTAGATTCAACCACGTCCACATCGATCTCGTGGGACCCCTCCCTCCTTCAAATGGCAATGCATATCTCCTCACTTGTGTTGACCGTTTCACTGGATGGCCTGAGGCAATACCGATCCCCGACATATCAGCCGAGACTGTTGCCCGAGCTTTCATTTCACAATGGGTATCTCGCTTCGGAGCTCCCTCAACCATCACAACCGACAGAGAACGTCAATTTGAATTTTCTCTCTTTCCAGCCCTAACTCACCTTCTTGGCAGCTCTCGGATTCGAACATCTTACCATCCAGCATCAAATGGACTTGTAGAACGCTTTCATCGACAACTCAAAGCATCTCTCAAAGCTACCACTAGTGCGAGATGGACTGAAACTCTCCCTCTCGTCAAACTTGGAATCCAAACAACCTAAATCTGATTTAGGTTGTTCCGCTGCTGAACTGGTATATAGAACAACAATAAGGTTGCCAGGTCAGTTTGTAGCGCCTAGTCAGAGTGATTTTGAACGCAAACCACAGGTCCATCCTGATCTCACAACATGCACCCATGCATGTATTTGTGCGACATGATGCAGTCAAGAAACCTCTCCAACCACCGTACGACGGCCCATTCGAAGTCACCAGACGAACTGACAAGTTTGTCATGATCCAACTCAACGGAAAACAAGACAGCGTCAGTCTTGACCGTTTGAAACCTACATACTTGGACTCGCCCGCCAAATCTACTACCAACCCTGGTCCAACACTCTCACAGGACCCTAAGCCTTCACAAGCGCCTACTACCCCAACCTCTCAACCTCAACCTCCCTCTATCACTCCTCCTGCCAAGCCCGAAGTCAGACAAACTCGTTCCGGCAGAAAAGTACACTTTCCCAAGCGCTATGTTCAAGTTTGGAATTTCAAATGAAATATTTCATTCGGACTATTTTCTCAATTATCGACCGTTTCATTTTAATCAAAGTTCTAGGAGGGGGCTGATGTGTAGTATTTTCCTCATCCTCACTTAATCTTTTCTTTAATTTCTCACTTTCACTTCCGATTGTACAAAGTCATTTTGAGAGGACATTGCCCTTTATACCAGAAGTCACTACCACTCCTATGTTATCACATTTATCGATCAACAAGTGGTCAGCTGCATAGCCCATTAGTGACTCACCCTCAATTCAGGGATTTTCAGCAACACTCCCTTTCTTCTTCATCCTGCTACACTAGCAAGGGATAAGAACAAAGACTTCTCATCTTCACTGTTGCTAGACACACTTCTCAAAGTTTTCTCTTCGAGTTAACACGATAATTTGAGGATGTCATCTTTTCACTTCTGATTTGTTTCATGCACTTCAATTTGAGCAATTTCTACAATTCACTACTTTACAGTCTATACTCCGTCATCTCACCTGGAGAAATTTGTACTATTATTTCATCATCTTATTCTCTGCAATTCACTCAGAGAACAGTCCAAATCTCGCTTGTGCTAGCCAAGTAGTTTTTTGATAATTTCTGTGGTGATATCTGTGTAAATATAAATTTGAATCGGATTGTGAAATATTTGGAAACTTTTGACATTTTGGAGGATCCATGTCCGGTTAACCCCTGCACGCATGAAGTCGGTAAGTGGTGATTGCTTTGTATACATCTCGCCTTAAAAATAGCGACCAACCCTACAGACCGATCTTCGAGCGACAGACTCCAGCGCAATTTTGGCAGAGAAAGCCTTGTACAGGGGGGCTTTGGGCAGCTGAAGCCTTCTTCCGTCTGCGCTTCTCCTTCAAAGCTTCTCTTCTGTCTCTATCGAAGCTCTTGGCGCCTTGCTTCCAAGCTGCCCTCCAGCTATTTCTATTCCCAGCGATGGGCAACCAGTCTTCATCAGGAATATCAGCATCAATTAGATGGCGCTTCAGCTGGTCCTTAAGAGTTTTCTTGGGCTCCTCTATTGTGCTTGCCCAAGCACAGTTTTCAATAAAACACAGCCTTATAGGCATACGTCTGTCTTCCATAGATGGCCTGCCCAGCGAAGTTGTCTGGAGAGAAGCACAGCTTCAAGGCTGCAGATATTGGCCTGCTCCAAGACTTCGTTGTCTGTCTTGCGGTCGTGCCATTTGATTCGTAGTATGGAACGGAAACACTGCTGATGAAATTTCACTTGTCTACGGTACAGAACCCAGGCCTCTGATCCATAGAGAAGAGTAGTGCTGACAGCACATCTATACACAAGGATCTTTGTTGAGAGGCGTAATGAATTATTATTTCATACCCGTTTCTACAGGCGACCAACGGAACTATTCGCCTTAGCTAGGCGGTTGTCAACATCCTTGTCAGTTTTACTATCATTGGAGATGACAATCCCAAGGTATGTAAAGTTGTCAACTGCTTTTAGAGTTGTCCCATCAATGCTGATGTGTGTACGGCTGTAGATTCAACATGGTGATTTCTGGTGTAGCAATTCTGTTTTTAAGGCTGATAGTGAGTCCTAATACCTTGCCTGACATGCCTGAGGCAGGAAACCGATCGACAACTGTCTGGAGTTCTGATTCACTGTGAGCCAGAAGTGTGCAGTCATCTGCGAAGACCATTTCTAGATTTCTAGGTCTTCCCGTGTCTTGGTGTGGGCATGAAATCTTCGCAGGTTAAATACATTTCCATCTGTATGGAATCGTACATAGATCCCTTTATTAAGGCCATCCTTGGCTTCCCTGTGCATCGTACAAGAAAATGGCAAAGAGTGTTGGGGCAGGGACGCATCCCTGTTTCACTCCGTTGTTGATTGGAAATTGCTCTGACACGTCACTATGGTGTTTCACCTGACCTGTCTCGCCTTCCTATGGTTGTTTCACGAGAGTAAGGAGCTTAGGTGGACAGCCGAGTATATAAAGGATTTTCCAGAGCCCTTGTCTGCTGACAGTATCAAATGCTTTGGTCAGATCTATGAAAGCTGCATACAGTCCCATATTTTGTTCCCTGCATTTCTGTTGAATCTGCCGGAGGACACATATCATATCTGCTGTCCCACGATTCGATATAGTATACTTGGGTGCGAAATTACGAGATCCTGAAGTTTTGGGACATTTTCGTTGTTTAATCCCTTAAAAACTGTATTTCTAAGGCCCATCGCACACTATACGCTCGATTACGTTCCGATTTTGGAAATAAATCGCAATAGCATTAAATGTAGGCATTTTAACCAGTGAAAGCGACCTGATTTAGGTTCTGAATAATAATAATACTCAACATAGGAATTTAGTGCGATGTCAGCCTTATATTAGGCATAGCACACGAGCAGTGTGCGAAACCTGCCACCTGTGCTGAAGAGCAGAGCAAATGATTTGTACTCAATAATTGAAAGAAGGTCAGAAGGAAAACGACATGAGCTATACACATATCCTTTTCACTATTCTTTAGAGAAACATCACATTCATATTGCCTGACAAAATCATATTTATACCTAACTTGCAAATATTTTTACAAAATAAATGAAAATGCCACATTTTCAATCACGGCAGAAATCAATCACCCGATCTGGCCAGCACAGAGGGGCATCGAGAGATTGGAGACCTCCTCTCTCACAAAATGAACTTTTCTTGGGTGTTACACACCATGTATGGGCATGTTTTAACCATAATATGTAAGTCTATGATCTCCTCTTCACAACAATGGGTTCATGTATCTGCTACCATACATTTTTCTGAAGTTATAGTGGATCGGATGAAATTTCTCGATACGTTCATTATTTCGTAGTATCTATGTAACTATTCAGAACATCAGTAAAACATATATTTGTGTTTAACTTTTTTTTATATGACACCTAATTAGATCCTTGCCATTTGATTCGTTGTTTGATGTTGATCATTTGTCCCATTTAACAATTACGACATCAATCGTGCAAATTTGATCCATTCACCGTGCAATTTTGGATCCATACGAAATTGTCCATTGCACTCGCGACCACCAACACGTCATTGCCTACGCGAAAACGACTTGCCTTTGAAGCGCGCATGCGACTATCAAGTACATATGGACGGACCGCCGCGGCCGCACGCTCAGCCTCTAACCTCTGACATGGTTGGCCGGTAAACAAAAAAGAAAATGGCCATGCCGCAGTTTATGCCAAGGATTTATGAACAATTTTGGATCGTATTGTGTTTGAAATAACTGAATGTTTTTGCAAGTTAAGTGACAACAATTTTGGATTGGATTGGATTTCTATTTGAATTTCTTGTTTGACTGTTATGAACATCTTGACCTGAAAAGGACCAGTGTTGCACAACAAAATGTAAGTCCCCTCACTCTTGTTTTTTAAGTCATAAAATGTCAAATGAGAAGGATAGCTACTTTTAGGTGTCATATAAAACTAATAATGAATGTTTTTTCATTCGTGCAATGGACAGAATATTTCATTCGGTGAAAGATGAAATGATCCATTCAACTCGGCTCCGCCTCGTTGAATGGATCTTTAATCTTTCACCTCATGAAATATTCTGTCCATTGCACTCATAAACATTCATTATTTGTATAATATCTAACGTTATATGACACCTAATTAGATCCTTGCCATTTGATTGGTTGTTTGATGTTGATCATTTGTCCCATTTAACAATTACGTCATCAATCGTGCAAATTTGATCCATTCACCGTGCAATTTTGGATCCATACGAAATTGTCCATTGCACTCGCGCGACCACAAACACGTCTACATACGCAAAAACGACTTGCCTTTGCAGCGCGCACGTACGCGCATGCGACTATCAAGTACATTGACGGACCGCACAACAAAATGTAAGTCCCTTCACTCTGATCTTGTTTCTTAATTCATAAAATGTCAAATGAGAAAGATAGCTATTTTTAGGTGTCATATAAAACAAATAATGAATGTTTTTTTTCATTCGTGCAATGGACAGAATATTTCATTCGGTGAAAGATGAAATTCGATCCATTCAACTCGGCTCCGCCTCGTTGAATGGATCATTTCATCTTTCACCTCATGAAATATTCTGTCCATTGCACTCATAAACATTCATTTTTTGTATACTATAGCATTTTCTTTCAAATCCGGACCCTAGACCGATCGTAAAATGTGCGGTGGGCTTAATGCATTTGCCCTGCTGACTGAGGGCGCATAATCCTTTAAGGATTAACATTTTTCTCGTTTGTTTTTGCGTCTCCTTCGTTGCCCCCCCCCCCCTTCGTTGCCCACACCCCCCCCCCCCCCCCGTATATACGCCACTGCTTAAGTGTCATGAGCCCTGTGACGGAAAGCTTGAAATTGATCTTACGAATTATATCAATCGTAAGTCTATGGCAAACCATGTACTGAAGAGTTACAATTGATCGTAAGATTGATTGTATCTCTTTATGTTACAGGCCCCTGGTTTAGGCCATATATATAGAATGAACCTTTCTTTATTTTATCATTCTTTCAGATATTTATACATCGTTTGTTTTAAAAGCTCCAAAACTATACAGTGCGTCCCAGAAAAAACGAAACAGAGATTTATCGGGATTTTAATTATATCACAATTATGATTAATAAATGACACATTTGTATAAAGCTTGGATCCTCTTCTTTCATTTGATGCCACTAATATGATACATACTTGGCGCATGAGTGAATAAAGACAATATGAAGCAGGGCTACAAAAAAGGTCGTTTGGCCAACGATATTCGAATTTCAAAGAGATAATCACATTTCTAGAAAATTCATTTTCTGCCCTTTCGTATGACACCTCAATCGGGAAAAATGAGCCAGGGGTGACAAAGCTCTGTTGGTGTAAAATGATGCTTGCATATCCATGATTTATTAAAGACCCCCCAGATCGTCTCCATTCTGTTACCAAAATACTCGTTGCTCTGTTGTTAACTGCATGGTCAGGTATGAAAAGGTACCTATCAATCAGCTTTTATCATTTTGTACTCACCACTCCATTTTGTCGACGATTAGCCATGTATGAAGTCTTTTTGTCGTGTTTGTTTATTGCTAGGATAGGCAGCCAGGGCAAACGGATTCGTTTAATAAATCATGGAAATACAAGCATCAATTTACACCAACAGAGCTTTGTCATCCCTGGCTCATTTTTTCCGATCGAGGTGTCATATGAAAGCGCAGAAAATGAACTTTATGGAAATGGAGATTATCTCTTTGAAATGCAGATATCGCTGGCCAAACACCTTTTTGGTAGCCCTGGTTCATATTGTCTTTATTAACTCAGGCGTGAAGTATGTATCATGTGAGTGGCATCGAATGAAAGACGAGCATCCAAGCTTTACAAATACATGTTATTTATTAATCATAATTGTGATTAACATTATGATTAAACATCGATAAATCTCGGTTTCGTTTTTTCTGGGACGCACTGTATTGCATTAATCCGACGAAAAGAAGCGACTGTCATAAGTTTTATATTTTTGTCTCGTTGAAGCTACGCATAAGCTCTTTCGAAATTTAAATTATTGACACGTGTTTCTGTTTAAGTCCACACTTCATTTGTAATGTTTGTATCTCTCAAAGTAGAGCAGTAAAAACTTATATCTTTAATGAATGATTTGCTGATTTGTTTTCTCTTTTTGAAATTGGCAATTGGTCGAACAGGGTGTGTCTGGATATAAGGTGCCCTTTCGTGCCGAGCAGTTCTTCGTAAAGTGGCGCCATGGTGACGTTAATGTTAGTTTGCTTGAGGAAGAGAATGTGTTACAAGACCGGGTAGGTCAATAATCTGTATTATATCAAATATGGTGTTACCAAGCATGACAAGTCTTAGGTACGACGATCATCATACACAGATCTAGGAATAGAACACGATTATAAATCCACGATTAACGGTTGATTATGTATATAATTATGACACATAGGGTGGGGGTGGGGGATATCGCCTTGTAATCCTGCAGCATTTTAGGCTTAGTCGTATCCTATTCAAGTATGTGATAATGTGGAAAATCAGCTATTTTCATCTTCACTCGATTAGATTCTAACTTTATTTGATAATTATCTGTATTGCTAGTGACCGAAGTAGTTTTATAATTTAAGGTACATTCAATATGTGCTGCCCACTCCAAAAAAAGTTCTACGCTGGAATGGCATCATAAAAAATTTACATCTTCTTCACCATTTTTCATAAAATCTTTTTAGCAATTGGATTTTAAATGAAATGAAGTGAACATATCTCATGTTTTTCTTTTGTACATTAAAAGCAAGTTTCATCCCTTTTAAATTGCTAACATGGCACCCAAAGCTCAGATATATTGGTGGGAGGGTTTGGGGGATGAGAGACCACCCCAGCCCCTCCCCTCTCTATCCTGGCGGTCCTAGTTGGGCTGGTGACGTTATTAGGGCAAAAATAATCAAACATGTAAAATAAATCAAAACATTTTCTATTATAAGTACGTTTATGTATTTTCCTCGGTAGAACCTGAAAGAAAAAATATTCCATTATTTGACGGATCACACCGAGTCATTTGTTCTAGATTCTGAGGAGATGAAGGAAGATCGAGTCTTCATGAAATATCGTTTGCAACAAAGCATAAAAAAGGACATCATCTTTCCAATCGATCTAAAAGGTAAATGATTTAATGGGAAATCCAACTTTGATAGCAAGTTGTTTTGAAAGAAAGCAGAAAAATAATTGAAGCCAGCGGTGTAAGTTTGAAGCAACAAGAGGGTTTATTAATATGAATATATGGGAATTCTAAATTGGCCGAATCAGTAATGTCACTGTGATGTAGTAGATGGCAAGTCTCTGTTTTTCTTTAACACAAAAGAAAGACTAAAATCTCAATTTTGATTCCATCATCATTTCTTGATACATCATACGCTCTATTAACAGGCAATGACCAAAACATGATTACAGCGTATTTTTTATTTTATATAAGAATAATTACATTATATTATAGATGAGGAACTGCAGATTTCTTCGGATGATGATGTACCTGGACTTCCAAGGTAATGTAAATATATCTTACCTTTAGTGTTGTAGTGTGCATTTGTGCGCTAGGGTATATAGGTTTGTGCAATAAGTAGAGGTCACAAGTGATATTATTTTTGTTGTTGTCCAGCGTATATGCAAAGGTGGATGATTATGTGCATGATTATTCTTATATAAACCTGGTATTGTTTCCTTTTGCATGAATATTATCCTTTCTGCTCCGCCTCGTTTGGACTATTTGGACTATCTACACGAAAAAGTATACCATTAAAAAAAAAAGCCTGAAGGGTGGGATTTTAAAGAATGAGATTTTAATAGCTTACCAGTTATTTTACATATTGTATAAGTGGCTATTTTGTTCCCTCTCACCAGACCTGAAGAAAACAGAAACACAGACAAAAGAAAATAAAACCCAAAATACAGTTTGTTTTTTAACATTCTGAATCAACTAATAAATTAATTTATTCTTTTGCCCTGATTCTCGGCGACATTTTCTGTATAGGTGAATGTACATTTTCAAAGTCCCCGTTTCCTTTCTATTTAAATAATTTTAAATCTATATATGCATAAGTATATATTTGCAGGGTTCCCACGGTCATGTTAAAACATGGAAAAAACTCTCCCAAAGTCAAGAGAAGTCTTGAAAATTTATCGTGGGTGTGGGCCGTGTGTTGCTATGGCAGCATGCCATAAACAAACATAGCACTGCGTGGTATTAATACGCCACTTGGATGCTGCAACCCATACCGAAGTGGTACTTATTTGGTCATGGAAAAGGGCAAAAATGGGTCATCGAAATTCATGAAAAATCATTGAATTTGGTTCTCAAATTTCTGTGGGAACCCTATATTTGGTTTAATCTTATTTCTGGAATGTTTGTTCTATCTCTAGGAAACAGCCAAGCGAAATATCGCGTACATAAAAAAAAATTATATCTAATCCTAGTTAAGAATGTCCCAAAAATGTTGAAGAATTTTTTTTGTGTAGTATTATCATTTACAACTCTTGATAATTCGTGAGTTAATTTCTGTCCGGCTTCAATCTCAGTCCGGAAGTAACGGATGCAGACTTGAGTAGACTTTCGAGGGAACTCCTTCCGAGTCATTTCAGCGCTCTCTACGTTGCCCTTGGGATCTCAGCTGCCATTGCAGAGGGCATCAAAGCTGAGGCAATGAACAACTATCCTGAACTGTTCATGAAGCTTTTGCAGCAATGGAAGGCCATGTCTGACAGGACCGTAGCGGACTTGGACAAAGTTCTTGTACAAGTTCAGGCTGGTGGCCTGAGGTCAAAGTACAAGCTAGAACCAAAGTATGAAACAACCATGATAAAAGAAGGCTTACGAGAATGACATTTTGATCTCATGGGGCTCCTGACAGCTTTTCTGTGGGTTTACTGGACTGACATTGTCGGACCCGTGGGCTGTACACTAGTGTCGTTCACAGTGAGCATACATCAAGCAAATTTACCTTCTTTGCAGACTCCTGCCTTCTGTCATGTTTGCGTAGGTTATAAGGAAACTTTGTCGGGGTTTTTTTATGCATCCCCATGCAGTGCGATGTTAGAATACTTAAAGTATTTCTATATGCGTACTTTAGAGATATATTGAGTTATGAAAATACACTGAGTTATCATTGTAAATATGTTATTATCGTTACAATTTTCAAGTAAAATTTAGAAATCAATACACTGCGATGAAGAAATTGATAATTTTGCTTTTATTTTATCATTAATATCACGTGATCTAAGTGTACATGTTTATCCATTTCGTCGGATTACCACTGCACATAAATTAACTTATCAAGTACACAATGCAAATTGTGATATACTGTGTAAGACAAAGACAATTTATGTTGGTTACCATTAGATCTTATTAGCATCATTTAGAATGATTTCATAGTTGTACTATATCTTATTCGTGTGTGTTTTGTGGAATATTCGTAAATTGATTTGGTTTTTAATATCTGCACTATACATATATAACAGTGTTTGTTTCTGTCTTCTTGTTTTTCATTTCATATACATAATAGTTATCAGCGTGATATGACAGAAAGCTTTGTAACATAATTATGAGTTGAACGTTGTTACACTTAGTACATGACCAGGTTAATCTTTTATTGCATCTCACTGTAAATATAGTGATATAACATACCTATTCCAGCAGGTGTGTAAATAATGACTTAATTGGAGGAGCCTACGCTTTTGAATATTGTTAACAGAAATATGGTGCCATACACTGAATGCTCTGCTCATATTAATTAATCTAGACATACAAATATCTTTATTAGTGTCAATGATATTACATGATCTAAGTGCACTAGTCTTGTCTCTATCGTCGAATTAACATAAATGACATATCAAATACACAATATACACAATGCATACAAATCGTGATGTTATAAAGGACCATAATGTATGTAGGTTATCATTAAACATGTTAAATGGTATTAGCATCATTTAGAACGATTTTGTAATTGAATTATATCGTGTTTTTTATTGTGGGATATTTGTAAATTGACATGGTTGTTAATGGACTATATGTATTCGTCATCGTTTTCGTGAAATGAAAGAAAGCTTTGTAAAATATGAGTTACACGTCATTACATTCAGTATAATTATTGCACTGTTAATATTTATTGCATTTCACTGTTAATAAAGCGATATAAATTCATCTAGACATAACAAATCTCTTGATATAATATAATATTAATATTTTATTAATATTTATATAATATTACATGATTTGAGTACACGTCTGCATTCTCGTCTCTTTCGTGGACATAACTGACATATCAAAATACACAATATATGCAAATCGTAATGTTATATATCATGTAAGAAAAGGACCATAATGTATGCAGGTTAATCATTAAACATATTAAATGGTATTAGCATTATTTAGATCGATTTTGTAAATGAATTATATCGTGTTCTTTGTGGAATATTTATAAATTGACACAGTTGAAAATATATTTTGTCTATGTCTTACTACAATGCTCTGTTTATGTTCCTCTTGTATTTAATTTCATTGTACATATAAATGTTAACGTGATAGGATCATATTACGAGTTGCACGTCAATAATACATTGAAATGTATTTTTCAATTTCACTGTTAACTCGTTGAATACTGAATTCTCTTATCCCCATAGGCTTTAACATGGAACACACGATTCCCGTAGGCAATGGTTAGTGATTTGGTCACTTTGTAGAGGCTTGATAAAATCTGAGCTGCCTGGCCTTACATTCTATCAGTATATGTAATATGGGGGGGGGGGGCCTTCAAAATCATCATATCCTTCACAAAAGTAAACATATGCAAGTGACCGGAAATGCCTGACTCATTTCCCCCCGTAGAATCAGTGTTAGACTAAAGCGTATGACCATACGCTTTCGTGAATGGGAGTATTCATTCATAGATATTTTAATTATAGCATTATATATTGGAAAACCTTCTTTGCCTGGCTATTTACTTATCCTTCAAACTGAATATCATTATACAAGACAGATATAGAAATTCAACAATATATTAAATCAATCCTCCACAAAGTTACCGAATCCCTTTAATAACGCGGTATAAATTCATCTAGACATGAAAAAGCTCTTGATTAATATCAATAATATTACATGATCTAAGTGCACTAGTCTCATCTATTTCTTCTAATTGTCATTGCACATGAATGCATTATCATGTCATAGAGCCTATATCATTACAAAGACAAGGGCCATCTATTTTGTGTTATTATGAAATGTTATTAGCATCATTTAGAATGATTTTATCATTGAATTATATTGTATTTTTGTAGAATATTTGTAAACTGACACGGTTGTTAATATCTAGACTATATGTTTTAGCCTTATTAAAATCCCTATTTTGTGTGTGTATCATTTCATTGTATATATAATTTTTAACGTGATAAGAAAGCAAGAAAGAAAGAAAGACAAGTAAAATATCAAGAGTTACACGTCATTTCACTAAATATATTGCAATGTTAATCTTTTATTGCATTTCACTGTATATAGAGTGATATAACATACTTATTTCAGCAGGTGTGTAAACAATTACTTTCTTGGAGGAGCCTACGCTTTTAAATGTTATTAACAGAAAAAATGGCGCCATACACTGCATGCTGGGAACCATCATCATCATCATATCATATATTAATTCATCAAGACATACACAATCTCTTGATTAATACTAATAATATTACACGATCTAAGTGCACTAGTGTCATCTATTTTGTCGAATTACCCTTGTACATAATAATAATAATGCAAATCATAATGTAATATTTCATGTAAAATAAGGATCATATTATGTATGTAGGTTATCATTAAACATGTTAAATGTTATTAGCGTCATTTAGAATTGAATTATATCGTGTTTTTTGTGACGAATATTGGTAAATTCACATGGTTGTTAATATCTGCACCATATGTATTCGTCTTACTATTATGTGTTTTTTTTTCTTTCTTTCTTGTATTTCATTTCATTGTGCGTAATAACGTGATAAGAAAGAACGAAAAAAGGCAAGTAAAATATTAAGAGTTACACGTCATTGCATTAAATATATTGCAATTTTAATCCTTTATTGCATTTAACTGTTAATATATATGAATTCATTACATTTAGTACATTGCAATGTTAATCTCTTATTGCATTTCACTGCAAACAGAGTGATATAACATACTTATTTCAGCAGGTGTGTTAATAATTACTTTATCGGAGGAATCTAAGATCATCAACATCATATAAATTCATCTAGACAGAAAATATCTTGATTAATATTTATAATATTACATGATCTAAGTGCACTAGTCTCGTCTCTATCGTCGAATTAACATAAATGACATATCAAATACACAATATACACAATGCATACAAATCGTGATGTTATAAAGGACCATAATGTATGTAGGTTATCATTAAACATGTTAAATGGTATTAGCATCATTTAGAACGATTTTGTAATTGAATTATATCGTGTTTTTTATTGTGGGATATTTGTAAATTGACATGGTTGTTAATGGACTATATGTATTCGTCTTACTACAATGGTGTTTTCTTTTTCTTCTTGTATTTCATTTCATTTTTACATAATTCTTAACGTGATAAAAAAAGAAAGCTTGGTAAAATATTACGAGTTACACGTCATTAAATTTAATATATTGCAATGTTAATCTTTAAATGCATTTCACTGTTAATAGAGTCATATAAATTCATCTAGACATGAAAAATATCTTGATTAATATTTATAATATTACATGATCTAAGTGCACTATTCTCTTCTCTTTCGTCGAATTAACATTGAACATAAATGCATTATCAAATACACAATGTATGCAAATTGTAATGTAATAGGGACTATATCATGACAAAGACAAGGCCATCCATTGTAGGTTATCATTAAATATTATTAGCATCATTTAGAACGATTTTATGATTAACGTATATTGTGTCTTTTGTGTTGAATATTTGTAAAGTGACATGGTTGTTATTAACATGACTATATGTATTCGCCTAATACTACAATGTTTTTTGTTTTATTTTTACTTTTTTTTATTGTACATATAATTGTTAACATAATAACAAAGAAAGCTTTGTAACATATTACATGTTGCAAGTCAATAATATATTACACATGAAACATTTCTTGATGACTATAATTTTAAATGATCTATAAAGTGCACTAATCTCATCCATTTCGTCGAATTACCATTGCACATAATATCAGGTTCACAATGTATGCAAGTCATAAGGTAATATATCATGTAAGACAAGGATCATCTGTGTAGGTTATCATGGTTGTTTATTCCTGCACTATATTTATTCATCTTAATAGAATGTTGTTGTTTTTCTTCTTGTCTTTCGTTAACGTGAAATTAAAGTTTTGTAACATTACAAGTTGCACGTCATTACATGTAATATATTGCAATGTTAATATTTTATTGCATTTCACTCTTTATAGAGTGATATAAATTCATCTAGACATGAAAAATCTCTTGATTAATATTAGGTGATCAAATGAATTATAAAATATATATAATTGCATGTATATTTCCATGTAAATGTGCAAATATTGTACATGTATTAGTAGAATAATTTTAACAAATTCGACCTAGATTGTGTAAGCAGTTAAGTACTTAGAACGTGTATGTTTGAGTATATTATTATATTTATTTCTATTTTAGTCACTAAACAGGTAGTTCAATATATATATATTTAAAAACGAGTTAATTATTCAAGGATACAGAATAATAACTATTATTAGATGATAACGAAGTTGCTTGTATAGTGGATATCACTGATATAAAGTCCCTGAGTGCCTTGATAAAGAGATTTAAAAAAAAGATAGGTCAATGACGTATAAATATCAAAACGTAATCATACATTTGTGGTACGTGATATATAATGATTGTACGAACATTAAGTAATTGAATTCCTTTATTGAAACCGGATCGACAGAGTGCACGTGAACTCTTAGTTGAACTCTTACTTTCCTGTAAATACCCTCTGCTATGTAATTCTAAAATTTGTAAGCACCAAACAATTGAAAAGTTGTATTTTTGTTACTTTTTGTAGACCCGTGAATATTTTCTGTAGAGAAAATTAAAATGAATGATTTTTGGGGGCACAGGGCAAGTGGGAGAGGAGTTTGCAAGATATGTAGGTCACAGAGTTGCCAATTTGTGTTTTGATTGATTACAACTTCAACAAATTCATAAATTTGAGATTTGATAGTTTGCCCCGGGCGGCAGAATACCTAGATACGCCACTGATTAGCAGGGTTGGCAAAAAGTTTGTTTCTTCTTCTGAAGTTTTGATAGTGTATTTAGGTATTCTAATATATGCGCATTGTTGAAACTAAAAGTAATTTACCCAACACCTGTAGTAAGAGAAAAGAAGCTAAGATGAAACTCAAAACCTCTCCAAATGTAACGTGAGTAACTAATGAATTGCCCTTTAAAGTGATTAGGTAACTTTGTGGAGACTTGATAAAATATGAGCTGTCTGCCATTACATGCTCTCGGTGTATGTAATATGGTGTAAAAATGAAGCCCATGGGGAAAGCAAGCACTTCAAAATCATCATGTGCTTCACTAAAGTAAACATATGCAAGTGACCGGAAATGCCAGACTCATTTTCCCACATTGACTCAGTGTTAGACTAAAGCGTATGGCCATACGCTTTCGTAAATGGGAGTATTCAGTCATAGATATCTTAATA
Organism: Heliocidaris erythrogramma; assembly: GCA_025617745.1. Taxonomy (NCBI): domain Eukaryota; kingdom Metazoa; phylum Echinodermata; class Echinoidea; order Camarodonta; family Echinometridae; genus Heliocidaris; species Heliocidaris erythrogramma. The sequence goes on along the minus strand of CM046861.1, from coordinate 27,581,509 downwards.
ATAGCATTATATATTTGAAAACCTTTCTATGCCTGGCTATCTGTTTATCCTTCTGAACATCATTATACAAGACAGATATCAAAATTCAACGATTTATTAAATCAAGCCTCCACAAAGTTACCGAATGCCTTTAATATTCAGATAATGTATCAGTTAAAAAAAAATTTAAAAAAAGGATCCTTACTTTAAGATTACAATATGTGCATCTTGTTATTCTATTAAGTATATTCAATTTCCTACTTGAAACACGCAATTAAATTTTCTACAATATAAATGGAGAGGTCCATTATCATACAAATTGAAATTAAAGAGCTCATATGTTGATTTTTTTCCGACGCCCAACTCCAAGAATATGATTTGTAAATAAATAATTAACATATTGAAATAAAGGTTTCATAAATTTTAACAAATAAAATAGATTTTTTTGCATAAAATGAACCCTTGATTATTGCCCTTATTGAGACAGATTTCTCAAACAGACCGATAAACATCGAAGCGGGGTTGACGTGCTATGACGTCACTGGGTAGAGTTGATCAATTCATCCAGGTCAATTCATCCGGTGCATAACGCGCGCTATTGAAATCGTGTGTAAAAAAACAACATCAACAAGAGTCGCTTTCTTTTGGGGGAATCCTTACGTTTTGTGGCAAAATGCCACGAAATTGCGTTGTGCGTGTGTGTGTGTGTGTGGGGGGGGGGGGGGGGGTATTACAATACTTCAACATCAGTTTCTTCACCTTTTCAAAGCTCGATAAGCAACGGAATTTGTGGGTGAAGTTTGTGAAAATTCAGCGAAAAGATTTCACAGCAGCAACACACAGCAATCATGCACGAATTTGTAGCGACTATTTCAAAAAATCAGCCTTCGTCTTTGAACGTCACTGCAAGATTGATTTTGGAGTTTTAGCTGGCCCGAAATACAAGGCTAGGTTGAAGAAGGATGTCTTGCCCACAATACAGAGCATCAAATATTCAAAAACACCAACAATTAAGCCGCAGGAGACCACTATCGGAAGTCAGACTAAGAACTAATGTGAGCAACTTTCGCCGTATTGTGAAATTGTATTGTTGAAACAATGCCGACATGGTCGTTCTTCGCTGATTTTGTGGACTCAGTTCGCAGTCATAGTATCGTTTTTTTCCAAAAAATGTCAAGTGACAAGTTAAAACTAACCTTTATTAGGGGTTTCACCAGATATTTCACTGCTGTGACCAATATTAGGAAGAAAAGAGCGATTCTCGTAGAGTAGCTCTGTTCTTTTCTTTCACGGCGGTGTATCAGATCTAGCCCAGTTCTCAAGCGGAGCCCTACGGGGTTTCAGCGCGTTGCTGTACATAACCTACCATGGTATGTACGGGTCCGACTTTTTTTCGTGCATGTAAACTTGTGCGAGCTGTCTGAAAAACGGTTGCTTGTTGGAATAAAATGTTCTAAACTAGTTTTCATATCATATTTAACAAAACTGATGGATTTGGAATCATAATTCGTCGCCGGTTTCACGAAGAAGCCCTTTTGCGCGCTCCTTCTCAAAATCTATATTCGAGATAATCGTGTTTGAAAATTTCAATACTTTGGAAAGGTGATTTCTGTGACCTGGTACCACGCTCCCGTGGTTATTTAAACATATGTTGTAGTATAGTATCTAATCTTTCAAATCATATGACTTTTTTTTTTAGCATGGTTGTTTAGGTTCATTTTTTAAAGCCATAAAACAACCGTTTCAAAGGGAATAGTTCGTGAAAACGAAAATTGCACTGTGCCCTGTTAAGGCGGTTTCACGAAGTAGCCCTTTTGCGCGCTCCTTCTCAAAATCTATATTCGAGATAATCGTGTTTGAAAATTTCAATACTTGGGAAAGGTGATTTCTGTGACCTGGTACCACGCTCCCGTGGTTATTTAAACATATGTTGTAGTATAGTATCTAATCTTTCAAATCATATGACTTTTTTTTTAGCATGGTTGTTTAAGTTCATTTTTTAAAGCCATAAAACAACCGTTTCAAAGGGAATAGTTCGTGAAAACGAAAATTGCACTGTGCCCTGTTAAGGCGGTTTCACGAAGTAGCCCTTTTGCGCGCTCCTTCTCAAAATCTATATTCGAGATAATCGTGTTTGAAAATTTCAATACTTTGGAAAGGTGATTTCTGTGACCTGGTACCACGCTCCCGTGGTTATTTAAACATATGTTGTAGTATAGTATCTAATCTTTCAAATCATATGACTTTTTTTTAGCATGGTTGTTTAAGTTCATTTTTTAAAGCCATAAAACAACCGTTTCAAAGGGAATAGTTCGTGAAAACGAAAATTGCACTGTGCCCTGTTAAGGCGCAAATATGTAGCGTACAATAATCTGTCGCGCGCTGCCATGCAGTTATATATAGCGCGCATGGGTTTTTACGTTTTCACGAACTATCCCACTTTGGATAATGTGGCGCACGCTGCTCCATAATCTCTTATCGCGCAAATATGTACAGTACATTAATCCATCGTGCGCGGTTAAAAATTGTGCACAATAATCCACAATGGGATAGTTCGTGAAACCGAAGAAATCAATTTGGCTCACATTTTTTTATCCCGGTGATGTCATCTGTGACGTAGGGAGTCACAATCATATTCTAAAATTTGCTGAAGTTGAAGATATCATTATGGACATCTTAGATCCGAGTAAAACTAAAATTTGAAAATGTCTATAATTTTGGTAAAAAGGGATACTTCGTGAAACCGGTGACGAATTTTGAAGTATAAATATTATGTCGACCGAAGTTTCTCTTCACTCGAGGTTGCCAGTCCATGCTGTGTTAATTTGTTGTGCAGCAGTACCGCGGAGGTCATACGACTCTACCCAATGACGTCAGTGCTAATTTGCGTAGAAAAGTGAACAAGCTAGGATTTTGCCGAAATTGGACTACGAGACAATTTCAAACCCTCAAAAAGGTGATTTTATTTTAAACCATTGCGCTTTCTAGTTGAGCTATTTGAAAAATTTAAAAAGGATTGTTTTCTTTGAGACACATATTTTGATATTGTCAAATAAAAACGCATACTTCTTTTCTCAATGTATGGACTTTAAGATGAATATACTGTACATGTATTTTCAAAACAGTCACATACCTTGTACAATGAAAACATATGCTTTACTCTTTTCTCTCTCTCTCTCTTTCTCTCCCCCTCTCTCTCTATCGATCTTTCTTTTTTTCTCTCTCTCTTTCTCTCCCCCTGCTATGTATATAAGTCTAATTTCCTTTTATCTCCCTCACTCTCCCTTCACTTTCTTTCTCCTCACTCTCTCTTTCTCTCTCTCTCTCTCTCTCTCTCTTAGTATCATAGCCCTCTCAAATACTTACTTCACAAGGAACTCATCAGGGCAGTCTTCTATAATTCTTGATGTTTGTACAGATATGTTCCATGCAACTCTCAAGGAGGCGTGGTACTTTGGTGTCTTCATGATAGGGATTCTGCAGAGAATATTAACTTTCCCATTATTTGCCCTTTTTTAATCCTTTGGAAAAGATTGCAAAGTGTTCCAGGTTATAGAGACAGCTAATTGCTATACCAGAATGAATCAAATGATTATGCTGACAGCCAGGTCAAAGTCAACTGGCCAATGATCACTGAAAAAGACATTGTTTCCATTGGGGAAAAAAAGAAGCAATTTGATAAAACAAAAATAAACCATCCTCTTATTAAAATCACACCAGCTCCACAGTAAAGTTTGAGCTGGATCTGGAAAGAGTTCAAGTTATGTTTAAAGTAAAACTACATGTACCACCGTGTGTGTGTGTGTAATTGGGGTTTTTACAGACGTGTATCAATCAGATATGATTATTTACGTCTGGGACCGACCTTTAACGTCACCATCCGAAAGACGTGACTCAGTCTCGAACCTGGGTCCGCTGAATCAGTTTATAACTTCCACTGGTAGCTGGAATACAGGCGCACGCCACAACACCACTCACAAGGCTTCTATTTTTTGAGCAGCTCTCAGCATTGAGAACAGAATACTGGGGTATTGTTCTGCTTTCAGTGTAGATCATGACATTTTTGGAATAACTCACTCTTTTAGGGGCTTTTTCAATTCTAACCCAAATTTTTTCAAACACACATTTCAATTTCCTAACTGAAAATGAAGTTGTAATCAAATACGCATCTGCTCAAACATTCTACTCTTTGGAAAGCTATTGCCCTGGCTGGTGGAGGGGTATAAAAACTGAATGCACCATTCTAAATAATAATGTCACTAATATAACATAAATTTATATAACATAAATTTGTAGTATACCTGGATTTTCACCATTATTATTATTATTATTATTATTAACTTACCCTCTCAAATCTCCTGTTATAGCTGGCTCGGACATATATGACATGGTTCTCTATCTTATTTTCATATCTCCGCTTGCCACCATAAGACTTTGACATTCTGACCTCATGAAGGATATCCTCAGCGTTGTACCATCGAAGAAGGGGAACCTCTACCAGGTCATCTAACTTGACAAAACCTGGATGTTTTAAAGAGAAGATTGAGTTCTGGCAAAGGTGAAAAATAGTTTGTGAGCTTTCCGCTTATTCTTTTTACATCCGTTTGAAATAAATTTTGTTTGTTATCATTGCTTTGTACAAGGGCTGAAAGTACTAAGATGTTCATCATCTTTAATTCAACCCTCACTCATGTCCATTTTTATATGTTTCATTTATATATTGTGAATTGTCGATTATTGTTTTATACCTCAAATGTATCATTGTTTTTTATTATATGTATGTTTGAGTGAAAATAAACTTTGAATTGAATTGAATTCTCGCTAGAGGGCAATATTATGCATGGAAATGGTCCGCATCTTCGTCAGCTTCACTTCCGGTCCGTATTGAAATACTACGGCTTATGAATAAAATGAGTGCTAAAATGCTTAATTTTTGGATCGCATGACATAAACCACTCAAATTTTGAAAATGCAACCAATTGTCTCAATAAATCATGGTATCTTTTCAAACATGTCGGTTAATTTATACTCAAACTCGAGGATTTTTGTAATACCTGTGTACATTTTCAATGCAAAAAGACAAATACTTGTCGACCCAATCGGGATATTGTCTGCACTGCGCATGCGTGGTTTGCATGACAAACGCCATCTGTTGGCGAAATTGCGTATTTGGGTTAGCAAGAATTGAAATAATATGTCAGAAAAATATCCCCTGAAGGGGATTCCCCCTCCAAGTGCCGTCAATCATATTTGAAATAGGACGAGAAAAAGCGAACGTTGTCTGGGCCAAACGTTCAATGCACAAGTTTGTGTAGAGTTCTCTGTATACATATCTTTGTACGCAGTGCAAGTGCACTTTTCAGTGAGGACAAGTCAATATCTTATTATTTGATGATTCCAAAATCTTGCAGTATTTACAGTGTATGTAAGTCAACCTTTCCCAAATGCTTCCTTTCATTCACAATTCAATCACATGCTCTATCCAATCGTAGTTCATTATTTACTCTGGGCTTTATTTTCATCAAAGAAAAAGGATTAGGGCTTCGGTAGCTACTGGGTTTTAGGTTTGGTTTAGTTTAAGGTGCAGGATTAAAGTTAGGTACATGTATATGCTTCTTGTTAGAAATGGACTGCAAGAGCAGGACTTGGGCACAATTCAGAAAAAATTCCATGACAAGCAAAAACAAAAACAAAATTAAACAACAGCAATGATAATTTACTCAAAAACTATAAATCAGGCATAAATAGAGTTATCAACTAATAAATGTATAAAAAAAAGTAAAATAAAAAGAAGGGGCTAAATGTTTTTGGTTGTATACAAACAGTTATACACTTAAACTATACAAATTTAGCTTTGAAAAGGAGGACAGCAAGCTGGTTGTACCCCCCCCCCCCCACAACCCAAATCAGTCACTGGTACTTCAATCATTCCATTATAATGTACATACCTAGAGGGCACACGGACGATCCTTCCAGTTTAGCTTCATATCTCAGCAGGTAGGACAGTTTCTTGCCTAGTCGTTCATGGTGTTTACATTGTTCTTTCTCTCCATTCGTTTCCCCTCCTACTTTTGAAATGGTTTCTTGTAACATTTTGAATGATGTTCATGCAACAGGAAGAATCTGGTGGAAAAAAAGCGGATGCAAATACAAATTTCAATAGAAAAAAACTGTGGATTCTGATTTTATTGTTTACCGTTGAGATTAACACATTGAGCATGTACAAGATTATTTGAAGAAAACCTTGGGTGGTATTCTGAGCACCATTTTATCTGTATTTTTTTTTACTTTATTTAAAAAAAAAAATTGGTATTCAGAGACAATTTTTTATCTTGGATTTTATCTCATATTTTTTCTCAGTCTCCTACCGCTGGCATGGATATACATGTTGTATACATGATACGCGGAGCTTTAAACGCTCATAATAATTTTATATGTGGGAGAGATAAAATAAACCTTGAAATAGGGTAGGGGCTATTTTTTCTGTCGGACGCACATTGAGTGCGATATTTTTGGATAATATATGGTGCTAGTCGTGTGATAAATATACACAAAAAGTTACTGAGTACTGACTATATTTCGCAAGCAAAATTCTCATATGATTATCGAATTCTATTTCAAAATTTTCGCCAACTAATATCACACTTGCAAAAACTCTTGTGATGGTGTGCTAAAATCTCAGAAAATACCTCAGTCTTTTTCAAAGAAATCCTAGCAAAAGAGCGTTTGCACTTTGAGGCACGCGCAATGAAAATTGAAAAGATAACGCATTCGCACTCCCTTGCCCCAGAGACTGGCAGAGAGCAATTCTATTGGCTGAGCATGATGAAAGTAAAATATATCGACATTTCTTATTGGTTATGGCATCAAAAATGGGGGTGTCTTAGATGAGATAAAATCTCGCTAAAATGGCTCTCAGAAAAGCGATTAAAAAAAAAAAAGGTTTTAAGGGTATTACTAAATTAAAATCTCAGATTTTATCAGAGATAAAATGAATCTCAATCTCAAGATACACCCCTTGTACTCCTGCATACATGTAGCTGTACCTGTCTTAAAGGAGAATTAACCTCAAACAATAAAGACGATAGTGTTCAAAGGTGTTATTTATTCCTACTTGTTAGACTATATGGCTTCGCGTCAAAATATACGAGATCGATACGAATCAAGATATTCTGAGCAAAATTTATCATCTGCTAGCAATATGTATCGTCTGCTAGCAATACATGGGGGCTGCCATTTTTTTTATGTGTACAAGAAGATTTTCTTAATCCAAATGCCCAATTGCCTTTTTCAAAATTAAAAACCCATTTGAGATTTAAAATATAGAATAGATATGTCAATTTATTTTTAAACTGAAGATTTCCTTATATATTTCTGTTGAAAATCGATATTCGCTTAATATAAATCTATTTTCTAGATACTGTGACGCAATGGACGGAGCAAATTAATTCAAATTTTATGGATGCTTCTTCCCTGAGCATCTATAGCGGCAAACTATGCATTCACCTGCTTTCGGATAATGGGACTTGAAAAGTCAGAATGCATGCTGCATATATTATGTTCTGCTCTGTTTGGCAAACCCAAGAAAATAGATTTTTGTTAAGCAAAACCAGACAATTTAAAAGTATCATTATAAAGATTTAATTTTTATAAATCATGTAAACACCCACTTTATATTTTTCGTCACATATGGGATTTTAGGTAATGAAGAAAATCAATTTAGGTCTTGGATTCAAAATATCTTCCTGACCGGAACATTTCTCAATGGTTCATGTACAAATCCAAATCAGCAAGAAAATGGCAGCCCCCATGTAAATGAGTAGTAGACGATACCGGGTGTTGGAATATCTTTATTATACCCTTTTCTGATATCTTATTGGAAAATGATTTAGGCCAATAAGTAGGAATATACTACACCTTTCAATATAAGTAAATTTGTACTCAGGGGTTAATTCTCCTTTAATTCCTACAATAAGTTTTCTGTGCACTAGCCTGGATTAGTCCAAGGTAGATTATACATGAGGAAGGGGAAATTAATTATTTAAATACTTTGTTTTCATCTAGGAAACCCCAAATATGCTGCAGAGTATAGTTGAATAGTCCCTGCATCAGGTAATCCAGGAATTGTAGTCAAGGAAATTTATGTAAAAAATCCTGCTTATATTGATTTTGGTGTTCCTTTTACACTGTTGGAGCAGTGAATAATCAACACAGTCCCACACGTTTTGGCCTGCGACTATGTGTACCCATAACCCACTGAGTATTGACTTCTCTGATACCATTACGTTTTATACAGGAGCCATTCATTTCTCATAGGCAATTGGTTAGAGTCAAATACCATAAGAATGGTGAAGGGTTCTCTTCATGCACTTACTTTGCAGAGTTTAGAATAATTAACATCTCTGATGCTTTACACCAGACCCATTTTATATCAGATGTCCCCAGACATACAAGTAAGGCCAAATGAAATTAATTCCTAGTTTCTCGTACCTAGCCAGGATTAGCTTCGTGAGTGTAAAAAAAAAAAAAAAAATTGGCTATACGCCTTTAACATCACGAAGCCAGGCGTTCATCCCCAGCAATCGAATTGCGCACAGGTTAGCAGGACATGAAAATGCCCTGAAATCACACTTTTCTGATAACTCCCGCGACCGACAGGCCATTCCCCACCGCGTTTCCTCGTAGGGAAACGTTTGGAATTAGAATCTCTTTTTGATTGAACATATTTTTACCAAAAAATGCAAAAAAAATCATAAGAAATTTCAGAGAACTCACCAGTGTTTGTGTATCCATGCCTCCTCTTGTCATTATACTATACAATGGCTGCGCGCGACAGCGCGCGATACAACCATAATTGAAACTATCCGTCGCCGACAGCACGCGCCATGATTAAATTTTTAATCACTTATTATCATGTAGGTCTATATCTAATAAGTAAGTAATTTCAATACCTTTGGCTTTATTGAATCTTAGCCTAAGTTCAGATAAGCTTGTACATGTATTAGTGGTCGTAGGCTATTTAATATTTAGATCAATATATTATAACTGTCTTTTGACATCATAAAAATTACAATTCCGACCGGCAAAACTAAAGTTAAACAAAAGTAAAACTAAAAGTACCAAGGATTGAAGGAAAGCTTTTATCCCTCTGGCTCTGGACTGAAGTGAAGTCAAGACTGCAGTGAAGTCTGATGGCTGTGCATTGTCTCGAATCAATTCTCTGAACACAACATTGTGGGCATGCCATGGCTGCATGCAGCAATTGGCTATTATGGCTAATATGCCTAGTAATCCTCAAATTGGCAAGAATCCTACCTAGGATATCAAAAAAAACAGCAGAACGGAGGTATGTATAGATACGATTTGTATGGAGCGGAGGTATAAAGCGGCTTAAGAAAATAAGTAACAGATCTAGTGCAGCAAGATCATTCGCTGTCAACTGCTCGTGGTCTAGTGGTAAAGGTGTCTGGTCAGACTGTCGGAGTATTCTCTTTCTTTACTGCACTCGCGTTTAAGGTCCCGGGTTCGAATCCCGTTCTTTCTTGCTGATAATTATTTCAGTTATGACTCGATAACGATCACTCATAGCTACATTCCTGTACTTCGTGTGTATAATGTAGGCAGTCATACACCTCAACTTTTTAAAACACCACTGCACAAAAGTCACAAACATTCACTCAAAATCGGCATTTAATTTACAAAAACCGACCACAAAATATCCAAGAAATACAATAAATTCAACTCACCGAAGTTGGAAAAGATATTTCCAAAAATCAAATCCATAATTTACTGTTGATTCTCGCGAAACGAGCTATCGGAGTCAATTTGTACATTTCCTGGTCGCCGCCACATCAGCAAGCAATGGTCATATTGACCATTAGGATCATATAACTTACATGTGTGTATACTGGGTATTGGGGATACAGATGTAATTTTGTTTGAAATGGAGGTTTTTGTGGGCAAACTGATACTTAAGTATCACTCTTTAGATTTTACGTTATAAGTTCGTTAAGATACAAAATGTAGAAAGTTATAAAAACTTACATTTACAGCCTTGTTTTTCGTACTTGTTACCCACACCTCCATACGGATGACGACTGCTCTCAATATGTTGCGCACTAGTGAGGCCGCTCTACATGGTTACGCACCATAGATACGTACGCAGAATGTTACGCACACAAGCTATTCTACGAAGACCTGGAAGGGCCAAACTGACGACGTAAAAAAATAAAAAATATTATGTACGTACGTAGTAATTATTACGTACGTACGTAATATTTTTAATTTTTTTACGTCGTCAGTTTGGCCCTTCCAGGTCTTCGTAGGAGATCGACGAACCGATCGCGCCGGTACCACTACGAGCGCTGAGGGCTCCCTTCATCATAATCGTGAAAAATACGAAATGGATGCTGACGGGACAGTCTCGATAGGAGTTATCGACAAAAAGTACCCAAAATTTCAGGAAACCCTCTTCAAAGGTCACAAAACAAACTGGTAAGTTTTAATCATCTATTATTCAACATAAGTATTTAGATTTAAGTAAACTGCAATATATGAGTTTCACTTAAATATAGCCAAAAATGCACAGTGATGCAGTTTAGGTATGGGATGTGTGTTGGCTGCATTCCTACACAGTCGGCAATGGCGTGTACCTATGAGTGGTCGCCGCGGGCGCTGACATCTCCCCAAAAGAGTTTTGTCCTTAAAAATTCGGTCCCTGTGGCATACACGGAAAAGTCCCGATTTTCTGTGTGCGCGATCGTAAAGATCGATGTGCGCTTGCGATCCCGAGTTTTTTCGTGGACAAAAATTTTATTGGCCGATTTTAGTCTAAGACATCGGCAGTATGTAAACAACGCGCGATCGCGAAACAAATCGGCGGGGATTTCTCCGGTTTTGGACAAGATTTTGACTTCGGATTTTGCTGAAAATATCAAAAGTTCTTCCTAACCACTCATAGGTACACGCCATTGCCGACTGTGTAGGAATGCAGCCAACACACATCCCATACCTAAACTGCATCACTGTGCATTTTTGGCTATATTTAAGTGAAACTCATATATTGCAGTTTACCTAAATCTAAATACTTATGTTGAATAAGGCTTGTCTCGAATGGGTGGGTTGCGGGAGCGGGATGGGAGCGGGAACGGGCACACCCTTTCGAGACAAGCCCCTCCCCCCCCCCCCGGTTATCTCGAATGGACGCGTTCCCAGCGAGAAGTTCAATGAACGCGCCACTTCGAGACAACCGGGGGGGCTTTCCTCGAATGGGTGTGTTGAGTAGACTTTTGTAACAGACGTTTTAGAAATTTTTGAAAAATGTACTCTTGCTGGTTTTTTTTTTCGTTTTTCTTTTGTCTAAGATGTAGAAAATATAATAAAACAGTATCTAAAAAAGGCTTTTGACAAGGAAATCATTATTTGTGCAAAAAAAATAGGAGAATTGAATAATTATGCATTAAAACACACGGGGACGAAAGGGCAAGTGGCGTAGCTAGGATTTTTGTATTTATTTATTTATTATTATTTTTGTTTGGCGTGACCTGGGCCCCGTAACATAAAGAGTGTTTATAAACTCCGATCAAGCGCTAATGGCAATCAATCGCTAAAATCCGTAACACAAAGCCCCCCCCCCCCCCTTTTCAATCAAAGGCTATTAGAGCATGATTCATAGCGATCAATCGTTATTAATTTTTGCAATGAATTTAAATAACACGTAACGACTTGTCTTGAGACTATGACAATTCCACATTAGTTTCCCCGCTGATATCGCTGAAACTAGTGAAAGCATGCCTGGAAAAATGAGGTAAGTACCTCCGTTTTATTCATATTATATGACGATGTCAATATTTTTTAATAAATCATAACAATAATTATGTAAAATTCTAATGTAAGTAGCATTCTATGACAATGAATTGTGCATATTATATAAAGATGAAAGCTGATATTTTACCGGAATTAAGACGCCTTTTTATCCTATCGCGCAACCCTGTTTCAGTGGCAAGAAGCACACGCTGACGGAACAACCAAGGGTCCTTCGCCCGTGATCTCCGGCAGACCTCGCGTTGCTTGCCCGGTGGGTTGTGTACGGCAGAATTTTTTTCTGACTTGGACGATGCAAATTTCATTGTGCTTGTAAAACTAATTGTGTATTTGTTATGATGGTATTATTATGACCCATGTCTCTTATTTCTTAACACACTTGGGCAAACCCACAAAATAGGGGCCGGATTTTTTTCCAAGCTATTATAAGGCCAACCAATAACAACATGCTTGCAACAGGCAGGCCCAAATGTTTGGCCTGCCTGTTGCATGTTGTTATTAATATTATTACTGTTGTTAAACATAGTGGGGCCTGCCTGTTGAATGTTGTTATTGGTTGGCCTTATAATAGCTTGAAAAAAATCCGGCCCCTATTTGACCCTATAAAAGACGGAACACTGGTGGCAGCATAACCAAAAACTAATAATAATAATAATAACGTCTATTTATATAGCGCTTTTCAGAAGTAAACTAATATCAAAGCGCTTTACATAATACGATACTATTATTACCCCGGTCCTCGGATTCTGACATGCCCGCACACAATGTGTGCACTTTATCCGCTCCCTGGGGAGTATTCCAGCAAGAGCAGCACAGTGGCGCTCAAATTGCTAAACAAACGACATAACTTTCGCATCCTACCGGGTACCCATTTAACACCTGGGTGGAGAGTGGCAAATGTAGATTAACGTCTTGCCAAAGGACGCTAGTGGTGCGGTGGGATTCGAACCCTGGACCTCGTGGTTCACAGTCCAGGGACTTATCCACTGATCCACAACACCTCTACACTATAGGTTTTTAGATTACACCAAGAGACACCTTCATGCAAAATTTGAACGAAATCCGTCAAGAAATGCAGAAGAGTGCAAGAAATGGAAAAATGACCTTTGACCCTATATAAAGGACGGAACAATGAGGGCAGCATCACCAAAAATTAAATATGTGTAGATTATACCAAGATACATCTCCATACAAAATTTGAATGAAATCCGTCAAGAAATGCAGAAGTAAGAGTGCACAAAAGGGACAAATGAGCTTTGACCCTCTAAAGGACGGAACAATGAGGGCAGCATCACCAAACAGTAAAGATGTGTAGATTATACCAAGATACATGTCCATACAAAATTTGAAAGAAATCCATCAAGAAATGTGGCCTGCAGAGTGAACTCCTGCCATCCCTTGAAGTATGACCTTTGACCCTATAAAAGACGGGACACTGGTGGCAGCATCACCAAAAAGTAGAGATTTTTAGATTACACCAAGGGACACCTTCATGCAAAATTTGAACGAAATCCGTCGAGAAATGCAGAAGTAAGAGTGCAAGAAATGGAAAAATGACCTTTGACCCTATAAAGGACGGAACAATGAGGGCAGCATCACCAAAAATTAAACATGTGTAGATTATACCAAGATACATCTCCATACAAAATTTGAACAAAATCCGTTGAGAAATGTGGCCTGCAGAGTGCACTCACGCCATGCCCTGAAGTATGACCTTTGACCCTATAAAAGACGGAACACTGGTGGCAGCATCACCAAACACTATAGGTTTTTAAATTACACCAAGAGACACCTTCATGCAAAATTTGAACGAAATCCGTCAAGAAATGCAGAAGAGTGCAAGAAATGGAAAAATGACCTTTGACCCTATATAAAGGACGGAACAATGAGGGCAGCATCACCAAAAATTAAATATGTGTAGATTATACCAAGATACATCTCCATACAAAATTTGAATGAAATCCGTCAAGAAATGCAGAAGTAAGAGTGCACAAAAGGGACAAATGAGCTTTGACCCTATAAAGGACGGAACAATGAGGGCAGCATCACCAAACAGTAAAGATGTGTAGATTATACCAAGATACATGTCCATACAAAATTTGAACGAAATCCGTTGAGAAATGTGACCGCCAGAGCGCACACAAGAGTACACACAAGACATCTATCAAAATATGACCTTTGACCCTATAAAAGACGGAACACTGGGGGCAGCATCACCAAAATCTATAGGGTTCCAGATTTTACCAAGAGACACCTTCATACAAAATTTGAACAAAATCCGTTGAGAAATGTGACCGCTAGAGCGCACACAAACTATCCCAAAAAATATGGCCTTTTACCCTATAAAAGACGGAACACTGGGGGCAGCATCACCAGAAACTATAGGGGTCCAGATTTTACCAAGATACACGTCCACAGGAAGTCTGAAAGAAATTCGTCGAGAAATGTGACCGCTAGAGCGCACACAAGAATGTGACGCGGCGGCGGCGGCGGCGAAACGCTGCTGAATCCAAAGTATCCTCCGGCATACTGCCGGGGGATACAATAAATAAATACAAAAATCCTAGCTACGCCACTTGCCCTTTCGTCCCCGGTGTGTTTTAATGCATAATTATTCAATTCTCCTATTTTGTTTGCACAAATAATGATTTCCTTGTCAAAAGCTTTTTTTAAATACTGTTTTATTATATTTTCTACATCTTAGACAAAAGAAAAACGAAAAAAAAAACCAGCAAGAGTACATTTTTCAAAAATTTCTAAAACGTCTGTTACAAAAGTCTACTCAACACACCCATTCGAGGAAAGCCCCCCCCCCCCCCCCCCGTTTGAAATGGAGGTTTTTGTGGGCAAACTGATACTTAAGTATCATTCTTTAGATTTTAAGTTATCAGTTCGTTAAGATACAAAATGTAGAAAGTTATAAAAACTTACATTTACAGCCCTCTTTTTGGTACTTGTTACCCACACCTCCATACGGATGACGACTGCTCTCAATATGTTGCGCACTAGTGAGGCCGCTCTACATGGTTACGCACCGTAGATACGTACGCAGAATGTTACGCACACAAGCTATTCTACGAAGACCTGGAAGGGCCAAACTCACGACGTAAAAAAAAAAAAATATTACGTACGTACGTAGTAATTATTACGTACGTACGTAATATTTTTTATTTTTTTACGTCGTCAGTTTGGCCCTTCCAGGTCTTCGTAGGAGATCGACGAACCGATCGCGCTGGTACTACTACGAGCGCTGAGGGCTCCCTACATCATAATCGTGAAAAATACAAAATGGATGCTGACGGGACATTCTCGATAGCAGTTATCGACAAAAAGGACCCAAAATTTCAGGAAACCCTCTTCAAAGGTCACAAAACAACCTGGTAAGTTTTAATCATCTATTATTCAACGTAAGTATTTGGATTTAAGTAAACTGCAATATATGAGTTTCAATTAAATATAGCCAAAAATGCACAGTGATGCAGTTTAGGTATGGGATGTGTGTTGGCTGCGTTACTACACAGTCGGCAATGGCGTGTACCTATGAGTGCCCTCCCCCCCCCTATTTAAAATATTTATCTTATTTTTCCCCCCATACCTTTACTACACGCGACAGAAAATACCAACTATTTTTGCATATTGTATTCGTAGTGGTCAATATGACCACTATTCGTGGTGTGAACAAGATCTTTTTTTGCACAACACAAACACTACAAAAATAGTATGATCACTTCACCTAATACCGGCCATGTCATAATACCGACCATTAAAGGGAGCGACAAGTCGCAATCTATGGGCGGTTTTACAGTTGGCTGCTCCTTTCTCTGGATGAAAGTTCAAAGCGACTTCAATTTATCGCGCGCAGCTAATAAAAGTTCGCACATTGACCCAAATTTGAGTAAACAAGATCGCCCGTTCTTTATTCCAGTATTTGAATCTCATTGGTCGGTTACGTATGTAGGGATTCGAGTTAACGATCACGCGAGGAATTCGGCAATAACATTCCTTCGGTAGCGCACGATTAGACCTGATTGTATCCGAATTTCCCCGAGTCAGGCCAACTGGTCAGGCCCATGGATTACGACTTGCCACTCCCTTTAAGCGTATCATGGCATCTAGCGCGCGTCTTGCAAATCAACCCATGGGACTACGCGTAGAATGCCTAGCAACGTTGAGAACAGCCAAAACAGAGCAAGATGAGGAAAAAAAACGTAATTATTATCAATTTTTTGTTAATTTTTCATATTTTCATTAAAGGGTCACTAAAATAAAAAAATAATTGCCCATTTTTCGTAGGAAGGTGTCATCAGGAGCCAAAAAATATCCATCACACAATTTTTTATGCATTCAGTCATATTTTATAATCATTTGAAAAGTACATTTTTGCTGATTTACACAGTCATAAGCCCCGCCCCTAAAAAATCCCATCGAAGCGACATCGTGATCACGTGATCTGTGACGCATGAAAAGTAAGGGAAAATATTCCACTATAACCTATACCGTGCGCGCCCGGAGGCCCCCGGCAGACCCAGCCCGGTGCCGAGCATGATATTCACCCCATCGACCATTTGCATTGCGTATTTTCGTGTGTTTAATTCCTCACAATAACTTTGATTTTGGGACACAGTTTCATCAATAATGTCTTATCGGTGTATAGTTGCGGGTGTAGCAAGACCCCTAAAGAGGGTGTAAGCCTACATCATTTTCCTAAAGATGAAAATCTACGGAAATTGTGGGTCGCAAATGTAAAGCTCACGCGGGCAGAGTGGCAAGGGCCGGCCAAGTGAGTGGAGTACAATCTGCAGCGATCACTTTGCCGAAGATGATTTTGAGGATCCTGGCCTGTATTCCGAATTTGGCATGAAGAGAAGGATAAGCAGCTAGCTAAAAGATTCAGCTATTCCAAAGATCAGACTTGGAGTCAAGTCTTCCAATCTGTTTTTCAACGACAGCAGCTGCAGCAGCTTCACCCGTAGACCGAAAATTCTGTCTCTCGTTCGTTAGCTAAGACGACCTAACGAAAGAGAGACAGCATTTTCGGTCTACTTCACCCGTAACTCCAGGGAGCTCCAACGCGTTGGAGCTCCCTGGAGTTACTTCACCCACGGCCCTTCACCGTATTCTGCGAGGGGTTCAAACATATAATATGGTCGAATTTCCCCTTGCCACTCGAGCTTCTTCGCCTTCGGGGTCTGGTATATCATCTGATAAATCAGAGTTCGTATCTGCATGGCTCAAAAAAGTCCTCCAACTCGGAATCGCGGGCACTTTTCCTCTCTCTATATAAGTTACTCGAATTCAGCCAAAATCTAAGTCAGTACTAACGTACTATGTAAAGCGAAGTAAAAAAAAAAACGTAAGTGAAATAAACAAAACAAAAGCGTTCACCAGTCGCTATGTACGAGGGGAACATAGTCGCTGCGTACTAAATTAAAGATGTGTAGGACATAGTACATACCTGACGCATAAAACGGCTGTGCACGCGTTTATGACCAAAGCAAAATTTTCGTTCGGCAAGCTCAGATGGATGAGAACATTGTTCAAAAGAAAAGCTAAAAAACAAAACAAGAGCTGTATATTTGGGCAAAAGCGTTTTCTGATCTTGTAGAAAATATATTGCTAGTGATTATTCACTCCTAAGATTGTATTGATTAATTTCCTTTTTTCATAAATTGTCCGTTGAACAGAGGGGTCAAATACCGCATTCTGTGTACAATATTATAGGCTGCAGCTTGCAGATCTTGTGCCTCTTACTTTTCATACGTCACTTGGGGTTAGCCAATCAGCTCACGAGTTTTAAGGAACGGTCCCAAAACCTCTACTTTTCCCCCTTTTTCGCCAAAACGAGACATAATTTGGACAATCGATTGGCAGATTCGTGATTAGAAGGCAAAACTACATGGAAAGAGCACCCATTTTCTCTCTAATTTAGTCAACCTTTAAAATAATTTTTTTCATAAATTGCCATTGACTATGTGCAGGGGTCGGTAATTAAAACCCACTTCTCCCTCTATGCGTAAAATGAGATGACTCTATTGCAACGTCATTTCTACAAGACCGCGCAAGTATTATCGCTCGTTAGTACCTGGATCTTGTTCCCCAGTATTTGGGTAATAGTCTGATGAATTTTCATTACGTTTCACTTTCGCATTCAAAACAGAGATATTTTATTGCACCATATAGGCCTATTAAAAAAAAATGGTATTTACTGAAGATAATATCACTCACCGGACGCTTTCTCCAACTATTGCTAAAGGAATTCTGATAATACAGACGCAAAATTTGCTATCTAATAGCTAACATGATGCAATATTAAGCTCGTATAGCACAATGCAGCCGACTCCACATGCAAAGACATGCGAATTGCACAACATTGCGACATCAAATCAGCGCTGATTGCAGTACAGTACAGTGCAAAAGAGAATGACAGCTCTAGATAGAAGGGGGTGGGGGAGCTCACATTTTTAAAACCAGTGAATCTGCCAATGTGTTTGTCTGTGTGTCATTGTACTTTTCAGTGGGCAGTCCGATGTTGCACTGTAGAATTATTGTTGTAACAACAAGAATTCAGAGGAAAACAGCATTGGCTTGTCATAAGAAGGGGCGCCTCTTTTCATTTCCGACCTTCCCTCAATCACCATCCATCCGGCCGGCCGGCCATCCGCTGGTATATATATCAGTAAGTTCTATTATGTTTGAAATCTTGTGATGCTCTGGCATGTATCTCTTTTAAAAAAGAGTGAATTTTCACTATATTTCCACATCCCCGGGAGTGACCTCAGTGATCACTTGTATAAGAGTGAATATCGAGTGACTGCTCTAATAATAATAATAATACATAATACAACGCACTACTTCTGTTGCGCAATCTATCTTTGTATTTTGAGATTGTTAACTATTCCGAGGCGCATGATGAAAATGAGAGAAGCAAGAAGGTAGAAATAGAATGGAATGAAGAATACTACAAATCTGCTTTGAATTATATTTCACTGTATGATTTAGAAAAAAGGACTCTATTCAAATTTAATTTTAAAGAATCCAAAGTGTCTATGGAACGGATATTAAGAGGTAAGTGGTTCCATAAACTAGGCGCCGCAGCTATGAAGGCGCGGTCACCAAGAGATGATTTCGTTCATTTGTGCCACAATAAGATTTTTGCCAGAAGAACGCAGACAACGAGTTGGTACATATTCAGAAATTATATTTTCAATTATGAGGGGGCAAAACCATGTAATGCTATCCAAGTAATAAGCAGAATTTCATACTCGATACGCTCTCTGACCGGTAGCCAATGTAACCCTTTCAAAATTGGTGAAATATGATCCCTTTTACGTGTCCTAGACAATATTCTGACAACAGTTTTGTGCTCTTTGTATCTTAGCTATTTGAGAAGATGACACAATGTACAAAAGAGAATTGCAATAGTCAAGACGAGAAATTACAAATTAAAGTGGCAACTGTTTTATCTGACAATATCTTTCTGATGTTACTGATACTACGTAGATGAATATATATTGACTGACATGTTTTTTGTACAAAATCATTCATTGTCATAATTACTATCAAATAACACTCCAAGATTACGTGCAGTGTTTATAGGTCATACATGTGAATCAACAATTCGAATGGAATGGTGTTGTAAATCAACCTTCTGATACTTAGATGAAAAAAAAATAAAAATTCACTCCGGTAGCATCAGTGAGCTTAAGCTTGTTCTATAGGAGGAAAAGAGTGGAGTTTCACTCTATTTTCACTCCCCAGAGAGGAACTCGCTCCCTCAGTTAGCAGCCAGGACGGCCACGACAACTACGAGGTGGCAGTGAAGGCTTTTTCGAACTATTTCAATCCGACACCAGCTGTCGAGGAAGAATCTCTAGTTACCAGCTATGACGGCGACGACGACTACGAGGTATATTACATTAATTACCCCCTGTCCAGGTCATCTATCGAAGCCGAGAATATCTCCGAAGTCAGCAGCCACGAAGGCGATGACGACTTCAAATTCAAAGAGCACGAGCGCCTCTGCGACGGCCTCGACCAGGACTGCCAGCTACAGCCAGAAGTTGCGCAGGAGACTGACAACCGGTATGAAGGTATGTCGGAGGACGATGACACCGAACGCCATCACGACGGCCTCGAGAAAGACTGTCAGCAAGAGTTTTACGCTGCGCAGAGTATGCTTTCACTCTTCGCGAAGCATGAGAGAGAGCCACCAGCCAACTCCAGAGATAAGGATATCGAGCGTCAGCGCCACTGCCTCGATGACGACTGCCAGCCCGACACAGCTGTGCAGGACGATCTGCTTCCAGAGAAGCAGGATCCAGAACCCCAGATATTCCAGACCATTTCAAAGTTCCAGAGCCAGAGGTCGATGATATCGACATTATCGAGCGACAGTATGACAGCCCCGACGACCACCAGCTAGACGCTGCGCAGATCCCGCTTCCACCTAGGAAAGATGACGACATGAGCCGAAACCTCGACAACGTCTACAGAAAAGATGATTGGGCAGACGATAGTAGCGCCGCACCCAAGCGACATCCAGATTCCGCTCCCGACGACGAGCAATCTACTTGTTCAGTGCCCGAGATCATCACGACCCGTGATCCAACCATCGATCCGCGATCACAGACGAGAAACCGAGCTTGATTTAGCGATTATAGCAGTCAGCGTCTCAGAACGTATGTACCGACAATTTACCTGATTACATGGACCTATCCACGACCACGATTAGCCGAACCCGAGATTTTTCTTCTCTCGACAAAGGAAATAGATAAAGTCACATAATTGATTGTGAAAATTAGCATGTAGCTGTTTTCAGTTGACCCCAGGCATGCCAGGAGGATTTTGTACATGTACTTATATCGTTTTGTGTTGATCATAACATTCTTACAATGAACCATTATCGTGAGCTTCTACAATCGAACAATAAAGGGAAATGCCAGATTAAAGCGAACAATGAACTTAGTGAAAATATTTGAACAATTTTAATGCTTTGCAATTTTACCAGTCTTATGCTTATCGTTTTAGTCATCATGCATCAGTTATAATTATTATTTTTATAATCAGATGATACCAGTCTTGTAGAGTCGAGGTACATGTAATGAACATGTTCAGTTCAGTTTTAGTTGTTTTGTATTCTTCAAAAGAAAAGAAAGAAAGAGAGAAATAAGCCTTAAATCCTTTTGATATCAATCAGTTTCTATATTCGTTTTAATTTCATTTCTACCATTGTTTAGAGCGGGACACTCTTTGTCAGTCGCACAAGACTACTATACACTTTGTCACTGTTGATACTTTGTTACGAAGAGTCAAGTGCACTCTTATTTACTTTTGTTCAGAAAAGACACACTTCATGCATATTAAATTCTGCGAAGAATATTTCATGCCATTGATTATGGTTGCCACAGACAGTCATTTGTACACTGTAACTGTCTAAAGTGTTAATTAGCAGTCAGTTTCATTCATAGATTTGGATATATATCTGGATGTACTCAGTATTTTCTTAAAAGCATTTATACTTTTTTAGAGTTTGAGAATTGCAGTCAAGGTTAGTTGACTGTACGTAATTCATTCAGGTGCATGAAACTATTTGTTTCACTTGATTTGTTCACTATTTTTGCTCATGGTCTTCCGATAAGATCATAAAGATATTCTGCATTTAAATGACTTCACATGTACATTTTGTTGACATTGTGTGGTCAGATCCTACCACCAGGCATTTTTGTATTAATGCATGTGTATTGAAGTTTATGACGATCAATCGATTTATCGTGATCACTATGTTTCTGGTTAAAAGGAAAACTGGAACAGTTTGATTGATAACTGATTTCGTGTATGATGTAGTTTGTCAATCTTATGTTGATTGTTTGGTCAATCAGGATCAATGCCACTGGGTTGATAAAACTCTTTGGAATCGATTGATGACCAGGTTCTCAAATTGCGTGTCCTTTTCAATTACATTTTAATTATGTAGCAAATTTATTTGTTCAGTGTTTTTATAAATATATTTCAAGCTGAGCTCTGTGATTATCATTATTAACCTTCCATTACTCTCTATAGTATTCGATAAGTCTTTTCTATTTCTTGGTAGTTATTCACGAATGTTTGGAAACTTATGAGCTCTTATATTGAACGTGGCAGAATTTGAGTGATTTGTAATTAGGTATATATTCAGTTGTATGCCTTTGTCTAGTCGGTGCCAGGTAAAAATGCCAGAGGAAAAAATGCCAGAGGAAAAAATGCCAGAGGTAAAAATGCCAGAGGTAAAAATGCCAGAGGTAAAAATGCCAGAGGTAAAAATGCCAGAGGTAAAAATGCCAGAGGTAAAAATGCCAGAGGTAAAAATGCCAGATGAAAAAAATGCCAGATGAAAAAATGCCAGAGGAAAAAATGCCAGAGGAAAAAATGCCAGAGGTAAACACGCGATGGATGATGTCAGGAACAAAGAGTAAAGAGGCAAAATATGCCAGCTGCATACTAGGAGAATATAGGTGAAAAATCAAGGTGAAATATAGAGGTCTAATAGCAGACCCGACATCTGCTTATTTTACTTTTTAGACTATTTGGTTTGACCGCGTTGGACTCTGGACTCCAGATCGTAGACCCGGCTTTTTTCAATCGACGTACGATTTCATTATCCCGAATGGAATTTGGAAAGAGAAGGAAGTCTGCAACTGAATTTTAGGTTTCGATAAGGGAAAGGAGGTATGCAAAAATGACATCACCCTAATATGGGACAGTCCTTTTGTGGGTAAATATGAACCTTTTTGGAATTATGAACCTTTGGATAAACGAACCTTCGGAATAATGAACCTTCGGAATAATGCAACAAATGTTCGGAATTTTGAACCCCCAGGCATGGGAAATTAGTGTTTCGGAAATACGAACCTTGGGAATAACGAGAGGCCCCCGCATCTTGATACTAATTGTATAACTTAAAGACACAATACCTGTAAAATAACTTGCAGGCGCCGCGGAACGTCTTGGAAAGTGGAGGGGCTTAGTGGGGGTGGGGGGCTGCGTGGATACCACATTTTTGCACTTGCATTTTTTGCACGTTTGCACGTGTTTACTGAAAAAGTGTGGGGGGCTACAGCCCCCAGCCCCCCCCCCCTCCGGTTCCGCGGTCCCTGACTTGTACCAAATAATCTGACTAGTTTGCCTTTCGTTATCTGTACTTGTACCTGCACTTTTTTTTTCAGTTCTCCCTTCTTCAGCAAATGTACAGGCCGTCACACAAACATCGAGCGTTATAGTCTCGTCAACATTAATACGGGGGAGGGGGGGGGGGGGGGGCTCATGCACATTAAGTTATAAACAAGATGCAGATATTTTCAAGTGAATTAAATGTGAAAAAAAATATAATATTGAAGTGTTAACAAAAAAAGGGTCGTCAACTGAAAGCGAGTGGCTAACAATACATGCATGCTTTATCCCTATATCCGGGCCGGGGATGGGTGGGGGTGGGGGGGGGGGGGGTACTACCATTTCTTTACCTCTGGCATTTCTCTTTGTTCCTGACATCATCCATCGCGTGTTTACCTCTGGCATTTTTTCCTCTGGCATTTTTACCACTGGCATTTTTACCTCTGGCATATTTTCCTCTGGCATTTTTACCACTGGCATTTTTACCTCTGGCGTTTTTACCTCTGGCATTTTTACACAGAAGTGACAGAACCGTGTAGTCAGTTGACTTTGAATGATATAGCTATTGTATGCGCATTTTATATTTGTTTCTAGGGAGTTGTTAAGTCTGCACAAGTAATTATGATTCTATAAAATTCAGTTTTCAGATAATTGGTTTAAAGGTGAACAAATTCCAATTGTTTAATTTACTGTATACTCCCAACAACCTGGAATTTTTGCAAGTGTAAAGAAATGCATAATTTATTTAGTTTTGTCATACGGTACGATTTTCATTCTCAAGAAAGGGAGGGATATTGTGTTTGCAAAGTAAATGTATCAAGGATATTGTGTTTGCAAAGTTAATGTATCAAGTCCCTAGATGATGTATGTTGTTCATATTTGTAATGACAGCTTATTCTGGTCTTTGTATATGACACTCCATTATGAGAATCCATTAAACTTGACCCATAGGTCATGTGTCACTATTATGACCTACTCTACAGTGATAATGACCAGCCGATTGTCAGGCTATCTATATAGAGTGAGAGCTCTGAATAAAATGGACATTTGTATGCCCAAAACCCATACAGTCGACATCTTACTCTTTGTCATTCTTAAGAGTATACAAAATCAGTTGTCCATGATAATTAAGAATGTATTAATCAATGTGTCAAATGAACAAATATAACTATTTTGGCTAAATCCGATTGCAAAGACATTCGGGTTTGAATATTCGTTTCGTGTTTTGTCAGACTGTACTAGTCTGGGAACCTGTCCCGGAATAGTCACTGTATGTTACATACTTGTACAAGATTTGAGCCCTTACTTGGACCATGCATCCGTGTCATTCACAAAGAAAGTTTTGGCTTGGAGTTTGGTGCATATATGCCTATGTTAGAGGGGTAAGCTCACTATTCATAAGGACCGCTATCCATAACGCGTGACTAAAAGAATAGCGGTTGTGCTTGAATAGCGGTCCTTCTTAATAGCGACCAAACCATAGACAAATTACCTCGCTATCCATAAGGACCTCCATTCATAAGGACCGCTATTTATAACGCGTGTTAAATGAATAGCGGTCCTTATGACTAGCGAGCGGACCCAATGTTAGATGGGTTAAAAACGACCCGACTTGGTGGCCCTTTTCGGGGGCCCCTGGGGGCCACACCGGGCGGCTACGTTTAGGCTGACAACCTTTTTGTGAAAGCCCATGGATGGCCATGTAAAGGGCCCCTGCCAAGCATATGCATATTGATTTTTTTTAATTTATGATACCCTGATCATTTCTGTGCCCCCCCCGAAAACAAATAAAATAAATAAATAAATAAAAATAATAATAATAATAATAATAATAAAATTAATAGATAAAAATAAAATATATATATATCATAGGCCTATATTTTATAATAGTTTTTCACTATTTTTTCTTCAGATTACTGGGATCCGCCCACAAAAAAACCCTGCAAAATCAACAGTCCCCTTGTGACATCACTTGTCAATCACCATCCAGAAAATATTAATATTTCAATATATATTGCTATGTCAGATAGTCACTGTCAATTCTATTTTCACAATATCATTCTACAAATACACCTTCACTTACCTTTCTTTTGCAGGTGTATTACATCATGCTATTGTAAGAAAACACCTGACAGTGACTATCATACATACCAAGATCTATTGAAATGTTTATATTTTCTGGATGGTGATTGACAAGTGATGCCACAAGGGGAATGTTGGTTTTGCAGTTTTTTTTGTGGACAGATTCCTGTCATCTGAAGAAAATATACACTCTTAGAAATATTGGGCAAAATTTTACCCAAATTTTACCCAACATGAGGGTCCTTATGAGTCCGACCAACTTTTGGGTAAACTTTACCAATTTCATTCTTATTTTTTTACCAATGTTGGGTAAATGCATGTAAAAGTTGAGCAAGATTTAACCAACCTATGCCCAATCTTCATTTACCCAGTGGCATTTACCCAACATTTCTAAGAGTGTACTGAAAAATTACTATAAAATATAACAGATATTTAGATTTTTTTTGGACACATAAATGATGAACAGGGTATCATAAATGAACAAAAGTCAATTTGCTTGGCATGGGCCCTTTAAGGGTCAAATCTTATGTAAAATGGGGTAACTATTTCGGGACAGGCTCCTGGCCTGATAGCATAAGCCTATAGGTCTACTATATACAGTACGTCCCAGAAAAAACGAAACCGAGATTTATCTATGTTTAATTATATCTTAATCACAATTATGATTAATAAATGACACATGTTTGTAAAGCTTGGATCCCCTTCCTTCGTCTGATGCCACTCATATGATGCACAAGCATGAGTGAATAAAGAAAATATGAATCAGGGCTGCCAAAAAGTCGTTTGGCCAACGACATCACATTTCTAGAAAGTTCATTTTCTGCCCTTTCATATGACACCTCAATCGGGAAAAATGAGCCAGGAATGACAAAGCTCTGTTGGTGTTGATGCTTGCATTTCCATGATTTATTATTTCCCAGATCGTCCCCTGTTACCAGAAATACTCGTTGCTCTGTTGTTAACTGCATGGTCAAGTTGGTTAATGAAAACTTGCCTCACTATCAATCAACTTTTATCATTTTGTACTCACCACTCCATTTTGTTGACTATCACAGCCATGCGCGAAGTCTTTTGTCGTTTAGGACAGGCAGTCAATGCAAACGGATTCGTTTAATAAATCATGGAAATGCAAGCATCACTTTACACCAACAGCTTTGTCATCCCTGGTTCATTTTTCCCCGATTGAGGTGTCATATGAAAGGGCAAAATATGAACTTTCTAGAAATGTGATTATCTCTTTGAAATTCAGATATCGTTGGCTAAACGACTTTTTGGTAGCCCTGCTTCATACTGTCTTTATTCACTCATGCGTGAAGTATGTATCTTATGAGTGACATTGAATGAAAGAAGAGGATCCGGGGGCGTTTCATGAAAGGACGCAATGCCGCGACAGACTGATGAATAGACTTTATTCTTTAAAAAAACCCGCATTATTCAGCCGGGGGGGGGGGGGGATGATATGGTCCCTTGGCAATGTCTTTTTCCCAATATAACTGGCGTACTTTGGAACTACCGTGTTATTCTATTTACAACCATATTGAAAACACACAGTGTCACTCATCTGTGGAGTAAGTTCAGCACTGTATTGGCATATATTGTGCAGCGTCTGGTCGGTGACGTTGCTCGAACTTTGGGATTGCAGCAGTGTATTGTGCAACTTATTTTGTATCGACATTGCTTTCTTCGGAGCAGCAGATATTGGACATTTTTAAATAATATATTAGAAACTCTTCTTGAGGGTACCGTACATAGCACAGTGCACAGCTCAGAAGCCGACATACACTTAGTAGAAAGGTCGCAGTTAAATGCTGTTATATAGATAATATAGTTTTTTTTTGTTGTTGCAATAATTAGTTGGCTATATTGGAAAACCGCTTTATAACATCTACCAGCTGATTCAAGATTATACATACACAGATGCTACTTCTCGTTTGCACTGTAGAAGATGGAGGCTTCCATAGAGCTTTTTATAGCGGCGGACCAGGGTGACCTTGACAAAGTAAAATCTTTGTTAGAATGCGAGTCAGATGATACAAAGCTGCTAATGATAAAAAGTTCAAAATCAGAAGGAAAGACACTCCTCCACATTGCATCGCAGAATGGACATCTCGATGTTTTAAAGTATCTCGTTAGCCAGGGAGGAGATCTTAATAAGGGTGATAACAGCGGATACACACCTCTCTATGTCGCTTCAGAGAATGGTCATCTTGATGTGGTAGAGTATCTCATAAGCCATGAAGCAGATCTTGATAAGGGTGATAATGACGGATGGATTCCTCTTCATGTCGCCTCTCTGAATGGTCATCTTGATGTTGTACAGTATCTCGTTAGCCAAGGAGCAGATCTTGATAAGGGTGATAATGACGGATGGACTCTTCTTCATAGCGCCTCTCAGAATGGTCATCTTGATGTTGTACAGTATCTCATTAGCCAAGGAGCAGATCTTGATAAGGGTGATAATGACGGATGGACTCCTCTTCAAGTTGCCTCTCAGAATGGTCATATTGATGTGGTACAGTATCTCATCAGCCAGGGAGCAGCTGTCGATAAGGTTCAGAACAACAGATGGACATCTCTTCACATCGCCTCTCAGAATGGTCATCTTGCTGTGGTACAGTATCTCATCAGTCAGGGAGCAACTGTCGATAAGGTTCAGAACAACGGATGGACACCTCTTCATGTCGCCTCTCTGAATGGTCATCTTGATGTTGTACAGTATCTCATTAGCCAAGGAGCAGATCTTGATAACGGTGATAATGACGCATGCACATCTCTACACATCGCGTCTCAGAATGGTCATCTGGATGTGGTACAGTATCTCATTAGCCAGGGAGCAGAAGTCGATAAGGTTCAGAACAACGCATGCACATCTCTTTACATCGCCTCTCAGAATGGTCATCTGGATGTGGTACAATATCTCATTAGCCAGGGAGCAGAAGTCGATAAGGTTCAAAACAACGGATGGACATCTCTTCACATCGCCTCTCAGAATGGTCATCTGGATGTGGTACAATATCTCATCAGCCAGGGAGCAGCTGTCGATAAGGTTCAGAACAACGGATGGACACCTCTACACATCGCGTCTCAGAATGGTCATCTGGATGTGGTACAGTATCTCATTAACCAGGGAGCAGAAGTCAATAAGGTTCAGAACAACGGATGGACACCTCTACACATCGCGTCTCAGAATGGTCATCTGGATGTGGTACAGTATCTCAGCCAGGGAGCAGAAGTCGATAAGGTTCAGAACAACGCATGCACATCTCTTTACATCGCCTCTCAGAATGGTCATCTGGATGTGGTACAATATCTCATTAGCCAGGGAGCAGAAGTCGATAAGTTTCAGAACAACGCATGCACATCTCTTTACATCGCCTCTCAGAATGGTCATCTGGATGTGGTACAATATCTCATTAGCCAGGGAGCAGAAGTCGATAAGGTTCAAAACAACGGATGGACATCTCTTCACATCGCCTCTCAGAATGGTCATCTGGATGTGGTACAATATCTCATCAGCCAGGGAGCAGCTGTCGATAAGGTTCAGAACAACGGATGGACACCTCTACACATCGCGTCTCAGAATGGTCATCTGGATGTGGTACAGTATCTCATTAGCCAGGGAGCAGATGTCGATAAGGTTCAGAACAACGGATGGACATCTCTCTACCTCGCCTCTCGCACTGGTCACCTTAATGTTGTAACGTACCTTAGGAGGCAGGGAGCGGATCCTCATAAAACTGACAATGGTGGACTCACATCTCTATATGCCGCCTCATACAACGGTCATCTTGATGTTGTGAAATATCTCGTTAGCCAGGGAGCAGATCTACATAAGGTTCAGAATAGCGAATGGACACCTCTACACATCGCCTCTCAGAATGGTCATCTGGATGTGGTACAGTATCTCATTAACCAGGGAGCAGAAGTCAATAAGGTTCAGAACAACGGATGGACACCTCTACACATCGCCTCTTATAATGGTCATCTGGATGTGGTACAGTATCTCATTAGCCAGGGAGCAGATGTCGATAAGGTTCAGAACAACGGATGGACATCTCTCTACCTCGCCTCTCGCACTGGTCACCTTAATGTTGTAACGTACCTTAGGAGGCAGGGAGCGGATCCTAATAAGAATGACAATTGTGGACTCACACCTGTCTATGCCGCTTCATACAACGGTCATCTTGATGTTGTGAAATATCTTATTAGCCAGGGGGCAGATCCCGATGGGGGTGATATCAACGGAAAAACACCTCTACACATCGCCTCTGAGAACGGTGATTTTGATATTGTTGCATGTATGGTCAATGCAGGTGCAAATATTAACCTTACATCTCTTCGTGGTTACACACCTCTTCATGGTGCAGCAAACAATGGGCATTTCGATATTGTTGGGTATCTCGTCATCATGGGAGCAGATGTATGGAAGACTGATAACACAGGGTGGACACCACTTCACTGTGCTGCGAACTCAGGTAATCTTCAAACCGTAGAGTACTTGATAAATGAAGGCGCGGACATTGATATAGCAGATTCTGTAGGACATACACCTCTGCATAGTGCCTCATTCGCTGGACACCTCTTCATTGTGACTTATCTTTTGAAAAGGGGTGCGATTCTTGAGCAGGGTGACGTTGATGACTGGACACCTCTCCATGCTGCATCAGATAAAGGTCACCTTGATGTTGTTGGTTACCTGATTTCTGAAGGCGCATCATATTCATCTACATCGAAAGGAGGATATACCCCGCTCCATCTCTCGAGTATTGAAGGTCATACAAAGGTCATTAATTTCCTATTGAGAAACGGAGCAGTAAGCAGTCAGGTATGATTGTGAGGTTTATAACACTTGAATCACATTTTGTTGTATAGGCCCTTTGGACATTTGCAATTTCTAGCTCTCACATGTCTCATAAGTCGTGTTCACACGATGGGAGCTAAAATTTAAGTTGATTTGTAGCTATCTTGTATTTTCAGACCGTATGAACGGACTCGTAGTTTTGAAACTTTAAGTTTACTTGTAGTTCTATAAGCACAAGCGAGCTCGTGGTTAGAACTGAACCCACGAGCAGTGAGTGTCCTCCGTCGCAGTTTCGGACCATGTGAACGGAATGAACTTTAAGTTTCGCAAGCTCGTAGTTAAACGACGACATCTCTGTTCATGTTAAAATTTCGGGTCATACCCTTTGCACGAATTATGAAAAGAGGAACTGTATGTGTACTGTAGATACAATCGGTAGTATCTACTTCCGGTGTTAACAACGACGTTCGCTCGGCTTGTAGTTTCAGAACAACGAGCATCGTTGTTTCGGGCTCATGTGAATCCTCGACGTGGTTATTGAGTCATTGTTTCGTTGACTTAAAGTATTGCTAACTTAAAGTTTCGAAACTACAAGTCCCGTATGAACGTAGCTATACAATCGAATCTGGGCTAGTACCTTCGATAGGCCTATAGGTTTTCTCCATTATTTTACAATTAAAGAATATAATGCGAGAGAGAGTAGCGATCGAGAGAGATTTTCCGTTTTTGAATGGTGAAATTTTTTATTCTAGATTACTACTGATCATTAACAGTGTGGTGTTTTTTGTTGCATATTTTCAAAATAATTTCCGGGGGGGGGGGTAATCTCCCTTAATAGCTTCCTGGGTAATGTGTCTTCGTCTCCCGCGGTGATCGTCACCCCAGATTGACGATATATTTGAAACCATTTACTTATGATCTACTGACAGCAACATGCATCCTAAAAGTCGTTGTGAATGTAGGAAACGTATTGCATGACTTGACGGTTGTGGTAATTCTGGAATATTCACAGACTTTGACTGGTGTCACACCCTTGATGCTCGCGGCTAAAGGAGGTCATTCAGAATGTGTTCGTCTACTGCTGGACAGCAACGTGGACATCGATAGTGAGGATGCAGAAGGATGGACAGCACTTCATTATGCGGCAACAAGGTAAATAATAATCAAAATTGAATGGCAAGCGCCGTAAGTGCACACCAACAGCAACGACGAGAGCCCCAAAGACACACATTGTCACTCGCGGGTGCCTTCTCATTGTTTTTACGGGGGAGGGGCCTGTTTCCCTTTAGGATGTCCCCGTAAGCCAACTGCACACTGTACGATCGGTCTACGATCTGATTTCGAAAGAAAATGTAATAGCAATAGATATAAACAGTTATAGGTATAGTTACATAGATAGTAAAATCGAAATAACAGCCTATTTCGAGCTTTATAGTGGGTGGAAAAGTCAAATAGGCTCCGAATCGTAGTGACGTCAGAGAAGTCCTGCGATTGTCTACGATTTGAAACTGATTTGGCCCTTGTTCCGGTTATAAGGCTGACATCACACAGATTTCCTATGTTGAGTATTCATCTTATTGTTCAGAACCTGAATCAAGTAGTTTTTATTTGTTAAAATGCCTATATTTAATGCTTCGGAGTTCATTTCCAAAATCGGATCGTAGTCGATCGTATACTGTGCGATGGGCTTAAAAGATAACATCTTTTTTTCTTTGTCCATATAAGACTTAAAATGGGTAATTGATTGGAGTAGACTTGTCCAGCCGAGCATTCAACCCCAGCTACTGATATTGTCATTTTTCTTGATGATCTGGATTTTGTATATATTTTAAAGCTCTACCACTGAACCATCAAGCATCCACAATGCACAATGAATAACATAAACTACTTATTATGCTCCTTTTTGGTTTGCAAAGCTGTTTCAAACAAATATATAATTCTTTCATTCTAAGGTTATCTAGTCAACCAAGAAAAAAATCATTTCGTTTCAAATAACCCCATTTTGTTAAAATTTATACCTTATAAACCCGTAGAATTCCTGTTCTAAAAGCCTCTTTTACCCCATACGCAATAATATACCAAATTTGGGCCAAATTGAAGGTGTGCTGTTTAACCCATTGGTTGACCTGACCAGGATGACGCCATAGTTACTTTCACCAAACTTTCATTTTTTTCTCGAATATTGCGCTTTTTTGTTTCTGAAAGTGGCAATGAGGCAGTGCTTAACCATTTCCTGGATCGTAAATCAACGATTACAAAAGAGAACAGACATGGCCAGCTTCCACTTCATCTGGCAATAAACTCTGGAAGTGCGAATGTTGCTTGCCGTCTACTTCAAAGTGACATGCAGGTATTAATTAATTTCAGCTTTGTGCTTTCCTTAATCAAAAGCCGAAAATTTTATATTCTTCCCTCATTGGAAAAAAACATTATTAGGGCCAGGGTAAATATACCAGGCACCTGAGAACGAGTTAGTTAATGGGGGTGCTGTGAGCAAAAAACAATGTCCACATAATTTCGGGGTCACTCTTTAAGTCCAAAATTCTCTGACAAGCGAAAAACAAGGTCCACTGCATTTTGGGGTCTCTTTTTAAGTCCAAAAATCTCTGACAAGCAAAAAAAAAAAATCCTCAGCGTTTTGGGGTCTCTTTTTAACTACTTTTAGCTACAGCACCCCCGGAATCCACAACCTTCTAGGGGGTGCGCAGCACCCCCTCAAAAAATTCTGGGGTTGCTGCACCCCCGGCTCCCAGCATGCCCAGGGGCCTGAAATATACCTCCCTAGTTCTACCGTATGTCTAATCGTCAAACCCATAAACAACTAGATGAATACTAACAAGGTTTAAAATTTAATTAATATTTCCTAAATTAGTTCTAGATCTTACAGTACTCCGAGTTTGCTTCTTTTAAAGCCTCAGCCCCATCAGCATCATTCTAAACCTTTCCCCCTATTCTTTCTTTCTTTCTTCTTCTTCTTCTTCTTCTGCTTCTTCTTTTTTTATCTAATTATCTTCTTCTTCTTCTCCTTCTTTTTTTAAACATCTGACACGTTCAATGAGAAAATAGGAAGTATGCCTCACTTTCGGATAGTTCAAAGCGCTTCACTATCAGTTCAGTTATAATTTACTGTGAAACGGTATGTTCCATCGTCATTTTCTTATTCATGTTATTATAGTTATGATGGTTCTCGATCAATGAAAATCATAATTTCTTTAGGTCATTTTTTTTCTTCAGGGCATGGAATGCATCAACAAAGGTGACAAGAATGGACTGACACCTCTCCATCTTGCGACGAAACACGGGCTCACATCTGTCATGGAGCTATTGCTGGCACGTGGTGCTGATCTGAACATGCAGTCATGTGATGGCCAGACACCACTGCACGTTGCTGTGAGAATGAGCTATAATAAACAGAGAAAGGTGGAAGTAACTGAAGTGCTTAAGCAGGTAATAAGCAGGAGTGGCGAAACTCAGGTATTTGCTATTAAAAGAAAAAGAGTTAAAATTTGGCATCCATGACCATGTAGATGTTTGTTTAATCATATGACGTATGAGACCTGCACCTACCGAACACTTGATACAAAAAATAAAACGCCAATATTAAGTGAATATGTCTCTCCAAAGAGTGGATTTTCACTCCTGTACGCTTAGAGAGTAGTTTGGCTGCCGAAGATAGCCAAGGCATGTCAGCGTTTAATATGTTTTTTAAAGTTATCCTTCTGAGGATATAATACAGTTGCCTCGGTCCAATTGTTTGAGTCACAGGCCCGTCAGTACTGAGACATATGTCATGCAAGACATTAATCCGCAATTATGTCTTTTCAACCTAGCAATATTAACTAGGTAACTGGTAGGAAGTACTTTTTTTTAGATCTTTGAACACCTTAAGGTGTAATTTCATAATGCACATGACAACAATAAATTTGTTTCGTTAGCTATGTAAAACTGCTATATAACTTTCACGGCCAAGAAACAACCAGAAAAGTTAAGGATTAGAAAATGAAGTGATAAAGAAGCATATATTTTAAATACATTCCCGTAAAGACTGGCATTTTGTGGGTATTTACGATTCGTGATAATATTGCCTACTTTTATAGCCGTAATTATGTGTCATAACTAGTACACTAACTGCTAATCGCTAGAATGGTATACAATCAATCATGTCAATTCTTGAGATAATTATAACTGATGTTTGTGGCTCACTATATATCCTCCTGTTTGATATACAGAAGTCCAATCACCAGGATATCACTCCTGCTCAGGCTTTGGTGCAGTTCTTTCTGGATCAAGGATCTGAGTACAACATCAAGGACAAATGTGGCTACACAGCAGTGCAGTATGCAAAAGATGAAGTGATACGTCAAATGATATTCTCAAGGTATTACAGAGAGGCATGTGATCAATGCAATTACAGTATAATTGGCTTTTCACTTTGAAAAAATATTCCGCAACTCTACTGTATAAGAACCCGTAATTAGTGGGGGATGTCATTGGATATAGCAAATTTATTAAGCTTCACTTGGGCCGTTAAAAGCTTATAGAAGTTCATTTCAAGCCTTTTGGAGCAAGGTATGAAATTAAATTGAACCCTGTAAAAAAGTTGTAAAGGTCCACTATGCTTAGGTTATGTTTGATTAATTACAGTATGGATTTTATTTCTTTTAAATCAGTCTTCATTTTTATTACATTAAATAATGTAGTAATTGAAATGAATAACTCATGCAGTACAGTACTGAAATAATTATTCAAGATAAACCCATGCAAAGGAAGCAGATTCATAAGTGCTGCAATATCATCAAACTTTTTGAATATTTGTTGAAATATCAAAACTTTAGATTTAAGATATTTTAGTATGCTAAGAACATTACGACTTCCCATATTATGCACATTCATAATCTACAATACAGCCTAATCATCGTCTCTGACCTACACACACACCCGCCCACACGCATACACATAGTTGTTTATATATCGCATTTAAAATTTATATATATGATCCAGGATACCAAATGAAGGTGATCTTCATGCAACTAGAGGTAAGTTCGTAAGTTAATGTAATATGTATCAACACACACACACACACTTTGCTCACTTCGCTAACGATATAAGGGAGTTATTAAATTACATTAAATAAGGTATTAAATATTGTGCTCCAGCCACTGATAAATACAATTATGGACATTTTATTTTATTAAACCTACCTTTAATATATTTTCAAATCATACACATTTACTTGCCTAACTGAACAACATAAGGTTTATATCTTCACTTTTTGATATATACATAACAAAACTGGTTTAAAAATGTGTCTTCGGGATATTTAGTAGGAAATGGGGCGGGTCGCCCAGCCGGAGAGTACACAGAGTCCAACATAGTATGTTCAGTGTGTTCACATAGCCGACTCTGTGAAGATGTGATTTACAATGTTAATGCTCGAATTTAACAGTACGAAGATGATTTCACAATGTAGAAACTTCCACAGTGTGGTTTACCACAGAGTGTTAAGATAGTTATGTACCATTCCACAGTGTGAATTTACTCGCTCTCAATGTGAAGATGTAATTCACAATGTTAAAACGCTCGAATTTAACAGTGTGAAGATGATTTCACACTGTGGAGAAAATTTCGTTATACAAACTCTGCAGATCGATAGTGCCAGGTATTGTTTTGAGACTTTCCGACATTGATGCATAAAATCACAAATATTCACAGCTTTGTCGAGGCCCAGTCCCATTAAATGCCAACATGAGGGAGTCGGATGTGAAGGGGGAGTCCTGTACCTTCCTGATTATGACGTTACGATGACAATTGGACCAACAGCTGTAGAACCCGGAACCTGCAAGAATTTCTTACTCAGCCTTGTTTTAGAACCTCCAAATGCTGATCTACACGAAGGGGAGATTCTAGCATCCCATGGAGTGGAGTATGTTCTTCCACAGGGATGGGAATACGTAATGCCTGTCTTCGTAAAAATCCCACACTCTGCTTCCATGCTCCATCGGTCCATCAATGTCCCTTTGGATATGCTACGTCTGAAGAAGCCATTGGATGAAGGTAATAAAAGGAGGAAAACACCGGCCAATTCTCACTTAACAATTACTATTACATAAAGACAATATGTCCCATTAAAGCTCACTTCAGTTATCGTATTAAAATGAACGATGTAGACATTACTGCCCCCCGACGAATGCCCAAGACCATTGAAGACATTAAAGGCTACATGCCTAGGCAAACGGTGCTCGAAGTATTGCCTTCTTTATCAATGAGACCTTCTTCATGACCTTTACGTATTTACCACATTGCACCCCTACAATTTTATAATGACATGATTATAATCATATCGAAGCTCTTTTTAAGTACTGCTACTAGACAAATGTATGCGATAGTGGTTGAGGTGCATTTTAACAGAGATGTGTTACTTCACTGGCGGGCTAACTGGAAACATTGTCTGTCTGCCTCTAGTCTGCCTCTAGTTATATTACACTTGTGTTGAAATATAGGAATTCGACCAGTATCAAGCAGGTTTGATAGTAGAGGAACTATATAGGTGTAAACAAAAAGAAGATGAATGGTCTCGGATATATTACAGTTACAGGAGTTACAAAAAGGCAATAAACATGTAGTTGTCTAAATTTTCATTATCCGTGTATTGTGTGCTTCCCCCGTGCTCCTCGCGTAATACTGTATAATATTAACCTTATCAATCGATGCTATGAATCGCTCTACAATAAAGGCTAAAACACTGTTTGAATTTCATATGTATCTTCTACATTTATATCCTTCTTCTGCTCCTTTTCCAAAGTTGGGCGAATCAACTTTGCTGATATGAACCGTCAACTCGTCGCTGAGGAGCGATTTTTCAACCTGGAGCTCACCCTCCACGACAGCAGCTACAATGAACAGATATGGATGCTATTAAATATCAATCATCATACCAACGGCAAAAGACTTACGTACACACCTTTCCTACCCGTGAACATGTACAGAAGGGAAGATGTAACAGTCCATGTGTATATCCATGAAGACATTCCTGGTGTTCTTGAGGTAGGCGAGAATTTGTAAATAACGCCCTGTATGAGATAATATATTTTGATTGGACACACTCAGTAGTGTACCCAAGATTTTTTAAAAGGGGTGTTTTTTACTCGAACCTAAAACACCCCCCCCCCCCCCAGTACGCGCATGGACACACTGTTGAGATAATTATGTTCATGAGTTCATGAGTATGCTGCACTTTAATCAATTTAAACACGGAAAAAGGGCAAGCAAGGTTGTGTACATCATTAAAACTATAACTTGCAAAAACCTCACAAACTCCAGTCCTTTTTCATCCTACTATCATGCCTATATAGTCTGTGAACGTTCCGCAAACAGGAAGAAATGTGTTTTTTTGTTTAGAGAGTAAATACTCAGAAGTCAAATGACACCGCAGGAGCTCTTACGAGTTAGCGAAATTTGCAGTAAAAAGTTAACCACATCCTACGTGACCGCAGGAGCTAAAAATTTGGACTGATCGACGTTTCGGTCAAAGACCTTTATCTTTATCTTTGACCGAAACGTCAGTCCAAATTCTTTGCTCCTGTCGTGTTGTTATTTGACTCCTGAATATTTACTTTCTTCGATATCTATTGTTTACACACCGATTATGATATGATTTATGATTTATATGATATATTTTTTATATATATGTATATATATATATATATATATATATATATATATGTATATATATTTGACTAACGGGTACATTAAGTTGACACCAAACAATGCAGTTTATTCCGTCAAAATAGCGACCCCTACATTAGGTCGACAGTTGGTACATTAGGTCGACAGTTGAACAAAGAAAAAGAACAAAAACTGTCCTCCTAATGTACCCATTAGTCGTTTGTATATATATATATATATATATATATATATACATATGTACATAATGTACACAAATGTGTATTGGGATTTGGTACACCCTGCAACATTCACCATATGATTTGATTTGACTAGGAAATTCAAGAAGAAGAGGAACGAGTATCATACCGACAAGTACATCCTAGCAGAGGTTTTCTTCTCAAAGCTGAGTCAAGCGATCTAATAGTGACGTGCAATGGACAGGAGAAGGTGATGTATTTAAAGAGGCAGTTCGGTCCAAGAATAACTTTATTGTAATAGAATTAGACAAATCAGATCAACAATGTATACGCTAATTCATATTAACTGCTTTTCTGTAAAAATCATGAAAATATGCATTTTTTATTCATTATCCATAAAAAATTAGTGCTTCATATGAAAATACATGTACATCATTGTAGTATATTTTGAAAACAATCGCAATATTTGGGGGTTATTGAAAAATTT
This sequence comes from Heliocidaris erythrogramma, assembly GCA_025617745.1. NCBI lineage: Eukaryota > Metazoa > Echinodermata > Echinoidea > Camarodonta > Echinometridae > Heliocidaris > Heliocidaris erythrogramma. The sequence continues at coordinate 27,543,330 of CM046861.1, read as the reverse complement.
GTAAAGGTCTATACATGTAGACAAAATATTACAGTAGATATAACTTGGTTCAAATTATGTAAAAATCATATTCTTCGACATAAAATGAGAATTTGTATTATCAGTATAAACAAAATAATGGGTGAGTGTTAAACCAATGACGTCATAAAATCATGACTGAGTTGCCAATTTGTCTAGTGATTTTAATTGTTTTCCCTAGTTTTTCAAGCCACCTAACAATTCATAAATTTCTTTATAGATGTCCCATTTTCCTCAATTTTTTTTGATCTGTAGGTCTGATTTTTTTTGTTTCTATTAAAACCAAGTAATGGACTGGACTCAAAACGTATTTGGAACCCCTCAGCCAAATATGCTGTTTAACTCTACACCTGTGCTATTTAACACTATAGCCTACAGTGAGGGTCGCAAAAGAGGAAAATCCATATTCAATCCTAGATATCGATACAATTAGATGGTTCCGGATATATTACATATAATTTACAAGAGTTATAAAGAGGCATTAAACCTAGTTGTCTGGAATATCACAATCCGTGTTTTGTGAGCTCTTCGTGTCCTGTTTGGAGCCAGAAGGGCGTTAACTTTGTGTTAAAGTATATGAATTAACTCACTTCTTGCTCTTTACATTATGCATATTAACCATATAAGTTAATGTTATGAATGGCTCTAAAATAAAGGATAAAATCCTTCCACTTTCATGTGCATTATCTTCATTAGTATGCTCCCTCGGCTCTCTTTCCAAAGTTGTACGAAGGAATCAATCAATCAAGATATAGTTACGGATATAGGCCTCACATTTTCACCTATCAAGTTTTCTTTTACACGTTGATCACTAAAATACGACCTTGGAGAGCTGAACAATAGCATTTTTCCTGATTATTGTCAGATCCAGATGAATTCGCTCACACAATGAAAGTGACACTATTCATCCAAAACTTGGGCAAAAGCGATTTTGACGTGCTTTTTATAATCGACCAGTGCTCAGTCATCCATGAGTGTATTTTGTTGTGTACTGTGTAGCCTATCAAATGAAATACTTTGTATTGACTTGCACTGGAAAGATTTTTTGTTGTTTTATTTAACACCGTTGTGCCCTGCATGTCTCGTCTTATACAATTACTGTCTTGACCTGAACGTTTCTTTTTAAGTAATTAAAATGTTTTATGTTGAAATATTATATAATACATGACCGTATTGTACATTCATGTACATAATTCTACACCTTATATGGAAATCAGTCTCTCAACAGGCTATAGACGTCTAGCGTTTGTCAAACCTTACAATATACTTCTTGCAGTGGCGGATCTCCGGGGGGGGGGGGGGGGGGTTAGGGGGTATAACCCCCCCCCCCCCCCCCCCCCCTTGGGCTGCCAACTAAAAATTTAATCTGCATAGAAAAACGCCATCATAATATGTCCAGACCCACACAGTAGGCCTATGTTCCTATAGCACTCTGTCTCAGGCGTTAGTAGATGCCAGGACAACATCACTTACGGGGGTTCAAAATAGAAAACAAATCGGCTCGCAGCTTCGCGGCTTGTGGACGATGCTGTGCATCGTCGTTGGGTCAACCCCCCCCCCCCCCCCCCCTCCTTGAAAAAAAGGTAGATCCGCCCCTGGCTTGACATCGTGAGTAGTGCAAGATTATGTTAGCCTTAAAAAGTCATTAGATTTCTATGTCTTATTTCTTTACCAGACTCTTTCTGCAAAGGAAGTTTTCTACCAACGGAAGACGCTCTTCTCAATCAAGCTCCTTACTCCAGCTATGCCCGCAGATGTCAAGACCGAGATGATGACTCTATCCATTGAAATACAAGGCAATGTGGAGACGAGACGCATAATGTCCTTCATGGCGGTCTATGACGGTTCGTTCAAAAGCCTGATACATGTATTGCCTAATGCCTAATTTTATGGTCACCCTTTCTCGTAAATCTATAGTCTTGGGGCCCACGAACAAGAATGAGCAAGAACATGTTACTATAGAGTTGGTTCAACTCATGAGGAAATCAAAATTATTCTTGGACAAAAATATTATCAATGTAAACAATAGAAGTGACCCAGTGACGTCACAAACTCATGACTGAGTTGCCAATTTATCTCGAGATTGTCATTTTTTCCCCTAGTTTTACATACCATAACAAAATTCTTATTGCCCGATTTTCCTCAAACATTTTTGAGCTGTTGGCCTGATTTTCCTTTCTATATTAAAAACAAATAATTATTGGACCGGACTTCCCCTTCGAAAGGATACTCAACGGCAGATTGTGGACCTTGTTATGCCGCGAGAGGGCACCGTGATCGCTACCTGATTCATGCCGTTGCCCCTCGGGGCGCAAACCTCGGACAGACTGGTCACCGCGCAACATGCACGCTCCGCCTGAGCTCGAGCTCTCGTGCGAGATTCGCTCGGATTTATTTATTTATTTATTTATTTATTTCTGATATTTATACAGGGTGACTCATTATCACCAATATTGGTGGTCTTCCATGAGGTCCTGATAGCAATAGTAGGTAACAATAATAGCCAACAAAATCATGAAAATAAACTCATAACAAAAATAGATAAGAACATACATAAATATATATATACTGTATATATAAACATGCAAATACAAAGAATATGGTATCCTCGTAATCAACACTGGTTCTACGAAAATGTTGAAATTGTTGTACATTCCTATCATCTTAATTCCTAATGTATAGACGGTGATATTTTCTAAAATCTGTTGAAAAATAACCACTTATATATGAGTTATTTTGAAATGGCATTGTATAGTTTTGAAAGTACATACTAGAAGTATAAAGACTAGGCCTACTTTAGCTCAGTATAGAAAAAGGAATTGTTATACACATATTTACAAAACATATTATAGGGTAGTATACTTATTCAAAGATTACACAATGATTGCATGTAGTATAGCAATCGAATGTACAGTGTCTCTTATGAAACAATAAAATACACATTATCTATTATTGATTATAAATGATATGAAATCATTCATACATTTTGAAAAGCATATTTTTGGGCAAAGAAACAAACCATCAAACATATTTTGCAAATCAGGGCAACAAAAAATGACATATTTCTGATGAAGACAATTATAAAATAGCATCTAGTGACTAATTTACCATGCTGTTATGTAAACGAATCAAACCAATCCTTTGTTTTCACAAGAGAATGCGTAGAAATGCGATAAGGAATGAGAGTAAAACTTCAGGTAGAAACTAAATAAAATTCCGCTTGCCATTCTTATTGCGAACAGATATTGCAAGATCTTTTGAACATATATTTAAATGTGTTCACAGAGCTTGCCATTTTTAGTGATCTGTCCAACTGATTCCATGCTATAATTGAAGATACGAGGGGGCTATGTTTAAAGCATTCTGTTTTATACTTTCGCACAGAAAGTAAACCTTCATCTGCCTGCCTCGTATGATACTGATGAATGTCACTTACTTTAACTAAACTTCCTTGTAAATAGGATGGTGCCAAATTGTGTGTACACTTGAACATTATAGTAACACGCTGAAATTCAAATCGTTTCTCAATCGGCATCCATTTCAGATTGCTAATTAATTCACTTGATGGAGTGTCATAACTTTTGTTTGAAATTATTCTAGCAGCTCGTTTTTGAACTTTCTGAAGCTTATACGTTTGTTCCTGATATCGATTTGACCACACAGTGGAATAATAATCAAAGTGAGGCAACAGAGTGCATTATGCAGCATCTTTAAAGATGTTAATGGTAAATAATCCTTCGCTCGTTTTATTACACTGCCATTTTATTACAATGCGTAAAAATGCGATAAGGAATGAGAGTAAAACTTCAGGTAGAAACTAAATAAAATTCCGCTTGCCATTCTTATTGCGAACAGATATTGCAAGATCTTTTGAACATATATTTAAATGTGTTCACAGAGCTTGCCATTTTTAGTGATCTGTCCAACTGATTCCATGCTATAATTGAAGATACGAGGGGGCTATGTTTAAAGCATTCTGTTTTATACTTTCGCACAGAAAGTAAACCTTCATCTGCCTGCCTCGTATGATACTGATGAATGTCACTTTAACTAAACTTCCTTGTAAATAGGATGGTGCCAAATTGTGTGTACACTTGAACATTATAGTAACACGCTGAAATTCAAATCGTTTCTCAATCGGCATCCATTTCAGATTGCTAATTAATTCACTTGATGGAGTGTCATAACTTTTGTTTGAAATTATTCTAGCAGCTCGTTTTTGAACTTTCTGAAGCTTATACGTTTGTTCCTGATATCGATTTGACCACACAGTGGAATAATAATCAAAGTGAGGCAACAGAGTGCATTATGCAGCATCTTTAAAGATGTTAATGGTAAATAATCCTTCGCTCGTTTTATTACACTGACATTTCTCTGCGTTACCTTTGTTACTTTGTCAACGTGTTTGGACCAATCCAATTCTTCATCAATTAATATACCAAGACATTTGGCGACATTAACTCTTTTCAATACCTTTCCATTTATAGAAACATTGAAGGAAAGGTATTGAAAAGAGTTAATGTCGCCAAATGTGTCGGTATATTTGGCGACATATATTCAACATTATATAGATTCGTTCGGCTTCGTCCGAAATATAATCCCAGCAGTCTGACGGACGCGTTCGACTCACAAACTTTGTGTACGAGTGAATGGGGCTTTCGCAGTCCTGACTTTCCCAACGGCCGCCTTCTTCTAAGGTGTTCTGCACAAGAGCAAGCACACACGCACACATCTATGTTTTCTATTGTTCGAATTTCAACCGATGACTCCACTATTGAATTGCGTCACAAAATTCATTGACGGAATAAACCTCACCAATTGTTGACAACCGATGACCTATTGAATTACTACTGATGACCCATTGTTCTCTTCGTTCGATGTCATCGGTTTGAATGCGTATACATGTACACACACACACACACACACACACATCTATGTTTTGTATTGTCCGAATTTCAACCGATGACTCCACTATTGAATTGCGTCACAAAATTCATTAACGGGATAAACCTCACCAATTGACAACCGATGACCTATTAAATTACTACCGATGACCCATTGTTCTCTTTGTTCGATGTCATCGGTTTGAATGCGTACACATGTATATATATCGAAATGCCAATATATATATATATACATAAATGGTACCCTGGGGTACCAAAAAAAAATCGGCCATTTTTTTGAATTATTTAATTTTTTTTAGGGCTGTACCCTGGGTTACCAAAAAGTGGGAAATTATTTTGGTGTCAGTTTTTCAACATTCAATTGTGTCCCATGTTCTTGTAAAACATCCTATAAGTCATGTATTTTTCTCAAATTCATTGTTGTTTTGAGTAATTATTCTATTATTGATTTCTGTTTCTTCGATTTGAGAGAGGGATTGGGCCAGCAGTGTCATAATAACACCATCAGCCTGCTCCTTGTCTCCCCCGGCCCCGTCACTCGCCTTCCTAAAAACCGCTACCATGTACACAGATCAGCGGCCTGCTCGTCCCCCAACTTCTGTATTGCACGATATCGTGCTCTTTCAACTTTATCGGTCCTTGGAATCTTCCGTCTTTTACGTCCCTTCCCTTACAGTAAATTTCCGTATCCACCATTACCTTCCACCATTGTCTAAGTTTGAAAGTTTGACAGCTAAAATACAGTAATGATGAAGTGATGTTTTTTAGAAAGAAGTGAAATAAAATCAAGTTCTAAAGCCGCGGGAGCTATTACGCTATAGCCACTGCGCTTGTGAGGCCGAGGCCGAGGCCGAGGGCCGGCTGCTAGCAGCTAGCGCGCGAGCAGCAGTACAGTGCATGCACACCATGCATAATAACAATGCACTGTTAACATGCATTGTGACTACGTACACGCACTGCATTCATAACTCTGGGGTTGTACTCGAGTGGACGTGAGATGGCGCTACACAACGTGGTACCCCGGGGTACAACGCTACACCGGGGTACCGCGTGGTGCATCATATATATATATATATATATATATATGTACACACGGACTCAAACATACAAATCCACCAAAAAAAAGAGAACATTTCCAAGACCTACGTAGTTTGTAGCTACATATTTGGCATTTCGATGTATTCCATGATACCTCCGAGTTATTTTGATCATGTTGAATTTTAGAAAGATCTCTTATAATGCATTCATATCTAGAATGAGCCTACCTTATAAAAAATGTATGTTTTTATTGAGTGGCATGAAGAAGAGTGATTTTTTTTTTCTTGTTAAAAGGCGAAAAGGAATTTTATATGTCTTATGCTTTTGTGCATAGAGGTTCATACAACTATGCAATGAATTTATTCCTAAACCTATCCATGCCTACACAGATTCAACGACTGACAGTGGTTTAGCCATACACGAAAGGGAAGCTGATTCCTGCATTCGAGACAAGTAAACTTTTAATTTCATTTTTCTCCTGCTATTTGTTTGATCAGATTTCTCCAATGCTATATTTTTTTCAAAAGAATATTTAATTAAATTAAGAGTTCAACACTTGGACTATTCTTTGAAAACGAATCTGAATTAACTCAATTATGATTATCATTCAAATAAATATCGTGCACTGGAATAGTATAATATTGGATTTAACCCTTTCTTCAAAATATTCCCCACCAGAAATCGTGACTTTCATGACGAAACACGCATCGCCAAGGGTTTGACAATAGATCAGTACTACCAGATTGGTGTAGCCCTAGGTCTATCGTACCGAACACTTGACAGCATCCAATTCCGAAACAGACACGAGAGAGAATCTGGAATCCATGAGGATAGCTCTGCAAGCAGCCCAAATGACAATACCGCCATTGTCATGATTCGCCGCTGGAAAGACCTGCAATCTTCAGATTCATTAGCGAATGATCATCTTCTCAAAATATGGGAGTCCGTGAGTGATTCCAAAGTAAATGCAGAACACGTTGTGGAATCAAAATATGGTACAGGTAATTTCATATTTGATGAATCCAGATTTTTATATCAGTGTGTATATAAATTGAGGCAAAAATTGGATATCTTGAATTGAAACTATTGAAGAATATTTGATATAAAGAACGTCATCTTGTAATACATTAATATTGAATGTCAACTTCCATCCCACTCACATAGCAAATTACAAAACGATGAATATCAAAAGGGCGAATAAAATGATCATGACATTTGAATACGCAAATCTGGTGATAGATACCTCAAAATAAATAATATTTGCACGTCATCGACAACTTTTTCATACTTGTAGTTCAAGTTCACATATCATTTTTTGGTACATATAAAATAAATTCTTGTCAGTAATGACATGTGGCGCATGCTTTTGATAGAATATCGCTCTTTCGTGGTATTGTTCCCTTCAGATAATACGTGGCCGGTTAAAATATTTTTTCTAAAATAATTATGTTAGTGTTTGTCTTTACAATTTTAGGACATGAAAATGAAGTTCTCGTCACATCATATGAGAGCAATATCGACGATATTTCTGAGGAATCATATCGAAATATATCGATAATAGTGCCACCAGTAACTACACATAGTCACCAAGTAAGTCTGCAATGTTAGTTGCATTCAATATTCTAAAGGATAACGTACATAAAGAAAATATAATGATGAATTGCCAGATATATATGCTCTGGTTCAGAAGGAGAACATAAAGTGTAATTACCAGTCACCTTCTTAAGCTTAGGAGCGGACAAGAAAGTTTTTGTTGAATCCGATGAGACCTGCGTATTAATCTCTGCCACTCTGTACCCAGGAGAGGACATGGTAGGATGCAGAAAGACATATTAAGTATTTTATTTGCCATATTCCCCGAGGTGACTATGTCATACTCCCAAGGGAGTGGAGATAGTGGACACATTTTGAGCGTAAATGGACCAAAGTGTGAAATAAATGTGAAAAAGCCTCTGGATCCTTCAGATGAACAGCATCTGGCTGAAGAGAGTGATCCCGCCCATTTGTGGAGAACGAATAAATAAAAATGAATTTTGAAAAAATATAATACATGTTTATCAAAAGTGATCAAAAGACTTTTATATTAAGCGTTATATAAGTTCGGATAATTATAATTACCAATATAATCGATATTTCTCTCCCTTTCAAAGCTAAAATCAATGTTCCACATAGAGAGAAAGCAAGAGAGAGAGGGGGGGTGGGGGGGGGGGGCTTAAGCAAATTGACTTTGAACAGAGCTAATGCTCCAATTTCCAGTAACATCCAGAAGTGACTTTTTAGTTCATGAAATCAAGTGCTTTTCCATCGCTTGATAATCATGACAATGCTGCGTTTCCTTCTTCAAAAACAGCAATTCCAAAGTGCGAAATAAATGTGCAAAATTGGTTGTAAAGACCTTTATCCACAAGCCTATTAGTCATTCATGCAAACGCTGTGCCCTCTTCGTGGCTTTCGGCCTCTTCTTGCTATTTTAATTTGTTTTTAAGATCCGACAAAAGAAAGGGCGGAGGCCAAAGAAAATGCGTCGTAGGGAAAAAAGAACAAGGGCACCAACAGCAAGAAGAAGAAGCTCATCAGAGAGGTATGTGAAAACATTATGGACAAGGCCTGTTGTTAGATACGAAAGTATAAAAGAATACAAATACTCGATTCGTGCAGTTAGGAGTAAGTGTTTTATATTCATTATTTCATTATTTTTAATGTGTCTTACATTTTCCTTTTTCAGATTACACGCATTATTAAAGATAATATAACCCAAAAGAGTATGATGTATGATTCAACAAAAGCAAACGATAAACATTTACTTATTCTGAATTACCCAAGACGCATAGGACTACTGTTTAAGCAAACGATAAACATTCACTAATTCTTTATTGCCAAAGGCAAATACTGTCTAATCAACACACAAATATGTGTTATGTTACATTTTCATGCAGTGTGGATCTGTTCTCAGTTCCAGCCATTCCACGTTACCCTTTGCATGTTGGTAAGTTTATTTCGTACGTTCAGCATTTCAAATTACGAAAACAAACAAAATAATATAAAATCATTCATTACATCTGCTATGCATTTTCCATTACAGGAAAACATAAATATCAAAATTCTTCAGTTCATCATTTTAGTCAATACCATGGATAGTTGTATAAAAGGCGAACAGCCCCATGACAGTTTTGAAACTACCAATATAAATTGGGCAGTCATCATCTTGTATTCCGGTAGTGAGATGATCTCTTTGAAACTTTGTTCATAGAGAACTAAAATGCTACGATGACGAAATTAAATTAAAATCCTTTTCATAAATACATAATGCGGGAACAGTGGCTTCAAAATATCAAGAGTCCATGCAATTCTTTGCCCATTTCGCTTGCTCGAAAAAAAATCTTTCTTTTACCTCTTACGAAGAACTTTATTCATATATCAATAACAAATACTTACAGAATATGTCATTGCCAAAATATCCAAAATCACTGATGACATTAAAAAGCAAAGATACTGCAGTACTTGATCAACTGCCTTTGAATCATTGTGTTTACGAATAAATTTACTATTAAAATACTGACGTAATTCCAACTTAACATTTATCCACAAGGCTTTAGGCGTAGCAAAATTTTATAAACTGGAAAATTATTCGGAAAAGACTTGATAATTCCAGGCGACTTTGTGTCTGTAGGCATGGTAGGCGTTCGCCCATTTAACTAAGATTGGCTAATATAGATTAATAACATCGCTCGGATCAATATCTCTATATTTGTTCAATGACTATTATTCTCTGCTGTAAATATATTTATTTGTCTTCAATGTTTGATCAACGAAGGATCTCATCCTGGCCAACCAACAACACCTACCCTTGAAAAAGAATTCCGCGATATCGTACCGGAACTCAACTCACCGAGTCCTACTGGCGTCCATCAACGAAGACAAGAAGACTCTCCAAACAGCGCAACTGAAGAGAAGTGTATTCGTCTTGATAAGTACAGCATTGAAGTGAGGATTCCTCCAGAAGAAGTTGGCAGTGCAGGAAATACCACTGTAGAAGCATTGACATCCACTCCGTCTGACTTGATGTTGAACAAGGATGAAGTCATCATCTCAGTCGGGCTGAAAATGTGTCCTTCGGATAAAAAGTTCAGTGCCCCTGTAAAAATCAACATGGCTCATTGTGCCTTCTTCGAGAAACCAGAAAGGTCTTCCATTGTGCTCTATACTCGCAAGAATAGTAAGAAACACAGAAAGTCTTGCTTGTTCAAAGTCAGAGAGAGAGAGAGAGAGAGAACAGAGTGAAATACGATAAAAGACTTGCGCCTGGATCGGTTCCATCGTAAGAATTTTCATTATTGCTTTCTAAATCACTCATGGATAATTGAGGAAAGCACTAATTTAGATTGGATTTCACTATTTTTAGCGTGGATTTCCACTCCAAAATAAAATGATCCCTAATTATGACCCCTCAAAGAGTGGATTTACTCTACTGTATGTCTATTGTATTGTCAATAGGTTCGGACACCTACATGGCAATACCTTCTACCATGGATGGAATCCCACGATGTGTCGTAAGACAACACGACCTTGATCTCTACATCGACCACTTCTCGGAATGGTGGATTATCGCCTACATCACGAGTGTATTCATTGGCAAGCGTGTAATCTGCACGCCCTATGTACCAATATCGACACATAAAAGAGCCACACATCTGTTGCACCTGTGCATGCGGGATGAGAATAATGAAAAACCTGAGGTAATATTTCATTGTGTTATTTGTCCGTAAATAGTGATGATAGTGATGGTAATAATGAGGACAATAATTAAAGCAAATAATCAACGCAATGATATGACAACAATAACAACAAGAGTAATAATGAGAATGGCAATAATGAAAGTAATAATAATGATGTAAAGATAAATAACAACAGAAATGATAATAATAGTAATAATAATGGCAATAATAGCAATAATAATAATAAATAAATGATGAAAATAGTATTACAATCAGTATTACAACTGTTCTTCCTGAGGGCCCTGTAATCTAAAGACTCTATCCCAGTCCTAAGAGCAGTTGCGTAACTAGGGATTATGGCACCTAGGGTAAACACGTTATCGTACAAGCGATGGAGCTATTAAGAAAAAAAAATTGCCATTGACCACTTCAACTGAGCGGTGGAGAAACTAGAATTTTGTATAAATACATTGATAAACGACTTCCTATTCGCTGCCTTTTCAAATTGGACGCAAAATTAAGGGAAAAAAAGTTAAGGAATTTAGCAAGGTGACTGATTTCTTTCAAATGTTGAACCTGTGAAAATACTATTTTATACACTTTACCCTAAAGGGTGGGGGGGGGGGGGCAATATTTAGCAAGATGCTGATGAAACAAGTAAACCAAGGAGAATTACATTCGCATTTTATTCACCCCCTGAAAGTGCCGCCCTGCCACCCCCCCCCCCCCCCCCACTCCCGTAGATACGCCATTGAACAAGTGTCATGGTTTAGGCCTTAGTTTATATACATATATGTATGTATATATGTGTGTATATAATGAATCTTTCTCTTTTAATCATTCTTTAAAATATTTTTAAATCGTTTGTTTTAAAAGATCCAACGCTATATTGCATTATTTTGACGAAAAGAAGCGACTGTCAAATTCCACAGATTTCACACTGGACGCAGAACCTCTTTCAAACTTTAGATTGTAAACAGGGCCCTCTTGCATAAAAAAGTTACGTTTAATCGCAACTCAAAAATTAAACGGAACTTGATTTTCAGCCAATCAGGGTCGCGTATTTGGGATTTGCGTTTAATTTTTGTGCAAGAAGGCCCAGGTGTTCCTGTTAAAGTCCACATTTCATTTGTTTAAGCGTTTTTCCTTTAATTTTTGATAAAGTTCAAATGATTTCTGTTTTCTCAAAGTAGTGCAGTAAGAACTGAAATCTTAGATGAATTATTTGTTTACTCTTTTTAACATTGGCAATCGGTCAAACAGGGTGTGTCTGGATTCAAGGTGCCCTTTCGCGCCCAGCAGTTCTTCGTAAAGTGGCGCCATGGTGATGTTAACGTTCGTTTGCTTGAGGGAGAGAATGTGTTAGAAGACCGGGTAGGTCAATAATCTGTATTATATCAAATATATTGTTCCCAAGCATGACAAGTCTTTCACATGATGTTCCCCGTACACAGATCTAGGATAAGTACACTATTATAAATCCACGATCGACAAAGTAGTGAAGTATGTGGCAATTCAGTTATTCTCCTTTTCACTCGAAGTAGATTCTGCCTTAGGATAATGATTTTTATTGCTAGTGACTGAAGTAGTTTCATAATGGTACATTCAGTGTGTACTGCTCATTCCATTTTTCAAATGAAAACGTTTACAATTGGATTTGTAAACGCAAGTACGTGAACATATCTGACGTTTTTCTGTTTGTTGTACAAGAGCAAATTTCATCCCCCTTAAATTGCTAACGTGGCTCCAAAAGCTCAAAAATCCAGAAGTTGTGGTGGAAGGGATTGGGAGATGTAAGACCCCCCCCCCCCCCCCCCCCCCCCCCCCCCCCCCCCCCCCCCCATCCTGGTGGTCCTAGTTGGCTTGATCCCATTATTTTGGCAGAAAAAAAATGAAAATCAAGACAGGTTCCATTATAAGTACGCTATTGTATTTTCCTTTGTAGAACCTAGAAGAAAAAATGTTCCATTACTTGACGGACCACATCGAGTCGTTTGTTCTAGATTCTGAGAAGATGAAGAAAGGTCGAGTCTTCATGAAATATCGTTTGAAGCAAAGCATAAAGAAGGACATCATCTTTCCAATCGATCTAGATGGTAAATGACTAATTTAAAGGGAAATCCTACCTTGATAGGAAGTTGTTCTGAAATAAAAAAGATAACAATTGACTCACAGCGGTGATAATTTGAAAGAAATCGATCTAGCAATAAAAGAGTTTATTAATATGAGTATATGGGAATTCTAAATTGGCCGAATCAGTAATGTCACTGTGATGTAACATATCATAATTCTCATTCTTTCTCTAAAACAAAAAAATGACTAAAATGTTGATCCTATTATCATTTTTTACGCTATTAACGCTATTAACAGGCAATGACCAAAACATGGTTACTGCCGATTTTTTTCTTCAAAATACAATATCTTATATAAAAATAATAACATTATATTATAGATGAGGCTATGACTCAAATTTCATCTGATATGGAGGAACTGCAGATTTCTCCGGATGATGCAACTGGACTTCCAAGGTAATGTAGAAACATATGTTTAATAGTGCTGTAGAGTGCATTGTGCGCTAGGGTATCTACATGTTTCTGCAATAGGGAGATCACAAGATATATACAGTGCGTCCCAGAAAAAACGAAACCTTAAAGCAAAGGGTTATTGTGACCACAGTATGTGCTCTATGTAAATAATTATCTATTTTGCATAAACTAGAAGTATTATGTTTTTAAATGATACCTTGATGGCATCCATCCGTACATGCTTTACCGAGCAGCAGCATTTGAAAGTGACATGTAAAAATTCAGTTGTGCCGGAATTCGGTAAAACCGTGAAAACGTTAGGATCACATGCAAACTGACTAAATTGAAATACCAGCTGTAAGAGATATGATACTTGAAATTCCATTGTGTGATTGCATATATTTAATCAGAAAGTTATAAAACACGGGTCCAAAAACAAATTCCAGTGGCGGCAGGGGCATACGCCCCTAAAATTTCTAATATCAATAAATCAATAATAATTAAAAGATGAAAATGTGCCCTTCCTGCGATGGAAAAGGTGCCAATCCTGAAGTGGAAAATTGCCATGATCTTGATATTTTTTCAGCCTTATGTGACCTTTCTACCTTGTATTTTCATTTGATGACAATGGAAAGTGTCACTTTACTTTCATGAAAAATATCACCTTTTTGTCTTCTCTGTTCTTAAAAGAAATTTCAGTTCAGAAGAATGAAGAAAAAAAAGCACTTCCATTGCAGGTACCAGTACAATACAAAAAAAACCTTTATTGACCATCCTTTATTTTATGATAGGGGCATTATCATTGCCCTCATTATTCAGAGAAACAGATGAAAACAGTCTTCTAATAGGGTTTTAAAAGTCATGTTGCATTTGGTCATGATCGCATGTGATCCTAAAGTTTTCATGGTTTTATTCAAATCCGGCACAACTGAGTTTTTACATATTTTCAAAATGCTGCTGCTCGGTAAAGCATGACGGATGGATGCCATCAAGGTATCATTTAAAAGCATAATACTTATGGAAAATAGATACTTATTGTCATAGAACACATAGTGTGGTAACAATAACCCTTTGTTTTAGAGTTTCGATTTTTCTTGGACGCACTGTATATACAATATGTAATTTTGTTGGTGTTACGTTCAGCGTATCTGCAAAGGTGGGTGATTATGTATTATTTTATATAAACTCGATAGTGTTTCCTTCTGCATGAATATTATCCTTTCTGCTCCTCCTCGCTTAGACTATTTTGGCTATCTACCTGAATAAGTATACCATTTCCAAAAGAAGCCCGAAGGGTGGGATTTTAAGGAATGAGAGTTTAATAGCTTACCGGTTCTTTTAGGTATGGTATAAGTGGCTATTTTTTTGTTCCCTCCCACTAGACCTGAAGAAAAGAAACCAGACAAAAGACAAACATACCAAAATATATATATTTTAATTCCACATTCTGAATAATTAATAAATATATTTTCTTTTGCCACGAGTCTCGGCGACATTTTCTATATAGGTGAATGACACATTTTCAAAGTCCCTGTTTCCTTTCAAATCTATTTCAAATGTATAAATGATATTTGCAGGGTTCCCTGGGTCATGTAAAACGTGGAAAAAAATATCTCCCAAAGTCATGGAAAGTCTTGGAAATTGATCATAGGTGTGGGCTGTGATACATGAAGTAATATATATATCTATATATATCACTGGGTTGTATTCATACGCCGCTTGAATGCTGAAACCCAGACCAAAATGGTATTTATATCTGGTCATGGAAAATGGCAAAAATGATTCATGGAAAGTCATGGAATTTGCTTCTCAAATTTCTGTATTAATATTAGTTCTGGGGGTGTTTCATAAAGCTGTTCGTAAACTTACAAATGTCTTTACGAACGACTGGAACATGTTCTTGGGTACTATACTAATCAGATTCTCAATCATTTAGCACAAGAACTGATCACCAGTCGTGCGTAAAGTCGTGCGTAAATTACGAACAGCTTTATAAAACACCCCCCTGGAATGTTTTTCTCTTCTATCACTCGGAAACAGCCCAAAGAAATATCGCGTCCGTCAAAAAGCTTATATCCTAGTTAAGCAAAAAATGTCCCCAAAAATATTGAAAATAATCTTTGCAGTGTTCTCATTTAAAATTCTTGATATTTCGTGACTTTATTTCTGTCCAGTGCGGTAGATTCCTCAGAAGTAACGGATGCACACTTGAGTAGACTTTCGAGGGAACTCCTTCCGAGTCATTTCAGCGCTCTCTACGTTGCCCTTGGGATCTCAGCTGCCATTGCAGAGGGCATCAAAGCTGAGGCAATGAACAACTATCCTGAACTGTTCATGAAGCTTTTGCAGCAATGGAAGGCCATGTCTGACAGGACCGTAGCGGACTTGGACAAAGTCCTTGCACAAGCTCAGGCTGGTGGCCTGAGGTCAAAGTACAAGGCAGAAGCAAAGTATGAAACAACCATGATGAAAGGCTCACGAGAATGACATTTTGGTCTCATCGGCCTCCTGAAAGCTTTTCTGAGGGATTACTGGACTGACATTGTCCGACTCGTGGGCTGTAGACTAGTGTCGTACGCAGTGACCATACATCAAGCGAATTTTGCTTCTTTGCAGGTTCCTGTCTTTTGTCATGTTTGCGTAGGAAACTTCATTTACGTTTTTTTTAATGCAAGGGAGGGGGAGGGGGGGGGGCCGGGTCGGATGTGCCCCCCCCCCCCTAGATCCGCCACTGTTGCAATGTTAATCTTTTCTTGCATTTCACTGTAAATAGAGTGATATATCATCTTCATTGGGGGAATCTACGCTTTTGAATGTTGTTTACAGAAATATGGTGCCACTAACGGCCTTCACTGCATGCTGTGATCGACATCATCATATTAATTCATCTAGACAATATCTAGACAATATCTTTATTAATACCAATAATACATTACATTTGTATTTAAAATAACAACTTTATATCATTTGATAACAGATGGAAAAATATTGTTTTGCTGTAAACATATTTTATCACTATGTCCTGTATAATCATAATTATATTTTTGTTTATTCTATTGTTTATATTATGTATATGTATATGTTTAGTTACAATGTATTATTATTGCAAAGTCAAGAGCAGTATCTAATAAAGATGTTTCTGAAAAGAAAAAAAAATACCAATAATATTACATGATCTAAGTGCACTATTCTCATCTCTTTCGTCGAATTACAATTGAACCTAAATTACATATCAAAATAATGTTTATAGGTTATCATTAAACATGTTAAAGGCCAAGTCCACCTTAACAAAAAGTTGATTTGAATAAATAGAGAAAAATCCAACAAGCATAACCCTGTAAATTTCATTAAAATAGGATGTAAAATAAGAAAGTTATGGTATTTTAAAGTATCGCTTAATATCGCAAAACAGTTATATGTACATCCTGCTCATTACGCAAATGAAGTGACGTCACCCACTCACTATTTCTTTTGTATTTTATTATGTGAAATATAGAATATTTTAATTTCTGCAGATTTCACAATTAGGAAGCTCTCATTGAATTGTGTATAGGTTGCACCAATGGCAATTACACATGTTCAGTGAGGAATCAAACCTTGTTTCACATTATAACAAGGAAAAATTAAAATATTTCGTATTTCATGTAATAAAATACAAAAGAAATGGTGAGTGGGTGACGTGACTGGTTCCCTCATTTGCATACTGAGCAGGATGTGCATATAACTGTTTTGCGAAATTAAGCGAAACTTTAAAATACCATAACTTTCTTATTTTACATCCTATTTTGATGAAATATTTAGTGTTATGCTTGTTGGATTTTTCTCTATTTATTCAAATCAACTTTTTGTTAGGGTGGACTTGGCCTTTAAATGGTATAGCATTATTTTGATCGATTTTTTTTTTATAATTGAATTATATGGTGTTTTTTGTGGAATATTTGTAAATTGACTCGGTTGATAATATTTTATGTCTAATGTCTTTGTACTACAACAATGCTTTTTTTTCTCTTGTATTTAATTTCATTTTACATAATTGTTAACGTGATAAAAACAAAAGCTTTGTATCATATTACGAGTGCACGTTAATAATACATTGCAATGTTTATCTATAATTGGATTTGACTGTTAACCCGTAGACTATTGAATACACTTATTTCCATAGGCTTTGACATAGAACACATGGTTCTCGTAGGAAATGGTTTAATA
The DNA here is from genome assembly GCA_025617745.1 of Heliocidaris erythrogramma. Lineage (NCBI taxonomy): Eukaryota > Metazoa > Echinodermata > Echinoidea > Camarodonta > Echinometridae > Heliocidaris > Heliocidaris erythrogramma. Next base: position 27,525,924 of record CM046861.1, on the reverse strand, counting down.
ACACGGTATAAATTCATGTAGACATGAACAATCTCTTGATTAATATCGGTACTATATCATGATCTAAGTGCACTATTCTCATCTCTTTCGTCGAATTAAAATTGAACCTAAATTACATATCAAAATAATGTTTATAGGTTATCATTAAACATGTTAAATGGTATAGCATTATTTTGATCGTTTTTTTTTAATAATTGAATTATATGGTGTTTTTTGTGGAATATTTGTAAATTGACTCGGTTGATAATATTTTATGTCTAATGCCTTTGTACTACAATGCTTTTTTTAATCTTGTATTTAATTTCATTTTACATATAATTGTTAACGTGATAAGAAAGAAAGCTTTGTATCATATTACGAGTGCACGTTAATAATACATTGCAATGTTTATCTATAATTGGATTTGACTGTTAACCCGTAGACTATTGAATACACTTATTTCCATAGGCTTTAACATAGAACACACGGTTCTCGTAGGAAATGGTTTAATAACACGGTATAAATTCATGTAGACATGAACAATCTCTTGATTAATATCAATACTATATCATGATCTAAGTGCACTAGTCTCATCTATTTCTTCTAATTACCATTGCACATGAATGCATTATCATGTCATAGAGCCTATATCATGACAAAGACAAGGGCCATCTATTTTGTGTTATTATGAAATGTTATTAGCATCATTTAGAATGATTTTATAATTGAATTATATTGTGTTTTTGTGGAATATTTGTAAATTGACACGGTTGTTAATATCTAGACTATACTTATTCGTTCTATTTTTCTTGCATATCATTTCATTGTATATAGAAAGAAAGACAAGTGAAATAGCAAGAGTTACACGTCATTGCATTAAATATATTGCAATGTTAATCTTTTATTGCATTTCACTGTTAATAGAGTGATATAACATACTTATTTCAGCAGGTGTGTAAATAATTACTTTATAGGAGGAATGTACGCTTTTGAATGTTGTTAACATGCTGTGAACCATCATCAGCATCATATTAATAAATTTAGTAAGTTCAAATGGAAGGTCATTCCAACACTTCGGACCACTGAACGTAATAATTCTTTGAGCAAACAATGTCCGTGTACGAGAAAGATGGAAGAGACTACTTTGACGGGTGTGTAGCAATTACAGCAGGTATTTCATTAATGGACAATTGGTACATACATATTCCTAAGTTATAATTTATAATTGAATTATATCGTGTTTTTGTGACGAATATTTGATATTATAGAAAGAAAGACAAGTAAAATAACAAGAGTTACACGTCATTGCATTAAATATATTGCAATGTTAATCTTTTATTGCATTTCACTGTTAATAGAGTGATATAACATACTTATTTCAGCAGGTGTGTAAATAATTACTTTATAGGAGGAATGTACGCTTTTGAATGTTGTTAACATGCTGTGAACCAACATCAGCATCATATTAATTCATCTAGACATAGAAAATATCTTCATTAATATTAATAATATTACATGATCTAAGTATGTAGGTTATCATTAAACATGTTAAATATTATTAGCATCATTTAGAATGAATTTATAATTGAATTATATCGTGTTTTTGTGACCAATATTTGTAAATTTACATGGTTGTTAATATATGCACTATATGTATTCGTCTTACTATTATGTGTTTTTTTTCTTTCTTGTATTTCATTTCATTGTGCATAAGGTGATAAGAAAGAAAGACAAGTAACATAACAAGAGTTACACGTAATTGCAGTAAATATATTGCAATGTTAATCTTTTATTGCATTTAATTGTTAATATAAAGAGTGATATATATTCATTACATTTAGTACACTGCAATGTTAATCTCTTATTGCATTTCACTGTAAATAGAGTGATATAACATACAGTTAACAACAAAATTATTCATACCCCTTGGAAAATTCTAGTTTTTTGCATTTTTCCTAAAAATGAATGGTTAACTGAATTTAATTACACATCACTTGAATACATTTAGTTATCATCTGCAAATGAATGCTGTTTCTGGTTTCACCTCATTTGCATAACAATAGAAAAGGTGAATTATCCAAACTGGGTGATGTTCAAAATTATTCATACCCTTGGTGATCTATTGACTTTGTCAATCAGTATGAATCCAGTCCTTGTGATTAATGCTCGTAACACTTTCTTCACACTGTCACAATGCTTCTGGAGGTCTCTACTGCGATATCAGGCCAATACCTGGTCTCCAAAGGCCCAATCTCCTTGAGGATGTTGTCCACACATGCCATCACCTGGTCTTCAGGGGATTTGGTGGATTTAAAGCAGATTTTGTGTTTGCAGGTGGTGTAGTTTTAGACGTCATGAGGATAGAACTATGATATTGATATTTTCGTTAATATTCCTTACATTTTAATGACAATTCTGTATTTCTAAGTTGAAAAAAAGCACTCTTCCTGGAGGGACTTCCCTAGAGGCCTTCACTGTTGCACTGTCAAGGGAAGGTATTTCCTGATACTTTTGTTCCATTATTATTAAGAATGTTTAGGGAGGCCATGGTAGTTGTCTAAAGGTTGGATGGTGCCAATTTTATCAGTTTATTCAGTTACACTGACACATTTTTGATATGGACACCTGCAAGTGGGTACTCTAGTGAAGCTTAAAATACTGATCTTTATGTTCCAGTGCACTGTCAAAGTGGTAGCATTTTGTGCACTGCAGCTGGTAACATGGAGGGCATATGGTATAAATTTGGTTTACAATCATTTTGATATCAAGGATTGTAGCTTTCATACCAAAGATACAAAGAATATACCATATGAAGAATGATATACAGTAACAGTCAATGTGGGATGTGTATGGTACTCAAAGGTTACATACTGTTATTCATGGTGACCTGACGTTAGAGTCATGCAATGACTTTAATATCACCAACATGGCCTTCCTGAGCACTCTGATTAAGAATGGGGCCAATGAATAAAGGTGAACCCTCCCACAGGCAGTGCAAAAGGGAAGGGCTCTTCAGGAATGGTGCTTTGCTTCATAAGTAGATACAGATTTTTCATTAAAATGCATGGAATAAATGACCGAAAATTTCAATATCATAGTCCTGTCATCATGAAGTCGATAACTGCATCACCTGTAGGACACGAAATCTGATGAACTCCCTGAAGGTCAGGTGAAGGCATGTGTGGACAACATCCTCAAGGAGATTGAGCCATTTGAGAACAGGTACTGGCCTGATATCCCAGCAGAGACCCCTCCCCGGAAGCCTAGTGACGGTGTATTAGAATAAAGTGAATTACAAGCATTAATCACAAGGATCGGATTCATACTGATTGACAAAGTCAATAAATCACCAAGGGTATGAATAATTTTGAACATCGCCCAGTTTGGATAACTCACCTTTTCTATTGTTATGCAAATGAGGTGAAACCGGAAACGGCATTCATTTGCAGATGATAACTAAATGTATTCAAGTGAAGTGCAAGTAACTTCATTTAACCATTCATTTTTAGGAAAAATGCAAAAAACTAGAATTTTCCAAGGGGTATGAATAATTTTGTTGTTAACTGTACATGTACTTATATCAGGGAAGCAGGTGTGTTGATAATTACTTTATCGGAGGAATCTACGCTTTTGAATGTTGTTAACAGAAATATGGCGCCATACACTGAATGCTGTGAACGATCATCCTCATCATATAAATTCATGTAGACATAGAAAGACATAGAAAATATCTTGATAATATTTATAATATTACATGATCTATTAAAGTGCACTAGTCTCATCTCTTTCGTCGAATTAACATAAATGACATATCAAATTACACAATATACAATACACAATGTATACAAATCGTAATGTTATATATAATGTAAGAAAAGGACCATAATGTGTGTAGGTTATCATTAAACATCTTAAATGGTATTAGCATCATTTAGAACGATTTTTTAATTGAATTTTATCGTGTTTTTTGTGAAATATTTGTAAATTGACATGGTTGTTAATATATGGACTATATGTATTCGTCTTATTACAATCGTGGGTTTTTTTTTTCTTCTTGTATTTCATTTCATTTTTACATATAATTCTTAACGTGATAAAAAAGAAAGCTTTGTAAACGAGTTACACGTGTTACGGGTCCTGCTCACACCATCATCACCATCATCCAGCCGATGAACAAGGTACAAAAGAACGAGGCGAAGTCGTGGTCTTAGGTTTAGAAAAACTCTATTCTTCTTCTTCGACGTCCATTTTTACAACTCGTCCAACATCAACTCGTCCCCTCGTCACACTCCCCTCCATAAAAACATATTATGAGTGTAACGAAAGAGGTATGTACATAATTAAATCATCCCTATCGATATCGTACATGCAAAATAAAATGCCTTCTTTCATAATACATATACAGTAATACTGTCATACTACGAAAAACTAGTATCGATTCACTTAGTCTCGATCGATTTGTTGGTACCTAAAAATAGCACAAGCTCATTATAAATGCACGAATTGTGTTCTTGTAAAACATAGTATAAACACAATTTCTTGGCTTACAACTATATATAAAAACATGTTCATTTGCAAGGAGACATAAACAAGCAATCAATTTGATATGCAACTGCAGTAAATTGCTCATAATTCTCTGTGATGCAAACAAACATCTTGAACATCTTCACATGTAAATACTATACACAAAGGAGTACATCAGTGTCTCACAAAAATGACAAAGGATGGATTGTGTCCAACAAAATATATCATCACAAAGCATGAATTATTTTATGCAATTGGCTATGCTGCGCTGCTTTTAGCTGCAATGTCACTTTTGTTTCTGACACTGTCAAAAATACACCAATCATCAAATGCTGATAAATATGAAAACTATCTGTACCCTCACATAAGTTAAGAATTCTGAGAAAACAATTTAACTCACGAAAATCTGGGTAGTACCAACATGCATATGGTATCACAGCTTGTATACTGAACTCAAGTTTGTCTAGTGGTTATGGCATTCATGTGTAAGATGAAAATAATAACTTTCATAAGTTTCAACACAAAAATTCTTAAAATATCCTGCACCTTTATATTTATCACTTAATGTGGGCATAAATCAGAAGTTGTATTTATCCAATTTGTTCTATTTAAAATTAATTAAGAAATTGTCCCTCAACAAACAACAAAACATGTTAAAATCACTGACATGTTATGAGTCATCTCTGTCATGTAATTGCTTCTTGGCAATTCAACAAAAATAGCTTTCGCAAAGATGTAAATTTTTTCTTCCAATGAAATGAATAAACAACTTTCAGCAATAATATACTGATTACTAGAAAAGAAACGTCGCACTTTTCAAATTGATATCTTTTACACATGATATTGGAATTTGATAGGTAAAATCACATGTTATGCTTTTTTACCATCACAGATATGGCTTTGACCGTCCATAACACATCATCATAACAAAATGCGATTTCTGTGTAGGATTAAAACTCATATCCTTTCCGTGAACATGGTAGTGCACTCGAGCGCAGCTTTTTGAAAATCATGATACACATGCACATCCTCTATCCAGTGGGTTTAAAAGGGACCCCAAACTTTCATCCTGTCATTCGTTTCCTGAGCGCTATCACCATGCCACGTCTGACTCGAAACCAGAGGGAACAAGCCATCGGACGTCTTCATGCTGGCCAACGTCCTAGAGTCATTGCCAACGACTTCAATGCAGCGTTCGGACAGTAGAGAGACTGCGGGAGCGATACAATGCAACCAACAGCACCAACGATCGTCAGCGCAGTGGTCGTCCCAGGGTGACAACAGCACGTCAAGATCGCCATCTTCACCGGGATCACTTGCAGGATCGCTTCCGCAGAGCAACAGAATCGGCTCTACAGACTATTGGCACACACAACAGACCAATTTCTGCAGCAACTGTTCGTCGTCGGCTGAGAAGCTTCAACTTGTCTTGTCGGCGTCCTGCCCGGGGCCCTATCCTCACCGTTCTCCTGTGGGCCCAACAACGTCAGAACTGGCGCTATCAACGACGAGAGTCGTTATTGCACATCTGTACTTGTTAATCAAAACAAAGCAAAACATTTTCTCAGTTTTCACTCTTGAATAAAGAATATGTTTCATTGTAAATAAAACAGTTTCAAACACATACATGTGCGACGTTTCTTTTGTAGTTCAGTATATATCTGTCTCAAAGATAAAACAACATATCTTCAAAATATAACGATGTGAATGCAATGTTATGCATTTTCATAACAATGACATTTATAATTGAAGAGAGTTAATCAGTTGGCTCGAAGTATGGGCACACTGCCCTAAGACTCGTCCGAAGATACGAACGCTGCTCCAAACGACTCGCGAGATTTTCTAACCACCTTACTTTTCTAACGCGTTGTATTAAGAATTCCGTCATTCCCAAGGATCTCAAAGTTCGTCCACCCGTACCTACCAAAGTCGCGCGCCTCGTTGCCATCAACACGTCACGTCGTTTCCTTCGCGAAAGAATTCGTCTTACACGTATGACCATCAAGTCCCTTCGCCAGGAGATTGATAAATGTACTACCCATATCCGTTCGACGTTCGCCGAAGAATACCACACTGGAGTTACCGAACGCATCAACCACATCTACCGCATCGTTTTCGAGAAGAGCAAGACCCGTCAACAGGAGAAATACCGCAAACTTCGCGAATCTTCCGACGCTGCTCCCGCACGTTCCGTTTCCGAATCATGGGTGGTTAATCTATCCAAACGCAAACTGTCTCCAGACGAGAACGCGCTTAAGGGGCTTAACTTTGACGTTGCCCCGGCACGCGTGCCTGCTACTGAGATTATCGCAAAGGTTGAATCCTCCATTCGTAAGTGTAGCGCCGAGACTGTTAACTCGGTGCGCAGGGAAATTGGCGCGATCCTCGTCACTGCCGAGCCGCCAAAGCCCAACATCACGCCCGATATGCGCAAGGCCTTGAAATCACTCAAGGATGATGACTCGATTATGATTTTGCCCGCTGACAAAGGTCGCGCCAGTGTTGTTCTGGATACCGATGTCTACCGCGCTAAGATGTCCGATTTAATTGACTCCGGTCCGTATCGCGCTATTAAGAAGGATCCAACCGAGCGCCTCTGCCGCAAGCTTACTACCATCCTCCGCGGCTTCCTGAAGGATGGAGATATAGACGATTCTGTTTACCGCCGTTTGAGACCTCCGCACAAACAGCCGCCGAGGATCTATGGACTTCCAAAGATCCACAAGCCCGATATCCCGTTGCGCCCTATTGTATCATGCGTTGGCTCTTTTGCTTATAACACTTCGAAGTTCCTCGCCGATATTCTCGCGCCTCTAGTCGGTTTATCCGAGCACGCCGTCCGCAACTCCGCATCCTTCGTTGATTTCCTGCGCAGCGAGACCATACTTGACCACGAAGTTATGGTCTCATTCGATGTGGTATCGTTATTCACAAACGTACCCATCAATGTCGCATGTGACGCCGCCCTTCTCAAACTTAGCTCTGATGCATCTTTGTCCGAACGCACTCAACTATCACCGGCGAAGATAGTTGACCTGCTGAAGTTTGTGCTGCATTCGACTTACTTCATGTATAACGGTGATTTCTACGAGCAGCATGAGGGAGAGACAATGGGCTGTCCGGTTTCCGCTGTCATTGCTAATCTCTACATGGAGTCATTTGAGGAACGCGCTCTGGAGATCTGCCCACCCGATTTCGCCCCGAGGGTGTGGAAGCGCTACGTTGATGATACTTTCATCATCACCTCCAGATCATCCGCCAATGATCTACTCGAGCACATGAACGCGCAGCAGCCCTCTATCCGTTTTACTATGGAGACAGAAAGGGACGAGCGCATCGCCTTTCTTGATACCATGGTGCACCGCGACACTGAAGGCCGTTTGACTTCTACCGTATACAGGAAGCCCACGCATACCGATCAATATTTGGCTTTTTGATTCGCATCATCCGAAGTTTGTCAAGCGCGGGGTAGTGAAGTGTCTCTACGAAAGAGCCTCACGAATCGTGTCCAAACCCCAATGCACAGCGATAGAGAAGCAACACGTCTCCTCAGCGCTCATTGCCAATGGCTATCCCGAGTCATTTGTGAATCGCGCCTCCCGGAAGAAGCACACAACTCCCGAGGAACCTAGCCGTTTTAAGTCCACCATTGTTCTCCCGTATGTTGATAACATTGCGCACCTACTCCGCCGGCGCTTGGAAAAGCATGATATTCGCGTTGTGTTTAAGTCCGACACAACTATTTGCAGCCAGCTGGTCCACCCGAAGGACCCTGTCCTCCCTGATAGGCGCGATGGAGTTGTCTACAAGATCCCATGTTCGACCTGTGACAAGGTTTATATTGGCGAGACTGGTAGACCCGTCGGGGAGCGCATGCATGAACATCGCCGGGATGTTCGCCTCGGACGCACTGATAGCTCGGCTGTTGCTGAGCATGCTTGGACTGCCGAGCACTATCCCGGCTGGGATAATATCAGTTGCGTTGCGCAGGACAAGCACTGGTACACGCGCCGGGTGAAAGAAGCTATTCAGATCCGATTGCACTCGAATAACATTAACAGGGATAACGGCATTGACATCCCTAACGAATGGTTATCTGCTATTCAGCGCCACGCAGCTAACCGGTTAGAACCGGCCAAGGATAGCGCGCCCCCGCCGACACGGCAGGGAACAACGCCGCGCCCGGTGATTGGTCAACGGCAGCGACCAATCACAGCGCCGACACGGCAGGGAACAATGCCGCGCCCGGTGATTGGTCAACGGCAGCGAGAACTAACTTTTCTCTTTTTTTTCTTTTGTAAAATCGAAAAGGGAATTTAACACCAGAATGTTTTCATGCATGTTAAATTCTTCACAGCAGAAAATACTAATCATTTCACTTTCAGAAATACATAAAGATATGCAATATATCAAAAAAATCCGAAAAAAGAAAACACAAGAAAATTGCTTCAATCAGTCTCTGATTATCAAGTTCACATTTCTGTGAAACAGCTCTCTCACCCAAAGAAATCAACTGAGGATCTTTTTGTTCCTTCTCTTGCAACTTTCTCTCAGACAAAATTGGTTCAGACTTCTGATTACTTCCTGCACCACGCGTCTCCCGTGCACCCTCATCCTCATTTGATTTGGACTTACCCTCAACCAAACGACAAAAGAAAGAATCTACAAAGTCAACATCTATCTCACTAGACTCCTTCTCAGACTCTACTCTCTTTGCCATTGAACGAGTTACAGCACACGACGGGAACACAGAGGGAAATTCTGCTACCAATTGATCTGTCTCACTACAGTCACAAGGACGTTAACTCACTACTGGACATGACCTGACTCTCTCACCAGCAAGATCATTGCCTAATATGATGGACACATCCTCGATAGGAAGTGATGGTCTAACGGTCATCTTCACAACACCAGAAACAAGGCCTGAACTCAAGTCTACCTCATGAAGGGGGGGCTTCCACAAAACCATCTCCAATGCCCTTGAGCAACACACTTGCACCAACAGAAGAACTCTCACCAAAGGGTAAAACACTTTGCAAAATCATGGACTGAGGAGAACCAGTATCTCTCAACACTTTCACTCACCTAGCCTCATCACTCTCAGATAAGGACAAAAATCCTGCAGATACAAATGGCTCGTACTGCTTTTTCACTTTCTCGAAGTCTACCGGTTCAATCGTACTCTGTGAATCTGACAATTTTTTTTTCACATTTCTGTTTTTCTTCTCCACATTGAATTCCAGTTCATATCAATACACTGCTCAAATGTTCACGAAGTATCTCACATATAAGGTAAGCCCACTTTCCATGTAATTTCACAGAGATTAAGTTCAAGTTCACACACGAGATAGAGCATCTGCAATAACATTGTTCTTTCCTGCAATGTGCTCAATGTTCAAGTTATACTCTTGCAGCAACAAGCTCCAACGTGTCGATCTCTGGTTTTTGTGTTTCATTTTACTAAGAAATGTCAGTGGGTTATGATCCGTCAATACTCTGACTGGGTACTGCGATCCATGAACATACACGCTGAAATGTTCAAATGCTAGGATCATTGATAGAGACTCTTTCTCAACAGTCGAATAGTTCTTCTGACTATGGGAAAACTTCTTAGAAAAGAAGGATATAGGTCTGTCGACTCCTTCTGCGTCGTTCTGAGTTAGCACAGCACCAGCGCCAACATCACTAGCATCCATCATCAGGCTGAACGGCTGGTTGAAGTCTCGAGCCATCAGCACAGGATTGGCAGATAAGAGAGCTTTCACCTGGTCGAAAGCACTCTTACAGTCACTGGACCAGACGAACTTCACTTCTTTGCGTAGTAGATTGGTTAGCGGAGCCACGACATCAGAGAAGTTATGGCAGAACCGTTTGTAGTATCCTGCCATGCCCAGAATCCGCATCAGTTCCTTCCGACTGGTTGGAGTAGGGAAAGCCAGAATTGCTTCTACCTTCGCCGAGAGTGGTCGAACGTGACCAGAGCCAACAACATGACCCAGGAACTAACACTAGCACCTCCAAACTCACTCTTTGCCAGATTCACTGTCATTTTGGCAGCAGCCAACCTTCTGAACAACTCTCTGATTCTCTGTTCATGAACATCCCAATCTTCACTATATACAACTAAGTCATCAATATAAGCTTCACAGCCGTCAAGACTTGAAACAAGACTATTCACGAGTCTTTGGAATGTAGCCGGCTCGTTTTTCATGCCGAAAAGCATCACAGTGTAATGAAATAGGCCTTGCGGTGTAGCAAATGCGGAAATCTCTTGCGCTCTCTTGGTCAAGGCCAGGGGATCTGCCAATAACCTTTCAGCAGATCGAATTTGCTCCCATACTTTGCTTTGCCTATACGGTCAATACAATCATCTACGCGCGGAATGGGGAATGAATTTGTATTGTACACGCACTGACTTTACTGTAGTCGGTACAGAAACGATATGATCTATCTGGTTTTGGAACCAGGATACATGGAGAAGACCATGCACTACTACTTGGCTCAATAATGCCATTCTGTAGCATATACTCTATTTCTTTCTCAAGACTTTTCATCTTTGTTGGGTTGGCCCGATATGGTGCCTGTTTGATTGGGGTAGCATAATCGAGAGGGGACATCTGCAAACAATTGCGGATACTCATTCAACAACTCTTTCACATCCTTCCTCTCCTTCTCAGACAAGTGGGTTAGTTTGTCATCAATATGTGCTAGAACCTCTGAATTTTGCAATTTCACACATGGTTCCTCTCTTTCAATCTTGCACATTTCTTCTTCTTCACTCTTTGGATTAGATTCTACAGCACTCAACACTGGTTGTGCTTTCTCTTCATCACCTCTCCGAATGTACGGCTTCAGCATATTCACATGACATACACGCCTTTTCTTCTGCCTATCCGGAGTTTTTACGACATAGTTAACATCACCAATTCTCTTAGCAATGACATACGGTCCAGAAAATCTAGCCTGCAGAGAATGACCAACCAAGGGCAACAACACCAAGACTTCATCACCTTCCTTGAAGTTCCTTTCCTTGGATTTTCTGTCATACCAGGACTTCATCCTCTCTGAGAGTCAGATTCTGTTTATCAACCTCACAAGCGCGATTCAATCTTTCGCGGAAAGAAGAAACATGGTCCAACAAATTCATGTCCTCATCGTCCGACAACAACCTTTCTTTCAACAACTTGAGGGGTCCACGGACTTCATGTCCATACACTAACTCAAAAGGGCTGAAACCTAAAGACTCTTGAACAGACTCCCTCATAGCAAAGAGTAACAATGGGACTCCCTCATCCCAGTCCTTCTCTGTCTCAAGACAATAAGTCTTCAGCATGTTCTTGAGGGTTTGGTGAAACCTCTCCAATGCTCCCTGAGACTCTGGATGATATGCACTCGAAGTTACATGCTCAATCCCTAACTGCTGCAACACCTTAGACATAAAATTTGATCCTTGATCAGACTGTACAGTCTTTGGTAGTCCTACAGTAGTGAAGAATTTCACTAATGACTTGGTTACATGTTTCGCTGTAATGCGCCTAAGTGGTATCGCTTCGGTATATCTTGTCGCAGCGCACATGATTGTCAATAAGTATTCATTGCCTGCCTTTGTCCTTGGAAGAGGACCTACGCAATCCACTATAATCCTAGAAAACGGCTCATCGAAGGCCGGTATTGGCTTCAGCGGTGCTGCCGGTATTTTCTGGTTTGGTTTGCCTACAACCTGACACACATGGCAGCTTCTGCAAAAATTCGCAACATCCTTTTGCAGACCAGGCCAGAAGAAATGAGAAAGAATTTTCTCCTGAGTTTTGTGAACTCCTAAGTGACCTGCAAGTGGAGCTTCATGAGCAAGGCTAATTATGTCCTGCCTGTATGTAAAAGGGACTACAATCTGGTGGACTTCTTTCCACACTTCATCTGCAGGAACATCTGGTGGCCTCCACTTTCTCATGAGCACACCCAAAGAAATCAACTGAGGATCTTTTTGTTGCTTCTCTTGCAACTTTCTCTTAGACAAAATTGGTTCAGACTTCTGATTACTTCCTTCACCATGCGTCTCTCGTGCACTCTCATCCTCATTTGATTTGGACTCACCCTTAACCAAACGACAAAAGAAAGAATCTCCCAAGTCAACATCTATCTCACTAGACTCCTTCTCAGACTCTACTCTCTTTGCCATTGAACGAGTTACAGCACACGACGGGAACACAGAGGGAAATTCTGCAACCAACTGATCTGTCTCACTACTGTCACAAGGACGTGAACTCACTACTGGACATGACCTGACTCTCTCACCAGCAAGATCATTGCCTAATATGATGGATACATCCTCGATAGGAAGTGATGGTCTAACGGCCATCTTCACAACACCAGAAACAAGGCCTGAATTCAAGTCTACCTCATGAAGGGGGGCTTCCACAAAACCATCTCCAATGCCCTTGAGCAACACACTTGCACCAACAGAGGAACTCTCACCAAAGGGTAAAACACTTTCCAAAATCATGGACTGAGAAGAAACAGTATCTCTCAGCACTTTCAGTCTCCTAGCCTCATCACTCTCAGATAAGGACAAAAATCCTACAGATACAAATGGCTCGTACTGCTTTTTCACTTTCTCGTCTACCGGTTCAATCCTACTCTGTGAATCTGACAAATTTTTTCACAAATGCATTCGGATGTGCGCTAGCTTCACTTGGCATTTTAAGGCGAAGTGTAGGACACTTCGCCTTAAAATGCCCAACCTTTTTACATGCAAAGCATTTCTTTTCACTAGCTTTTCCCTGTTCTTCCTTAGACTGTGATTTGACTTCATCGTTGACATGTGCTGAACCATTTTTCTTGTTTTTGTTCCACTTTCCAGTTTTCTTTGTTTCACTAGAAACTTTGTTTGTGTTTCTGTGTGTCAGCACAAGCCCCCATTTTGTTACGGGTCCTGCTCACACCATCATCACCATCATCCAGCCGATGAACAGGGTACAAAAGAACGAGGCGAAGTCGTGGTCGTAGGTTTAAAAAAACTCTATTCTTCGTCTTCGACGTCCATTTCTACAACTCGTCCAACATCAACTCGTCCCTCGACACACACGTCATTACATTTAATATATTGCAATGTTAATCTTTAAATGCATTTCACTGTTAATAGAGTGATATAAATTGATCTATTGTTCTTCGTTCCCTTTCTTTATCTTCTCTTGCTGTATTTCCCTTATAAATGTTATTCTCTTTTTTTGTCCTTCAATCATCTTGTCTGTTTTATCTCCTTATGCTTTCCTTTGTTTCCTTCTTTCATCTCTTTTGATATCTTCGCTGCCCGTAATGAGGTGATAGTCGAGCCAATTGCCCTTCTCAAAATCCTCAAGGGACTGCAGCCATTCGTACGCCTATATCCCCCTCCAAGTTATCTACGGTATTGTGCAAGCTAAGGAACAAAGCGATTTCGGGGGGGGGGGGGTCAATTTTAAGCTGCTAAAACGCCATTTCTTATTCGATGCAGTGGCGGATTTAGGGAGGGGCACATCCGGCCCGTGCCCCATCCCTTTTGGAAGAAAAGTATGGATTGTGCTGCACCCCCTTTTTTCGAACGTGCCCCCTTTTAGAACGAAAAACTAATTTTATTTTTGCTTCTTTTTTTACTTGTCAGAAAATTATGGAGGGAAACTGGACCCCCATAACCCCCCCCCCCCCCTCCCACTGAGCGACTTTTGGAGGTCTGGCGAAAAGAAATTGTCACCCCCCCCCCCCCCCCCCCCTCCTAATGAGCGAGCGACTTTTCGAGAGCTGACGAGACCCCCAAAATACGGGTCTCCCTTTTCGAAAAGTTGACAAACCTGCATCTGTGTGCCCTCCCCCCCCCCCCTTATACAAAACCCTGGATCCGCCCTGATTCGATGTACCAAGGAAATTCGCAAATGACCATGATGGAGTATGGGGCACGTGCCCTGCAAATCAGATGGGGAAAAGAAAATAATAAAAGAGGAGAAAAGAGAAAAAGATGGGGGAGAGGAAAAGCAAGAGAAAACAAGACAATGATTGGACCCCTCTTTTGTTTTGCTTTCATTTTGTTTTGTTCAAGCGGACCCTGCTCGCCAGCGCCCCCTGTAATAAGGGTCTGTGTATCATGGATTTTCTATGTTTGCTTTGAACTTAATTCAATTCAATCCAATTTATTCCAATTTCTAGCAAAAACAATTCCTATAAAAAGTTCAACAAAATTAGACATAGAAACATATAAATTGTAAAACAATATGATACATGCTGCACGATTTGAGTTTTAGAACTAGCTTTGAATTTATCATGTACATGATATATACAATTAATTAACTTTTTCTTTAAACTTCAGCATCAAGCTGACATTATTCCATCAGTGCCAATTATGGTATACTGTAAATCATACTGCTTGTATGTAAACAACCATATGACCAAACGCTTTAAGTCCTCTCCGAGGGACTTGGGGTTAGTTCGCGCGGATAAACTGCATGCATGAGATGGTACCAATAGTTAGTGTCAATGAGCATCATATCTACACTTGTAGCTTGCTAGATCCTCAAGCTATGGGTCATGTCAGCAGCACGTGCATACATTACTAGCGCTCGCGCGCCCACGTCATACGATGGAAAAAGATAAGTTTCAAGCAAAAATGTTAGATCTATATCTTGCCTCTTCAGTTAATTAATTTAAGGGGAAATTGAAATTGTCCCTTATACTTCCTTACAATACAAATTAATATCAGTGCATTGTCAATCACGTCTTGCCCTTTTTAATGCACCTATATCCTTCCCATTACGTCTTTCTTTACACCCTATATGTAACTATGGTCACTATTACCGCTGTAGTTTGCACATCGTGCTCGCTCTGTCTCTCTCTCTCTGTCTCCTTTCTTCTCCTCTCCTTTTCTTTACTCTTCACATATGCAGCAATGTGTTCTATCCTTGTATTTCTGTCTGCCCTTGCTTTATTTTCTGTTGTCTTATATATGTATTTTTTATTATGTTCACTATACTATATAGTGTCGTAACAGTTTTCCAATTATGGATTCATAATTATATTATTTTATTCTGACATTTTTTTTGGTAATCTTCTATGTATATTTATATTTTTATTCTAGTCAATATATTTACATGTTGCAAAAATTATGTTCGTCATTACTTCGAGGGATTCACATTCTACAAGCTCTGCTTTTCAGTGGATCCCTCCATTTCCACAAGTTTAATTTAAAATATGAAAAATAATTAGTATACTGGATGTTTATGTATACTTTCTATTTTATAACCTTACACAATGTAAAATGTATTATATTATTGAGTATTGAATTGCATATTTGATTTTTTGTCAAAATCACTGTTCTGTTGGAAATGAAAATAAAACTGAAACTGAAACTTATTTTTTATATTTTCTATTCCTTTGTTTTCTAAGTACTACGCAATATTTCTTTTTAAAATGCCTTAATTTACTTGAAAACATCTAAATTGGGGACTATTTGAAGTATTGTTTCATAAGAATAATTACACTTCCCTAATTGCATTGACGTCATGACGAAATCTATCAAGCGCTTCGTTTTAAACGCCATTTTATACCCTGCACAGTATTGTCTATGGGGAAAATCGGTTTCCCAACTCTGGCCCCCTGAACGATCTTTATTTTTCTTGAAATTTGGCAGGTACATGCTTCGAGGCAAAATGAAGAAACTCTCGAAGCCGGAATTTTAAAATCTATCAAGCGCTTCGTTTTAAACGCTATTTTATACCCTGCACAGATGTAGTGACAGGTACTTAACAGAGTCTGCAAATACAGACTAGCACGTAGACCCAAATATAGAATATGTCCTTCAACCATGAGTCCATGACTCATGCCAGCTCATTTGTCTATCTCCACTATTCTAGATGCTACAGACTTCAAACAAATTGCTATAGGTAGTTTGAGAGATGCTCTTTATTTTACTGTTCAAGGAAATACAAAATATAGACGTCAATGCATGCACATCGTTCTGATACGATTGCAGTTCTAGTTTCTTATTATCATCTAATTATGTATGGTCTGATTTTATGAGACTATCAATTTTTCAGGGTCTGATTACATGAGACTATAAAACGATACTTTAAAAGGGAGCGATATTCGCCAAATGGTACCAAATTTTTTTTTTTTTTTTCTTTCTTGCATGTTCGAAGACAAAAAGGGCTATGATATTATGATGTATATAAGAGGAGATATTTTTGTTCCGGATCCCCTATATCACCAGATAAGGAAGGTCTGAGGTTGAATTTTATTATTTTTTTCGTTCTAAGTTTTAAGTTGTAAGATAAAAAGTAATGTTATGATATTATAGAAAACGGAAAGTCGTTGATCATTACCATGTCTTTAGGGGGGAATGAGAGGGGACTGCCACGCAACGTTAGCTAAGGCAGTTAGTCTTGTCATCTGCATAGTTCGCTACGCGAACTCTGTTGGTCTGTTTCATGTTGTCTTTCTATGTTTTTGTTTTTTGTTTTGTTTTTGTTTTTGTTTTGTTTTTTTTGTTTTGTTTTTTTTCTTTGGGGTAGAGGACTGTGAAGTTGTTTCTTCGAAAAGATTTGTGAAAAGAGATTATTGAAGTGTGTTACTTTGATCCCCATATCAGGGGGTCAGACAAGGTTGAGGTACTTTGGGTGTCCCTGCTTATGTATAGATAAGGGTTTAATCCAAAAGGAAAATAATGGATAATGTTAGAAACTGTTTTTCATGTAATCTTCTCACACTGAATGTAAGGGGAATAAGAGATAGAAGTAAACGAGGCAAAATGTTTAATTGGTTTAGGACAAAATCTGCAGATATAGTATATTTACGAGAAACATAGTACACCTGATATAGAGCATAAATGGCAATTAGAGTGGGGTGGAAAATGTATATTTAGTCATGGTACCAGCCACAGTAGAGGAGTTCTGGTGTTGATAAATAGTAAGTTAGACATTCAAATCAGTGACACTTGTGTAGACGTAAATGGTAGATATATATTGATTAAATGTAGTATACAAGGTAAGATGTTGCTGGGGAATGTTTATTTTCCCACTGGTAATAATGAAGGGGAGCAAATAAAATGTTTAAATGGATTAAGTCAATTGTTGCATAGGATCAATCCGGAAAGGAACCCAGTAATACTTGGAGGTGATTTTAATGTAATTTTAATGTAATTAGAGACACGAAATTAGATTATTTTGGACAAGTCTCAAAGAAGCAATCAAAATTTAGCAGCATTTTGAAAGAGTTTATGGATAGTTTTAGATTAATAGATGCATGGAGAAATAAAAATAAAGATAAAAAGCAATATACATATACACAAAGGAATCCATTTATGCAAAGCCGCCTAGATTATTGGATTACATCAGAGAATATAGAACAGATAACATCTAAATGCGACATTATTCCCTCCATAGCCCCTGACCATTCAGCTGTTAATTCGGTTCTGTATAATAGAATATCGTCAAAATTTCAAAACAAAAGAGCTTATTGGAAGTTTAATAATAGTTTATTAAATGATAGGGAATATGTTTTGAAGATGAGAGAAGAAATACAGACTTTAAAGAATAAACTGTCATGTGAGATAAAAGATAAGAGTTTTATGGGACTATATGAAAATGGAAATACGTAAGTTTACAAGTAAATTTTCAAAGAAAAGGGCAAAAGAAAGGAGGGAAAAAATCGAAAACTTAGAGAGAAATTGAAGACTTACAAGAGAATTTATTATCAATCAATAGTGCAAGTTATTTTGTTATCTTTGAAAAATTGAAAGCGAAGAGACAACAACTGAGTGTATTATATGACTATATTAATGAAGGTTTGAAAATACGCTCAAGATCCTCATGGTATGAATGTGGAGAGAAGAATACAGCATTTTTTAAACAATTAATGGAATCAAATAGAAAGAAAAGTGTTATACAGAAATTAAATATAAATGGAAAGATTACTTTTGAGGAAAATGAAATTGTTAAGGGAATAAAATCATTTTACAGTCATTTATATAACAAAATAGAACCTGTACAAGATGGAGGTTTAGATTTTTTTCCTAGTAACCTGCCTAAGTTAAACGATGCTTTACGGGATTTAGTTGAAGAAAAGATTGTAGAAAGGGAATGTATTGATATATTGAAAAATATGAAATTAAATAAATCACCGGGGAATGATGGCTTAAGCGTAGAATTTTATCTTAAATTTTGGCCAGTAATTGGAGATCTAATTCTAGCATCTTTTAATGAAGCGTTTGAACAGGGGAACTCTCTGCCTCTCAGAGGCAGGCAGTTATCACTTTGATACATAAAGAAGGCAAAGATCCAGACTTTATTAAGAATTACAGACCAATCTCCCTGATAAATGTGGATTATAAAATTATAGCAAAGATATTCTCAAAGATTACAAGAAGTTATACCTGAAATAGTGTCTTCCGATCAACTGGGTTATGTTAAGAATAGAAATATTGGAGAAGCAATAAGAATAGATGATATGGTTTTTCATACTACTTTTTATAAAGTAAATGCTTTTCTGATGGCCATAGATTTTGAAAAGGCATTTGATTCTGTTTCTCATCCCTTTTTATATAGAGTCTTAAAATCTTTTGGCTTTGGACCATTATTTTGTAAATGGGTGAATATATTATATACAAATACTGAAAGCTGTGTTATGAATGGATATACATCAACAGGTTACTTTAAAGTTGAAAGAGGAGTTAGGCAAGGAGATCCTTTATCTCCATACTTATTTATTTTATGCATTGAAATTGTAGCTCATATGATTAGAAATAATAACTTGGTAAAAGGAATTTGTTTTGAAAATGTAGAAATGACCAAATAGAACATATTTTTGAAAGCTTTTATAAAATATCAGGGTTAAAGTTAAACAAGGACAAGACATATATTCTGCCTTTGGGTCCGCAGGTGTCTAAGCATACTTTTCCATTTGGGAAGCTAGTAGATGTTGTCAAAATATTAGGCATTTATTTTTCAGTTCATGCAGATATCAAGGAGAAAATGAATTTTAAGGAAATATTGAGCAAAATTAAAAAACTATTGACGTGGTGGAAGCAGCGTGATTTAACTTTAATGGGAAAAATTCAATTAATGAAAATATATGGATATTCTAAATTGATATATGCAACATCACTTATGTCAGTTCCAGAGTGGGTATTTAAGGAAATTGAAGAAATATGCTTTGATTTTTTGTGGAGAGGTAAAGATAAAATTTAAAAAAATACAGTGATGTTAGATTATCAGCAGGGTGGGCTCAAAATGATGAATTTTAGGTATTTTGTAAAAGCACAAAGAATAATGTGGATAAAAAGGCTCATAACAGGAACTCAAACCATCAAATGGAAACTTTATTTCAAATATTTAATGAGACCGATGGGAGGAAATTTGATATTTTATTGCAATTACTGGAGTGATACAGTGCACTGTAAAAACTAAAGTGTTAAATCACCATTTAAAAAGGCCGAGGAGTGACCACTTTTTCAAAAAGGCAGATTAACAATTTTAACATGCTGGATCCAACACTATAAAGGTTGTATCTAGCAGGTTTAAGAGGTTGATCTGCCATTTTGAAAAGGTGGTCACTCCTCGGCCTTTTTAAATGGTGATTTAACATTTTAGTTTTTAGAGTGTGGAAATGACGTTACCTACTTTTTATCAGAGTCTATTGAAAGCATGGATAGATATGAAAGATTATGTTAAGATTGAAGAGAGTTATAGAGGAAATGAAATTTTATACAATAAGTGTATTCAATTAGGTCAAACTGTATTTGAGGAGAAATTGTTTTTAAATATATATCGACTTCATCACATTTGTGATGAACATGGAAAATTAAAGGCTGAAGATTATTTTATAGCTTTAGGTTTAAGTAGAGAAGAAATTTTAAAAGTAAACAAAATTTATAATATAACCCCTCATGAGTGGAAAAATAATGTTCAACCTTTGAGGAAGTCCATTCACTGCGGCCTTAGTTTAGAATTTGTGTTTTCAAAGAAAATTTTTAAATTTGAAGAAATAACTTCAAATATGGTTTATAAGAGTCAAATTAAAAAGATTGTAGAAACAAATACAGCATTTTCCAATTTAATGTCTCTTTATAATATTTCACAACGAGAAGTAGAAAAGATATTTGTTCAACCAAGGATGTGTACTTTAAACAGTAAACTGAGAGAATTCCAATTCAAATTGTTACATAAGATTTATACAAATCAGCATTTATATAGATTTAAATTTCGTGAAAATGGATTGTGCTCGTATTGCGAACATTTTGAAGAAACTTATCAACATGTTTTCTTTGAATGTAATAAGATGTAATAAGTTTGGGAAAAATGTGCTGACAAGCTTAATCTACCAATTTTGAAGTTATCTTGGAAAGAAATTCATATTGGAATAACTGACACTATAGAAACAAGGCAATTACTGAACCATATCCTGATTTTAATTAAATTTATGATTTTTCACAGCAGAGAGAAAGGAGATCCACCTAACGCAAAAGAAATCATAGATAAATTAATTGAAAATAGAAATGAAGAAAAAAAACTTGCAATGGAAAGGTATACTCTTTCAATTCATTTAAAGAAATGGGGAGCCTTGGAAGACTGTCAATGATTTTCTTTTATGGAGGGCCGAGGTGTTGGCGTCGTATTCGCTCGTCGTCTGGGCTGCTGGTTCCAAACAGTGCCCGCGCGTGAAGTTCGCCCCGGAACATTGAGCGGCACATGACTCTTACCGCGCCATTGTTTAGCTTAAAAATTGTTTGGAGCCAGCGGCCTAGGCGGCTGGGCGGGTGTGGCGTCGCGCTTCGGTGCTCCATCTGTCTTTAGTTTGTGTCACAGCCGATTAAAACTAGCCATTTGCTTGTTGTCCAGAGTAACTGATTGAATACCAGACTCAAACAAAATACAATATGAGACATGCATTAAGGGAATTAAGTTTAATTCCAGTCTTCAAAATTCAGTTATATACTTTAACGGTTTACAATGTATAATAGAATATAGTATTCTTCACAAAATTATGAATGTAGTTTTAGGTTCAAATACATGGAAATATAAGATACATTTGGCTTTTAATGTTTACATGATATTTGCTACTAAAAGAATCGTATCTTATAACCTACTATTGCATTTAACTATTAATATAGTACTAGAACATTTAGTGTTGGTTTAAGAACCATGACATGTCAGAAAAGATATCAAATTTCATGCCAAAGCATAAATGTTAAAAAGTTTTATTTAGTCCATAAGATGTTACATAAAACTCGAAATGATAGAGAACCAAGTTGATCTGAACACAGGAAACATCTGATCTTCACCCATAACACTGGTTGCAGACATCTTTCTGCCAACTGAAGCACTCGACCCCAGGCCGAATTGGAGAACAGCTTACGCTGACTCTACCCTTCTTTTCTCGAGTCTAGTATCTGACTCCTGAGTCAGAGTTAACACCATCTACGAACATGAAATTACACAAGGATAATAACTATCTATCCATAATATGTAATAGAATGTACAATAAAACACAAGTTTGGTTTGTGTAAAAACTATATTTCCACATTTTAGCTTCATTAACGATTACAAACATGTGAAGCTAAATTTAACTCCATCTGTAACATTTCACACAGAAATATACTTCAAGACACACTTTTAAGTCTTATTCATAAGTCTTGTTTGTAATCAACATTTAAGATAAAATTGTGCAATATCTAAACTTCAATGAAATAAGCTTTACTGCTTCAAGACAATTTAGCACTTGTAACATTTCACTTATACATTTCACTTTTCTTCTGTGATAATAAAAATATTGCCTAAATTGTCTTTAAAATTACTGCATAGGAAAATAAATTAAACTTACAGTTCAACTGATGACATGAAGCTTGGAAGCACGAACACAGCTCCTTGTCCAGTACAGACAAATGCTGGTGACAGCTGGAAACGCTGGAAACGCACAAAATTGCCACGCCCAGTTTAAAACTAGCAGCTCAAACATGCTGCCATTCGCCTAGCTGCACCTAGCAAACTCCTAGCAGGCAAACTGCTGCTGCTGCTGCTGCAAGACACCACAGATAGGTCTTGTCTTCCCAAAATCAAAGCTTCAAGTGACCAAACTAGCCACCCCTAATGTTACACCCTACCAAAGAATTTAGGATTTCCCATACCTTACTATCTCCTAGCAATAACCCATGAAGGAACCTACATGCCAATCTTGCATTAAACCTGTGCTGAATTAAAAAGAACATGAATAAAATTATCCCAAAAGCACTGGTCTGTGTCAGGCCATTCAATAAGCTGCCTGCTACATACATGTATTAGAACAAAAGACATAGCCAGGTGCTACATCTAGGGCAGTCAGTCAAACTGGCTGGATTAACTGCTTAGCAACTAAGAGAGATAGACATGACTTGTCACAGTTTGTCTCAGTGATAAATGAGAGACAAGGAGGCATAGCTTCTGGACACTCTGCCCTACCCCCTTCTTTTCTTTCTCCTTTTCCCTTTGTTTGTTTATGTATCAGTGCTGTTGGTGTGGTTGTTCCTCTTTCCTTCTTTGTTTTATCTGTTCGTTTGCTGTTTTTTCTGTGTTGTGGTGGGATGGAGGACGGGTGGTAGTTTCTCTTACCTTTTTTTTTTGTTTTTTTTTTCTTTCTTTTTTCTATTTTCTTCCTATCATGTTTTTCTTTTATTTTTCCTTTCTTAATTTAATTCTTTCTCTCGGAAGGAAATTGTTATATGACCCAACAATATTATATTTTTGTTTTAAAGAATGTTAAGGTAATTTCATACGAAATATAAAACTGTATTTACGTTTTGTTTATTGAAAATACATTTCACTTGTCTTTTTTCCTTTTTTTTTAGGTATGGAATGAAATGTGTAACCTAAAGGGAAATTAACCTCAGCGTATGAATTAGCTTATTTTGAATGGTGTAGTATATGCCTCTTATTTGATACATGCAATTTCATGTAAAAACACAGGATATAGATATAAATCACTATTTTCCAGCCAAGTTATCGTCTGCTAGCAATAATAAGGGGGCTGCCATTACTTTATGTGTACACGAACATATTTTTCATCCCAAGTAAAATTTCCTTCATCGTTAACTTGTAATTGATTTTTAGAGGACAAATATATATTAGATAAAGTCACATATTCTGAAATGTAAGTTTAGTTTTATATATTTTTTAAAAGGTCTTAATTTGTTCATAAAAAATATACTTCATAAAAAAATATACGTCAAGGACGGAGAATTGACGTCAAGGACGGGGACAATCGTAACAATACCAAAACAAAGCGAGGAATCTGCTTTACAGGATGGCTATTAGAACTCATGGGTCGTCAATTATCTAGGCCCATGGCCAATAACAATCGTAATACAATCAGAACAAAGCGACGTATCTGTTGTAAAGGTAGGCTATTATCAATGCATATGGTACCTAATGATCCGTGTCATGCACAAAATGGCAGCCTCCATGGAAAGACGTAGCAGACAATAGGTGCATCTAGAATATCACGTGGGGTTAATTGTCCTTTAAATATATATTTTTATATGCAAGGTTCTGTATTGTTTTGAAATGTGAAACTTCAGTTAATAATATTTATGTGAAGATTATTTATATTGTATGAAATGTTTATGTTTGAAATGTGTATTGTATTGTATGAAATGTCTGTTATATTGTATGAAATGTTTCAAATTATGTTCAATTTTCTTTGAGAGAGAATAAAAAAAAATTTATGAAAACAAAAAAAAAATGAAGAGAAAAAATGAAGAGAAAAGACTTGCAATGGAAAGGTATACTCTTTCAATTCATTTAAAGAAATGGGAAGCCTTGGAGGACATGATTTTCTTTTATGGAGGGCCGAGGTGTTCGCTCGTCGTCTGGGCTGCTGGTTCCAAACAACAGTGCCCGTGCGTGAAGTTCGCCGCAGAACATTCAAGCGGCGGGCTGGAGTGGAGCAAATTCTTTTACACATGACTCTTACCGCGCCATTGTTTAGCTCAAAAATTGTTTGGAGCCAGCGGCCTAGGCGGCTGGGCGGATGTGGCGTCGCGCTTCGGTGCTCCATTCGTCTTTAGTTTGTCTCAATGATAAATGAGAGACAGGGAGGCATAATTTCTGCCCTACCCCCTTCTTTTCATTTCTCTTTTTCCCCTTATGTTTATGTATCTGTGCTGTTGGTGTGGCTGTTCCTCTTTCCTTATTTGTTTTATCTGTTCGTTTGTTGTTGATTTTTGTGTTGTGGTGGGATGGAGGACGGGTGATAGTGTCTCTTACCTCTTTTTTTTTCTATTTTCTTCCTATCATGTTTTTCTTCTATTTTTCCTCTTTTAATTTAATTCTTTCTTTCTGAAGGAAATTGTTATATGACACAACAATATATATATATTTTTTTAAAGAATGTTAAGGTAATTTCATACGAAATATAAAACTTTATGTACGATTTGTTTATTGAAAATACATTTCACTTGTCTTTTTTTCCCTTTTTTTTTTGTTTAGGTAATGAAATGAAATGTGTAACTTAAATATATATTTTTACATGCAAGGTTTTGTATTGTTTTGAAATGTGAAACTTCAGTTAGTAATATTTATGTGAAGACTATTTATATTGTATGAAATGTTTGAAATGTTTGAAATGTATATTGTATTGTATGAAATGTTTGTTATATTGTATGAAATGTTTCAAATTATGTTCAATTTTCTTTGAGAGAGAATAATAAAAACTTCTGAAAAAAAAAAGTCCGCCAGCCCTTTCGCCAAGCAGAGTACCAAATCCGCCCGGCGTATTTGGTGACGTTACACGATATGCCGCGTAACACGATCTACCACCACACCGGTCTCCAGTTTCCAGTGGGACGTGTTCATCAGTTTCTCCACAAGGGTAATTATGCACAGAGGGTCGGCGGTGGAGCCCATGTGTCCTTGTCAGACGCCGTGCGAAGCACAGCGTCTGACAGGGACACATAGACGTTCATTGCGACACCCCTTAATGTCGCTAAAGACAATGTACAAAATTACACTTTAAAATGTATGTTAAACTTCTAAGTTTACGTTATACTCACATAAAATCCATTGCTCTGATGGATTTGTTGAAGTTCAATCCCCAGCAAGCCATCAGGCAATGTGGACAGGGTATAAAGTTTCTAGCTGTAAGAGCTCCTTGGCTTATCAATATTTACAATCTTAGTTGATCCTGGAAGGTTACCCATTTAGCAAACTCCGAGGGTGGTTTGTATGGCTCACAGTATGTGGGAAATGGTGATATTTAGATCTAGTTTTTGTTGTTGTCGATAGCTCTCTCCACACACAGTATATGGATCCCATGTACAGCTCCGTAGGCCAGTACCAGATTCATACGCCAAGGAGCTTGTACAGCTATAGTATAAAATTTCAACTTTTGACTACCAAAAACTGTCCATCGCGGTACCGCTTCGCGACAGTGCTGTGTATATAGTACACACGGGTTTGACCTTTCAAAAGGTGCAGCGCGATTACATTCTGCCAATCGACTGTGGGCAGATGATGCAATAAATCATCGATTGTTAGTTGGTTAACTAAATTGGCTATATTAGCTAATATGCCCAATAAATCCTCAAATTGGCAAAAATCCTACCTAGGATATCGAAAAAACAGTGAGCAGAACAGAGGTACTGAATTTCTATAGAGTGGAGCTATAAAGCCTTAAAGGAGAATTAAGCTCAAAAATAAAGACGATAGTGTTCAAAGGTGTTATTTATTCCTACTTGTTAGACTATATGGCTTCGCGTCAAAATAGACGAGATCGATACGAATCAAGATTTTCTGAGCAAAATTTATCATCTGCTAGCAGCTCATGGGGGCTGCCATTTTGTTTATGTGTAGGCCTACAAGAAGATTTTCTTAATCCAAATGCTCAATTGCCTTTTTCAAAATTAAAACCCCATTTGAGATTAAAAATATAGAATAGATATGTCAATTTATTTTTAAACTGAAGATTTCCTTATTTATTTCTGTTGAAAATCGATATTCGCTTAATAGAAATCTATTTTCTCGATACTGGACGTATGGGAAGGAGCAAATTAATTCAAATTTTATGGATGCTTCTTCCCTGAGCATCTATAGCGGCAAACTATGCATTCACCTGCTTTCGGATAATGGACTTGAAAAGTCAGAATGCATGCTGCATATATTATGTTCTGCTCTGTTTGGCAAACCCAAGAAAATAGATTTTTGTTAAAGCAAAACCAGACAATTTAAAAGTATCATTATAAAGATTTAATTTTTATAATACATGTAAACACCCACTTTATATTTTTCGTCACTTATGGGATTTTAGGTAATGAAGAAAATCAATTTAGGATTTGGATTCAAAATATCTTCCTGACTGGAACATTTGTCAATGGTTCAAACTCCAAATCAGCAAGAAAATGGCAGCCCCCATGTAAATGAGTAGGAGACGATACCGGTGTTGGAATATCTTTATTTATACCCTTTTCTGATATCTTATTAGAAAATGATTTAGGCCAATAAGTAGGAATATATTACACCTTGCAATATAAGTAAATTTGTAATCAGGGGTTAATTCTCCTTTAATTAACGCCATACATTAAAGGAAAACCCGGACGATTTCTGATTAGCGGTTAAAGGTAGTTTATTGCCGTGACCGAGTCAGGCCAATCAACATGCATCAGTATCACAAACACTGGTAGTATGGAACGCGATCTAATACACATACAATCAACACATACTGGCGTGACTCCCTTTTCCCTTCCATAAATATGCAAGTAGTGGTACATCCTCTACAACAACAACTGAAACCAGTATAAAACACACGAATTATAAAGCCCGATCAACTACTGTATCCAAACTAACGAACATAAATCTTTTGTATGACTCTACCATATAATGAACATACACTGTTGGTCATAATGTTAGCATAATTCGTATTCTCATAGTCATCCGTTGATTTAATCATATTTAAAAGCCTAAATAGATAATATTGACCAGGTTCATTGATTACATAATGATTTTGTATTGTCGAGGTAAAAGTCGGTCAAGTGAAACATTCCATAACGTGGCCTATCTTATTGTTCGGTGCTATGAAAGGCAGAGCCTCCTTTCTGCTGTTGTTTTACTGTCCATTTCGTGCAGAAAGCCTACGTGTGTTAACAGCCGTTTTCAGAGTTAGCTTGATCAATTCCTACCAAATTTGGTACATTGATTCCTTACACTATGCCTCGCCCAACGGCACTTGCAATTCGTCAGAGGGTCCTTGCACTCCGACGGAATGGACGGACACAGGCCCAGATTGCAGATATTCTTGGACTATCGCACAGAGTTGTGTGTGCCGCATCCTCAGAAGACATCGAGAGGCGGGTACTTTGAGTCCAGAGAGATCAACAGGTCGACCACGAAGAACATCCGCACGGATGACCCGTCAACTGCTTAACATGTGCCGTAGGAACCGGAGAATGCCAGCGAGTCGTCTTTTCCACTTGTGAAGGAGGCACTTCGGAGTGAACGTTTCACGGGAAGCTGTAAACATGAGACTTGTCCAACATGGCTACAGAGCTCGGCGAATGACCAAGGTTCCACGTCTCACTGTTCGCCACCGGTTGCTCGACTCCAGTGGCTAGGAGGCACAGAGATGGCAGCTTGGTCACTGGCGCCATGTAATCTTCACTGATGAAAGCCGGTACATCCTTGACCGCACCGATGGGAGGCAGAGGGTTCGACGATTGTGGGGCGAGAACCTCCGTAATGACTGTGTCCAGGAAACCAATCAAGCAGGTGGAGGCTCAGTGATGGTATGGGTCGGAATACATTATGGTGGGAAAACGCCATTGGCTGCACCTGAAGGAAACGTCAACGCCGTCGTGTACCGCGATATCCTGGAACGCCATTGTCTTCCATGCGCGAGAAGAGTATATGGCAATAACTTTCAGCTCCAAGACGACAACGCTCGATCACATAGGGCACGTCTGGTGAGGGAATTCCTTGACGCAGAGGACGTGCAGCAGATGCCTTGGCCTGCCTGTTCCCCCGACATGAACCCCCATTGAGCACGCCTGGATGCATTGGGCCGTGCCATCAATGAGAGAAACAATCATCCTCAAAATGTGCAGGAGTTAGCCCAGGCACTGACCGAAGAGTGGGATGCACTGCCCTTGAACACCGTCAACAACCTTGTGGACAGTATACCACGCGTGTGGAGGCACTGGTGCGTGCCAGAGGTGGCCATACCAAGTACTAAGTGACCCAACAAGATTAAAAAGAGGAACACTTCCCTCAATCATCAAAAGATCCCAAGATTTTATTTTTCACGATAAACTTATCATGGTTAAACATATACCAAAAACGATACATTTTTTCAAGGAATCCAAGGTCTGGATGATTGTGTTTGTCAAAAGTGGTTAAACCAGTGTATAAAGTTTGTATGAATTAATTTTTTGTCTTATATTTTTTATTTCATATGTTGAGAACAGATTTATCAATAAAATCGGTGAAGATATAAGCTTTATTTTGCAAAAAAAAATTACTCGTATTGTTGTCAATAGTGTACGAAAGGTAGAAAAAAAATTATGCTACCATTATGACCAACAGTGTACAAACACGCATCTCAAATAAACTGAAACCTCAATGGGCTCTAACATCTCAATGAGCGAACAGGAACTCTCAATTGTAACCGTAATAATGTAGACCTACCGACTAAATATCTCTAACAACCAAAAAATAGAAATCATATAACTAGTAACACACTAGAAATACCTTGTAACAACTTACTACATAATACAACAAATATTCCTAAACATGTCCTCGGCCAAAACATTTACTCGACTCAAAGTATCTGGAGTTCGAGTCCAAAAATACGTTACGTGTCGTTTTTCCGAAGGTTCGTATTTCCGAAGGTTCGTATTTCCGAAGGTTCGTTTTTCCGAAGGTTCATAATTCCGAAGGTTCGTTATTCCGAAGGATCGTTACTCCGAAGGTTCGTTTTTTCCGAAAATGAAATAGGGTTCATAATTCTGAAGGTGGTATTTCCGAAAATGAAAAAGGGTTCGTATCATTCAGACACGAAATCTATTCTGTGAATTTCCTAGTCCGCGAAATTCCTCAGTCTGTTCGTGATCACTGATTTCATAAAAGCTATATTTGGATGTAAAGTTTGAAGTTGAACAACTCAAATGTCGGAGCTAGCTAACTTCGTTACTACATAGACCTACCTTCCAGTGCGAACTGTGCACAGTGTGTGATACCAAAGACTTTAAATAGTATCAAGACAGATTACTCTGACCTACTTCCGTAGTACATTTTGGAGGCATACTTTGCTGTGTTAAAAACAGACTCGGAAAAATACGTTCTCCATAGGTATAACACGTGAAAAGATGTCTCACTTTTTCTTGATATTTCATATCTTACTCTATCTTTTTCAAGTCTGATTTTTGCACGAGAAAAAGGATGGATAGTCAAAATAAACATTTCTTGAACCATTTTTGTCAATGAATGCTGATATGAATCCCTTGGATCATGCCTGCTTTTTGACAGAGTCATCTGCCATAAAGTTAACACTTGAAAACATGGATTTTAAAAATGATTATAGTTCCTCTAGTATTACCTTGAATTTAGTGCAAATGTGGCTTACATGTAATTTGAGACTCTGAAAAGGCTTAATGAAGGCTCAAAAGGTGCAAGGGACCCCGCATAAATCCCCGGGAATATGCATGCTTTTGGCCTTCCATCTCCCATAGGTTAACACGCAAAAACGGGAATTTTTGAATGATTATAATTCCCGCAGAATTAAATCAAAATTTTGAAAAATGTGCCTTGAATAAAATTAAAAGCTCTGAAAATGTATAATTAAGACTCAACTAGTTGAATAGACCCCGCATAAATCCCCGGGAATATGCATGCTTTTTACCCCAAAAAAAGTCTCTCCTGCCATAGGTTTACACGCGAAAACAAGGAATTTTAGGATGATTATAATTCCCATAATTTTTATTTGAAAATATAAAAAACGTGATTTACATAAAATTTAAAGCTCTGAAAAGGTATAATGAAGGCTTGATGAGTCCAGTAAACCCCCATAAATCCCCGGGAATATGCATGCTTTTGACCAAAAACGTCTCGCCTGCCATAGGTTAACACGCAAAAACAAGGAATTTTAGGATGATTATAATTCCCATAATTTTTCTTTGAAAATGTAAAAAATGTGATTTACATGAAATTTAAAGCTCTGAAAGGGTATAATTGAGGATCGATGAGTCCAATAAACCCCCCATAAATCCCCGGGAATATGCATGCTTTTGGCCTTCCAGCTCCCATTGGTTAACACATGAAAACAGGGGTTTTGAAATGATTTTAATTCCCCTAGTATTTATTTGAAATTATGAAAAATGTGATTTACATGAAATTTAAAGCTCTGAAAGGGTATAATTGAGGATCCATGAGTCCAATAAACCCCCCATAAATCCCCGGGAATATGCATGCTTTTGGCCTTCCAGCTCCCATTGGTTAACACATGAAAACAGGGGTTTTGAAATGATTTTAATTCCCCTAGTATTTATTTGAAATTAGGAAAAATGTGATTTACATGAAATTTAAAGCTATGGAAGGGTATAATTGAGGCTCGGTGAGTCCAATAAACCCCGCACAAATCCCCGGGAATATGCATGCTTTCGACAAAAAAAAAATAATTTGCCATACTACACGTGCATTCCAATTTGTTATCGATGACCTAATGTAAATGGGCGTGTACCGATCACGTGAGTGACGACATCCAATGAGATCGTGCACTAGCAGACGACCATGTAGCAGACGTACGTCCGCCCGAAAGCAAACCCAACCTAGCCGGTTAGAAGAAAATCTAACTAAATTCCAGTTCACTACTATATTTCTAATGTACCAGAGGCAAAATTCAATGTGTTAAATTCATAAATTCGTATCATCAATGTTCTATCACCGCAATACACCTAGCCTAATGGCTGATGTTCATGCAAGCAGCATGGAATAGCTGAGCGGAATAGGTGCATGGACATGATAGGTGTCTAGCACTATCTAGGCTAGTCTAGTTCTGGACTCTTTTATTGATTTTTTTATTCGCCGACTATACGCGATAAGCCGAGTGATGGCGCGATCCCGAGAACCTGTTGGCCCCGAAAAAAAAGAGTCCAGTGCGATTGCTCCACGCTGACGTCAGGGTCCAAAGTTCACTAGCGCTTTAGCTGGGGAGGTGCGGCCAATTTTAATTGCTCTCCCTGAAAAATCTCAGGGAAAGTCGTCAGCGTGGAGCAATTGCACTGGACTCTTTTTTTCGGGCCAACAGGTTCTCGGGATCGTGCCATCACTCGGCTTATCGCGTATAGTCGGCGAATAAAAAAAATCAATAAAAAGAGTCGAGAACTAGACTATATCTAGGCTTGGTCTACCCCTCTGCGATCCGATCGAGGTGGTGGCGTTGCCGATGATAGTTTGCCAAAAAAAAAAATTCTTCTCGCCAGCCCTACGAAAGTCGCTCAGTGGAGGGGTGTAGGGTATCAGATATTATTAGTCCAGTTTTCCTCCATAATTCTCTAACAAGCCAAAAAAGTTATCAGTTCTAAGAGGGGATACAATTTTATTTAAAAGCCTATTAAATCCGCCACTGATCCATGCCCGGACTGTGAGGTCAGTCTTGCGAGGTGGGCCTTTTTACAACTTTTTCTCGGAGGGTTAATAGAACGACATTGTTAGGCTCTTGGGCTTCCAAACTAAATTTGGTGCTCGATCCGGGTTTTTTTCACAATTTAGATCCTGTATAATTTATGCCAACTTGGGTTTCAAGAAGGGGGCCGCGGCTGATTCGCCCCCTCTTGATCCGCCCCTGCTATTCTGTCATGGATGTGAAGAATATAATTGCATAGTGTTGGTGGTCGATCTCACTGAATTGAAAGATTGGGGGGGGGGGGAAGCAATAAGAGATCACGTTTATTTTTTATTTTTTTTTAAATTTTGTTCCAATTGCTTTATTTTTTCCTCAATTCTATTGGAGTCATTTTACAGATCTGTTGTAAGAGAGAAAAGAGAGTATGAGAAAAATGAGGGGGAGAGACAAAGAGAGATGGGGGCAAAAGTAATGGGATATTCCTACAAAGACAGAATAGGATTGGTAATAATTAAATTATATCATCAGCTGCTATATTGTTGGTTACTAGTTAATTCAATTCAAAACACGGAGGCCATCCCCCTTTTCGTACAATCGGTAAAGGCCTATATAGCGTTGGTGATGGCTTCGGAGCAAGCCCCTAGATACTGTTTTCTTCGCCTGTCGTCTCACATTTCTACAGCAGAATATTACAAATAACTTACCGTAAGTTGGTTTTATTGGTGGCGTATCCAGGAATGCAGGGAGAGGGGAGGCTCACGCCTGACGAACAAAAAAAATCATCAGATGCATTCTATTTTGAATTTTTAGGACAAGCAAGGAAAAAAAATCACAGTTTTCAGATTCTTTCTATGCGGGGGGGGGGGGGGGGGGGGGTACACATTTCCTTTCATATTATGTCAGATTTAGTTTGGCTGGCACATAGGGCCATGTACATTCCTGGATAATCTTGGATACGCCACTCTTAATGTAATCTTTATATTTATATAAGGAATTGCTCGCACGCAATCTCATTTTATTAAAGCTTTTTCTGTCTTGAATTTTAAAAGAATAAGGCTAATAAAATTACGTTGCAGGTCTATAATCCCTTTAATTTCCATAATTCATATCAAATGAAATATTCTGATCTAATAGAAAAAAAAAGATAGCACATTATTATTTTTAAATAACTTTTCCCGACATTCCCGTCAGATATCGCAGTGTTTGCTCATATAGAGCTTAATATCAGGGAACATGTTTGGACCCCCCCCCCCCCCCCCATCATCACATAAATATTAATAGACATTTCATAGCAAATAACTTTAACAAAAATACAAACATCTAGTCCGAAGCCCCCCTCCCAACTCTCACCCTCTCCTCCCTGGTACAGTAAGAGTTGATTCCTATCTGTTTGGGGAAATAAGTTTGTATTTGAAGGGACAATATCAAGATTATGCCCTTTAGTTACGGCTTTACCAAAATGCAAAAGCGCTGTCCAGAAAAAGAAGAAAAAATAAAGAAAAAAAAAATACAAACATCTTGATTAAGACTATAACCTTTCCCTCTCGGCCGATCGACATGTACCACAATATATATGCGTGCTTTATTTCGGCACTGAGCACTCTTCGTATTTAAACTCTTTGGTGATACAAGGTAAGCTACACGTTATCATCGTGTAATAATAGGGAGCTTACGAAACGGGACGGGAGATTAACAGGACGGGAGAATCTTGTTTTCAAATCATTACGTAAAAGTGGACGGCAACGCACTGCACAGTGTTCACGCCCTTAATCGTCAGTTATACAACAACAATACGGCTTCCCGTCCCCTCTGTAGACCGGACGTTATTTCGCAAGAGAACCGTCCTGAAATTAAACAGGACGGAGAGATACTCGAACTGGCGCAGGCGCACACCGATTTTTCGCCCGTCTTCAAAGGCTCCCGTCCTGAAATCGTAAGCTCGTTATTGTGGGCGTGAACACTGCAATGCGTCGCCGTCTACTTTTTCGTAACTTGATAGAAAAACAGACAGGAGAGTGCGAGGACCGTCACGGTGGTTAGGCCTAACTCTCCCCGTCTTGTTGCTCTCCCGTCCCGTTTCGTAAGCTCCCTAGTAAAAGTAAAGCGACGGGGTCGGCTCGTTACAATACAGTGCATGCAAGAAAGAATACGAGTGAGCTTTCGAATGTGTGGACTTGAACGCCATCCTAGATTTTCCCAGCTACAATGGACTGCTTTGTGTAAGCTGTATACCGCGCTTTGTGCTAGAACGGCTCACCCATCCACTGGCTTCTCCCTCGTCCACTAGTCAGATCGAGAACGCGTCAAACATGGTTTTGCCGTCTTCTCTAAATTAAAGGTGTTACTCGGAGATGTACAAACCAATCAAAAAGCAATAAATTTGGTATCAACGGAAAGGGGAAGATGCCCTAAAACATTCCATCAACATTCGAAATCCATAGGTTTTCATAAATTAATATTATTCTGTTTCAAATGTATGCCAAAATATTCGCATATTTTCGCCCCGCGGGCAGTTTCTTTTTCAACCTTGGAAATGTGACGTAATACTCGGGACACACTTGCTTGCTTCTAGCTAGCTCACGATCACGTCAATACAGCGCGCGCACATAACGTTCACGGTTCGAGGTAAGCTACTGATTTCTTCCAATCTTTGACAAAATGTCTGATTTTGGCCCTGATTCAGATTTTAGAACCTGGAATCACACCGTTATTCCATCAATCATTGCGTGAATCACTGCAGCAGCCACACACACATATACGATTCATACAGCTACAGTACAGTCAAGTCGTATACCGTAAGCTAGCTGTCCCTAGAATGACGTCATTTTTCTAGTGCAAGAATTCTCGCTTTCGTGGCTCATCTGAGACCCTGTCAGGGGTCTTGAAAAAAGTCCTTGTAATCTTTTTGAACAAGCTTACATCTCTAAAATTTAATTTCATCGTATTCTTTGGGGGATTAGCTTTCCAAAAATGTATAATTTGTCCTATTTCTTATTTTATGGGACATTTCTCCGGTTATCTACTTTAAACGTGAACCTCGCTTCACCCATTGTTAGCTTAATGCTTCACCTACTTTGTATGCAGTCAATTAACACAAATCAGTCCGGCTTGTCTCGAATGGGTGGGTTGCGGGAGCGGGATGGGAGCGGGAACGGGCACACCCTTTCGAGACAAGCCCCCCCCCCCCCCCCGGTTATCTCGAATGGACGCGTTCCCAGCGAGAAGTTCAATGAACGCGCCACTTCGAGACAACCGGGGGGGGGGGGGGGCCTTCCTCGAATGGGTGTGTTGAGTAGACTTTTGTAACAGACGTTTTAGAAATTTTAGAAAAAATGTACTCTTGCTGGTTTTTTTTTTTTTCGTTTTTCTTTTGTCTAAGATGTAGAAAATATAATAAAACAGTATCTAAAAAAAGCTTTTGACAAGGAAATCATTATTTGTGCAAAATAAATAGGAGAATTGAATAATTATGCATTAAAACACACGGGGACGAAAGGGCAAGTGGCGTAGCTAGGATTTTTGTATTTATTTATTAGGTGATCTGTCGGTATCGACAGAACACCTATTAATTTTGTCAGAATTTTTTTATTACAAATTCTTGTTCCCAATAAATCTCAAAATCGGCCAGGTCAATATCATCGAGTTTCATGTCATGTATGAGGTCAATCATGGACATGGTCCATTAAGCTTTTGGAGGTCATCAGGTCATCGTGACGTCATCAAGACGCCATTTTGTAAATTTACAAGATTGATTATATCTTCATAATCGATAATCAAATATCAACTATATTCACATCACATAAACTTCACATGACGGGTCATCAAGTCATGTCCTCACAGGTCATCTAGAGGTCAGGACGTGCGCATACGCGCGCGTCAAAATTTAAAAATGCTCAAAATCACGTAGGATCAAGTCTGCACACGTTTCAGGTCATTTTGAGCATTTCAAAAATGTCCGTGCGTAAGCGTCCGCGCGCGCGCTTTACGCGCGCGCAAGTCGTAAATAACGTTAAAACGCTGTTTTTTCGATTGATTTCCAATCCTGACACTTTTCTTCATCATTTCCATCAACTTGGAATCAATTTTGATCAATAATAAGGTCGTACGGGCGCGTCAAAGTTCAAAATCCGTGCGCGCATCTATGGCGAAAATAACGTAAAAACGTGCAAAAACATGCCTCTACAAAATTAACTCTAGCTCTTTAAATAATTCACAAACCCCCCAATTTTTTGTCATCATCAGGTAGGGTATGAATCACAGATTTCATTTCATGTATCATTTGACCCTTATAAACATTATGATGTCATCAAAATGGCGCCAGAAATCAAAATTTCCATTTTTCATGTTTTGACGTCATCACATTTATGCAAATTTGGCTCTAGATTCGTAATTATTGGTCGTTTTTCGCCCAGATTTTGATATGCTATAGCTGAGACAATTCTCTACAAGATCAGTACCACCGTTTTCCATTTTGATGACGTAATCATATTGAAATTTTCAATTAAAAACGACATATCAGAATTTCCCCTTTTTGCGTGTTATGTCTATGGAAGATGATTTTTTTTCGAATCATGAATCTACATGACATCGTTCTCTGAGCAGTATCTCAGTTATTTTTGGTCTATTTCCTTCCAGATTTTAATATGTTGTAGCTGAGACTATAAGCTTTTATTAATAAGCCCTCCAATTTTTGATCAGATGTCGGGATCATGCCCAATTTTCAACTACCAAATGGGATTTGAGAATCCCGTTTTTCGTTTACGTGTTATCTCTATGGGAAATATTTTGGTCTATTGGTCAAAGCACTTGTCTCCCATGCAGGTGACCCAGGTTCGATCCCCGGTGGGTCCATAACAATTTTTTTTTTTGCTTTTTTTGCCTGTCATTTTACCATCCTCTTCGACTATTGTAACATAAAAAATCACAAATCATGTAATAAACTGCCATATTTTCCGTATTATGTCTATTAGAAAGTAGTGTACAGTAGTTTGTGTACAACCCTACGGAAATTGTCCTGTATTAGAGCTATATGGTTAATCTCCTGTATCCTGTATCATCATCATTATTATCATCACCATCATGATCATCATCGCTATTATTATATCATCATCATCATCATTCTATCATTATAATCATCATAATCACCATTATCATCATCACCATAAACATTTTACAATGACCGTTACACATTTTGCTACATTCCTGTCCTCACGAAACATCTCCATGCATGGTATTCTTGACATCCTATCTTCAGTTTACCATTTCCCCATTATTATGATCATCCTGATTACGATCATGATCGTACAAATTGAAAGACAGATCACCTAATTCGTCCTCATGACGAATTAAATTCTAGTTTATTGTTATTTTTGTTTGGCGTGACCTGGGCCCCGTAACATAAAGAGTGTTTAGCTGATATCGCTGAAAGCATGACTGGAAAAATGAGGTAAGTACCTCCGTTTTATTCATATTATATGACGATGTCAATATTTTTTAATAAATCATAACAATAATTATGTAAAATTCTAATGTAAGTAGCATTCTATGACAATGAATTGTGCATAATTATATAAAGATGAAAGGTGATATTTTAGCGGAATTAAGACGCCTTTTTATCCTATCGAGCAACCCTGTTTCACAGGGAAGAAGCACACGCTGACGAAACAACCAAGGGTCCTTCGCCCGTGATCTACGGCAGACCTCTCGTTGCTTACCCGGTGGGTTGTGTACGGCAGAATTTTTTTTCTGACTTGGACGATGCAAATTTCATTGTGCTTGTAAAACTAATTGTGTATTTGTTATGATGGTATTATTATGACCCATGTCTCCTACTATTTCCTAACACACTTGGGCAACACATTGTCTCAAGACAAGTCGTTACGTGTTATTTAAATTCACTGCAAAAATTAATAACGATCGATCGCTATGAATCAAGCTCTAATAGCCTTTGATTGAAGCGGGGGGGGGGGGGGGGCGGCTTTGTGTTGCGGATTTTAGCGATTGATTGTCATTAGCGCTTGATCGGAGTTTATAAACACTGTTTATGTTACGGGGCCCAGGTCACGCCAAACAAAAATAATAATAAATAAATACAAAAATCCTAGCTACGCCACTCACCCTTTCGTCCCCTTGTGTTTTAATGCATAATTATTCAATTCTCCTATTTATTTTGCACAAATAATGATTTCCTTGTCAAAAGCTTTTTTTAGATACTGTTTTATTATATTTTCTACATCTTAGACAAAAGAAAAAAAAAAAAAAAAAAAAACGTCTGTTACAAAAGTCTACTCAACACACCCATTCGAGGAAAGACCCCCCCCCCCCCCCCCCGATGTCTCGAAGTGGCGCGTTCATTGAACTTTTCGCTGGGAACGAGTCCATTCGAGATAACCGGGGGGGGGGCTTGTCTCGAAAGGGTGTGCCCGTTCCCGCTCCCGCAACCCACCCATTCGAGACAAGCCAATCAGTCCATTGTCGCTGAGAGGATCTAGGACGACGTTCTAGTTGACACATCCGAAAAATCCTTACTGACAGCTCTAGAAAGGGGGGGGGGGGGAGGGGGCGGAAGCTCACATTTTTAAAACCAGTGAATCTGCCAATGTGTTTGTCTGTGTGTCATTGTACTTTTCAATGGGCAGTCCGATGTTTAACTTTAAATTTAACAAGAAGAACAAGAATTCAGAGGAAAACAGCACACTGGCTTTCCCCAACCTTCCCTCACAATCCATCCGCCGGTATAGCCTGTCAGTAATTTATTTGAAATCTTGTGATGCTCTCTGCATGAATTTCACTATATTTTCACTCCCCCGGGAGTGACGTCAGTGCTCATTAGATTTTCACAGGGAGGTGAAGAGAGTCTCTCCTCCACCTCCCTGATTTTTATTAAAGAGAATTTTCACGCAATATCACGTTCAGTGGGTGACTGGGGGAGGGGGGGGGGGGGGGTCATAAAGCTGTTCGGAAAGTTAGGAATGATTTAACGAACGACTGGAACATGTTCTTGGGTGCTATACTAATCAGATTCTCAATCATTTAGCACAAGAACTGATCACCAGTCGTACGTAACTTATGAACAGCTTTACGAAACACTTTCACTACCGTATACGTGTGGGTGACCATGTAACAAAATCTTGGGTTGAAAAAATGCAAATGTTCAGTTGTCCATGATAATTAAGAATTTATTGATCAATGTGTCAAATTTAAGAAAACATGATTAGCCAAAATATAATTATTTTGGCTAAATCCAATTGCAAAGACATTTAGGTTTGAATCTTCGTTTCGTTTTTGTGACTTAGACTGTAGTCTTGGAGCCTGTCCCGAAATAGTCACTGTATTTTGCCCCCCCCCCCCCAAAAAAAGAGTAAATAAATAACTAAACAAATAATAAAATTAATAAATAAATAGATAAAACTAAAATAAATATATTTCATAGGCCTATATTTTATAATAGTATTTTTTCATCAGATTACTGGGATCTGCCCAATGAAAAGCTGCAAAATCAACATTCCATTTGTGACATCACTTGTCAATCACCATCCACAAAATATTAATATTTCAATAGATATTGCTATGTCGGATCGTATCCAGATAACTACCCCCAGACAACTACCCCCTAGGACAACCACCCTCTAGGACAACTACCCCCAGGACAACTACCCCCAGGACAACTACCCCAGGACAACTACCCCCTGGAAAACTACCCCCCGGACAACCACCCCCGGGACAACTACCCCCAGGACAACTACCCCCGGACAACCACCCCCTGGACAATTACCCCCCAGACAACTACCCCCTATGACAACCACCCTCTAGGACGACTACCCCTCTAGGACAACTACCCCCCGGATAACTACCCCCAGACAACTACCCCTAGGACAACCACCTTCTAGGACAACTACCCCCCAGATAACTACCCCCAGACAACTACCCCCTAGGACAACTACCCCCTAGGGCAACCACCCTCGAGGACGACTACCCCTCTAGGACAACTACCCCCGGATAACTACCCCCCAGACAACTACCACCTAGGGCAACCACCCTCTCGAAAGATTTTGGTGCATTATAATATTAAATTTCACCACACCATGTAAATAATGATATCATTGCACTTGAATGTGTCTATACCCTTGAGCACGGGGGGGGGGGGGGGGGGGGGGTGGCTTCTCATGGTATTACATTTT
This sequence comes from Heliocidaris erythrogramma, assembly GCA_025617745.1. Taxonomy (NCBI): domain Eukaryota; kingdom Metazoa; phylum Echinodermata; class Echinoidea; order Camarodonta; family Echinometridae; genus Heliocidaris; species Heliocidaris erythrogramma. Next base: position 27,485,641 of record CM046861.1, on the reverse strand, counting down.
TGTTTTAAAAGTTGGGTGCTTATACTAGGTGTATTATGGTGCATTGTACTGTTTGAATATTTCCATCTGTGAATTTTTTTTCCAAAGGTAACGTTCTTTGAAGTTCTATGATATATTCAATATTTATACCAACTGGGAAGGGTATGAGGCTTCTCTCAAAAATAAGATCTTCTGGAGATTAGGGAGTTATAACCAAGGGTTTGGTGAGTATTTAATTAGGCCTATGCATTTTTATGCCTCCGCCCACCGTAGGTGGTGCCGGAGGCATTATGTTTTCGAGTCGTCCGTCCGTCCGTCCGTTCCGTTTTCGTTCTCGCGATAACTTCACAACCGTTTTTTTATCAGTTTCTAACTTTGCCCATGTATGCATATGGGAGGGACGATCAACTGATTAGATTTTGGGGTCTCAAGGTCAAAGGTCACAGAGGATGTGCAAAAAAACATCCACAATTTTTAAAATGATTATTGTCTAATCTATACTCATGTTATCATGAGCGTATCAATGTTAGATTTTTTTTTAAATTGTCTTCGTAGCAGCGCCCCCCCCCCCCCCCCATCAATGGCATTAAGTTTGATCAGTGTCCCTCACCCCTCAAACACGGGCATAGCCATTGATTGCCATAGTATGATTTTTATTTGGATGTGCTATGCAAAAAACATTGACAACCCACAACATACGTCCACCTAAAAGTTAAATAGATAGGCCCATCGTTTTTAAAGTCTTCGAAGTTGGGGCAGTGCCCCCCCCCCCAAAAAAAAAAAAAATAAATAAATAAATAAATTTAAACAAATAAAAAAATAACAAAAAAAAATATACAAAAAAAAAAAAAAATAAAATAACAAAAAATAAATAAAAAAAAATAAAAATTAGTTGAGCACCATGCCGAGCGGCCACGGGCGAAGTCAAAGACAATGCTGAAAGAAACCAGTTGAAAAATATTAACACGATAAAAACTACTTTCCAAAAATCAACTGAAGGCAATTTCAATAACCCTGTCTATCACCTTTAGAAATGTGCGAACATTACAATCGCCTATTACGTAATCCGAACATGATTTCTATGGGCAGTACAATAGGCCTTTGAAATTGCCCTTGAGTTTATTTTTCGAAAGTAGTTTTAATCGTGTTTATTTAAGATTGGGCTATTATTCGCCTAAAAAAACAACAGAATTCTCTGTATTGTAAGCCTGCAGAGATATGGATAAAATGCATCAATTATTTGTATTAATGGGACTGTAATATAAGTGAGATTTCTCTTACCAAACACGGAAAAATGCAAGTTTTGGACATCATTTCAGCTTTCACTATGATTTAAATAAAAAAGTAGACCAGACCACAACGATGTCAGGTGACAGGAGAACTCAGGATCTTACAGAAACGATAACCCAATATGGTCAAATAACACCGTCTTGGTTACTATGGAAATTTATAAAAAGCCATGATTATTTTACTACAATTTTTCGTGTGTTGTTAATTTACATGGTATTGTTTTTAGGTCGAAAAATGGGGACAAATGATTTTTATTTTGAAATTAGTGTGACCTAGTTATTTTTCAGAGTTCAAACTATCGGTATTAATCTTTGATCGTCCGTGATTGGTCAGTATTTTAGGGGGAGGGGTCTCCAAAAAGTAAACTTGGATAAAGAAAATGATGACAGCACGCAAACAGCGAAAGAAAACTTTTTATACGCTATTGCGTATGCGCGAATCCAACATGGCGAAAAGCACATTATGAACGCCGTGTGGATACGTGCAGTGCAGTGAATTATTTTTCGAAGTGAATTATCCTGAAATGAACACTGAAAATTCCTGGAATTTCAAAAAATATTCTGATATTATTCAAATGGGCTACGATCGCATCAGAATCCCATGAACTTTGTAGAATGTGTGTAAAAACATACTGTGTGTATAAGCCACTTCGGGGATGCAATCTGAGCATGAGCAGATAAAGGTCATCTGTACCAAATTCCAAAACCCACTGACACTAATATTCGATATGTGCTCATGAATGTCATGTAATCATTATTCAATTATGCACTAATGGTGCATTCCATGCTATCACTCCCAGAGTTATTTTTCTGAAGTGCACATAAAGGGACCCTCCATGTCTAAAATATCTGTGGATATTTGGGGTCATTTGTATAATCTCAGTACCATGCGCTAACCCCGAACTGGCTTATTCTGTCTTACTGGGTGTTTCCACATGGTTTTAAAAAAAAAAAATCCTGAAACAGAACATCAAATTTCCTGGACTTTTATGAAATTTCATGGAATTAAAAAGAAAAATCCACTTATTGTTCTTTCTGATGTTTCTTTTTTTTTAATGAATTGTTAGGGAGGTTAATGTCATAAATTTTGTTTTTAATTGTTGCACCATAATTTCAACTTTCCATACCAAAAAGTAAGTTGCATTCTCTACGAGTCCATCCATGCGCGCGCGTATCACTTTCCCAGCTGTGCACTTTCCTCCATAGAGCCCATTCAATCATTCATCAAAACATAAATTTCTACTTTTGGAAATACTTATATCTTTTTCACTTTTTAACAATTTAATTCCGTTAAAAAAGGAATATGAATTTTGAAGAGCTGCTAAGCATAAAAAGGAAATGATTTCATATGTAGAATTCTGGCCAATTTTGTTTGAAAACGGCCTTTTTATGTTGCCACACAAAACGTAGAACACCCAAACTATGAGAAAGAATCGACTCGTAGAAACAAGGTAAATTTGTTAATTGGTTAGAAGTGCTGTTAATCGTGGAAATTAACCATTTAAATGGTTTCTTAAAATAGTAAGATTTCTAGGTTTGGCCTATCTTAGTTTGACTTCTGTAATTGGTTGCGTAGAATTCCGGCCTTTTTATGAATTAATCATGAAATATCGGTGTGTTTAGACTGATCACACGACCGATCTGTGTGCGCGCACGTGTATATGGCTAGGCTGATGACATTCAGGCTACGTGCAGATGCAGTAAATTGCGCGAAACTTATTGACATGAATCACAAGAAAGTTCAGCAAATACAATCTCTTGAAAAATGTAAACGTGTAAGATAAATAGATTATGGTTCCTAAAACGAAACATACCATGCGCTCTAATTTGACGGTCCATGAAGACATTTTGTATACATTGTTTAACTGATGTGTATGAACTTTTAAAGGTTGACGAGGTTTAACAAGATATGTGAAAGGAAGCCGCTTTAATGCGTTTAACTTCGAAGGGGTTGCAGCACCACCCCACCAGCACGCCAGTGGCTTGCCTTATCAGTTGAGGGTGCAAGTAAACATTCCAATATATTTATAACGAATAGAACAGGCTGACATTTGCCGACAAACTAAAATGCGCCTCTCAAATCCCAAAGTATCAATTATAAGGTCAATTTCTCCGCCCCTTCTTTGGTCACGCTAATGATTATAGTACCACAGTCTTTAATTTGCTGGCTGCTTGTAGAATATTTGTGCAACGAATTTATCTTATTTCATATTGATGACTATGGTGTTTTTTCAAGCTCATGCGTGAAGTATGTATCTTATGAGTGACATTGAATGAAAGAAGAGGATCCGGGGGCGTTTCATGAAAGGACGCAATGCCGCGACAGACTGATGAATAGACTTTATTCTTACAAAAAAACGCATTATTCAGCCGGGGGGGGGGGGGGGGGGGGGTAAATATGGTCCCTTGGCAATGTCTTTTTCCCAATATAACTGGCGTACTTTGGAACTACCGTGTTATTCTATTTACAACCATATTGAAAACACACAGTGTCACTCATCTGTGGAGTAAGTTCAGCACTGTATTGGCATATATTGTGCAGCGTCTGGTCGGTGACGTTGCTCGAACTTTGGGATTGCAGCAGTGTATTGTGCAACTTATTTTGTATCGACATTGCTTTCTTCGGAGCAGCAGATATTGGACATTTTTAAATAATATATTAGAAACTCTTCTTGAGGGTACCGTACATAGCACAGTGCACAGCTCAGAAGCCGACATACACTTAGTAGAAAGGTCGCAGTTAAATGCTGTTATATAGATAATATAGTTTTTTTTTGTTGTTGCAATAATTAGTTGGCTATATTGGAAAACCGCTTTATAACATCTACCAGCTGATTCATGATTATACGCATATGCTACTTCTCGTTTGCACTGTAGAAGATGGAGGATTCCATAGAGCTTTTTATAGCGGCGGAGCAGGGTGACCGTGACAAAGTAAAATCTTTGTTAGAATGCGAGTCAGATGATACAAAGCTGCTAATGATAAAAAGTTCAAAATCAGAAGGAAAGACACTCCTCCACATTGCATCGCAGAATGGACATCTCGATGTTTTAAAGTATCTCGTTAGCCAGGGAGGAGATCTTAATAAGGGTGATAACAGCGGATACACACCTCTCTATGTCGCCTCAGAGAATGGTCATCTTGATGTGGTACAGTATCTCATAAGCCATGAAGCAGATCTTGATAAGGGTGATAATGACGGATGGATTCCTCTTCATGTCGCCTCTCTGAATGGTCATCTTGATGTTGTACAGTATCTCGTTAGCCAAGGAGCAGATCTTGATAAGGGTGATAATGACGGATGGACTCTTCTTCATAGCGCCTCTCAGAATGGTCATCTTGATGTTGTACAGTATCTCATTAGCCAAGGAGCAGATCTTGATAAGGGTGATAATGACGGATGGACTCCTCTTCAAGTTGCCTCTCAGAATGGTCATATTGATGTGGTACAGTATCTCATCAGCCAGGGAGCAGCTGTCGATAAGGTTCAGAACAACAGATGGACATCTCTTCACATCGCCTCTCAGAATGGTCATCTTGCTGTGGTACAGTATCTCATCAGTCAGGGAGCAACTGTCGATAAGGTTCAGAACAACGGATGGACACCTCTACACATCGCGTCTCAGAATGGTAATCTGGATGTGGTACAGTATCTCAGCCAGGGAGCAGGTCTTCATAAGGGTGATAATGAAGGATGGACACCTCTTCATGTCGCCTCTCTGAATGGTCATCTTGATGTTGTACAGTATCTCATTAGCCAAGGAGCAGATCTTGATAACGGTGATAATGACGGATGGACACCTCTTCATGTCGCCTCTCTGAATGGTCATCTTGATGTTGTACAGTATCTCATTAGCCAAGGAGCAGATCTTGATAACGGTGATAATGACGGATGGACTCCTCTTCATAGCGCCTCTCAGAATGGTCATCTTGATGTTGTACATTATCTCATTAGCCAAGGAGCAGATCTTGATAAGGGTGATAATGACGGATGGACTCCTACTCAAATTGCCTCATGGAATGGTCAACTTGATGTTGTACAGTATCTCTTTAGCCAAGGAGCAGATCTTGATAAGGGTGATAATGACGGATGGACTCCTCTTCAAGTTGCCTCTCAGAATGGTCATATTGATGTGGTACAGTATCTCATCAGCCAGGGAGCAGCTGTCGATAAGGTTCAGAACAACAGATGGACATCTCTTCACATCGCCTCTCAGAATGGTCATCTTGCTGTGGTACAGTATCTCATCAGTCAGGGAGCAGCTGTCGATAAGGTTCAGAACAACGGATGGACACCTCTACACATCGCCTCTCAGAATGGTCATCTGGATGTGGTACAGTATCTCAGCCAGGGAGCAAAAGTCGATAAGGTTCAGAACAACGCATGCACATCTCTTCACATCGCCTCTCAGAATGGTCATCTGGATGTGGTACAGTATCTCATTAGCCAGGGAGCAGAAGTCGATAAGGTTCAGAACAACGGATGGACATCTCTTCACATCGCCTCTCAGAATGGTCATCTGGATGTGGTACAGTATCTCATCAGCCAGGGAGCAGCTGTCGATAAGGTTGAGAACAAGGGATGGACATCTCTTCACATCGCCTCTCAGAATGGTCATCTTGATGTGGTACAGTATCTCATCAGCCAGGGAGCAGCTGTCGATAAGGTTCAGAACAACGGATGGACACCTCTACACATCGCCTCTCAGAATGGTCATCTGGATGTGGTACAGTATCTCATTAACCAGGGAGCAGAAGTCAATAAGGTTCAGAACAACGGATGGACACCTCTACACATCGCCTCTTATAATGGTCATCTGGATGTGGTACAGTATCTCATTAGCCAGGGAGCAGATGTCGATCAGGTTCAGAACAACGGGTGGACATCTCTCTACCTCGCCTCTCGCACTGGTCACCTTAATGTTGTAACGTACCTTAGGAGGCAGGGAGCGGATCCTCATAAAACTGACAATGGTGGACTCACATCTCTATATGCCGCCTCATACAACGGTCATCTTGATGTTGTGAAATATCTCGTTAGCCAGGGAGCAGATCTACATAAGGTTCAGAATAGCGGATGGACACCTCTACACATCGCCTCTCAGAATGGTCATCTGGATGTGGTACAGTATCTCATTAGCAAGGGAGCAGATGTCGATAAGGTTCAGAATAATGGCTGGACATCTCTCTATCTCGCCTCTCGCACTGGTCATCTTAATGTTGTAACGTACCTTAGGAGGCAGGGAGCGGATCCTCATAAGAATGACAATGGTGGACTCACATCTCTATATGCCGCCTCATACAACGGTCATCTTGATGTTGTGAAATATCTCGTTAGCCAGGGAGCAGATCTACATAAGGTTCAGAATAGCGGATGGACACCTCTACACATCGCCTCTCAGAATGGTCATCTGGATGTGGTACAGTATCTCATTAGCCAGGGAGCAGATGTCGATAAGGTTCAGAACAACGGATGGACATCTCTCTACCTCGCCTCTCGCACTGGTCATCTTAATGTTGTAACGTACCTTAGGAGACAGGGAGCGGATCCTCATAAGAATGACAATGGTGGACTCACACCTCTCTATGCCGCCTCATACAATGGTCATCTTGATATTGTGAAATATCTCATTAGCCAGGGGGCAGATCCCGTTGGGGGTGATATCAACGGAAAAACACCTCTACACATCGCCTCTCAGAACGGTGATTTTGATATTGTTGCATGTATGGTCAATGCAGGTGCAAATGTTAACCTTACATCTCTTCGTGGTTACACACCTCTTCATGGTGCAGCAAGCAATGGGCATTTCGATATTGTTGGGTATCTCGTCATCATGGGAGGAGATGTATGGAAGACTGATAACACAGGTTGGACACCACTTCACTATGCTGCGAACTCAGGTAATCTTCAAACCGTAGAGTACTTGATAAATGAAGGCGCGGACATTGATATAGCAGATTCTGTAGGACATACACCTCTGCATATTGCCTCATTCACTGGACACCTCTTCATTGTGAATTATCTTTTGAAAAGGGGTGCGATTCTTGAGCAGGGTGACGTTGATGACTGGACACCTCTCCATGCTGCATCAGGTCACCTTGATGTTGTTGGTTACCTGATTTCTGAAGGCGCATCATATTCATCTACATCGAAAGGCGGATATACCCCGCTCCATCTCTCGAGTATTGAAGGTCATACAATGGTCATTCATTTCCTATTGAGAAACGGAGCAGTAAGCAGTCAGGTATGATTGTGAGGTTTATAACACTTGAATCACATTTTGTTGTATAGGCCCTTTGGACATTTGCAATTTCTAGCTCTCACATGTTTCATAAGTCGTGTTCACACGATGGGAGCTAAAATTTAAGTTGATTTGTAGCTATCTTGTATTTTCAGACCGTATGACCGGACTCGTAGTTTTGAAACTTTAAGTTTACTTGTAGTTCTATAAGCACAAGCGAGCTCGTGGTTAGAACTGAACCCACGAGCAGTGAGTGTCCTCCGTCGCAGTTTCGGACCATGTGAACGGAATGAACTTTAAGTTTCGCAAGCTCGTAGTTAACCGACGACATCTCTGTTCATGTTAAAATTTCGGGTCATACCCTTTGCACGAATTATGAACAGAGGAACTGTATGTGTACTGTAGATACAATCGGTAGTATCTACTTCCGGTGTTAACAACGACGTTCGCTCGGCTTGTAGTTTCAGAACAACGAGCATCGTTGTTTCGGGCTCATGTGAATCCTCGACGTGGTTATTGAGTCATTGTTTCGTTGACTTAAAGTATTGCTAACTTAAAGTTTCGAAACTACAAGTCCCGTATGAACGTAGCTATACAATCGAATCTGGGCTAGTACCTTCGATAGGCCTATAGGTTTTCTCCATTATTTTACAATTAAAGAATATAATGCGAGAGAGAGTAGCGATCGAGAGAGAAGATTTTCCGTTTTTGAATGGTGAAATTTTTTATTCTAGATTACTACTGATCATTAACAGTGTGGTGTTTTTTGTTGCATATTTTCAAAATAATTTCCGGGGGGGGGGGGGGTAATCTCCCTTAATAGCTTCCTGGGTAATGTGTCTTCGTCTCCCGCGGGGATCGTCACCCCAGATTGACGATATATTTGAAACCATTTATTTAGAACAAGAAAAAAATTACCGATGTGCAAAATTACACCCTAAAAACACGAGTAAACTTATGATCTACTGACAGCAACATGCATCCTAAAAGTCGTTGTGAATGTAGGAAACGTATTGCATGACTTGACGGTTGTGGTAATTCTGGAATATTCACAGACTTTGACTGGTGTCACACCGTTGATGCTCGCGGCTAAAGGAGGTCATTCAGAATGTGTTCGTCTGCTGCTGGATAGCAACGTGGACATCGATAGTGAGGATGCAGAAGGATGGACTGCACTTCATTATGCGGCAACAAGGTAAATAATAATCAAAATTGAATGGCAAGCGCCGTAAGTGCACACCAACAGCAACGACGAGAGCCCCAAAGAACCACATTGTCTCTCCCGGGTGCCTTCTCATTTTTTACGAAGGAGGGGGCTGTTTCCCTCTAGGATGTCCCCTTAAAGTAGAACACTCAAGAAAATCACAAATATGGCAATTAATGTATCACTAGAAATTGGGAAGCTTACAGATGGCAATCGTATAAGTTTTATGTAAACTGCGTATATGATGATTATAAAAACAGCATAAATAAAAGCTCTTCTCAGCATGTGGAATATCCGAGGATTCGCCAGAAATATAGCGATGTTTTGATGTCGTCATACGAGGGATCGATCCTGCTTAAGCAGACGACGTCCTATAATGAATGAACGTAATTGCAATGCAATTATTTATCAAATTATAAAGAGTTTGGTACATTTAAACATGACCTTATTTCACACCATTCTAAAAGGGAAAGTGAACCGATTCTGATAACTAAAACCGTTTGATTGTAAATACACAGGAGAAGGGTCAATGATCAATGAAATAAACCCCATTTTCAAATTGAAAAGCCCTGCGAATAATAGCTGGATGGTATTCGTTCCCTCTTGAAACGCCGAACATGGCCCGGTGCAAGCAGCTGAAAATACAATGGCGTCTTATTTTGTTTACAAGTGACTGATTCCTTTATTTTTTTAACGCTGCATTTTTCATCAAAATAATACCATACACGAAGTTAAGAGTGAGGCAACAGACTAACATTAAGACTGACGCTAGTCAAGTAAGAGAAATAAGTGAAGAGGAGATGACAAAACAGGCACTGAAAAATGTGTATAATGTTATGGGACATCGTCTGCTTAGACAGGACTCGCCCCTCTTGTGTCGTCACACATCTCAGCAGCGTTCAAGGAGCTTTTCAGCTGCTATATCGGGGGCTGTATTTTACCGTTTTATAATTGATAATAATCATTAATTCAAATGTTTCCAAGCTTTAAATTTGGATAACCTTGTTTAATTTATGCCATCTATGCAATAATAAGTATTAAGCCAATATTTAAAATCATCAGAGTTCTACTTTAAGCCAACCGCACACTGTACGATCGTACGATCTGATTTCGAAAGAAAATATAATAGCAATAGATATAAACAGTTATAGGTATAGTTACATAGATAGTAAAATCGAAATTATAGCCTATGACGAGCCTTCTTGGAGGAAAATTCAAATCGCCTCCGAATCATAGTGACGTCAGAGAAGTCCTGCGATTGTCCACGATTTGAAACTGATTTGGCCCTTGTTCCGGTTATAAGGCTGACATCACACATATTTCCTATGTTGAGTATTCATCTTATTGTTCAGAACCTGATTCAGGTAGTTTTTATTTGTTAAAATGCCTATATTTAATGCTTTGGAGTTTATTTCCAAAATCGGATCGTAGTCGATCGTATACACACTAAGAAATAGGGGTTCAAATTTGAACCCCTAGGGTTGGTACAATAGCAACACCCCAAGGGGTTCAAAATTTGCATCCCGGTATGGGGTTCAAAATTGCACCCCAATATAGGGTGCATTTTTGCACCCTCTGGGTTCATATCTGCACCCTAATGGGTGCAACGTCGATGACAATCGATCACCATTCTCGCCTCTTCACAGCTTGGCGGCAGACCATTTAAAGTTGCCGTTATTTCATATTTCACGCACATAGAACACAGACAGTACAATACACGCCATGAGGGTGACCTCGCTGAAATCTATCAGGCCACGCCCGGGGGCTTCTCCACTCTTAAAATAGATGGGCAAAAAAATGCCCAATTTTTAACCAACACTGGGCAACATGGTGTCCACACAACTATTGGTTAAAATCTGCCCAACTGATGTTGGGTAATCAGTTTGCTATGTGGTTGGGCAAATTAAATTGCCCATCAGGTGGTGACCGATCAGATTTTACCCAATTCTACAATTGCCCAACGGTTGGTTATATTCTCAGTTGGGTAATTATTTGCCCAACCAATTTTACCCAATAGGATTGCCCAACCCTCTTTGTCCAGCTGTTGGGCAAATTCAGTTGCCCAGTTGTTTCCTTTTTCCTCCAACCTAGAAAAAAAAAATAAACCTGCTTATTATGTCTTTCTGGGTTTTGTGTGTGTGTGTAATTGGGTTTTTACAGACGTGTATCAATCAGATATTTATGATTATTTACGTCTGGGACCGACCTTTAACGTCACCATCCGAAAGACGTGACTCAGTCTCGAACCTGGGTCCGCTGAATCAGTTTATAACTTCCACTGGTAGCTGGATTACAGGCGCACGCCACAACGCCCAGTTATAACTTTTAACTTATCAATCCTAACTTATCCTATCCTACCTTTAAACTATCCTATTGTTAGTAAAATCGGGCCACCCCAAACCATACGCTACTAAAAATCATGAATATTCATATCAGTGTTTTCCCCAATATTGGGGGGGGGGGGGGGGATGCGAATTTCTAACCAACCATCAGTTACCCAACAAAATTTACCCAACTGGCAAAGGGAATGTGACAAAATTACACAACTACAGGGCAACAAGTACCCAACCCATATTTACCAAACACTGATGGTAAATATATGCCCAATATTTAGGTAAAAATTATTGACCAATATTTGTTACACCACTCGAGTGTCCAGTTGGTTAATAATAGCCCCAAATTGGGCATATTTTTAACCAACCAGCAGTTACCCAACTAAATTTAACCAACATTTTAAGAGTGTACAGTCTCACATTTAGGATTACTTATTCAACTTTTAAGTTGCAGTGTATAGTCTACTATCTATTCCTATAACAAATCAGTGTAACTGTTAGTAAAACTAGCACTTTCCCTTAAAATGATATAATCCCGACTGAATTATCAAATGTAAACACGTATTCTTATTTCAATAACTTTTTTTTACAAAGAAACTATCAAAATGAGCCGTGATAAAATCCCCATATAATTTAAAAATGCGAATTATGCAAATTTTCCTGCCTTAATCCCTACGAGTAGCGATACGTTGGTTGCTGTCAACTTGCAAGCCGGTTACTGTTAGTCTTTGCGCGATTACTCTTTTGAAACACGTCACTACGGAGATGTTCAATTTAAGCAAAGCTGATCGAAATGGATTTATTATTTCTTTTTCTAATTAATTTCATTTCTATGCTTTTGAATAATAAGTCTTATACTTCATGATATATTGTGACACAATGCTAGTGGGTATTCATGTAAGACTAATACTTCTGCTCGAAGGGTGCAGAATTCAACCTTACACAATTTTGAACCCCGGTTTCCGCAAAGCGCACCCGTAGAGGTGCAAAATTCCACCCGAGTAGATATACGGGTGCTCCGCCAAAATTTGCACCCTAAAGTGAACCCTAATTTCTTAGTGTGTACTGTGCGATGGGCTTAAAAGATTTTGTATATATTTTAAAGCTCTACCACTGAACCATCAATCATCCACAATGCAAAATGAATGATATAAACTACTTATTATGCTCCTTTTTGGTTCGCAAAGCTGTTTCAAATAAAATATATAATCCTTTCATTCTAAGACCATCTAGTCAACCAAGAAAAAAAAAACCATTTCGTTTCAAATAACCTCATTTTGTTGAAATTTATACCCTGTAAACCCTTAAAATTTCAGTTCTAAAAGCGTCTTTTACCCCATACGCAATGATATACCAAATTTGGGCCAAATTGAAGGGGTGCTGCTTAACCCATTGGTTGACCTGACTAGGATGACGCCATAGTTGCTTTCACCAAACTTTCATTTTTTTTTCTTCGAATATTGCGCTTTTTTTGTTTCTGAAAGTGGCAATGAGGCAGTGCTTAACCATTTCCTGGATCGTAAATCAACGATTACAAAAGAGAACAGACAGGGCCAACTTCCACTTCATCTGGCAATAAACTCTGGAAGTGCGGATGTTGCTTGCCGTCTACTTCAAAGTGACATGCAGGTATAAATTAATTAATGCTTGATTTTGTGCTTTCCTTAATCGAAAGCCGCCGAAAATTTAATATTCTTCCCTCGTTGGTAAAAAGCATTATTAGGGCCAGGGTTAATGGGGGTTAATGCGGGTGCTGTGAGCAAAAAACAATGTCCACAGCATTTTGGGTCATTCTTTAAGTCCAAAATTCTCTGACAAGCAAAAAAAAATAGGTCCACTGAATTTTGTGGTCTCTTTTTAAGTCCAAAAATCTCTGACAAGCAAAAGAAAAAAAAATCCCCGGCTGCCAGGGGCCTGAAGTATACCTCTCTAGTTCGACCGTATGTCTAGTCGTAAACCCATAAACAATTAGATGAATACTAACAAGATTTAAGATTTAAAATGTTTCCTAAATTAGTGCTAGATCTAACAGTACTCTGAGTTTGCTTCTTTTAAAGCCTCAGCCCCCTCAGCATCATTCAAAACCTTTTCCCCTTTTCTTTCCCTTCTTTTTATTCTTCTTCTTCTTCTCCATTTTTTAAACATCTGACAGGTTCAATGAGATAATATGAAGTACTGTAGTCCTCTGTGCTTTTATCTCTAGAAATATATTTTTTTTACATTTTTATGCCTCACTTCCGGAAGGTTGAAAGCGCTTCACTATCAGTTCAGTTAGAGTTTACTGTGACACGGTATGTTCCATCGTCATTTTTCTTATTCATGTTATTATAAACCCCTCAAAAAAAGTTCTGCAATTCAAGTTTAAGCATTTATATCTCTAGTAACTGTATGATCATCATCAAGTTTGATATCATTGTAAAGCTTGTTTATTCATCTTCACAATTTTTTTTGTATTGATTATGTAATCACGGACTGTGCAGTGCACCTAAATGTAGGGCAAAGTCAAAAGTTGCAGAATGCATTGTTATTGTTCACACTGAGTTCTTAACTGGAATGAAAGGTTTTGTTTCTTTGTTTTTGTTCCTTTTGGTTTGTTTAATTTTGTATTAGGTGTGCATGTTTCTGCTGTAATCCCTTGTTTGGTGGACAAATATTGTTTCAGTGATTTTGAAGTGGAGTTATTCTTTTGTTTTAAGATGGAATGTGTTTTAATCAGCAACTGATTGTGATAACATTAATATTGTGTTTTGGTTTCATGCAGAATATTGCAAGTTTCCACCTTAGCAGTACACAACTGCGGTGGGGAAAAAAGTCTCCCCTCAGCAAATTATCTCATTTTCAGCCATGTAACCCTATCACAGAAACATACACGTCAAACTCTCCTCTTCTCTTGGATTGCTTTTCACTTCAACATTCCCCTTTCTTGATGTGAACTCATGTTCTTTAACTCTCTCTCCCCTCTCTAACGAAACAAAAACAAACACAAATACACAAATTTGCAAATGACAAAATGTTTGGCACTTTTTATTGAGTAATTAACATGCACATCAAATGTGGAATAGCAAAGGATCAGAAGTTCAGTAGCGAGTAGAAGATCCGAATACAGCTACGACAGCCTGGCATCTCCTCCTCATGCTTGTCACCAGCCTGGTGATGTGTTGCTGTGGGATGAGGTTCCACTCTTCGATAAGGATCTGTCGCAACTAATCCAGTGTAGTGTGATCTGTCACTCTGGCGCGTACAGCACGGCCAAGCTGGTCCCACAGGTGGTCAATTGGGTTCAAGTCAGGGCTGTTCGCAGGCCAATCCATCCTCGTCACTGCCTCCTCCTGCAGGTATTCGGTGATGATCCTTGCTCTGTGTGGGCGGGCGTTGTCATCTTGGAAGATGGCGTTTGGTCCAAGATTGCGCATGTATGGGATGACCTCTGGCCGAAGAATGTTGTCTCGGTATCTCTCTGCTGTCAGGTTTCCATCAAGGATGGTAAGCTGTGTCTTTCCCTCAGCAGATATGCCACCGCACACCATAACACTGCCTCCTCCAAACGCTGTTACCCGGTCGATGCAATGGACAATAGCCAAGATAGCCATTCAATTTGCAACTTTTCACTTTTGACTTTGCCCTCTATTCAGGGGTGCTGGGCATTCAAGGATGACATAACCATTACAACTGGGGCATGGATGTGAAGGGGGATAAGTGAACTTTCCAATGATCTAAAAATCAAGAATGATTAAAAAGCCTCCAAAAAGATATCAAGGCTCCAATTTGAATTGCAGAACTTTTTTGAGGGGTTTAGTTATGATGGTTCTCTATCAATGAAAAGGTCAGTTTTTTTTTCTTCAGGGCATGGAATGCATCAACAAAGGTGACAAGAATGGCCTGACACCTCTCCATCTTGCGACGAAACACGGGCTCACATCTGTCATGGAACTATTGCTGGCACGTGGTGCTGATCTGAACATACAGTCATGTGATGGCCAGACACCACTGCACGTTGCTGTGAGAATGAGCTATAATAAACAGAGAAAGGTGGAAGTAACTGAAGTGCTTAAGCAGGTAATAAGCAGGAGTGATTATCAGTAGTGGTCAAACTCGGTAGCCATGTAGACGTTTGTTTAATTAATCATATGATGTATGAGACCGGCACCTACCGAACACTGGATACAAAATGAGACATTTTCCATGCCAATATGTCTCTACAAAGAGTGGATTTCCACTCCTTACGCTTAGAGGTAGTTAGGCTGTTGAAGGTAGCCAACGCATGTCAGCGTTTAATATGTTTTTAAAGTTATCCTTCTGAGGATATAATACAGTTGCCTGGGTCCACTTGTTTGAGTCCCAGGCCCGTCAACACTGAGGTATTATGTTATGCAAGACGTTAATCTACCTATGTTTTTTCAACCTAGCAATATAGTAACTAGGTAACTGGTAGGAAGTACTTTTTAAAATCTTTCAATACCTTAAGGTGTAATCTCAACTTGCACATGACAACAATAAATTTGTTTTGATAGCTATGTAAAACTACTATATAACTTGCCCGACCAAGAAACAACCAGAACAGTTAAGGATTAGAAAATGAAGTGATAAAGAAGCATATCCTGTAAAGACTGTCATTTTGTGGGTATTTAGGATTCGTGATAATATTGCCTACTTTTATAGCCGTAATTATGTGTCATGAAGAATGAAGAACAGTGGTGTAGTGGAGCGTATACGCTTGTATACGCCGTATACGTAAAAGAGAAATTGGACTTTTTCGGGTATACGCGCGTATACTTAAAAGAATTTATCAGGTTTTAAAATTAAAAAAATATAAATATAGGAAAAAAAATTGTATGAAATTTATGAAAAATCGTCGAAATTCATACTCTGTGAGTTGTTGTCCACAGAATTAATTTGTGTTGGCGATCCATATACTCGACAAACTTTTGACAAATCAAACGTACGTATTGCAGTATGATATATTGCGTATTATTTTTACGTACATCCGATCCATATCCGGCCGGGCCCGCGGCGCGCGTGTGATGTGCAGGTGGCGGACGCGACGGCGTGTGCCCAGCCCAAGGCCACTGGCCGGCGCGGCTAGGTAGCAAGTGCGAGGCTAGCTGCTAGGCTAGGCGCGAGCTGGCTATATTTCTAGTCCTATATGTAGAAAATATACAATGTACAACTTCAAGGCCAAAGGAGGCGGAGCTGATTTCGTGCAGTGGCCAGGTCCCAGGACCAACTAAGGAATTTCAGCCTTTGAAGTTTGAGGAAAATTGTGGGTGCAACATCCCTATGCATAGGCCCTATATTTTTGTTGCATAAGCACTTAGAATTGCAGAACTTTTTGAGGGATTTAGTTCAAAGAACAATTCTAAACAAATATATTGTGTTCATATGTTGTTTCTCTGCAGTTTTCCTCAGTAAAATATCCAAATACTTTTGGATGTGCGTGTATAATCAGGGCAATGTGAACGTTGCATTGTATGAACTTCAAATCTATACTCATCTTTGCACTTCTAAAACGAATTCAGGTCTCAAAAAGCACAACTCAGTTGTAGTTAATTGTTAAACAGTTCATTGTGTTCAATTACTAAAACTGCACTGTTTGCACATCAAAAAATAAGTTTAAAAAAAATGTTATTAACATTGGGTATGTATCTTCATGAATATTTTGCTCAAGCTCCCAACAAAATATATGAAATGAGTAAAGATGTTGTGCACTTGTACATTGCCTCTTTAACAAACAAGACGTTTGGAAGTGATAAAAATCTGTATTAACAATTAAATAATTACCTCATACAATGATAGCACAACCTTTACAGGTGATCAAAATTTGCAGAAACTAGAACTAGAAAATCATTATTATGACAACGGTTTGATAATATTTGGATTAGTTTGTGCATTTTAGACATATGGTTGATGCAATGATTGGTCTGAAAATACGACTCACTAACCCTCACTAATGCTTGATGCCTTTTGCAAAAACTAAGATTCAATTATATTTTGATGTGATATTTATTGTGAACAAGATGCTTTTGAAATCGTGTTTATAATCACGGCACTGTGAATGTTACACTGTCTAAACTACAAACTTACTACTTGCATTCACTTCTACAACTAATGCATAAGTAATAACAACCACTGGCGTAGACAGGGGGCACAAGGGGGCCATGCCCCCCCCCCCCATTCAGCCACTAAAAAAAAAGGCGAGAGCGAAAAAGCGGGAGAAGTGAGAGAGTTTTTGCGCTTCGCGCGGGAAGGGGGAAATAACTCTCCTCTCCCTGCACCAACCCCTGTCACATATAGTGCAGTATTGCGTCCTAATAACTGAAAAGCAGTCATGGCGTCGAACTATAACTTTCCGCCTAAACAAATTGTTTGCTACAATCCGTTTTCTTTCTCTTAAATTTGCTAAAACGTCAGAGCTTTCGCGCTTCGCGCGGGATGGGGGAAACTCCCACTCCCTGCACCCATCCTTGTTACAGTGCAGTATTACGTCCAAAATAACTGAAAAGCAGCCAGGGCATCGAACTAACATTTCGCCTAAAAAGTGCTAAAACGTTAGAGCTTTCGCGCCTTCCTGAACCCACCCCTATTACATACCGTGCAATATTGCTCCAAATAATTGAAAAAGCAGTCGGTTCGTCGAATTATAACTTTCCGCCTTTGTTTGCTACAAGCCGTTATCTTTCTCTCAAATTTGCTAAAATATCAGAGCTTTCTTTCGCGCTTCGCGCGGGAAGGGGAACCCCCCCCCCCCCCCCCCCTCCCTGCGCCCATCCCTGTTGCAGTGCAGTATTACGCCCAAATAACTGAAAAGCAGTCCGGACGTCGAAATAACTTTCCGCCTAAAAAAGGTGCTACGAGCCGTTATCTTTCTCTCAAATTTGCTATAAAACGTCAGAGCTTTCGCGCTCCGAGCGGGAAGGGGAAATTACCCCCTTCCTGAACCCATCCCTGTTACATACAATGCTGTATTGCGTCCAAATAACTGTAAAGCAGTCCTGACCTCGAAATACCTTTTCCCTTAAAAAAGGGGGTGCTACGAGCAGTTCTTTCTCTCTTTCTCTCAAATTTGCTATAAAACGTCAGAGCTTGAAGGGGGGATCTTCCCCCTCCCTGCACCCACCCCCTGGGGAGCACGCACCAATTTCGCACTCTTCGCGTGCTCACAACCGCCCCCTAAATGACATCCTGGCTGTGCGGTTGGATCATTCACGTCTGGCCCCCCACCAGTGGGTGTCGATCCGGGAGCGGGGGGGGGGGGGGGGCGGTAGGGGTATAAATTTATATATCCCCTAAAATATGAGGTGGGGTAATGGCCTGTTAATGCACTAAAAATCTAGTTTTTGAAGGTTTGAAATACGAAAATTTTAGAAAGCTCGGTAGCTTTGCTCCCTCGCATAATTATTATCTTTCAGGATCTCGTAATTTCGCGCTCCCAGAAGGACTATATTGTTCTTAAATAGCTTAAAGGGTTCAAAATTTGAAAAAAATAAAGATGTAATTGCTGTGATCGATATATCATGTATGTGTCATATGACTCCTGCTAAATATTGCGCCCCTGATGTACGATAAATAAAGTGTATAAAACAGCATTTGTAAAGGTTCAACTTTTGAAATAAATCTCTACTTCAGGTACCCTTGCTGAATTTCTCGACTCTTTCTCAAGCCTTTCAGGGTTTTCGTTAGTTTTGCTCCCGATGGTAGAAGTGAGTGAATAGAAAACCGCTTATCAATGCATAAAATTCGAGCTTCTCTACCGCTCAATTGTAAAATTTCCTGGGTAAATGCACACGAAATTGCGTTTTTTTTAGGGTTAAAAATTGAAAATTTTGCCGCTCGGTCGCTTTGCTCCCTCGCTGACATAGATTGGTTTGGGCCCTCGGGGGGGGGGGGGGGGGCATGTGAGCGTGTATGTGAGTGTGTGTGTGTGGGTGTGCGCGTGTTTAGCCCTATGTCCGAGGACATTTTCGGACAGAGAACAAAAAAAAAAATCATGAGAACAATGATCCTCGGAAGCCGGACAAGAGTCGTCGAACAATGAATTTGTGCCTTATTCCGTCGACTGTCCGAGGACGGAGGAACAATAGAGGAACAATACTTGTCCTCAGAAGTAAAGCAATACAAGACTGTGTGTGCATGAGGGTGAGTGTGTGTGTGTGTTTTCTTGTCAGGTCACGGGGGAGGGGGGTATTGTTTGTGAATCACCACCACAGCACGGTGCATCGTCTCGTCGTAACTTGGTGCTCTGAGGATTGAGCTATCAGTATAAGGGAGTATACCCAAAAAAATATTTACCACTACAACACTGATGAAGAATGCCTTCAATTTCATAACTAGTACACTAACTGCTAATGGCTAGAATGGTATACAATCAATCATGTCAATTCTTGAGATAATTATAACTGATGTTTGTCGCTCACTCCATGTCCTCATGTTTGATATACAGAAGTCCAATCACCAGGATATCACTCCTGCTCAGGTTTTGGTTCAATTCTTTCTGGATCAAGGATCTGAGTACAACATCAGGGACAAATGTGGCTACACAGCAGTGCAGTATGCTAAAGATGAAGTGATACGTCAAATGATATTCTCAAGGTATTACAGAGAGGCATGTGATCAATGCAGTGGCTTTTCACTTTGAAAAATATTCCGCAACTCTATTGTATTAAAACCCGTAATTAGTGGGGGATGTCATTGGATATAGCAAATTTATTAAGTTTCACTTGGGCGGTTAAAAACTTATAGTAGTTCATTTCAAGCCTTTTGGAGCAAGGTATGAAATTAAATTGAACCCTGTAAAAAAGTTGCAAAGGTCCACTATACTTAGGTTATGTTTGATTAATTACAGTATGGATTTTATTTTTTTCATCAGTCTTCATTTTTATTACATTAAATAATGTACTAATTGGCATTAATAACTCATGTAGTACTGTACTGAAATAATTATTCAAGATAAACCCATGAAAAGGAAGCAGTTTCATAAGTGCTGCAATATCATCAACCTTTTTGAATATTTGTTTAAATATCAAAACTTTAGATTCAAGATATTTTAGTATGCTAAGAACTTTACGACTTCCCATATTATGTACATTCATAATCTACAATACAGCCTAATCATCGTCTCTGACCCACACACACACCCGCCCACACACATACACGCATATATACACATGTACATATACATAACTGTTTATATATCGCATTTTCTAAATTTATATATATGATCCAGGATACCAAATGAAGGTGATCTTCATGCAACTAGAGGTAAGTTCGTAAGTTAATGTAATATGTATCAACACACACACACTTTGCTCACTTCACTAACGATATAAGGGAGTTATTAAATTACATAGGTATTAAATATTGTGCTCCAGCCACTGATAAATACAATTATGGACATTTTCAAAACTTATTTTATTAAACCTACCTTTAATAAATCATACACATTTACTTGCCTAACTGAACAACATAAGGTTTATATCTTCTCTTTTTGATATATACATAACAAAACTCGTTAAAAAGGTGTCTTCGGGATATTTAGTAGGAAATGGGGCGGGTCGCCCAGCCGGAGAGTACACAGAGTCCAACATAGTATGCTCAGTGTGTTCGCATAAGCCGACTCTGTGAAGATGTGATTTACAATGTTAATGCTCGAATTTAACAGTGCGAAGATGATTTCACAATGTAGAAACTTCCACAGTGTGGTTTACCACAGAGTGTTCAGATAGTGATGCTCGATTCCACAGTGTGAATTTACTCGCTCTCAATGTGAAGATGTAATTCACAATGTTAAAACGCTCGAATTTAACAGTGATGATTTCACACTGTGGGGAAACTTTCGCTATACAAACTCTGCAGATCGATAGTGCCAGGTATTGTTTTGAGACTTTCCGACATTGATGCATAAATTCACAAATATTCACAGCTTTGTCGAGACCCAGCCCCATTAAATGCCAACATGAGGGAGTCGGATGTGAAGGGGGAGTCCTGTACCTTCCTGATTATGACGTTACGATGACAATTGGACCAGCAGCTGTAGAACCTGGAACCTGCAAGAATTTCTTACTCAGTCTTGTTTGTGAACATCCAAATGCTGATCTACACGAAGGGGAGATTCTAGCATCCCATGGAGTGGAGTATGTTCTTCCAGAGGGATGGGAATACGTAAAGCATGTCTTCGTAAAAATCCCACACTCTGCTTCCATGCTCCATCGGTCCATCAATGTCCCTTTGGATATGCTACGTCTGAAGAAGCCATTGGATGAAGGTAATTAAAGGAGGAAAACACTAATTCTCACGTAACAATTACTATTACATAAAGACAATATGTCCCATTAAAGTTCACTTCAATTATCGTATTAAAATGAACGATGTAGACATTACTGTCCCCCGACGAATGCCCAAGACCAATGCGATAGTGGTTTGTTGAGGTGCATTTTAACAGAGATGTGTTACTTCACTGGCGGGCTAACTGGAAACATGGTCTGTCTGCCTCTAGTCTGCCTCTAGTTCTATTACACTTGTGTTGAAATATAGGCATTAGACCAGTATCAAGCAGGTTTGATAGTAGAGGAACTATATAGGTGTAAACAAAAAGAAGATGGATGGTCCCGGATATATTACAGGTAGTTACAGGTGTTACAAAAAGGAATAAACATGTAGTTGTCTAAAGTTTCATTATCCGTGTATTGTGTGCTTCCCCCGTGCTCCTCGCGTAATACTGTATAATATTAACCTTATCAGTTGATGCTATGAATCGCTCTACAATAAAGGCTAAAACACTGTTTGAATTTCATTATATATCTTCTACATTTATATCCTTCTTTCGCTCATTTTCCAAAGTTGGACGAATCAATTTCGCTGATATGAACCGTAAACTCGTCGCTCAGGAGCGATTTTTTGACCTCGAGCTCACCCTCCACGACAGCAGCCACAATGAAAAGATATGGATGCTATTAAATATCAATCATCATACCAACGGCAAAAGACTTACGTACACACCTTTCCTACCCGTGAACATGTACAGAAGGGAAGATGTAACAGTCCATGTGTATATCCATGAAGACATCCCTGGTGTTCTTGAGGTAGGCGAGGATTTGTAAATAACGCTCCTGTATGAGATAATATATTTTAATTGGACACACTCAGTGGCGTACCCAAGATTTTTTAAAAGGGGTGTTTTTTTTACTCGAACCAAACACCCCCCCCCCCCCTTACGCGCATCATTAAAACTATAACTTGCAAAAACTTCACAAACTCTTTTTTTCATCCTAGTCACATTCCTATCATATGTATTTTGTGAACGTTTCGCAAACAGTAAGAAATAAGCTTGTCTGGAATGGGTGGGTTGCGGGAGCGGGATGGGAGCTGGAAAAAAAAGCTTTTGACAAGGAAATCATTATTTGTGCAAAATACATAGGAAAATTGAATAATTATGCATTAAAACACACGGGGACGAAAGGGCAAGTGGCGTGTTTATCATCTTTCCAAAGTTAGAAACACCTTTTAATATTGCCACTATCATTCTATCAATACCCACTGTCAAAAGGTCGTTTGTACCCCCCCCCCCCCCCCTCCCCATACAAGGGGTAGGCCTATGCTCGTACCTCCTTTTCAAAAGTGACCCCCTATCCCGGAGAAGTTGGAATTTGTTTTACCCCCCTATCCCGGGGAATTTTCTGAGATATTGGACCCCTTATCCAGGCAATTTAGGAAATTACCCCCCCCCCCCCCCCTCCTATCCCCGGGGAGGAAACCACCAGAGTCTGCGAAAGACGAAAAAACCAGTAAGAGTACATTTTTCAAAAATTTCTAAAACGTCTGTTACAAAAGTCTACTTAACACTCCCATTCGAGGAAAGCCCCCCCCCCCCCCAGTTGTCTCGATGTGGCGCGTTCATTGAACTTCTCGCTGGGAACGCGTCCATTCGAGATAACCGGGGGGGGGGGCTTGTCTCGAAAGGGTGTGCCCGTTCCCGCTCCCATCCCGCTCACATCCAGCTCCCGCAACCCACCCATTCGAGACAAGCCTAAGAAATGTGTTTTTGATTGTGCTTACTCTGTACGATCAATGAGTACCATACTATATATATATATATAGAAGAAAGAGTAAGTACTCATGCAGGAGTCAAATAAAAACACCGCAGGAGCCAAAAATTTGGACTGACGTTTCGGTCAAAGACTGTTATCAAAAGTCTTTGATAACAGTCTTTGACCGAAACGTCAGTCGAAACTTTTGGCTCCTGCGATGTTTACTAGGTATTTACTCTTTCTTCGATATCTACTGTTTACACACCGACGCAGAGCTTTCATATTTTGTTTTATATATATATATATATATATATATAACATTATTTCCTACGTTAGGGGGAATCCTAACTATGTGGTTTATTCAGTCACAATAGAAATTCGACGTTACGGAAAAAGAAACCGTGCGTTAAGGGGAATGCTAACAATATGCTGGGATAAAAGGATTCCCCCTTACGCTGGAAAAAGATTTCTTATATATATATATATATATATATATATATATATATATCTTTATAACTATATACATACATGTACAGATATGTATATTGTGATGTGGTACACTTTGCAACGTTCACCATATGATTTAATTGACTAGGAAATTCAAGAAGAGGAGGAACGAGTATCATACCGACAAGTACATCCTAGCGGAGGTTTTCTTCTCAAAGCTGAATCAAGCGATCTAATAGTGGCGTGCAATGGACAAGAGAAGGTGATGTGCATGGTGGTCTGTTCGACTGCATTTAAAGAGGAAGTTGGGTCCGAGAATAACTTAGTTTTAATAGAATTGGACAAATCAGATCAACAGAGGTTTGAGTGAATTAGAAAAAATATCCCAGAGAGTAATGAAATATTAAGTCGGTAATTGTTAACTTGTTCCTTGACCATGTTGACTCCATGAATTTTTAGTGCCATGGAAATTACTAGACAAATTGGTAACTCATCTTTCATGTTTACCACTTAACTCTACACTACGTAGTGTAGAGTTAAGTGATGTTTACGCTAATACATATTAACCGCTTTTCTGTAAAAAATCATGAAAAAATGCATTTTTTATTCAATATCCATAACAAATTAGTGCTTAGGAAAATATATTTACATCATTGTAGTATATTTTGAAAACAATCGCAACAGTTTGGGTTTATTGAAAACTTTGTAAAGGTCTATACATGTAAAAAAATTATTACAGTAGATATAACTTGGTTCAAGTTATGTGAAAATCATATTATTCGAAATAAAATGAAAATTTGTATTATCAGTATAATCAAAATAATGGGTGAGTGTTGAACCAATGACGTCACAAACTCATGACTGAGTTGCCAATTTGTCTAGTGATTTTAATTGTTTCCCTAGTTTTTCAAGCCACTTAATTCATAAATTTCTTTATAGATGTCCGATTTTCCTCAATTTTTTTTTTGATCTGTAGGTCTTACTTTTTCTGCTTCTATTAAAACCAAGTAATGGACTGGACTCGTATTTGGGACCCCTCAGCCAAATATGCTGTTTAACTCTACACCTGTGCTGTTTAACACTATAGCCTACAGTGAGGGTCGCAAAAGAGGAAAATCCATATTCAGTCCTAGATATCGATGCAATATATATTATATATATATTAAATATAATTTACAAGAGTTATAGAGAGGAAGTAAACATACTTGTCTGGAGTTTCAAAATCCGTGGTTTGTGAGCTCTCCGTGTCCTGTTTGGAGCCAGAAGGGCGTTAACTCTGTGTTAAAGTATATGAATTAACGCACTTCTTGATCTTTACATTATGCATATTAACGTTATAAATTAATGTTATGAATGACTCTAAAATAAAGGATAAAATACTTCCACTTTCATGTGCATTATCTTCATTAATATCCTCCTTCGGCTCTTTTTCGAAAGTTGTACGAAGGAATCAATCAATCAAGATATAGTTACGGGTAGGCCTTCTCACATTGTCACCTATCAAGTTTTCTTTTACACGTTGATCACTAAAATACGACCATGGAGAGCTGAAGAATAGCATTTTCCTGATTATTGTCAAATCCAGATGAATTCACTCACACAATGAAAGTGACTCTTAAAGGGTCACTAAAATAAAAAAATAATTGCCCATTTTTCGTAGGAAGGTGTCATCAGGAGCCAAAATATATCCATCACACAATTTTTTATGCATTCAGTCATATTTTATAATCATTTGAAAAGTACATTTTTGCTGATTTACACAGTCATAAGCCCCGCCCCTAAAAAAACTCATCGAAGCGACATCGTGATCACGTGATCTGTGACGCATGAAAAGTAAGGGAAAATATTCCACTAACCTATATCGTGCGCGCCTGGCCGGAGGCCCCCGGCAGGCCCAGCCCGGTGCCGAGCATGATATTCACCGCATCGACCATTTGCATTGCGTATTTTCGTGTGTTTAATTCCTCACAATAACTTTGATTTTGGGACACAGTTTCATCAATAATGCCTAATCGGTGTATAGTTGCGGGCTGTAGCAAGACCCTAAAGATGGTGTAAGCCTACATCATTTTCCTAAAGATGAAAATCTACGGAAATTTTGGGTCGCAAATGTAAAGCTCACGCGGGCAGAGTGGCAAGGGCCGGCCAAGTGAGTGGAGTACAATCTGCAGCGATCACTTTGCTGAAGATGATTTGAGGATCCTGGCCTGTATTCAGAATTTGACATGAAGAGAAGCTAGCTAAAAGATTCAGCTATTCCAACGATCAGACTTGGAGTCAAGTCTTCCAATCTGTTTTTCAACGACAGCAGCTGCAGCAGCTTCACCCGTAGACCGAAAATTCTGTCTCTCTTTCGTTATGCTATGGTCAGACGGACAGATACGCGCGATACGCATGTCTGCGGATGTGCATCCGTAAAAATCCGTAGAAATCCGCAGCAATCCGTATCATGCGTATCATCCGTAAGTGCATCCGTAAAAATCCGTGGGAGTGCGCAGGAATCGAGGTCTTCCGCGAAAAAGTTTTGAAAATCTCAAAATTATTTTAAATTTCCCGCGCAAGGTCTTTTGCGCAGAATTTAGGTAGAATTTGCGTATTGTTCCGTATCATGCGTATTGATCCGTATCTTTGCGTATTTTTGCGTAAAACGTCCGTATCCATCCGTAACCTAATCCGCAGGATCCGCAGACATACGCAGATCCGCAGCGTGAATTTTGAAAATCTCAAAATTCTGCTGCGGATGAAATATACGTAAGCATCCGCAAAATATACGTTATCCATACATAAACTACGTAACTCATACGTATCGTCCGTAAGTCATCCGTAAGTCGTCCGTGACATGTGTCAGCGGGTTGGCAGCGGATGGGCTCATCAACAGGTTTTACCCGTAACATCCGTAATTCATACGTAACATCCGTAACTAATCCGTATCGTCCGCAGAATATAGGTAACTTTTGCTCAAATTTGCGTTATTTGGGGGTAAAAATTACGCATTTTCATTATCCAAATATACGCAGGCATCCGCAGGTCCGTAACATGGCCGTGTGACTGTAGCATTAGCTAAGACGACTAACGAACGAGAGACAGACATTTCAGTCTACTTCACCCGTAACACCAGGGAGCTCCAACGCGTTGGAGCTCCCTGGAGTTATTACTGCACCCACGGCCCTTCACCGTATTCTGCGAGGGGTTCAAAGATATAATATGATCGAATTTCCCCTTGCCACTCGAGCTTCTTTGCCTTCGGTGTCTGATAAATCATTTGATAAATCAGACTTCGTATCTGCATGGCTCAGAAAAGTCCTCCAACTCGGAATCGCGGGCACTTTTCCTCTCTCTATATAAGTTACTCGAATTCAGCCAAAATCTAAGTCAGTACTAACGTACTATGTAAAGCGAAGTAAAAAAAAAAGCCGTGTGAAATAAACAAAACAAAAGCTTTCACCAGTCGCTGTGTACGAGGGGAACATAGTCACTGCCGTACTAAAGATGTGTAGGACATCGTATGATGGGGAGCCCTATGTCTGCGCACCTAGGGTTTTGACCTGAAAATGAACAAGGATTTCTTTAATATTCCTCTAAAGCTTTATTTTATTTTATTCCTGATATTCTAAAGAGTAAGTTTGAAAAAAATCTCATCAAAATTAGAGCAAGAACAATGCCATTTCCACAAGAAACGGTGGCCGTGTCATTTCAACATTGAAAAAAAAATGGTGCCCATGTCTGCGCACTCATTCATTTTACACGCAGTTCGGGAGTTTTGACATGAAAGACAACATTTTGAGGCTTGTGAATAAAATGTCTGAAATCAGACCGTTTTTTCATTATTTTGGCTCGTTTTTTGCATGAATACATATCGCTATGATAAGATGAAAAGTTTGTATTCGTTGCGTGTTTTGTTTTATTAGAATCGCGCAGTTACGCGTGTGCGCAGACATGGGCACTGCGCAGACTTGGGCAAGATAGCCATACATAATTAAATATACAGACGCATAAAACGGCTGTGCACGCGTTTATGACCAATGCAAAACTTTCGTTCGGCAAGGTCAGATGGATGAGAACATTGTTCGAAAGAAAAGCTAAAAACAAAACAAGAGCTGTATATTTGGGCAAAAGCGTTTTCTGATCTTGTAGAAAATATATTGCTAATGATTATTCACTCCTAAGATTATATTGATTAATTCCCTTTTTTCATAAATTGTCCATTGAACAGAGGGTCAAATGCCGCATTCTGTGTACAATATTATATGCTGCAGCCTGCAGATCTTGTGCCTCTTACTTTTCATACGTCACTTGGGGGTTAGCCAATCAGCTCACGAGTTTTAAGGAAAGGTCCCAAAACCTCTACTTTTCCCCCTTTTTCCCCAAAACAAGATATAATTTGGACAATCGATTGGCAGATTCGTGATTAGAAGGCAAAACTACATGGAAAGAGCACCCATTTTCTCTCTAATTTAGTAAACCTTTAAACACTATTCATCCCAAACTTGGGCAAAAGCGATTTTGACATGCTTTTTTATAATTGACCAGTGCTCAGTCATCCATGAGTGCATTTTGGCGTGTACTGTACTTGTGTAGCCTATCGAATGAAATAATGTACGATATTATCAAGTACTATACCATTACAACATATTTCAGCAGCCTCATTTGGATTATAAGATATTAGGGCTTGAATATGATTTCCTTTTTATTGACTTACACTGTACATTTACATCCGTGGAAGGTTTTTTTTACACCGTTGTGCCTTGCATGTCTCGTCTTATACTGTCTTGACCTGAACGTTTCTTTTTAAGTAATTCAAATGTTTTATATGTTGAAATATTATATAATAGGCCTACATAATCGTATTGTACATTCATGTAGACAAGTCTATACCTTATATGGAAGTCAGTCTCTTAACAGGCTATAGACTTCTAGCGTTTGCCAAACCTTGCAATATACTGCTTGACATCGTGAGTAGTGCAAGATTATGTTAGCCTTAGAAGGAAAAAAGTCATTAGATTCCTATGTCTTATTTCTTTACCAGACTCTTTCTGCAAAGGAAGTTTTCTACCAACGGAAGACGCTCTTCTCAATCAAGCTCCCTACTCCAGCTATGCCCGCAGATGTCAAGACCGAGATGATGGCTGTATCCATTGCAATACAAGGCAATGTGGAGACGAGACGCGTAATGTCCTTCATGGCGGTCTATGACGGTTCGTTCAAAAGCCTGATACATGTATTACCTAATGCCTAATCTTATGGTCACCCTTTCTCGTAAATCTATAGTCTTGGGGCCCACAAACAAGAATGAGCAAGAACATGTTACTATAAAGTTGGTTCAAATCATGAGGAAATCATTATTATTCTTGGACAAAAATTTAAAATTTGTATTATTAATGTAAACAATAGAACTGACCCAGTGACGTCACAAACTCATGACTGAGTTGCCAATCTGTCTCGTGATTTTCATTGTTTTCCCTAGTTTTACATACCATAACAAGATTCTTATTGCCCGATTTTCCTCAAACATTTTTGAGCTGTTGGCCTGATTTTTATTTCTATATTAACACCAAATAATTATTGGACCGGACTTCCCCTTCGAAAGGATACTCAACGGCAGATTGTGGACCTTGTTATGCCGTGAGAGGGCACCGTGATCGCTACCTGATTCATGCCGTTGCCCCGCGGGGCGCAAACCTCGAACAGACTGGTCGCCGAGCAACATGCACGTTCCGCCTGAGCTCGAGATCTCGTGCGAGATTCGGTCGGCTTCGTGCAGTCCGAAATATAATCCCAGCAGTCTGACAGACGCGTTCGACTCACAAACTTTGTGTACGAGTGAATGGGGCTTTCGCAATCCTGACTTTCCCAATGGCCGCCTGAATTGATTGAGATAAATAATTTACCCAAATTTAAGCAAATTATTTCTCTCAATCAATTCAATTGATATCTCACATATGTAAATTTACCCACGAGAGTTGCCAATGCTATAGTATTAGAACAAATTTCTCACACATTGTAAATAATGAATTAATTCTAATACATGAATCCGCCATGGATCTAGCTAGGCATGCGGCTTTTCATTGTTCAATACTCCCCTGTCCCTCGAAGAAAAGGAATAAATTAACTGCGAAGGGTTGCAGGGGCTGCCTGTCGGTGTTTGTGCCTGGTGTAGCCGAAAACCACTCAACCCGCCTCCGTGGTCTAGTGGTTAAGGCGTTTGGCGTACACTGCCAAAGACCCGGGTTCGACTCCCGGCGGAGACAGTTTTTGCAAACCCTGCAGTTATTTCCACAGAAAGGAAGTCAGTAAGGAGGAACAATGAATTTAGCTACGCAAATTATTTCTCTCAATCAATTCAATTGATATCTCACATATGTAAATTTACCCACGAGAGTTGCCAATGCTATAGTATTAGAACAAATTTCTCACACATTGTAAATAAATATATATATGTACACACTGACTCAAACATACAAATCCACCAAAAAAAAAAAAGAGAACATTTCCAAGACCTACGTAGTTTGTATTTGTAAAAAGCTACATATTTGGCATTTCGATGTATTACATGATACCTCCGAGTTATTTTGATCATGTTGAATGTAGAAAAGATTTTTTATAATGCATTCATATCTAGAATGAGCCTACCTTATAAAAAAATGTATGCTTTTATTAAATGGCATCAAGAAGAGTGATTTTTTTTTCTTGTTAAAAGGCGAAAAGGAATTTTATATGTCTTATGCCTTTGTGCATAGAGGTTCATACGACTATGCAATGAATTTATTCCTAAACTTATCCATGCCTACACAGATTCAACGACTGACAGCGGTTTAGCCATACACGAAAAGGAAGCTGATTCCATCATTCGAGACAAGTAAACTTTTAATTTCATTTTCTCCTGATATTTGTTTGATCAGATTTCTCCAATGCTATATTTTTTTTCAAAAAACTATTTAATTGAAAATTAAGAGTTCAACACTTGGACTATTCTTTGAAGACGAATCTGAATTAACTCAATATCATTCCAAATAAATATCGTGCACTGGAATAGTATAGTATTGGATTTAACGCTTTTTTTCAAATATATGTTCCCCACCAGAAATCGTGACTTTCATGACGAAACACGCATCGCCAAGGGTTTGACAATAGATCAGTACTACCAGCTTGGTGTAGCCCTAGGTCTATCGTACCGAACACTTGACAGCATCCAATTCCGAAACAGACACGAGAGAGAATCTGGAATCCATGAGGATAGCTCTGCGAGCAGCCCAAATGACAATACCGCCATTGTCATGATTCGCCGCTGGAAAGACCTGCAATCTTCAGTTTCATTAGCGAATGATCATCTTCTCAAAATATGGGAGTCCGTGAGTGATTCCAAAGTAAATGCAGAACACGTTGTGGAATCAAAATATGGTACAGGTAATTTCATATTTGATGAATCCAGGTTTTTATATCAGTGTGTATATAAATTGAGGCAAAAATTGGATATCTTGAATTGAAACTATTGAAGAATATTTGATATAAAGAACGTCATCTTGTAATACATTAATATTGAATGTCAACTTCCATCCCACTCACATAGTAAATTACAAAACGATGAATATCAGAAGGGCGAATAAAATGATCATGACATTTGAATACGCAAATCTGGTGATAGATACCCCAAAATAAATAATATTTGCACGTCATCGACAACTTTTTCATACTTGTAGTTCAAGTTCACATATCATTTTTTGGTACATATAAAATAAATTCTTCTTAGTAATCACATGTGGCGCATGCTTTGATAGAATATCACTCTTTCGTGGTATTGTTCCCTTCAGATAATACGTGGCCGGTTAAAATATGTTTTCTAAAATAATTATGTTAGTGTTTGTCTTTACAATTTTAGGACATGAAAATGAAGTTCTCGTCACATCATATGAGAGCAATATCGACGATATTTCTGAGGAATCATATCGAAATATATCGACAATAGTGCCACCAGTAACTACACATAGTCACCAAGTAAGTCTGCAATGTTAGTTGTATTCAATATTCTTAAGGATAACGTACATAAAGAAAATATAATGATGAATTGCCAGATATATATGCTCTGGTTCAGAAGGAGAACATAAAGTGTAATTACCAGTCACCTTCTTAAGCTTAGGTGCGGACAAGAAAGTTTTTGTTGAATCCGATGAGACCTGCATATTAATCTCTATTTGCCACTCTGTACCCAGGAGAGGACATGGTAGGATGCAAAAAGACATAAGTATTTTATTCCCCGAGGTGACTATGTCATACGAATACTCCCAAGGGAGTGGAGATAGTACACACATTTTGAGCGTAAATGGACCAAAGTGTGAAATAAATGTGAAAAGGCGTCTGGATCCCTCAGAGAGTGATCCAGCCCATGTGTGGAGAACGAATAAATCGTCGCTTCAGTGTAAAAAAGGGATAGCGCTCATTGACACTATACATGGACGTTAAGCCCTTTTTACACTGATGCGACGAAATAATAATGAATTTTAAAGAAGAAATATATCAAAAGTGACTGAAGACTTTTATATTGAGCGTTATATAAATTCGGATAATTATCACTACCAATATAATCGGTATTTCTCTCCTCTGTCAAAGCTAAAATCAGATTGAGACTGTGATGCCAAGTTCCACATAGAGAGAGAGAGAGAGGGGGGGGGGGGGGGGGGGTTAAGCAAATTGATTTTGATCACAGCTAATGCTCCAATTTCTTTGCAGTAAAAATTGGCTTTTTATTTCATGAAATCAAGTGCTTTTCCATGGCTTAATATTCATGACAATGCTGCGTTTCCGAAATAAATGTTAAAAATTGATTGTAAAGACCATTATGCATAGACCTATGTGTCTCCCATGCAAACACTGTGCCTTCTTCATGCCTTTCGTCCTCTTTTTGCTATATTAATTTGTTTTTAAGATCCGACAAAAGAAAGGGCGGCGGCCAAGGAAAATGCGTCGTAGGGAAAAAAGAACAAGGACACCAACAGCAAGAAGAAGAAACTCATCAGAGAGGTATGAGAAAACATTAACATATCAATGGACAAGGCCTGTTGTTGAGATATGAAAATATAAAAGAATACAAATACTCGATTCATGCACTTAGGAGTAAATGTTTTATATTCATTATTTCATTATTTTGTCTCGTGTCTTACATTTTCCTTTTTCATGTTACACTCATTATGAAAGATAATATAACCATAAAGAGTATGATGTATGATTCAACAAAAGCAAACGATAAATATTTACTTATTCTTAATTGCCAAAGTCGCATACTTTTTAAGCAAACGATAAACATTCACTAACTCTGTAATGCCAAAGGCAAATACTGTTTTAAAAATCAACAAAAAATATTTGTTGTGTTACATTTTCATGCAGTGTGGATCTGTTCTCAGTTCCAGCCATTCCACGATACCCTTTGCATGTTGGTAAGTTTATTTCATCATACGTTCAGCATTTCAAATTACGAAAACAAACAAACAAAATAATATAAAATCATTCATTACATCTGCTATGCATTTTCCCCTACAGGAAAACATAAATTTCAAAATTCATCATCTTATATTCCGGTATTGAGAGGATCTCTTTGAAACTTTGTTTATAGAGAACTAAAATGCTTCGATGACGAAATTAAATTAAAATCCTGTTCATGAATACATAATGCGGGAACAGTGGCTTCAAAATATCAAGAGTCCAATTCTTTGCCAATTTCGCTTGCTCGAAAAAATATTCTCTCTTTTACCTCTTACGAGGAACTTTATTCATCTATCACTAACAAATATTTACAGAATATGTACATTGCTAAAATAACCAAAATCACTGATGACATTAAAAAAGCAGAGATACTGCAGTACTTGATCAACTGCCTTTGAATCATTGTGTTTACGAATAAATTTACTATTAAAATACTGACATAATTCCAACTTGACATTTATCCACAAGGCTTTAGACGTAGCAAAATTTTAGAAACTGGAAAATTATTCGGGAAAGAGATAATTCCAGGTTTGTTCTATTATAACTAAGATTGGCTAATCTAGATTAATAACATCGCTCGGATCTATATATCTCTATATTTGCTCAATGACTATATTCTATGCTGTAAAAATATTTATTTGCCTTCAATGTTTGATCCACGAAGGATCTCATCCTGGCCAACCAACAACACCTACCTTTGAAAAAGAATTCCGCGATATCGTACTCAACTCACCAAGTCCTACTGGCGTCCATCAGCTAAGACAAGAAGACTCTCCAAACAGCGCAACTGAAGAGAAGTGTATTCGTCTTGAGAAGTACAGCATTGAAGTAAGGATACCTCCAGAAGAAGTGGGCAGTGCAGGAGATATCACTGTAGAAGCACTGACATCCACTCCGCCTGACTTGATGTTGAACAAGGATGAAGTCATCATCTCAGTCGGGCTGAAAATGTGTCCTTCGGATAAAAAGTTCAGCGCCCCTGTAAAAATCAACATGGCTCATTGTGCCTTCTTCGAGACACCAGAAAAGGCTTCAATTGTGCTCTATACTCGCAGGAATAGTAAGAAACACACAAATTCCCTTTAGGTGTTTTAATATAATTGCTTATTCAAAGGCAGATAGAGAGAAAAAAAAAACACAGAGTGAAATATGATCAAAGGCTTGCGCCTGGATCGGTTCAATCGTGAGAATTTTTATTGTTGTTTTCTAATATCAATCACCCATGGGTTTTCAGGAATTC
Organism: Heliocidaris erythrogramma; assembly: GCA_025617745.1. Lineage (NCBI taxonomy): Eukaryota > Metazoa > Echinodermata > Echinoidea > Camarodonta > Echinometridae > Heliocidaris > Heliocidaris erythrogramma. Next base: position 27,451,412 of record CM046861.1, on the reverse strand, counting down.
GAACTTTGATGGGTGATTGAAGGGTTAAAGGAGGGATGGAGGAGGAGGGGTGATAATCCTCTCACGATGGTAAGGCGTTAATGTACCTGACCCTTATTCTTAACAGAGAGTAATGGCAATTGCTATAACAAAGGAACGGGAGAGACGTTTTTAAAGATGTTGCATTTCTTTGCATATCATGTTTGTCCAATGATAAATACCTTTCATTCTCTCAAAACCTAAAGGAATGTTATTGGGAATCACTATGACTAAAGGTTACATTAGCTGGACACACAACAATGCGGTTTATTCCGTCTTAATAGCGCCACCTACATTAGCGGGACAGTTGAGCATAGAAATAAGACAAAAACTGTCCAGCTAATGCAGCCTTTAGAGTATAATTTATTCAAAATAGTAGAATCCACTCTCAAATGTGTCATTCAAAGCACTAATTTAGAGTGGATTTCATTATTTTGAGCGTGGATTTCCACTCCAAAATGAAGTGATCCCTAAATTATGACCCCTCAAAGAGTGGATTTCCTCTACTGTCTGTTTTGAAAGTATTGCATTGTCAATAGGTTCGGACACCTACATGGCAATACCTTCTACCATTGATGGAATCCCACGATGTGTTGTAAGACAACACGACCTTGATCTCTACATCGATCACTTCTCGGAATGGTGGATTATCGCATACATCTCGAGGGTATTCATTGGCAAGCGTGTAATCTGCACGCCCTACGTACCAATATCATTTCCAAGGAGAGCCAGACACCTGTTGCACCTGTGCATGCGGGATGAGAATAATGAAAAAACTGAGGTAATATTTCATTGTGTTGTTGTTGATAATGATGATGATAATAATAGTAATGATAATAATCATGATAAAAATGATAGTAATACTGATAAAACAATGATAATTATTGTGATGATTACAACAATTAGAACAAATGATAAAAAGTGATACTTAATAATATAAATAAGAATAATAATAAGAAGATTAGTAATTATAGTAATGATGATAATAATAATAAAAATGATGATAATAATAATAATGTACGTTCTTGCTTAATACCGGGGTAGCCTCATCAGTAATAATACTGTTTTTCCCGATGGCCAAGTAATCTAAGTACTCTACCCCGGCCTTAAGTGCAGTGGCGTATCTAGAGATTATGGCGCCTTGCCTTCTCAAACTGGGCGTAAAATTAACGAAAACCCTAAAGCCGTAAGAAATAGTCCAAGAATTTAGCAAGACGACTGAAAGTTGAGATTTCATTGTTGAACCTTTGCAAATATTATTTTTATATACTTTACCCTAATGGGGGGGGGGGGGGGGCGCGGGGGGCCATATCCAACACGAGGCTGATGAAACGAGCAAATCAACGAGAATTACATTTTTATTTTAAAATTTTGAACCCGTTAAAAACTGTATAGTATGATGATGATGGCTGTTTCTTGGGTCAGAGGATTAATGGGAATTTATTTAGTTACGGCATTATTTAAAATAGACCTGTAGTATTTTCCCCTACACTGGTGACCCGACGTGATCTAAACCCGACCAACGTGCTGGGTAGCATACATCCTTCGTCAAATTGTTTTTTATTGTCTTCCTTTCTTCATTTATAATTATGGTCGGCTCATTTTTCATCTCCTCAACATGTCGACGACAATCAAAATCACCCTACTTCTTCTACTCAGTCAACTCCTACCATTCAACAAATGCGAGCACAAATCTTACAGATCTCAATTCTAATTCAATCTTTGACTTCCCAGTCTCAAAAAAGTCAAACCAATAGTAGCAAAAGTAGTGAAGACAAATCATCACAACATTCAAACCAAGCTAGCCAGTCCCGCTCACATCAACATGCTGGAGACTACTGTTTTTACCACTGGCGTTTTGATTCTAAAGCCAACAAATGTGTATCACCCTGCAAATTCAAAAATATCTCTAATAACCAGGGAAAGAACAAATCTAATCTAGCACCTACAAATCATACTGGCACGACACAAAATAGTCGCCTCTTCTACGTTACCGATAGGAAAACTGGAATTCGATTTCTCGTAGACACTGGAGCTGCAGTGAGCGTTTTTTCTCCTTCAAAATCGGAGAAATATCACTCTTCTTCGAAATTTCATCTACGAGCAGTAAATCGCTCAAGTATAACTACTTATGGAGAGCGAAGCCTGACTCTCGACGTCGGCTTACGTCGAGCTTGCAGATGGATTTTCATCATTGCTGAAATGTCCATGCCTATCCTAGGGGCAGACTTCCTACACCACTTTGGCTTGCTGGCTGATGTTTGCAATCTTCGACTCATCGATTCTACTACTAATCTATCAGTAAAATGCATCCTTTCTTCTTCTCCTTCTATCAGTCCTATGTTTGTAAAGCCAGACAGTCAAATTGCTTACAGATCTTTTCTCAATCAATTTCCTGACATCACACGTCCTGCGTACAAAGAGGCAACTATCAAACATTCCGTCACCCCCCTGATAGCAGAAAGAGGAAAAAATGACGTGATAATTACGTCGTCGTTTACGTCTTTTTTACGTCCTGTAATTACGTCAATAAGACGACAACTTGCACCAACGCAAGACGTCATGAGGACGTCTTATTTTGACGTCATCTCTACGTCTTGTACACTGTAAAAACTAAAGTGCTACTTTTAGGGGCATGTATAGTGACTGCACCTGAAATGCTGTTTATAGCACTTGTAGTGTGCTAATTTACCAGCAAAAAAATGTTACCGTGGCGAGCCTCGAACCAGGTTCCGCTGATTGAGAGGCGCTGACGTTACCGATAGACTAACGAATGCTTCTTGCAATCCAGTTTAGTCATGGGAGTCAAGTAGATAACATGAACTATGTGGTGTCGTAAATTCACTATGTAACAATATGATCTGCTCTAAATCGTACGATGTGAGTTAGTCTAGCGGTAATGCCAGCAATTCTCGATCAGCGGACCCTGGTTCGAGGCTCGCCAAAATCATTTTTTTATGAATGTTTAGCAGTTTAAGGAGCCGGTCCAGCTCCCGTGAAAGTGCTGAAATAGCACGCTGTGTGCATTCAATAGCACTCTGAGTGCAGTCCCTATGCATGCCCTCAAAAAGTGCTATATACAGCACTTCAGTTTTTACAGCGTACAGATGACGTCAAAATAAGACGTCCTCTCGACGTCTTGCGTTGGTGCAAGTTGTCTTATTGACGTAATTACAGGACGTAAAAAAGACGAAAACCACGACGTAAATATCACGTCATTTTTAACACTTTCTACTATCAGGGGCATCACATTGAGACGAAAGACCCTCCTGTGTCAGCCTGTCCTCGTCGCCTAGCAACCGACAGGTATACCATTGCAAAAGCTGAATTTGACCACTTGCTGGAACCGGGCATCATCCGACCATCCAGCAGCAACTGGGCATCCCCACTTCAAATGGTGCCCAAGAAGACCCAGGAGATTGGAGACCGTGCGGAGACTATCGGGCACTAAACAGGAATACGGTTCCCGATAAATATCCAATCCCCCATCTTCAAGACTTCACCTCTGCCCTAGCAGGCAAACGAGTTTTCACAAAACTCGATCTCATACGAGCTTACCATCAGATACCAGTCGATACCTCAGATGTCCACAAAACAGCCATCACCACACCCTTTGGGTTATTTGAGTTTGTGCCGCACAAACTTTTCAACGATTCATTGATGAGGTCTTCCCTTTGTGTACGCCTACATCGACGACATCCTCGTAGCAAGTGAGACACCGGAGCAGCATGTACAACACCTGCAACTTCTCTTCACTAGACTTGCGAAATATGGAGTTGTCATCAACCCAGCCAAATGTGAATTTGGCGCATCCTCCCTCACCTTTCTCGGCCATATCGTTGATGAGAACGGCATCCGCCCTCTTCCCGAGAAAGTCAAAGTCATCAATGATTTCCCTGTCCCTGATTCTGTACGCAAACTTCACAAGTTTCTCGGACTCATCAACTTCTATCGACGCTTCATTCCCGTTCGTGCAGCTACTGTACAACCACTCAATGATCTCCTGGCATGCAAGCAAAAAAACAAGGCAATTCACCTCGACGAAACAGCCCTCCATGCATTAAACTCAGTCAAGACAGCATTAGCTAACGCTACACCTTTGTCACACCCTAAGCCTAATGCCCCACTCTGCATTATGGTTGATGCATCAGATGTTGCTGTCGGAGGGGTGTTGCAGCAACTAGTTGACGATGACTGGCAACCCATCGCCTTCTTCTCCAAACGCCTGCAGCCAGCAGAGACCAGGTATAGCACTTTCGGACGTGAACTTCTAGCTATCTACCTCACCATTCGTCACTTCAAGCATGCACTAGAAGGACGGCAATTCTGTATCTACACAGATCACAAACCATTTATACGTGCCTACAACTCTAGACCCGACAGGTATTCACCACGAGAAGTCCGGCATCTACACTATATCTCACAATTCACGACTGATATTAGGCATATTAGTGGCAAAAACAATGTAGTGGCAGACACACTCTCCCGCATGGAAATCTACCACTCCCTACTTCTGACTCTACCATTCTATGTCACACTTCAACTACAAATCCTCTCCCTTACATCCCAGCCAAATTTCGGCGAGTTGTCTTTGATGCTCTTCACAACCTATCTCACCCCGGCATCAATGCTACTCAAACACTCATCACTGAGCGATTTGTATGGCCTGGAATCAACAAAGATGTCAGAAGTTGGACTAAAACCTGCATACAGTGTCAACGTTGCAAAGTACATCGTCATACCAAGGCACCGATAGGTACTTTCGCAACACCAGACGCTAGATTCAACCACGTCCACATCGATCTCGTGGGACCCCTCCCTCCTTCAAATGGCAATGCATATCTCCTCACTTGTGTTGACCATTTCACTCGATGGCCTGAGGCAATACCAATCCCCGACATATCAGCCGAGACTGTTGCCTAAGCTTTCATTTCACAATGGGTATCTCACTTCGGAGCTCCCCCAACCATCACAACCGACAGAGGACGTCAATTTGAATTTTCTCTCTTTCCAGCCCTAACTCATCTTCTTGGCAGCTCTCGGATTCGAACATTTTACCATCCAGCATCAAATGGACTTGTAGAGCGCTTTCATCGACAACTCAAAGCATCTCTCAAACCTACCACTAGTGCGAGATGGACTGAAACTCTCCCTCTCGTCATGCTTGGAATCCAAACTGCGGTCAAATCTGATTTAGGTTGTTCCGCTGCTGAACTGGTATATGGAACAACACATATGGAAAGGTTGTGTCTTTAAATACAAGAGTAGCACACGCGCGCGCATCCTGTATTATAACTTATGGAGACACACTAGCATAACCCAAAATACTGTGTTGAGTTAGACATACCATAAAATTGGAAATTCCCGTAGACCTGTGGCTTCCACCAATCGATTCTTTGTACATTTTTTTTTCTAAAAAATAACTCAATTTTGAAATAAATAGACATCTAATAACGTCGAACTGGCTTTTCAAAGACACCTCTGTTAGTTATTTTTAGAACAGCTGTCCCATAGGAATGTACATGCTTTTCCTCAAGTTGACGTATTGCAGTTGTAACAGCGGCCTGTTCGTAAGGCTATAACTCCGCAGCCAGACATCCCACGCAGCTGTGGCTTTCATCATATTACCCGCAAAAAATTCTCTATCACATATCTCAAACTCACTGTGATTGGTCAACACGTCTTGTCGGAAAAGGAAAAAAAACCAAGAAGGTACGTTTCCTAATCCAATCAAAATCAGTGACACAGAGAACCTCATTAGCATATTTTGACTCATGACATCATCGTCTAGATAATGTGGTTGCTTTTGGCTCTTCGACGGCTGTGACACGAGTGCTGTGGCTTGTATCGTCAAAAATGATGCGTTATTTTGCATCTTTTTTAAAGTTTTCTGAAGTCGACAGTGAAGCCTGATAATAAGTGTTCACCAGTCATTCCAGTTGTGACATATTTTTTTCTGAATTGATTATATCAATTGTTCGGTATCCATATCTTTCTCGGCGTATACTACGTGTATGTAGACTGTACCATTGTGCGGCCGACCGTGCAGACTCATGAATAATTCAATAGCGTACGCTGCTGTGCGCTATGCGCTCGCATCGTCGGTAGAATGATTTAAATGCACTTTTGACCCCAAACCTTTCCATATGTAAGGTTGCCAGGTCAGTTTGTAGCGCCTAGTCAGAATGATTGTGATTTGGACCCTACCAACTTCATCCACTGACTACGGAGACAAATGCAGAACCTCAAACCTCAGCCACCCGTGCTCAAGAACGCAAACCACAGGTCCATCCTGATCTCACAACATGCACCCATGCATGTATTTGTGCGACATGATGCAGTCAAGAAACCTCTCCAACCACCATACGGCCCATTCGAAGTCACCAGACGAACTGACAAGTTTGTCATGATCCAACTCAACGGAAAACAAGACAGCGTCAGTCTTGACCGTTTGAAACCTATACATACTTGGACTCGCCCGCCAAATCTACTACCAGCCCTGGTCCAACACTCTCACAGGACCCTAAGCCTTCACAAGCGCCTGCTACACCAACCTCTCAGCCTCAACCTCCCTCTATCACTCCTCCTGCCAAGCCCGAAGACAGACAAACTCGTTCCGGCAGAAAAGTACACTTTCCCAAGCGCTATGTTCAAGTTTGGAATTTCAAATGAGATATTTCATTCGGACTATTTTCTCAATTATCGACCGTTTCATTTTAATCAAAGTTCTAGGAGGGGGCTGATGTTGTATTTTTCTCATCCTCACTTCATCTTTTCTTTAATTTCTCACTTTCACTTCTGATTGTACAAAGTCATTTTGAGAGGACATTGCCCTTTATACCAGAAGTCTCTACCACTCATATGTTATCACATTTATCTATCAGCAAGTGGTCAGCTGCATAGCCCATTAGTGACTCACCCTCAATTCAAGGATTTTCAACAACACTCCCTTTCTTCTTCATCCTGCTACACTAATGCTGTCTCTTGTCAGCGCGCATTACAGAGCAGAACACAACTGGCAACATCACTGCACAGCGCTATGTGGACGATATCCTGAGACCACACCTGGTGCCATTCCTGCACAACAACCGAGGACTGCGCATCTTTCAGCATGATAATGCCCGACCTCATGCTGCACGGCTAACCACTGCATTCCTGAGGGGTGAGAACATTAACACCATGGAGTGGCCGGCGATGTCCCCTGACCTCAATCCCATTGAGCATCTGTGGGATGAGCTTGGGAGGCGCATTGCTGGCAGGGTCAGGACTCGTGCACAACTGATCCAGACTTTGCAAGATGAATGGAACAGGATTCCACAAGATTTCATTCAAAGACTGGTGAGCAGTATGCGTCGCAGATGCAATGTCTATCTGCAAACAAATGGTGGCCACACACGCTATTGATCTGTGACTTTCATTTTTCAACTTGTTGTGTTCTGCGCTGTAATGCGCGCTGACAAGAGACAGCATTGTCTTCCGAAATTAGTGAAATGTTTCAATAAAAGGTCAATCTTTCCACCCTGGTTCATTGTCATTCTGTGTCTGTCAATATGATATACCATTATAAAGTCGTGGGTACTTTTTATTGTGGGTCAGGATATATAGTACAAATTTCTCCGGGTGAGATGACGGAGTATAGACTGTAAAGTAGTGAATTGTAGAAATTGCTCCAATTGAAGTGCATGAAACAAGTCAGAAGTGAAAAGATGACATCGTCAAATTATCGTGTTTACTCGAAGAGAAAACTTTGAGAAGTGTGTCTAGCAACGGTGAAGATGAGAAGTCTTTGTTCTTATCCCTTGCTAGTGTAGCAGGATGAAGAACAAAGGGAGTGTTAGTAAACGAAGAAGCTTGACTGGGGAGGAATTTTTAATTTGTAAACAAATCTTTAGACATTTTACTCCCAGTGTTAAAGATCGTATGCTCGATCTGTAATGAAAAACACAAGTCAGAAAAAATTGGAACCAGCGGGATTCGAACCTGTCGCTGCCCGGCAAGCAGTAGATGACAGGTTCGAATCCCGCTGGTTCCAATTTTTTCTGACTTGTGTTTTTCATTACAGATCGAGCATACGATCTTTAACACTGGGAGTAAAATGCCTAAATATTTGTTTACAAATTAAAGGGAGTGTTGTTGAAAATCCTTGAATTGAGGGTGAGTCACTAATGGGCTTTGCATCTGACCACTTGCTGATAGATAAATGTGATAACATAGGAGTGGTAGTGACTTCTGGTATAAAGGGCAATGTCCTCTCAAAATGACTTTGTACAATCGGAAGTGAAAGTGAGAAATTAAAGAAAAGATGAAGTGAGGATGAGAAAAATACTACATCAGCCCCCTCCTAGAACTATTCAAATTCAAATTCAAATTCGTATTTATTTCACTTCCGACAGAAAGAAAAGACAATGGCATTACAGATATTATTAGGGAAAATTAGAAAAATATATGTACACAATTTTCCTTGATAAGTGTAGAAGTACCTTGTACATATGAATAAATTATTAAAATGAATTATTAATAGAAATTCTTAATTTTCTGAGGAAATGTGGGGGATCTACTAAGAAGCAGTGCTTGTAATTTGTGGATCCCCCAGGGAATATGAAATTGTTTTAAATTGTGCCTACGAAGACTTGGAAAACACAAAACAGTGCTACAGAACAAGAAACAAACACGAAACGACAAGGAAAAAGAAAACGGAATAAAAGAAAAAGGAACTGGAAAAAGGGAATAGCAGGACAAATAATGACCGAAAAAGGAGGTAGTTATATTGGTGATTCTGGCAAGTTAAGATCATAAGACCAAATAGAAATTCAGTTAATTGAGCAGATGATGAATACCTAAATGGAAAAAATAAGATACCAGCTGTTCTTATTGTTTATTATTAAAAGATTTGAGCAAAAATATATTTAGTTTTTTCTTAAAGAATTTAGGGAAGGACTATCTTCACTTAAAAAGTTCAAAAATCTAGGACCATCATACATAATTGTCTTATTCGCTAATAAAGTTCTGAAAAGTGGTAGGTGAAACTCGGACCGTCTAGTCTAACCGAAATGGCCGATGTGGGGGAACGTGGCATCAAATATAAATGGAGGGTCTTTCTACTGTAGTTATACATACATTGTCCCAAATGAAATAGATACAGGTCATTTATTTTTAATAGTCTGCTGTTAACAAATAACGGATCTGTGTGTGAGAGTATAGCGGAATTGCAGATAATACGGAGAGACTTCTTTTGTAATAAAAGTAGTCTATCTAATAGAGTTTGTTGGGTATTGCCCCAAACAAGTATCTATGTAACTATTCAGAACATCAGTTAAACATATATTTTGTTTGATTGGGGGCGCATATCCTTAAGGATTAACATTTTTCTTCATTTTTCAAGTGCGCGTTGCCCCCACCCCCCCCCCCCCCCCCCCGTATATACGCCACTGCTTAAGTGTCATGGGCCCTGTAACAGAAAGCTTGAAATTGATCTTACGAATGATATCATTCGTAAGTCTATGGCAAACCATGTACTGAAGAGTTACAATTGATCGTAAGATTTTATGTTACAGGCCCCTGGTTTCGGCCATATATATAGAATGAACCTTTCTTTATTTTGTCATTATTTCATATATTTATACATCGTTTGTTTTAAAAGCTTCAAAACTATACAGTGCGTCCCAGAAAAAACGAAACCGAGATTTATCGGGATTTTAATTATATCACAATTATGATTAATAAATGACACATTTGTAAAGCTTTCATTTGATGCCACCTCAATCGTATGACACCTCAATCGGGAAAAATGAGCCAGGGGTGACAAAGCTCTGTTGGTGTAAAATGATGCTTGCATATCCATGATTCATTAAAGGCCCCCAGATCGTCTCCATTCTGTTACCAAAAATACTCGTTGCTCTGTTGTTAACTGCATGGTCAGGATCCATAATTAATAATGAAAAGGTACCAGCTTTTATCATTTTGTACTCACCACTCCATTTTGTCGACGATTAGCCATGCATGAAGTCTTTTTGTCGTGTTTGTTTATTGCTAGGATAGGCAGCCAGGGCAAACTGATTCGTTTAATAAATCATGGAAATACAAGCATCAATTTACACCAACAGAGCTTTGCCATCCCTGGCTCATTTTTTCCGATTGAGGTGTCATATGAAAGCGCAGAAAATGAAGTTTATGGAAATGGAGATTATCTCTTTGAAATTCAGATATCGCTGGCCAAACACCTTTTTGGTAGCCCTGGTTCATATTGTCTTTATTAACTCAGGCGTGAAGTATGTAT